>JARQOC010000011.1:138798013-139479679 GCA_033576535.1 Allobates femoralis
ACAAAATCGATAGGCAGAGGCAGAGTCAGAAATCCAGGCAAGGGTCAAACACACAACTACACACACTATATCACTTAGGGAACCAAAACTATATCTGGCGGCCTGCAAGACATTCTCCAATGTATTTGAAGGGCGCGGTTACCTCCCATAGGCTGGAGCTCACAGCCTGATGACCTCATCCGGACCGCCCTAGAACCAGGCCAGATGGAGATGTACGACTGGCTCCACCCACCCCACCTCTGACAGAAGAACGCAGGCTGCGCCTAACGGACACCTCTGCAGGGCCCGCTCCTCTGCGACCAACACCACCCAGAGGGGAAACACAGCGGCGCTCAGCAACAGAGGCAGACGTCATGGAAGCAGTTCCATATGAGGACAAGGCCCTCCTATCACCGGCGCCACCAGCCGAAGGAATCCGGCTCCTCCCAGCGGCCGAGGCAGGAACACCAGCCACCGAGTCCAATGGCGATGTGACATTATATCTCTATGGGAAGTGAGGCGCTATTCTCATTGGTCGCTGTGTGCTGCCGGCGACCAATGAGAATAGCGCCTCACTTTCAGCGGTAAATGTGAAACTCAAAGTCGTCCATTATATCTCTATGGGAAGTGAGGCGCTATTCTGATTGGTCGCCGGCAGCACACAGCGACCAATCAGAATAGCGCCTCACTTCCCATAGAGATATAATGGACGACTTTGAGTTTCAAATTTACCGCTGAAAGTGAGGCGCTATGCTGATTGGTCGCTGTGTGCTGCGCCGACCAATCAGCATAGCGCCTCACTTCCCATAGGGATGCATAGCGGTGTTTAGAGGAATTTATGGCCGGGCCCTTGGTTCTATTTTCGGCCACGGCGCTCGGCGCTTGTCGGTCGTCGCCGGGGCGGGAGACTCGCCCCTGCAACGGCTCGCAATGGCTGCTTCGATAGATAGATATAGATAGATAGATAGATAGATAGATATATCTCTATATCTATCTATCTATCTATCTATCTATCTATCTATCTATATCTATATCTATCTATCTATCTATCTATCTATCTATCTATCTATCTATCTATCTCTATATCTAATTGCAAAATAATTGCAAAATAAAGGCTGCAGCACACAAAAATAGATGATTTTAGCCTTTATTGGCTCTCTAAGGCATTGGATTAGCTATATGGATAATATATAACGCTGAGATCCATAGACAATATGGAAAGGAGTCTGCTGCTCACTGAACAGCTGCTCAATGGGATAGATGTGGGGGAGGATGGTAGTATGGAGCTGCAGGACCGTGAGGTAGCTAGCTGGGTGACAGTTAGAAGGCGGGGTAGAGGGAAGGTTGCCAGGGAGGCTAGCCCTGATCTGGCACACCCCAATAAATTTGCTATGTTGGCAGATGAGGGGGGTGTGAGTTCGGGTACAGCACTGCTGCAGCAGGGCATGACCTCTGAAAGCCAGAGGAGTGTCTGCTCCAGTAAGGGGGAAAACAGGAGAGTAGGGCAGGCCAGACAGGTGCTGGTAGTGGGGGACTCAATTATTAGGGGAATAGATAGGGCAATCTGTCACAAAGACAGGGATCGTAGAACAGTGTGCTGCCTACCTGGCGCTCGAGTCCGGCACATCGCTGATTGGGTTGACAGATTACTGGGAGGGGCTGGTGAGGACCCAGCAGTCATGGTGCACATTGGCACAAATGACAAAGTTAGAGGTAGGTGGAAGGTCCTTAAAGATGATTTCAGGGAATTAGGCTGCAAGCTTAAGGCAAGGACCTCCAAGGTAGTATTCTCTGAAATACTGCCTGTACCACGTGCCACACCAGAGAGGCAAAGGGAGATTAGGGAGATAAATAAGTGGCTCAGGAATTGGTGTTGGAAGGAGAGGTTTGGGTTCCTGGAGAACTGGGCCGACTTCTCTGTTGGCTACAGGTTCTATGCTAGGGACGGGCTGCACCTCAATGGGGAGGGTGCATCTGTGCTGGGGGAGAAAATGGCTAGAAGGTTGGAGGAGTGTTTAAACTAGGGATTGGGGGGGAGGGTATTCATTGTAAAGGAGGGGAAGATAGTGTAAATACTACCTGGGCACAAGTAATAAAATTGGGGGTGGCATGGGGGTTTGGGTTAGAACAGTCAATATAGTAGGAAGGAATAGATGCATAAAGAGAGAGAGATGCATAAAGTGCATGTACACTAATGCCAGAAATCTCACCAACAAAATGGAGGAATTAGAATTGATTTTGTTGGAAAATAATTATGACATGGTGGGGATTTCGGAGACTTGGCTGGACGAGAGCCATGACTGGGCTGTTAATTTACAGGGCTATTGTCTGTTCAGAAATGACCGTACAATTAAGCGAGGAGGAGGTGTATGTTTATACGTAAAATCATCTTTAAAACCCATCCTCCGTGATAATATAGGTGAATCTAATGGAAAGGTAGAGTCCCTGTGGGTGGAGATAAGGGGAGGGGGGAAAAATAATAAACTACTGATAGGGGTTTGTTATAAGTCCCCAACAATAATGGAAGTGGAGGAAAATATCCTCATAAAGCAAATAGATGAAGCAGCGACTCAGGGAGAAGTCATTATTATGGGGGACTTCAACTACCCTGAAATACATTGGGGAACAGAAACCTGCAGTTCCAGCAAAGTTAATAAGTTTTTGAAAACTATGAGAGACAATTACCTTTCACAACTGGTTCAGGACCCAACAAGAAGGGGGGCACTGCTGGACCTAATATTAACCAACAGGCCGGACCGCATATCAAATATACGGGTTGGAGGTCACTTGGGTAATAGTGATCATAACATAATAAGCTTTCAAGTATCCTTTACTAAGATGTGTAGTAGAGGGGCTACAAGGACACTAAACTTCAGGAAGGCAAATTTCCAACGGTTGAGAGATGATCTTAGTGCAATAAACTGGAACGATGTCCTGAGACATAAAAGTACACAAAGCAAATGGGAGATGTTTATTAGCATCCTGAATAGGACCTGTGCACAATATATACCCTATGGGAATAAGCATGCTAGAAATAGGAGGAAACCACTATGGCTAAATAAAGCGGTAAGAGGTGCAATAAGTGACAAAAAGAAAGCATTTAGGGAATTAAAGCAAGTAGGTAGTGATGAAGCATTAAATAAATACAGGAAAATTAAATAACATCTGTAAAAAGCAAATCAAGGCAGCAAAGACTGAGACAGAGAGACTCATTGCCAGAGAAAGTAAAAGTAATCCCAAAATATTTTTTTAACTACATAAATAGTAAGGAACTAAAAAATGATGGTGTTGGCCCTTTAAAAATAGTCTGGGTGAAATGGTGGATGAGGATGAGGAAAAAGCCAATATACCTAAATGACTTTTTTTCAACAGTATTTACACAAGAAAATCCCATGACAGACAATATGATCAGTGATAACAAAAATTCTCAATTAAATGTCACCTGCTTAACCCAAGAGGAAGTACGGCATCGTCTAAAAATCACTAAAATTGACAAATCCCCGGGCCCGGATGGGATACACCCCAGAGTGCTGCAGGAATTAAGTACTGTCATAGATAGACCATTATTTTTAATATTTAAAGATTCCATAATAACAGGGTCTGTACCACAGGACTGGCGTATAGCAAATGTGGTGCCAATATTCAAAAAGGGGACAAAAACTGAACTTGGAAATTATAGGCCAGTAAGCTTAACCTCTACTGTGGGTAAAATCCTAGAGGGTTTTCTAAGAGATGCTATACTGGCGTATCTGAAGAAAAATAACCTCATGACCCATTATCAACATGGTTTTATGAGGGACCGTTCCTGTCAAACTAATCTGATAAGCTTCTATGAAGAAGTAAGTTCTGGACTGGACCAAAGAAATGCAGTGGATGTGGTGTATATGGACTTTTCAAAAGCTTTTGATACGGTGCCACACAAAAGGTTGATACATAAAATCAGGGCAATGGGGATAGGGGAAAATATGTGTAAGTGGGTTAAGAACTGGCTTAGTGATAGGAAACAAAGGGTGGTCATTAATGGAACACGCTCAGAATGGGTCACAGTTAACAGTGGGGTACCACAGGGGTCAGTGTTGGGCCCGCTTCTATTTAATATATTTATTAATGACCTTGTAGGGGGCATACAGAGTAGAATCTCAATATTTGCAGATGACACTAAACTCTGCAGGGTAATCAACACAGAGGAGGACAATTTTATATTACAGGAGGATTTATGTAAACTAGAAGCTTGGGCTGCTAAATGGCAAATGAGCTTTAATGGGGATAAATGTAAAGTCATGCACTTGGGCAGAGGAAACAAAAGGTATAATTATGTGCTTAATTGTAAAACACTGGGCAAAACTGTCACTGAAAAAGACCTGGGTGTATGGGTAGATGACAAACTCACATTTAGTGGCCAGTGTCAGGCAAAATGCTGCAAAGGCAAATAAAATAATGGGATGCATTAAAAGAGGCATAGATGCTCATGAGGAGAACATAATTTTACCTCTATACAAGTCACTAGTGTGACCACACTTAGAATACTGTGTACAATTCTGGTCTCCGGTGTATAAGAAAGACATAGCTGAACTAGAGCGGGTCCAGAGAAGAGCGACAAAAGTCATTAGAGGACTAAGGGGTCTGCAATACCAAGACAGGTTATTAAACTTGGGGTTATTTAGCTTGGAAAAACGAAGGCTTAGGGGTGATCTTATAATAATGTATAAATATATGAGGGGACAGTACAGAGAACTTTCTAATGATCTCTTTACTCTTAGGCCTGGAGGAAAGAAGGATTAATCATAATCACAGACGCGGATTCTTTACTGTAAGAGCAGTGAGACTATGGAACTCTCTGCCACATGATGTTGTAATGAGTGACTCACTACTAACATTTAAGAAGGACCTGGATGCCTTTCTTGAAAACTATAATATTACCAGTTATATATACTAGATTCTTTGATAGGGCATTGATCCAGGGAACTAGTCTGATTGTCATATCTGGAGTCAGGAAGGAATTTTTTTCCCCAATGTGGAGCTTAGTGTTGCCACATGGTTTTTTTTGCCTTCCTCTGGATCAACATGTTAGGCTATGGGTTGAACTAGATGGAAGTAAAGTCTTCCTTCAACCTTAAAAACTATGTTACTATGTTACTATGTAATTGCGTCGTAAACCCAAGGGTATGTGGCTCCCCGGAAGTTGCCACAGAACCTGCGGGAAACATCCGGTTGCCTCCCGACGCCGCTTCACACGCCGCAATCACTAATGGAATGTGGACGTACCTGTGCAGCGGCTCGAACACATAGGCGCTACACCGCGCCCAAGATAAAATCATTGGACAACGCAATAGCGTCCTGATTGGGCAGGGTGAGCAGGAAGACTGGATAATACATGACGCAAATTTGTTGCCTTTTCACACGGAATAGACGCTTGTGTCGTGGACAAGTGTGCTTAAATCCACTTTGGAGACGCTCACGTGTCACACAGGAGCGGTTTGGAGCTACAGTCTGTGGCTT
The DNA here is from genome assembly GCA_033576535.1 of Allobates femoralis. Classification (NCBI taxonomy): domain Eukaryota; kingdom Metazoa; phylum Chordata; class Amphibia; order Anura; family Aromobatidae; genus Allobates; species Allobates femoralis. The sequence goes on from JARQOC010000011.1 coordinate 138,803,492, forward strand.
ACCATACTATGTGGTTTGCTATGTGTGCGTCTGTAGCTGAAGGTGGGAACATACCCAAAATACTTGTAACATATGTGCCTACATTTGTCCATGCCGTTGACCAGCTGCCATGGCACCACTCGACTATGTGTGTGTGCACATGTGTAGCACAAATTGAGTCAACCTACATGCCCCACAATAACATGGGCTGGATGAATGTGTTGTGTCCAGGTGTCCCTCTGCCCACACCACACCACAATGGATATGTATACACATTTGCCACATACACTGTTGGACAAAATGCTTAACCTAGGTCATGCATATCAACACAGGATGTGTCTCATACCCTTCCATAGGTGACAATGGGTGACAAAGCACTGTACACACCCTAAAGCTTGGTTAACCTGCCCTCATCCCCAAGTAATGAGTCTCACATGTTGTTATTTGGATTCATGAAAAAGTGAATAAAGAAAGGCGGCACTCACCATGTAGGCTGGTGGAAGAATGTGTGTGAGCTGGTTCCAGTATAGAAGTATCACCACACGATACGAAACGGTACCGTCGTTCCGACGGCCTCTCACTCCCTCTCCCCACCGCACCAACAGTGTTTTAATGGACTAAGCTACCTGGATTAAAACATTCTTCCACCAGCCTACATGGTGAGTGCCGCCTTTCTTTATTCACTTTTTCATGAATCTTAGATTACTTATTCTAAGGCTGTGCAACACCAGGCACCGGGGGATAGCCGACAGGCTGTTAGCAGAGCTCCATGTGTGTAGTGCCCGGTCATTAGACTTTTTTCTGCACGAGTTGTATTTGGATCCAAACAGAATTTCTTATTATTTATCAAATTGCAAAAACAAAAAAAACAAAAAAATAGACAATTTACATGAAACCATCAGGTTAAATTTTCAGCACGCAACAAATACATTAACACACAAATACAGAATAAAGGAAATAAAAGATGTTAAAGTGTGCACCACCCCCAAAAAATGAAATAAACCTCAACTACCTAACTAACTAAAACATGTGCACACAATAACATAAAAAGAAACAATACATGGTGCAGCCACCCTGCTGACTACACCATGGCCACCAAGTGCAGCCCTCACAGCACCAGACACACTACACCTGCTGGAGCTGCCAGCCCACTGCCCCTGGGCCATTAAAATAGGAGCAGTATGCGTCTCTTACTGTTCCTGGCATCCTGCTGAGTCCGACCATGGCTTAGCGGCTGGAGTGGCGCCACACCATGGTCGGTATCACGCCAAGCCCCTGGACGGACCTCCCCAGTTGTGGGGTCCATTGAATCCACATAACTTGCCGGCGTGTATGATTGACCGATCCCTACGATGCAGGACATTATGCAGCAGGCCAGCACTACCACATCAATAGATTCCAGTTTCATATGCATACGTGTATGAAAAACCCAGAATGTATTGGCAATGATCCCGAACGCATTTTCAACCACACGGCGGGCACGGGATAGCCGGTAATTGAAAATGCGCTGCTCAGAAGTAAGGGTCCTATGGGGATATGGCCGTAGTAGGTGTGCCTGAAGTGGGAACGCTTCAACCCCCACAAACGCAAAGTTGAGATGATAGCTTGTCTCTTCATTTGAGGGCAAGTTCAGCCCACCTGTCCTTAGTTCTTGTGCTAAGGAGCAGTGTGCGAACACACCCCCATCTGAGATTCGCCCGTTCATTCCAACGTCCACGTAGAGGAACTCATAGTTCGCATCCACCAGGGCCATGAGGACTATACTAAAATAACGTTTGTAATTGTAATACAAAGACCCCGAGTTTGGGGGTTTAGTTATCCTCACGCGCTTACCATCCAATGCCCCACCGCAGTTTGGAAACTGCCACCGGCTATCAAATCCTCAGGCTACTTCCATCCATTGAGCGTGTGTTTCTGACAACTGCATATAGGATGGCACCAGAGCACTCCAGATGGCCTCACATGTCTCAGGGGTCAGGCGGCTCAGCAGGGACAGTGATACATGTGAAGTGTATTGCAGGTCGGTCCTTGACCGGCCTGTAGTCAGGAACCGCAAAGTAACTGCCAAATGGTCCTCAGCTGATACAGATCGACGCATGACAGTGTCCTGACGGGCTATCAATGGCCGTACGCGTTCCAAAAGGAATGTGAAAGAGTCCTCGGACATACGGAGGTAGTTTCTGAAATCATGTGGACTACGATCCTCCAGCTCACACAACAGCTGCATGTGGCTCTGGGTCTCCCGGCGGCGAAGCGAATCCCGACTCCACACACGGCGTTGTCTGCGAGCCCGCAACCTCTCATATCTATCCTCCAGCCACAATTGCTCTTCCACCAAGGCAAGAGCCACGATAACATCTCCATCAGGGTCAAACATCATATCACGTATCAGCACCTGTATATGAGAAACATAACATATAAGTACAATCTCAAATGGAACCACATGTTTATATAAAAAGTAATGCTCACGATACATCTGCTCCCCAGTAGCACAAATCATATCACATTAGAACTATGTAATTAATCACGTACCACTGCCTTTGTGGGTGATGATTAATATGTGACGCCACAAAGAAGAGTATTGATGATTCATCATGTTGTGGCCAAGCCCCAGATGTGTTGTCAAGGATGGATGTCGACAGCTATACATTTGCTGATGCCACAAGGCTAAATCCATGCCTGATCCTAGCCATGTACGTCCCAGTGTGTGTTGTTCACCAACAGTACTATGTGTCCGCAAATATGTTAATCCCCGCTAATAAAGACACAACCATCCTGCAAACATGATCCTGTATGGCAAATGGAAACAACAAAATTAAAGTCTAAAATTGTTTGGTTCAAAGTAAAAAGCAAGCAGACATTTGGCAGCACACAATAGTGTATGTGAACCTCATTCTGCAACATTACTTCCACCACTTGGGCGTCACGTACACTACACTATTGCGTTAGCAAATGTTCTTATTGTGAAAACCAAAAAACACGCATCGCCATTCATGTTTGCACATCACTACTTACTTAATGACTCTGGGCAGCAAGCGTGTCACACATCTGCCATGAGATCATTTTATATGTGAAGTAACCAATCATAACGCTTCGGCGTCACGTAATCAGCAGGCGCTTGGGTGTACGCAGGTGTTGCAAAGTAATGTGCCTAATTGGTGTTTCATGATTGGTCAATGTCTGGTTAAATAACCACTGTTGTTGGCTAGCCCCTGCCACGACTGGAATGTGCATTGAGCTACTAGTGTCTTATCACAATTTCTCTGTTGGACAGATGGTACGTGTGCTCACATGGGTTATTATTGGCGTCCTCATTGTTTAGTGTTTTTTAATAATCATGTTTTTCATGCTGCTTGGGCGCATTGCAAGAGACTTCAGGTAGCGTCATGTAGAAGTGTAGTTAGCGTTGTGGATTCAGCATAATGAGAAGCTCTGTCCTGTACTACACACTATAATGTGGTTATCTTGCCGTGACAATGTTTAATGCAGAACTTGGTTGTGTTTAACTCAATGCCTGTGTGAGCTGTGTGTTGATCCAATTTTATGGACCATCATTACAGCAATTTGTAATATTAACCCTTCACATAGGCTCAACTATATTTACACCACAGCACAATGTAGCCTCCTTCAAGAAGGGTTGCCCACATGCAAACGTACATGCTCCACACATGTTATTTGTGTGCCACCAGAGGTGATGTAGACACAGAGTAGTGTGTGATGTATGCTGACCATGTGTTTGTTAGGATGTTTTTTGATATGTGACAATTGTTCTCAGATGGCCGAGTATCACGGGTTTGTGACCCAACTCATCACGTTGTACCAGGAGCATGAATGCCTGTGGTGGGTGTCGCTGCCTGCCCATCATGATCTGGCAGCTCGGGCTGCAGCCCACAAACCTCTGGTGGAGCTGTGCAATCGGCTCCAACCCCATAAAAAATGGAATTTGCTGATGGTTGCGGATAAGATCAAAGGCCTGCGCACTGTGTTCCAGCACACCCACAAGAAGTGGATGGATGCACGGTTCGGGGCTGGAGCTGAGGAGGTCCCAAGGCCCACTCTGTGGTACTATGACCTCCTCACCTTCACCCTGGGCCAAGAGGGGCCGCGTGGAACACAGTGCAGCTTGCGCCGTCCGCAACCATCAATAGGCCCAGCCCAAGACCCTGCCCCGTCGCAGGAGGTGGGTAATAGTGTTGGTGTGTTTGACTTTACCACCATGTTTTCACCACAGGTGTGAATTTTGCATGCATTTCCTCGTCAGCCTTGCCCATCTGTTTCACCTTTGACTTTCACTGTTGCTTAATGCCTCTTTTCTTTTTATCCTTTTTCAAAATGTTACTCTTGTTTATGATCACTTCACCTAGCTATGTGGCGCCTCAGGTGAGTATATGGCACTAGTACAGTTGTAGTCCTTTTGGTGCTCTCAACTCTTCTGTGTTCTTTGGTTTTCTCCATGGTGTGTTTTGTGCTTTGTTTGATTGACTATATTTGGTTGCTATTGTGATCAATGATAGTGCTTCATGATGTTGTTGTTTTTTTGCTTTTTTTCAGGCCCCTCTGGTGCCTAACTCCAGTGAAGAGGAGTCAGCAGCTGGTGAGGCTCTCCCATCTACATCTGCAGGAGAGCCAGTGCCCGGGACCAGTGGTGGGGGGCAGGGCCCAGGGCCCAGCTCTGAGATGCGTCGCCGAAGAACACCAGCCCCACCCAATACAGAGCTGGGTACCTGGTTCTGGTTTCGGTACGTCGCCAGAGAAATGCTGGCCCGAATGGAGCCAGAGCAGCGGAACATCGCAGATCGGGCCATGTTTCGTGTCCTGGAGACGGGCATGAATGGGTCGCTGCGATGGGGGCGTCGTTGCCGCTCCCCCGGAAGATCACCCCATGGCCCACTGCACCCGCCAGATGCATGGTGAGGAGGCCACAAGCTCCTGATACTCCACCTCCCCCGAGAAGAAGCAGCCGAAGAGCTTCAGCCTCCCAGGGCCGATGGTTGTACGAAGAGGAGGTGGGGGAGGCCCCATTGTCTGATCCAGCAGAGGATGAGGAAGACCGAGATAACTACTAGCCAATGTACAACCTTGGCTCTTCAAAGTTACAAAATAATTGTATTGCCCTTGTGTGGGTTTTTTCCTTTTTTCCAACAAAAATATTATTTGATTTCTTAAAAAAAAAAAAAAATGTTTCTGTTCAACAACACTATGTCCATATCTGTGTTACCTACACAAGTGTGTGTGTGTGGGGGGTTAATGTGGGTTTCATATAGGGTACATTCATTACAGATTGCGGCCCATGGCGGTAGTTATGGTACAGTATGGTGACATGTTTACTATGTGACGACAGATAGCTGTGGTTCCCACGTGGCCCAGTGTGTTTGGCTCATTTAAAAGCCTAATAATTTTACCTGTGGATGTTGTAACAAAGGATCACACAGGTGTTTCTTGACCACATTTTATTCACCAACGCCATGTGTGACAAACATTGGCATCACACACCACAAGGCTGGTTTAGGTTAGGAGTAGCCATGACACACTACACACTGTCCCAATGTGGGACACTATAAGAAAAGAGGCCAACGTGGCCTTAAAACAAAAAAGGTGGCAACAGGGGGCAAACAAATGTCCAACATGGACAAGACAGTTTATGGGCAGGTGATCCCATTATTGGGGTTGGTCAGATGGGTTTTGGCCCATGTGGCCATGGGCTCTCTGGAGGGCGGCAATCATGGCACCCAACCGGGCAAGTTGTTGCTGCCCTTGTTGGTGTGCCCTCTCCATCAGCTGCTGGGCCTCCTGGTGAGCCTCCATCAGCTCATCAATAGTTGGTACACCTGTAGGGGGAATTAGCCACAAATTAATTTATGCATTTTGTTGGAGGTGGTTATTTGTCTAAATTTTAATGATCAGACGTACGCTCAACATCATCATCACGGTTCTCATGAGGAGGAGATGGTGATGGGCTGAGAGTCCAGCCGGCTGCACGTGCTCGTTGTCCTCCTGCAAGAAATTTTTTAAAACACCATGTTAACTAAAACACATACTGTTGGCCGAAGCACACAACAATCTGCGTCAGCAGACACTTACCACCATAGGCAACACCTGCAGGCTCCATTTGAGGGTGTGGGGACATCAGGACACCAGGGCTTGCCACTGAGCTTGAGATACTGGGGGGTGGGTGGCCACAGGATGTGGCTTTGTGCTCCCAGGGGGCATGGGCTGCCTGCAGCCAAGCCTTGGCCCAATGGTGGTGAGGGCATGTCGTGACCCTCTGGCCCTGGTGATGGTGGTGTCCCGCCTGGCGATGGCAAGTCCTCACCCTCTGGCCCTGGGGATGGTGGAGTCCCGGGTGACGAGGTCATGTCGTGACCCTCTGGCCCTGGGGATGGTGGAGTCCCTGGTGACGAGGCCATGTCGTGACCCTCTGGCCCTGGGGATGGTGTTGTCCCAGCTGTTGATGGCGGGGCTGGGCCCTCCGGGACCGGTGGTGTGGGTGGCCCAGGTGCCGTTGGGGACTGGGGTCCATCCCTAGACAACGATTTCTCCTACACTGTAATAGCAAACAGGATGAGACAGCTTTTATAAAAAAAGGCACACAACATAGGGAAGAGACCTTGTGTGTGTGTGTGTTACTATGTTGTTACAGCATGACAGATAAGGTACAAGGTCATGTTGTACGCATATACTGTGGGTAGGGACCGCTATGGTTTGTGTCTTGAGTCCAACAACAGTGGGCACATATTTATGTTTTGGAAAAAAACGTGCCTTGCCATGGTGGGTGCTTGTGTTTTGAATTTAATATCTGCCAGTAAGCAACAGGTGTTTGCACCATGGCTGCCTACACATAGTGTGCATGTAGTAATTAGTGTTAAGTTGTGTGATCATTGTGTGGCTACATTTTATGTGTCACAGGTTAAACATATGTTGGCCAAGGTGTCATGTGTGTGTTCTACATGGCAATGATATGTATTTGTCACATTTACAGTCTGGATACACCTCTTTTTTTAAGAAGCATAGGTCAAGGATCAGTATAGGCTTCACTATTTGTGGACAAATGAGTGTTTCATACCCCTTCATGTGTAGTGTAACCAACAAGGCAATGCACATTGGTGACACATCAACATGGTGGCAAAAGGGGACTAAACCTACCTGATGTCAGGGGATATAATTTGGTGTGCCTGCTCTGACATGTGGTCGACTGGCTTAAAAAGTCCAGTAGATACTCCAACTACACAGCTGAGGTTGCGTTATGTAGATATTGGGAACCGGCTAGCCTACTACACTCGTCATGGTCCACTGTACCAAGCCACATTAAAAACACGATAATCTATAGGGATACGTCTATGTGTTGGAAAGCGGTGATTAAGAAGCTGCTGATGGCTTGGAAAACGTCGAAGTACCTCAACCCGTGGGCACACCCTGAGTTTAAACTAGGGCGGGAAAACACACTATTCTCAGTATGGCAAGACAAGGGGATCCAGACTTTGAGAGACCTGTTACACAAACCGGACAGACGGTGGCTGACAGAGACAGAGGTTTTAGAGAGGCTCCACATAAGCCCGTTTCATATAATCCAGTACCGACAACTGCACTACCACGTCCTGAGACATCTCCAATGTCTCACAGGAATGCAGATCAAGCATCTGGGATGACTGGATGGGATCGGACCCTCTGACTGTCACCGTATCATACCTCTATGGGAGTCTACGGGATGCGATACTAGCCCAGGGAGAGGATAACACCTTTAGGGGATGGCTCAAAAACGCACCCCAGGCGGACATCACAGAAACAATTCTAAGGGGCTGGGAGGTCCTGAGGAAAAATATAATTAATGAAAAATGGAGGGATGTCCAATACAGGATCATACACAGGGCGGTATATGGCTTCACGTTGCCCCCGACTGCCAAATTTCCTGACAGGCGACAACAGTGCCCAAAATGCGGTCGCCCAAAAACGGAGATGGTTCATGGCCTATGGTTATGTGCCGAGGTAAAGAGCCTGTGGAAACAGGTGAAAAGCTAGCACGGGAAGTAACCTGTAAACCTGTCAAGTTGAACATGGAGGCCTGGTTGTTTCACCTACCGGTCTCCGGAGTGTGGGAAGGTAAATCTGCTCGAATACTACATGTAATAGCAATGGTTACCAAACGGTTAATCCTGAGGGAGTGGTTATCTGCACTAAATCCTAGCTTAAATAGCATACTGACGGAACTGAAGGTCGTTATGCATTTAGAAAACCTGGAAGCGACTAGGGATAAGGACACAATGACGGGGAGGTTTTTTGAAACATGGAGAGGGTTTATTGTCACCAAATTATCCCCAGATGAACTCCAGTTGATAGTCCCTCCATTTATAAACTCGACCTGGTATCTCCTGGAGGAGCTGCAGGGGTCCTTGGGAAAGTTGAAGCTACCAAACAACCTAAACACGTCAGGCCGGGCCTGATTCTATCTGTGTATGACACAGTTACCGGTGAAATACAGTCTATGCAAATAACTTTAGTACTGTTAAGCATCACATGTTATTTGGTTTCTGCTCGCTCCGATCGTCAGTGGCTTGTGGGGGGGGGAGGGAATGGATTGCTTGTTTCTTTTTCTTTTTGTTACTATAATAAAACTCAATAAAAATATTTTGAAAAAAACAAAACAAAACATAGTGGCAAAGTACACATTATGTGCCATTGCTCAAAACAACCTGATATTTGTGTCTTGTTTGTATAATGTACCTTTCAAGGTGTGTTTTGCTATTGGCACATACTCACCACGCAGCCTGGCAATCCTGGCCCGAAGATCCACAATGCGGCCTGGGCTCTTATGCTTGTGGTCAGCAATCTTCTTCTGGATCTGCTTGCAGATCCACTCCACCCCCAGTTTGTGCAGCAGGGCCCGCTGGATCCTTCTCAGGATGCTGCGATTGCGCAGCCGTGGGTGGCGGTGATGCTGGTCACACCAATAATCATGGCGGTCACTATGAGGAGCATTAGCTCCGCCAGACCCCATGTGGCAGCGCGCTGTGCGGCGGCCATGACTCTGCTGCTATGTGCAGGGGAGGTCCAGGCACCTGGCAGGCACAGCGAAACCGAAACGTCATCACGCACACTACCGCCGCCAAATAACATTGTTAACACTAACAAGGTAGCCGTCCGCGGAACGGGAGTAGCGTAATTAACAAATCAGCATCACCTAATTCGCTAAACATTGCAGTGCGTTACATATGCCACCCATGTGTGATGTGCACGCCAATATATTAACTGTCATGTGTGGCAGTATAATGTAGGCAGTACATCATCCGAACAACCCAACAACATTTTCATGCGCTATTGAGTGGCCGCCTAATTGTACTTATGTAGTGGATTGTTGTGTAGGTGCAGATACGTGTGGTGCTGAAGTGACAGCTCATCAAAGATGGCGCCCTGTTAAGAGACAGCCAATGGTTACACAGTAGCCCCCACCAATCATAGCTGACGGGGCGCGGTGTCCAGCACGCTGTGGCACACCTTCGGGAAATCAATAGGCGACGCAGATTCCATCCCTATCGCCCGTTCACACGCCAAAACCAGGGCAATTCACCTTCAGGGTTGCCTCTGGTTTTTGAACAATGCTCTGAACCCGCAACCGGGAGCAACTTTACAAATCACCATCGCGTTCTCCAATTACACGCCGCAATTTCATAGCAACGGTGACGGAACTCTGGATTGCCTCTCAGTTGCTACACCGTAGTTGCAGAGTGTAAAGGTACCCTTACTGGTCTTGATAGAAAAGGGTGTTTTAGGCTACGTTCACACATAGCGCTTTTTTTGCGCTTTTTTGCGCGGGCGCTTTTAGCAGCGTTTTGCATCCTGTGAGACAGTGTGGGGATCATATGCGAGGTGCGCTATGTCTCCCCCAGAATGCGCACTGTCACATATTAAGCCCAGTATAGGGTGTAGGAAAGAGGGACAGTCCACTCCCTCCGCTCCAGGTCTTGCAGGTTTTCAGGAAGGAGATATGGGGTTAAAAGCCTGGTTAGGAGACAGGGTGGGGCTCCCTGTGGACAATTTTGGCCTGAAGCTGAAGCAGCAGCATCTAAGGACTGGACAGGACAAGAGCTCCAGGGGCCGTGTGCGGTGATAACATGGCCTAGCCTGGGAGGACTGGGAGCTCGGTGCGACCTCAGCCAGAGAGCTCATAACCGGAAGGGACCGGGTTATTAGCTGTGAACTGTATCCATTGTACCCGGCTGTGACCCGGATTCTGGCATCTTGTGCCACCACTGTGTTTTCAGCAATAAATCCAGGTACTGTGTGCACTACTACCGGGCTCAACATTTTTTCCTGTCTTGCAATCCCGGCGCTGCCCCACAACCCGCACAAAAAAGCGTAAAAAAAGAAGCAGTTCTTTTCACACAGCAGGCTTTTTTACGTGCCCGGGGGAGAAGTGATGTCACAGAGGGGAGGAAGAATCCCACCGGAGGGTAAGTATTCATTCTTTATTATTTTTAATACATCTGGCATTCTTTAATTTAGATTTCGCAGTGTATATTAACCCCTTCATGACCCAGCCTATTTTGACCCTAAAGACCTTGGCATTTTTGTCAATTCTGACCAGTGTCCCTTTATGAGGTAATAACTCTGGAACGCTTCAATGGATCCTAACGATTCTGAGATTGTTTTTTCGTGACTTATTGGGCTTCATGTTAGTATTAAATTTAGGTCGATAATTTTTGCGTATATTTGTGAAAAAATCAAAAATTTTGAACATTTTGCAATTTTGAATTTTTATTCTGCTAAACTAGAGAGTTATGTGACACAAAATAGTTAACAAATCACATTTCCCACATGTCTACTTTACATCAGCACAATTTTGGAAAAAATATTTTTTTGGGTAAGAAGTTATAAGGGTGCAAAGTTCATCAGCAATTTCTCATTTTTCTAGCAAAATTTACAAAACCATTTTTTTTGTGACCACATCACATTTGAAGTCCCTTTGAGGGGTGTACATGACAGAAAACACCCAAAAGTGACACCATTCCAAAAACTGCACCCCTCAAGCTACTCAAAACTACATTCAAGAAGATTATTAACCCTTCAGGTGCTTCACAGGAACTAAAGCAACGTGGAAGGAAAAAATTGACATTTTAATTTTTCTAACAAAAATGTTCTTTTAGCCTCAATTCTTTCATTTTCACATGGGCAACAGGATAAAATGCATCCTAAAATTTGTTGGGCAATTTCTCCTGAGTACACCAATACCTCATATGTGGTCATAAACCACTGTTTGGGCGCATGGCAGGGCTCAGAAGGGAAGGAGCGCAATTTGACTTTTGGAGCTAATTTTCCATTCAAAAAGTGAAATGGCGCTCCTTCACTTCTGAGCCCTGCCGTGCACCCAAACAGTGCTTTATGGTCACATATGAGGTATCGGTGTACTCAGGAGAAATTGCCCGACAAATTTTAGGATGCATTTTATCCTGTTGCCCATGTGAAAATGAAAAAATGTAGGCTAAAAGAACATTTTTGTGAACACAAAAGTACTTTTTAATTTTTATGGATCAATTTGTGAAACATCTGGGGGTTCAAAGTGCTCACCACCCATCTAGATAAGGTCCCTGGGGGGTATAGTTTCCAAACTGGGGTCACTTGTGGGGGAGCTCCAATGTTTAGGCACACAGGGGCTCTCCAAACACGACATGGTGTCCGCTAACAATTTGAGCTAATTTTTCATTGTCCGCTAACAATTAGAATGGAAAATTAGGTTGATCCCTGAGGAAGGTGCCAGAAGGGCACCGAAACGCGTAGGAGGCAATAAAGGAGTTACTGTGAAGTTCCATCTTCATGTGCATTACTTTCGGAGTGAATGATTTTTGGCAGCGCGGACTGTGACACACCATTTTCTTCCCTACAACTCATTTTGGAAACTAGACCCCCCAAGGATCTAGATGCACTTTGAACCCCCAAGTGCTTCACAAATTGATCCATAAATATGAAATAGTACTTTGTTTCCACAAAAATGTTCTTTTTTCATTTTTACGGATTAATTTGTGAAGCATATTTGAGATTACACTGGAGCTGGCTAATTTCAAACCGTGGATATGTACATATATAGCCACGTGTGCTGCTAGAAAACCCCTAAGAACCCCGTGTGAAAGTTCTTCTATGGTTATGAATGCTATAAATTGCCTTAACCGTAAGATATAGTAATGATATGGGATTCAGCGCACAAAGATATCAATAAAATGTAGTTTTTATTTTTTATAAAATCATATCATATAAAACGTATAAATTTAAAAGGTTAAATATCCACGGAATATCCGGAACCTTGCTTTGTTCATTTAGGTTATCTTGCTGAAGTGGGGATATTGATTTCCTATAATACAGGATAAAAGTATGTCACTTGTTTGCGGGTTGAATATTAATAGAATTGTTAGTATATAAGGACCTACCTCTTTAAGAAATGAGCTACCAGTGGAGTATACCTCTGGAAACCAGCATCTTCAAGAGAAGGGTGTGTCTGAGATCAATCTAGATGCTAAAATAGGGATTGTATTAAATTAAATCTACAAAGGTGTATTAAATTTAATAGGTTTAGTATTCACCTCTTGAAAATGACTGGATTACTTTTTCTTGATAACGCTTATGCTTCTGCCAAATAAGTATATGTCATTATTTTACTATAGGTATGTGCTAATTTGAAAGACTAATCACATACTTATACATTGTATTCCTGTGTGGCTTAGCCTCACTATAATGGTTTTCAGCCCTTTCAATATCAATATCAAAACCTGAAGAAAATCTATCACCTAGTAACTCAAACTATTATATGGTGACTTGATCCTCATATTAATATCACACTGATTAGGGACATGAACCAGGTTATTTAGAATGAGCTATAACTGCTAAATGATTACTTACCCCAGGATGGGAGACGTGAGACGTGAAACACGCTTGTGTGATTCACATGGAGCGGCAGGCAGGCAATAGCTATCCTCTGGAGTACGCTATTTGGATGAAGCTCTGCCGCTGCAAAAAAACGCCACCCTTGTCGGTCTTAGGGCTGTACACAGCTTAATGGCGGAGCCCGGTACCTCGGGAGTGTTAGATCGCTTCAGAACACTTCCTGGTCGCGGCTCTCGCTGCGGTCACGTGGGGTCACGCGTCAGTGAAATCACCTGACTTCCTCCGTCAAGGCGTCAGTGTCGTCAACTAGGGGCGGTCTGAGGTCTTTGTTGTTAATGATACTGAGGGTTGCTAGGGAGACTGGTGCAGGACAGGCAATCGACCGGTTTCAAGGGAATCGTCCCTCTTCATCAGGATAGCCGGATCCCACCTGTCTCCTATGTTTTATAGCATTCCCTCATTGCTTCATTTGTAATGGAACCAATCAGACCGCAGCAATTCTATTGTAACCACATAGACCTGGTTAAGGCAATTTATAGCATTCATAACCATAGAAGAACTTTCACACTGGGTTCTTAGGGGTTTTCTAGCAGCACACGTGGCTATATATGTACATATCCACGGTTTGAAATTAGCCAGCTCCAGTGTAATCTCAAATATAATTCTAAAGCAGCCCGTGTATACACTGTTATTTGAGAAGGCTACCATGGGATCAGTCAATCTAATTAAGGAAAGAAATTTCCGTAAAAAATACATTACGGGCCATTTCTTTCAACCAGTAGTCATGACCATTACTGAAGAACAAAAACTGGAAGAAAAGAATGCATTAAAAGAATTAGAGAAATATTTGGAAGTAGAGATGAGAGAATTATGGGAAATAGCGAGCCTTAAACTCTATCAACAGACAAAAAGAATACCAAAAGGTTTAAAAGTAGAGAAAACGTTAACCACAGACTTTGGTAACCCCATTGTTGGCAAACAATGGACAAAAATGTTTCAGGATTTCTCTGAACAAATACTTCAATTTATCATAGATAAGAGAATAGAGAGTTTGAAAAGAACTAGTGCAGAGGTTGATATCATTATAGACAAAATAAAAATACACCCAACACCCAAAGAACTCGAGAGCCTAGTGAAAGCCATCTCAGAATGGTTAAAAGAGAAAGAAAAAAGTATTCTATCTAAAAAGATTAATAAATTCCAGAGAGATGGAGTACCGTATGAAATAGAAAGTTTCCAAGAATATGAAAAGAACATACCGTATATACTCGTGTATAAGCCGAGTTTTTCAGCCCAAAAATTGGGCTGAAAAGTACCCCCCTCGGCTTATACACGAGTCACTATACGGGGTGAGTGGGGTGGGGGCTCTGTCCGGGTGCTGGGGAGGCAGGAGGAGGCGGGGGGAGGCTGCTGTATGAGCGGCCCCGTCACGTGGGGCCGCTCATTACATATGCACTGCATCCCCCTGTCAATCAGCGCCAGGGGGAGCAGTGCATATCTGTGCATAATGCCCCCCAAACTGCTGGCACACGTCCCCCCTGTTGTAAGGCCCCCCCTGCTGAATACTTACCATCCCTGGTCTTCAGCAGCACCCCGGCGCCGGTCCTCTGTGCTCCGGTCCTCCGCGATCCCGTCCTCTGTGCTCCGTTCCCCGGCTGTATCATGTGACCAGCCGCGTCGCAGACGCGATGACGTCATTGCTTCTGCGACGCGCGGGGAACCCGGATGCAGCCGTGGAGCGGAGCACAGAAGACGGGATCGCGGAGGACCGGAGCACAGAGGACCGGCGCCGGGGTGCTGCTGAAGACCAGGGATGGTAAGTAATCAGCAGGGGGGGCCTTACAACAGGAGGGGACGTGTGCCAGCATTTGTGTGGGGCTGCTGTATATAGGGGCTGCAATACCACTGGGGCTGCAATACCACTGGGGCTGCTGTATATAGGGGCTGTATACACCACTGGGGCTGCAATACCACTGGGGCTGCTGTATATAGGGGCTGCAGTACCACTGGGGCTGCAATACCACTGGGGTCTGGCTGTTATATAGGGGCTGTATACACCACTGGGGCTGCAATACCACTGGGGCTGCTGTATTATAGGGGCTGTATACACCACTGGGGCTGCAATACCACTGGGGCTGCTGTATTAGGGGCTGTATACACCACTGGGGCTGCAATACCACTGGGGCTGCTGTATATAGGGGCTGTATACACCACTGGGGCTGCAATACCACTGGGGCTGCTGTATATAGGGGCTGTATACACCACTGGGGCTGCAATACCACTGGGGCTGCTGTATATAGGGGCTGTATACACCACTGGGGCTGCAATACCACTGGGGCTGCTGTATATAGGGGCTGTATACACCACTGGGGCTGCAATACCACTGGGGCTGCTGTATATAGGGGCTGTATACACCACTGGGGCTGCAATACCACTGGGGCTGCTGTATATAGGGGCTGTATACACCACTGGGGCTGCAATACCACTGGGGCTGCTGTATATAGGGGCTGTATACACCACTGGGGCTGCAATACCACTGGGGCTGCTGTATATAGGGGCTGTATACACCACTGGGGCTGCAATACCACTGGGGCTGCTGTATATAGGGGCTGCTGTATACACCACTGGGGCTGCAATACCACTGGGGCTGCTGTATATAGGGGCTGTATACACCACTGGGGCTGCAATACCACTGGGGCTGCTGTATATAGGGGCTGCTGTATACACCACTGGGGCTGCAATACCACTGGGGCTGCTGTATATAGGGAGTGCAATACCACTGGGGCTGCTGTATATAGGGGCTGCTGTATACACCACTAGGGCTGCAATACCACTGGGGCTGCTGTATATAGGGGCTGCTGTATACACCACTGGGGCTGCAATACCACTGGGGCTGCTGTATATAGGGGCTGCAATACCACTGGGGCTGCAATACCACTGGGGCTGCTGTATATAGGGGCTGCTGTATACACCACTGGGGCTGCAATACCACTGGGGCTGCTGTATATAGGGAGTGCAATACCACTAGGGCTGCTGTATATACCACTGGGGGCTGCTGTATATCATACTGCTGGGGCCTGTATACCACTGCTGGGGGCTGTATACCTGTGCTGGGGTCCACCCTCGGCTTATACGCGAGTCAATAGATTTTCCCAGGTTTTGGGGGCAAAAGTAGGGGGGTCGGCTTATACACGGGTCGGCTTATACACGAGTATATACGGTAAGTGACACACACTCAACATTGAGCCTCAGTATTATCTCGGATGAATCTTTCAACAACGATATGGAGGAATCAGAAGATGGTGACCATATAGAAAATAAGTCCATAGAAGATTATGTGGATGAAGCAGATGACGAAAATGAAGATGATGACAATGAAATACAAAGAAGCCTCAATCACAGCCTAATTACCTTAGATGAATATAATATCAGTGACCTCCTGGAGTCAAGTAGAACATCTATTGGCAGTTCATGGTCCACTCGAACCGAATCTACTATATATACTCCAGTAGCAAGAAGAACTATACTATTGGAACAAAGAATAAGAGAACCAAAGATTGCAGAAATATTTGATATTAGCCCGATAAAAGTAACAGAGACATATCCGTTGCCTATAGAAGCTAACGTAATCATTAAAAACAGATATGAAGCGTTAAGTGTAGACGAAGCTCAGAAAATCGAAGAAACAGTGATTGTACCATTAAAGAAAAATGCCACAACAAAACAGAAAAACAAGAAAGCCATAAAAAATCCGGCAACAACAGAGACCAAGAAGTTTGACAAAGGGAAAAGTCTAGAAGTGAAAATACTTACAAAAAATCATGAGAAAATGGATTGAACATCTATAGGAGGAAACTCCCTAAAAGAATCAAATGGTAAAAAGAAACAGACCAACAGAACTCAAAAGATAAAATTCTCACAAACCAACTTGAAACGGGATTTTTTCATAGCAAAATCAAGAAAAATAGAAGAGGTTCGAGAGGACGGAAACGTTCCAAAAAGAAGGTAACCTGAGATGAAAATAATATGACCAATGAGGAAGACATTTTACAAAAAATTTACAATCTGAGTTCCTATGTCCTTAAAAATGAAGAAGTATCAGTACTGCAGAAAGGTTTAAAATTTGTCCCGTCTAAAGAAGCTAACCCCTTTGATCTCTTCATCAGTGTAAAAAAGTATATGAGGAATCTCAGAATTAAAAAATTCTTCCTCAAATATCCCCAAAAGAATAGTCTTAGGGATATAACAGGTGCGCTACATTCTGAACTGTGTAAAAAATCTATGTTCGACCCGGGCAATCAACAATCGAAAGAATTTTCCACATTCGAAACTCTTGTAACAGAAGATATCAGAAAAATAAAGAATAAAAAGATGAAATATAGGCGACACAATCTAACTAGAAGAGAAAAAGAAGCGGTAAAATCGTTACAAGATAACGCACAGATTGTTATACGCCCAGCTGATAAGGGAGGGTCTATAGTAATTTTGGATAGCAACGACTACCATGAGGGCTCAATGAAAATTTTGGCTGATCATAAAACATATCAAGTATTAAAGACTGATCCTACAGTGGGTTACAGGAAAGCACTGAACAAACTCACATTGAAAGGCCTGCAAGCAGGCATCTTAAACAAGAAGGAGTATACGTTTGCCAATAATGAAAACACCGTGTCTAGCGGTCTTTTATCAAAATCCCAAGATACACAAAGATAAGAAAAACCCACCGGGACGTCCCATTATTTATGGGATCAACTCCCTTACAGCCAACCTTTCACAATACATTGACTGGTTCATACAGAAATGTGTAGTTAATCTACCTGCCTATTTGAAGGACACTACCCATGTGCTACAAAGATTGGAACGTATCACCTGGAAACATAGTTACATCCTTGGAACATTAGATGTAAAATCCCTCTATACCATCATTGAACACAAAAGAGGATGTGAGGCAACAAGACATTTTTTGGAAGAATGTAAAAACATGGTAGAGAGCCAAATCAATTTTCTGATAGAATGTATAGAGTTTATCTTGTCCCACAATTATTTTACGTACAATAAAAAGTTGTATAAGCAACAGTGGGGTACCGCGAAGGGCACGCGTTTTGCGCCAGGCTACGCAAATTTATATATGGAGAAATGGGAGGAGGAATCCATATATCAACATAAGGTGTTAAGGCAAGGATTGGTAGCCTGGCATAGGTATATAGACGATGTGTTGTTTATTTGGGATTCAGATGTAGCGGCACTTGAGCAGTTCCTTACGGATATTGAGAGTAATGAGTATGGCTTAGAATTCACAGCTACAACAGACAAAAGAAGAATCAATTTCTTGGACTTAGAGATCTTTATTAATGAACAGAATTGCATTAATACAAAGACCTATAGAAAAGAAGTGGAATCAAATAGTTATCTACCCATTACTAGCTGCCATTTACCCAAATGGCTGAAAAATATACCTAAAGGACAACTTACAAGACTGAGACGAACCTGCACAGAAAAATCACAGTTTCTGGAAGAAGCCAAGATCATGAAAGAACAATTCAAGAAGAAAGGATATAATGAGGAAGATTTGAGTATACAAATATCTAATATAGCCAAAATAGACAGATCTATACTCCTCAAGAATAAAGTGAAAGACATCAACAAAACCTCAATAGAAGATCAAATAAGAGAAACACCCATCATCACAGGATTCCATAGTAACTATAAAGAATTTGAAACCATTCTGAAGAAACATTGGCACCATCTGAAGAATGACAAATCAATTGGGGAATTTCTAGCAAATTCCCCAAGAATAATTTATAGAATAATTTATAGAATAATTTATATTCCTCTGAGCATGTCGATTGCGCCATCAGTAAAGAATTTAAGTACAGAGGAGACACCCACAAACACTTTATGGAATACCAGTAGGAACGTAGGGTTTATACCCTGCAAAAAATGCAGGGGTTGTCTATCTACAGATACCTCAAGGAAAATAATTAGAGAATTTCAGAGTCCCTTCAACAAGAAACCCTTTTCTATCAAGACGACATTAACTTGTCATACAAAGAATGTAATATATGCCCTGATGTGCCCATGTAATAAGTTATATATAGGGAGAACATCAAGAACATTGGCAACTCGTATAGCTGAACATGTAAGAAACATTGAAAAAGGATATATAGGACATCCCTTGAGCAGACATTTCAAAGAACATCATAACATGTCATGCAAATAGACATACCGTATATACTCGTGTATAAGCCGAGTTTTTCAGCCCAAAAATTGGGCTGAAAAGTCACCCCCTCGGCTTATACACGGGTCAATACGGTAATCCTAGGTGTCCGGGTGCTGGGGAGGCTGGAGGAGGCGGGGGGAGGCTCCTGACAGAGCGGCCCGTCACATGGGGCCGCTATTAGATATGCACGGCTCCCCCCGCCCATCACAGCGGCAGGGGGAGCCGTGCATACAGCCCCCAGATGTTTACAGACCCCCGTGTGGTGTATACAGCAGGCCCCCATATACAGCAGGCCCCCAATGGCACTCGCCCCCCCACACTGTGCAGAGCCCCCCCATCCGATACATTATGTTACCATCCAGCCGCATCTTCATCACCGTCCTCCCGTCCATCCTCGGCGCTGTGTTCGGCTCTCACGTGACCCGGCGCGATGACGTCATCCGACTGCGACCGCCGGGTCACATGAGACCGGGAACACAGCGCGCGAGGATGGACGGGAGGACGGTGATGAAGATGCGGCTGGATGGTAAGATGCATCGGGAGGGGGGGCTCTGCACAGTGTGGGGGGGCGAGTGCCACTGGGGGCTGCTGCCAGTATATACCTCTGGGGGCTGCTGCCTGTATATATACACCTCTGGGGGCTGCTGCCTGTATATATACACCTCTGGGGGCTGCTGCCTGTATATATACACCTCTGGGGGCTGCTGCTGATATCACTCTGGGGCTGCTGCCTGTATATATACACCTCTGGGGGCTGCTGCCTGTATATATACACCTCTGGGGGCTGCTGCCTGTATATATACACCTCTGGGGGCTGCTGCCTGTATATATACACCTCTGGGGGCTGCTGCCTGTATATATACACCTCTGGGGGCTGCTGCCTGTATATATACACCTCTGGGGGCTGCTGCCTGTATATATATACCTCTGGGGGCTGCTGCCTGTATATATACCTCTGGGGGCTGCTGCCTGTATATATACCTCTGGGGCTGCTGCCAGTATATACCTCTGGTGGGCTGCTGCCAGTATATACCTCTGGGGGCTGCTGCCTGTATATATACCTCTGGGGGCTGCTGCCTGTATATATACCTCTGGGGGCTGCTGCCTGTATATATACCTCTGGGGGCTGCTGCCTGTATATATACCTCTGGGGGCTGCTGCCTGTATATATACCTCTGGGGGCTGCTGCCTGTATATATACCTCTGGGGGCTGCTGCCAGTATATACCTCTGGGGGCTGCTGCCTGTATATATACCTCTGGGGGCTGCTGCCTGTATATACCTCTGGGGGCTGCTGCCTGTATATACCTCTGGGGGCTGCTGCCTGTATATACCTCTGGGGGCTGCTGCCTGTATATACCTCTGGGGGCTGCTGCCATTATATACCTCTGGGGGCTGCTGCCAGTATATACCTCTGGGGGGCTTGCTGCCAGTATATACCTCTGGGGGCTGCTGCCAGTATATACCTCTGGGGGCTGCTGCCAGAATGTGCCATATATACCTCTGGGGGCTGCTGCCAGTATACCACACTGCTTGGGGCTGTATACCTGTGCTGGAGTCCACCCTCGGCTTATACACGAGTCAATAGGTTTTCCCAGGTTTTGGGGGCAAAAGTAGGGGGGTCGGCTTATACACGGGTCGGCTTATACACGAGTATATACGGTACTTCTTTGCAGTAGAAAGAGTCCAAAAACATTGGAGAGGGGGCAATCACATAGAGAAGATGTCTCGGGCAGAAACCCGATGGATATTTGATCTCAACACTTTAGTCCCAAATGGACTTAACTGTGACACAGAACTCTTTGGATTTAAATGAGTAGACAATCTGAGTATGCATCTAGAGGTTACACATATACTCACAGGATAAAAAAAGCATGGACAAATTTAATTTTTTTTTTTTTTCTCTCCCCCTTTTGTTTGACTCATTGCCCATATATAGAATCATGCTATTGATATATAAGATTAAGATAATAGGTATTATGAGAGAAGAGTAGCGTTATTAAAACACCCTTAGGGTAGATTTATAATTATAAGATGTGAAATAAGAGTTTGGAGATATCATTATGATACAATGAAAAAGGCTACTAGATTGAAACGCCACTAAATTTGAATATGGCATTCTAAATAGATGAGTAACTGCTATCTGATATACCTACCATATTGTTCTACTTTGGCCACCAGGTCTATGTGGTTACAATAGAATTGCTGCGGTCTGATTGGTTCCATTACAAATGAAGCAATGAGGGAATGCTATAAAACATAGGAGACAGGTGGGATCCGGCTATCCTGATGAAGAGGGACGATTCCCTTGAAACCGGTCGATTGCCTGTCCTGCACCAGTCTCCCTAGCAACCCTCAGTATCATTAACAACAAAGACCTCAGACCGCCCCTAGTTGACGACACTGACGCCTTGACGGAGGAAGTCAGGTGATTTCACTGACGCGTGACCCCACGTGACCGACAGCGAGAGCCGCGACCAGGAAGTGTTCTGAAGCGATCTAACACTCCCGAGGTACCAGGCTCCGCCATTAAGCTGTGTACAGCCCTAAGACCGACAAGGGTGGCGTTTTTTGCAGCGGCAGAGCTTCATCCAAATAGCGTACTCCAGAGGATAGCTATTGCCTGCCTGCCGCTCCATGTGAATCACACAAGCGTGTTTCACGTCTCACGTCTCCCATCCTGGGGTAAGTAATCATTTAGCAGTTATAGCTCATTCTAAATAACCTGGTTCATGTCCCTAATCAGTGTGATATTAATATGAGGATCAAGTCACCATATAATAGTTTGAGTTACTAGGTGATAGATTTTCTTCAGGTTTTGATATTGATATTGAAAGGGCTGAAAACCATTATAGTGAGGCTAATCCACACAGGAATACAATGTATAAGTATGTGATTAGTCTTTCAAATTAGCACATACCTATAGTAAAATAATGACATATACTTTTTTGGCAGAAGCATAAGCGTTATCAAGAAAAAGTAATCCAGTCATTTTCAAGAGGTGAATACTAAACCTATTAAATTTAATACACCTTTGTAGATTTAATTTAATACAATCCCTATTTTAGCATCTAGATTGATCTCAGACACACCCTTCTCTTGAAGATGCTGGTTTCCAGAGGTATACTCCACTGGTAGCTCATTCTTAAAGAGGTAGGTCCTTATATACTAACAATTCTATTAATATTCAACCCGCAAACAAGTGACATACTTTTATCCTGTATTATAGGAAATCAATATCCTCACTTCAGCAAGATAACCTAAATGAACAAAGCAAGGTTCCGGATATTCCGTGGATATTTAACCTTTTAAATTTATACGTTTTATATGATATGATTTTATAAAAAATAAAAACTACATTTTATTGATATCTTTGTGCGCTGAATCCCATATCATTACTATAATTTTGAAGCACCTGGGGTTCAAAATGCTCATCACCCATCTAGATAAGTTCCCTGGGGGGTCTAGTTTCCAAAATGGGGTCACTTGTTGGGAGCTCCAATGTTTAGGCACACAAGGGCTCTCCAAATGCAACATGGTGTCCGCTAACAATTTTAGCTAATTTTCTATTCTAATTGTTAGCGGACACCATGCCCGTATGGCGAGCCCCTGTGTGCCTAAACTTTGGAGCTCCCCCACAAGTGACCCCATTTTGGAAACTAGACCCCCCCCCCCAAGGAACGTATCTAGATGCATAGTGAGCACTTTGAACCCCCAAGTGCTTCACAAATTGATCCGTAAATATGAAATAGTACTTTTTTTTCCACAAACATTTTCTTTTTTTTCATTTTTACGGATTAATTTGTGAAGCACCTGGGGGTTCAAAATGCTCACCACCCATCTAGATAAGTTCCCTGGGAGGGTCTAGTTTCCAAAATGGGGACACTTGAGGGGAGCTCCAGTGTTTAGGCACACAGGGGCTCTCAAAACGCGACATGGTGTCCGCTAACAATTTGAGCTCATTTTCCATTCTAATTGTTAGCGGACACCATGTCGCATTTGGAGAGTCCCTGTGTGCCTAAACATTGAAGCTCCCCACAAGTGACCCCATTTTGGAAACTAGACCCCCCCAAGGAACGTATCTAGATGCATAGTGAGCACTTTGAACCTACAGGTGCTTCACAAATTGTTCCGTAAAAATTAAAAAAGAAAATTTGTGTGGAAAATAAGTACTTTTTTCCTTATTATGGATCAATTTGTGAAGTACCTGAGGGGATCAAAGTGCTCACTATGCATCTAGATAAGTTCCCTGGGGGTCTTGTTTCCAAAATGGGGTCACTTGTGGGGGAGCTCCAATGTTTAGGCATACATAGGCTCTCTATATGCGACATTGTGTCTGCTAACAATTCCAATTTATTATAAAGATCCGACGTAGTCCACAACGAAGGTCCCACGACACTTGATCGCCTCCGACGTAGTCCACAACGAAGGTCCCACGACGCTCGATTGCCTCCAACGTAGTCCACAACGAAGGTCCCACGACACTCGATCGCCTCCGACGTAGTCCACAACGAAGGTCCAACGACACTAGATCGCCTCTGCAACATCCAGAGATTGCAGCAAGGGATCAATTGTCCTCTTCCTACAGTCTCTGAGGTCAGCGTTATGGTGCACTGTATGGCAATGATCTGTCATACAGTGCACCATGACTATGGTCCCAGAGACTAAAAGGACACTTGATCCCTTGTTGCACCCATCCATCCACCCATGCATCCATCCATCCACCCATCCATCCACGCATGCACCCATCCATCCATGCACGCATCCACACAAGCACCCATCCACGCATGCACACATCCATGCACGCACACACATATCCACACACGCACACATCCATGCATGCACGCACACATCCATGCATGTACGCACACATCCACGCACGCAGAGACATCCTCGCACCCATCCATGCAGAGACATCCACGCATGCAAACATCCATGCACGCACACATCCATGCACGCACACATCCATCCATGCATGCACACATCCATGCAAGCAGAGACATCCACGCACACATCCATGCACGCACACATCCATGCACACACACATCCATCCATGCATGCACACATCCATGCACGCAGAGACATCCACGCACGCAGAGACTTCCACGCACGCAGAGACATCCATGCACGCACACATCCATGCACGCGCACATCCACACACGCACACATCCACGCACCCAGAGACATCCACGCATGCACACATCAATGCACGCACACATCCATCAATCCATTCACACATCCATGCACACACACATCAATCCATGCACACATCCATGCACACACACATCCATCCACCCATGCATGCACCCATCCATCCACCCATACATGCACCCATCCATCCACCCATGCATGCACTCATGCATCGACGCATGAACCCATCCATTCATTCTTACCTCACTCACGATCCACTGGTGAGGAGGAGGAGCCCAGGAGAGGAATATGGGCCCACACGGAGCAGAGGAGGCTGACCGGCAGGTGCACCGGAGGGAGCAGCCCGCCGGCAGATAATGATCGGAGGGGTGGGGGGGCAGATGGGAGGGAAGGGGGGCCCTGATCAGCTCCAGAGTGGGAGGGGGCTGAGGAGGGGGAGGGCACCCGCCAATCCGCTCCTCCAGATCTAATTGGAGAGCTCCAATCAGATCTGGACGGGTGAATCCCTATTCGCTCTGATAACAGTTTCATTTTCAACTGCCAATCAGAGCGACTTTAGCCACGGGGGAACTAAGCCAGCTGCGGAGTGGGTTGCCGCCATTTCGCAGCATGTTCATTTCATGCTGTGGAGTCGGAAGCGGCTCCCATCGGGTGACTGCAGGGAGAAGCCGCCCTGCACCCGCCACACATGATGAGTACAGGGCAGCTGTGCTCTCCCTGCGGACACCCATGGCTTCACTCAGGTCCGGAGGAGCTGCGTCTAACACGCAGCTCCTCCGGACCGTGAGCACACAGCCTAAGACTGAATGGGTTTAATGTTGATTTTAAGCTACACACCATAACTTAGGTGTGCTTACTGATATTTTGTAAGATATTCCTCTGTTTGATACAACTCCATTCCATATTAGTGCATAAGATTATCTAATATAATGACATCAAAGACTGTATTAATGGTTTTTATGTTATCCTTTTTCTCAGGTGGTTGATTGGAAGCGAACCCAAAGTCGCCATATTGTCCTGTTCGTATTGAGTCTATATAATAAGGTTCAATGAACCTTGTGTTTGATAAATAATAAAAATAATTTTTCTAAATGCACCAGATCGTTGTAAAATATCATTTTTATAACATTATACAAGCAGTGGACCGGTCGTGGTTGATTGTGTGTTTGCTATGGGTGCCTGGTATATGTGTGTGTGTGCTGGGCTCTCAGGTTCACCGCTGTGACTTTCGGCACACCACCGCATCAACAGCTATGGTTCTGCCCTAAATGGGGGAGATATCTTAGCTGTTTCCAGTATTACCTATAAGGCCCAGTTACACACACAGATAATTGTGCAGAGATTGTTCGCAGATCTCTGGTTGCAGTGAAATCATGGACACATTGTTCCATTTGTACACGGCCACAAAATGGTACAATGTGTCCATGATTTCACTGCAACCAGAGATCTGCGAACAATCTCTGCACAATTAGCTGTGTGTGTAACTGAGGTTAATGTCTGGTCGGTCCTTGCTAATACTTTTATATGAATGTCCGCTTTTTAAGTTTATAATAATAATAAGCCCGATGGGTTTAATCAGTATATATAGATGTATGGACAAAATACCAGCCATCGGCCACCACTAAAGATGGCGGCGACTGAACTGGATGCACGAGCGATGACGTAGTGATGTAATCTATGACGCGCACTGAGCATGTGTGGTCAAACCCGGAAGATGCTGGGAATAGAGCTTAGGCTGGTTTCACACTGCAGTTTTTTCCCTGATCAGGTTCCATCCGGTTTGTGTGTCAAAACCAGGAGTGTCTCCAAAACCCAGGACAGGAGTCAATCTTTCAATTATACTTTTTCACTGCAAGTTCCTCTACTAGTTTTGGCACACAAACCTGATCAGGTAAAAACCGTGGTGTGAAACCAGTGGGACTGGCGAAGGGGGAGCATAGATCTTCCACTAAGTAAATACTCTGTTTTTCATAATTACAGGTGTTGTACATAGATGATTATGATGAATTAATCTGTACTCTAATATCAGTTCTATATGGACTATATACATTAAGCACTATTATTGCACTTTATTATAAAACTAGCTGTACTACCCGGCTACGACCGGGTTAATAAAGAACTGCTGTTAGCTATAACAAAATAGAATTTGAATATGTCATATTAATGACTTGTAGGAAAATAGAAGCTGAGCTGTGATTGGTTGCTATAGGCAGCCTAATAAATCTCCAGCCAACAGTCAACCCTCCGCCTGGGTCGGGCAGTATATATTACCTCACACATACACATAAAAGACAGCTCATGTGACTGACATCTGCCTTAATTCCTTATATAAAACCCTCGCACACGGTAACAATATGAAAAAGAGATCCCAGAGTTGCTTGATAGTATAGTTTATTGAGATACAGTATTTAGATATTGAATTAATCGTTTATCAATTGTGTTGATCAGGTATCATAGTAACGTTTCGGCACTTTACAAAAATGTGCCTTCTTCAGACACGAATTTTATCTAAATTCATAACAGAAAAGAAGGTCAATCATTACATCAATAGACATACAATACAAAACAATACATGTATGAAACATTCTGGTATCGTATTCAGACACATCGATAACCACGAAAAAAGGCATTATTAGTGCACCGATGTCACAATGCATACAACAATAAATATATTCCAGGTTATATCCAAATTTGAAGATATATACCTGTTATAACGTATTATGTTCAAAAAACAGGAGCATACGTATATCATACTAGTATCTGTGTATAAAGAAAAGAAAACAACCATTGTAATCAATACAGTCAATAAATTGAAAAATTATCCACATAATATATAGCTCATAAAATAGAGCTGCGAGAATAAAGAAAAAAGAAAAAAGGGAGAAAGCAAAAAATGGGAAGAAAGTGAATAATCAAGGTGGAGGATCATATAGAAATATGAAAAGATCATATTCTGAGAACGGACAGGTACAAGACCTCAAAGAAAAACACAGAAAGAACCATGAAAATGTATATGTCCACAGACCGATTCACTGCTCAAAAGTATCTAAGACTAATACTAAATATGATCAATAAGAAGAATTGATCATAATCCTGCAGATTAAATGCCATCACATATCATAACAAATACATAGGTCCATTTACCTCAATGTTTAGCAATATATTGCAAAATCCTTAAGATCACCAATCTGGTACTTGATCCAAAAGACATCAGATGGCTTCTATATTATAACACAAATCACATTGGATGTAAATAAATCATAATGAAACACTTCCAAAAACATCAAGATAATTTACAATAGGTCACTGTTACCTGATTGGTGTATGGGTTATTCAATGCAATTATCAAGCTGTGTCAGATGTGAAGCTACAATGAGCCCTAAGGAACAAGCTGAAAGACACAAATCACATCGTATACTAAACCTATATAGCACTGAGGAAAAAGGCACCTAATTACCTGTCAGGTAAACTGCCAGTGGAATAACCTGTAATGAATTGCCTAGGTTACTATCCATGATCCATATAGAATAATAATCAGCCCAAATCACTACCCCGGTCTACTTACTAATGTGTCTGGATTAAAGGATCCCGCGGGTATTGCGCCGCCATCAGAAGCGCGGATCAAACTGATCTGCGTCCTGTTATAGTGTGTGGGGGCGTGACGCTGGCTAATCGCGTCACGTGACCCCGGAAGAAAAGTGTCACGTGATACTGTCATGTGGCGTCAGACGAGGCTTCCTGTTTCCGCTATTTGGAACGCAGGAAGCCGCAGCCCGACACGCACAGCGCGCATGCGTACTAAATAGCCTACAAATAATGAACGAAAAAAATGCTGTAAACAAGTAAGCCCTCATAGAAACGGGGTAGTACACAGCAGTGGCGTAGCAACTGTTTGTGGCGCCCGGGGCGGTCGAAAAATTTGCCGCCCCTTTGGTTGTTGATAATCCGGAAGTATACATAGTAAACACTGTCTGCCCCTATATACAAGAATATAACTACTATACTAACACACAAAGAGAGAAGGGGTGCAATTGGGGGGTAAGTATTGGGCCAAATAGCCACTCACCTATTGGGGTTGTCACTGTGCACCGCACCTCTGCACAACCCCAGTGTATGGCAACAAGCAGGACTCAAGGAGGGCCCAGGGCCGGAGCAATTTTCGCCGCCGTGCTGTGGAGTTCATAGTGTAATATAAACGCAAAAAAATGTATTCTTAATATTATGTCACAATACCGGGATCTGAGGATCTTCTATTTGGAGTCAGGGGCTCTCTGATGCCGTGTTGATGTTGCTGTCTGCCTCGCTGTCGTCCTCTTTTGACACTGCTGTGCGGTGGACAAGAGAGCATTAACTGGTTAATAACGAGAAGTATGGAGTGTACTAACTGAGCCATAAATCCTCCCCATACCAGTAGGATTACTATATGGATTTTAGTATTAGGGTACGGACACACTGGCGTGAAACTCTGATGAGTGCAATGTGTGATTTTATCACATTGCAATCAATGTCTGAGAGCACACTGACGAGTGTCGGACGCTTTTTTCTCATCCAGATTCAGGATGAGAAAAAAGTTGCAATGCAAGTCTACGGGTCCGACAAAATCACGGACCGCACACGGACCATCTGAGAGGCATCTGTTTTTTTCACTGATGCATTCTAATTCTGTAGCTGAGACAACTGTAAAATGTTCCTGTAAATGATTCCACAGTAATAGCTGCTGAGAAAAAAAACACAGATTGCACACGGATGTGATCTGAGAGAAATGTCGGAGACTCGCACAGCAGTTGCCAAACGGACCAAAAAACGGAAGACACTCATCCGACTCTCCTGGATGAGAAACAGATCGATTTTAAGGCAACGGGAGACAGTGCACCACCATGTCCTCAGCTCTGTGCTGTGCACAGACAGTGCACCACCATGTCCTCAGCTCTGTGCTGTGCACAGACAGTGTACCACCGTGTCCCCAGCTCCGTGCTATGCACAAACAATATACGGTCCACTGTCTGTGGACAGCATGAAGATGAAGGCATGGTGGTACACTGTGCACAGCACGGAGCTGGGGACATGGTGGTACACTGTGCACAGCACGGAGCTGGGGGCATGGTGGTACACTGTGCACAGCACGGAGCTGAGGACATGGTGGCACAATGTCTGTGCACAGCACGGAGCTGAGGACATCCCAGAAGAGGCACAATAACCACAGACAGGAGGCGGTAGAACATTGAGCCCGCCCAGGAGAACTACAACTCCCAGCACCCAACATACTGCCCAGAAACCTTACAGTAACGCCCGAACAGGCAGGAGAACTACAATTCCCAGCATGCCACACCCTGCCAACACAGGAAGGTGGAGGCTGCCGCATGGAGGCAGAGACACCTGGTACAGCTGCCATTATCACCACACACAGCCCCACTCCTCCTGCGCACCCGTCCTCCTCTCCTCTGTCCCCCTGCACCCCAGTCCTCCTCTCCTCTGTCCTCCTGCACCCCAGTCCTCCTCTCCTCTGTCCTCCTGCACCCCAGTCCTCCTCTCCTCTGTCCTCCTGCACCCCCGTCCTCCTCTCCTCTGTCCTCCTGCACCCCCGCCCTCCTCTCCTCTGTCCCTCCTGCTGCTCCTCTGTCCTCCTGCACCCCTGTCTTCTCCTCTGTCCTCCTGCACCCCCGTCCTCCTCTCCTCTGTCCTCCTGCAAACCCGTCCTCCTCTCCTCTGTCCCTCCTGCACCCCCGTCCTCCTCTCCTCTGTCCTCCTGCACCCCCATCCTCTTCTCCTCTGTCCTCCTGCACCCCCGTCCTCCTCTCCTCTGTCCTCCTGCACCCCCGTCCTCCTCTCCTCTGTCCCTCCTGCACCCCCATCCTCCACTGTCCACCTGCACCCCCGTCCTCCTGCACCCCAGTCCTCCTCTCCTCTGTGCCTCCTGCTGCTCCTGTCCTCCTGCACCCCTGTCCTCTCCTATGTCCTCCTGCACCCCGTCCTCCTCTCCCCTGTCCTCATGCACCCCCGTCCCCCTCTCCTCTGTCCTCCTGCACCCCCGTTCTCCTCTCCTCTGTCCCTCCTGCTGCTCCTGTCCTCCTGCACCACCGTCCTCCTCTCCTCTGTCCTCCTGCAAACCCGTCCTCCTCTCCTCTGTCCCTCCTGCACCCTTGTCCTCCTCTCCTCTGTCCTCCTGCACCCCCTTCCTCCTCTCCTCTGTCCTCCTGCACCCCATCCTCCTCTCCTCTGTCCTCCTGCACCCCGTCCTCTCTCCTCTGTCCTCCTGCACCCCCGTCCTCCTCTCCTCTGTCCCTCCTGCACCCCCGTCCTCCTCTGTCCTCCTGCACCCCCGTCCTCCTGCACCCCCGTCCTCCTCTCCTCTGTCCTCCAGCACCCCCATCCTCCTGCACCCCAGTCCTCCTCTCCTCTGTGCCTCCTGCTGCTCCTCTGTCCTCCTGCACCCCTGTCCTCTCCTATGTCCTCCTGCACCCCGTCCTCCTCTCCCCTGTCCTCATGCACCCCCGTCCTCCTCTCCTCTGTCCTCCTGCACCCCCGTCCTCCTTTCCTCTGTCCCTCCTGCTGCTCCTGTCCTGTTGCACCACCGTCCTCCTCTCCTCTGTCCTGCACACCCGTCCTCCTCTCCTCTGTCCCTCCAGCTGCTCGTCTTCTCCTCTGTCCCCCTGTTCCAGTCCTTCTGCCCCCTGTTCCAGTCCTTCTCCCCCTGTTCCAGTTCTTCTGCCCCTGTCCTTTTCTCTGTCCCCCTGTTCCTGTCCTTCTGCCCCTGTCCTTTTCTCTGTCCCCCTGTTCCTGTCCTTCTGCCCCTGTCCTTTTCTCTGTCCCCCTGTTCCTGTCCTTCTGCCCCCTGTTCCAGTCCTGCCCCTGTCCTTTTCTCTGTCCCCCTGTTCCAGTCCTTCTGCCCCCTGTTCCAGTCCTTCTGCCCCCTGTTCCAGTTCTTCTGCCCCTGTCCTTTTCTCTGTCCCCCTGTTCCTGTCCTTCTGCCCCTGTCCTTTTCTCTGTCCCCCTGTTCCTGTCCTTCTGCCCCTGTCCTTTTCTCTGTCCCCCTGTTCCTGTCCTTCTGCCCCCTGTTCCAGTCCTGCCCCTGTCCTTTTCTCTGTCCCCCTGTTCCAGTCCTTCTGCCCCCTGTTCCAGTCCTTCTGCCCCCTGTTCCAGTTCTTCTGCCCCTGTCCTTTTCTCTGTCCCCCTGTTCCTCTCCTTCTGCCCCTGTCCTTTTCTCTGTCCCCCTGTTCCTGTCCTTCTGCCCCCTCTTCCAGTCCTGCCCCTGTCCTTTTCTCTGTCCCCCTGTTCCAGTCCTTCTGCCCCCTGTTCCAGTCCTTCTGCCCCTGTTCCAGTTCTTCTGCCCCTGTCCTTTTCTCTGTCCCCCTGTTCCTGTCCTTCTGCCCCTGTTCTTTTCTGTGTCCCCCTGTTCCTGTCCTTCTGCCCCCTGCACAGTTTCCCGCCTCACCTCTCCGGGTCCATGGGGGGCCGGCTGGGTGGAGGAGCCGCAAGCACCGCACCAGGACTTAGAGCCATCACAGGACAGGAAGCTGCAGAGCTCCCAGCGGCTTCCTGTCAGCGTGATCGCTCTCAGCGCTGGGGGCAGGCCGGGAGCGAGGCACAGTGCATGCGGGCGCGGGCGCCGCCGGGAGGCAATGCACAGCCAGCGGCGACACCCTCCCTCCCCCACAAAGACTCCAGTTTTCATATGGAGTCTGGGGGAGGGAGGTAAAGAAAAAAAAAAAACGCTCGCGCTCCCCTGCAGTGTATACAGCCCTGCTGCTGCCCCCACACAACCTGCCGCCCGGGGCGGTGCGCCCCCTCCGCCCCCCCCACGCTACGCCACTGGTACACAGATGAGCCCTATTAGAAACCAGGCAGTGCACAGGAAGTTGAAGAAATGGTTCATAGAGGCACCCAGAATATCTGAAAGAAAGATACATACAGATATATTACTTATGATAGTAACCAGAGACAAAAATACAGCAGTTAATTAATGTTACAATTCATGTATGGGAAAAAAAATTTTATGTGAACCAGAATGAGACACATATACAAAAGATCTCAAATATATTATCAAAAGATCTCAAATATACACCTCATATTCCCTGTTGAGACCAAGGGGTTCCAGTGTTTGCAATTGGAATATCCAATATCCGAGACCGCAGGGACACTTAATCAAAAGATTCAAAAAAGAGGTTGAGGTCCTGACTAGAGCCGGTCCATACCAGAAAAATGTCATCTATGAACCTTCTCCATAATATGACATTGGAGACAATATACGCATTGTTCCAAATAAATTTCTCCTCAAAATGCGCCATATATATGTTCGCGTAGGGGGGTGCCACGTTAGATTCATAGATGACATTTTTCTAGTATGGAACGGCTCTAGACTCCAGACTCCAGAGTCTCCCGTTGTTTTGTAATAAACGAGCACCCAATTTAAAGGACAAATTGGTACGAGCAGATGTCGGATCAGTTATGAAAAAGAGTAGACAGTCATTTCTCAGTACACCAAGACAGGGAAATTTTCCCTGCCTTGGGTGTATGCAATGTTCACACATGGTTAAAGGGAGTTCCTTTTCTCATCCGCGGTCTGGTAAGATTTTCTATATCCGTGACTATTTTTCCTGTGACACGTCCTTTGTGGTATACCTGATTAAGTGTCCCTGCGGTCTCGGATATGTTGGGGAGACCACCCAACATATCCGAGACAGAATCAGTAAACATAAATCTACAATAAGGTGTAAAAACACCTTGTTGCCGATACCACATCACTTTATATCTATGGGTCATACCATTGCCCAGTTAAGGTTTCAGATCATTGAGCATGTCCCCCTAGCACGCAGAGGGGGAGACAGAATTCGCCGCCTAAAAGAAAGGGAGTCATATTGGATATTCCAATTGTAAACACTGGAACCCCTTGGTCTCAACAGGGAATATGAGGTGTATATTTGAGATCTTTTGATAATATATTTGAGATCTTTTGATTATGTATATGTGTCTCATTCTGGTTCACATAAAAACTTTTTCCCATACATGAATTGTAACATTAATTAACTGCTGTATTTTTGTCTCTGGTTACTATCATAAGTAATATATCTGTATGTATCTTTCTTTCAGATATTCTGGGTGCCTCTATGAACCATTTCTACAACTTCCTGTGCACTGCCTGGTTTCTAATAGGGCTCATCTGTGTACTACCCCCGTTTCTATGAGGGCTTACCTGTTTACAGCATTTTTTTCGTTTATTATCTGTATTCTATTTAGTGCGCATGCGCGCTGCGCGTGTCGGGCTGCGGCTTCCTGCGTTCCAAATAGTGGAAACAGGAAGCCTCGTCCAACGCCACATGACAGTATCACGTGACACTTTTCTTCCGGGGTCACGTGACGCGATTAGCCAGCGTCACGCCCCCGCACATTATAACAGGACGCAGATCAGTTTGATCCGCGCTTCTGATGGCGGCGCAATACCCGCGGGATCCTTTAATCCAGACACATTAGTAAGTAGACCGGGGTAGTGATTTGGTGTGATTATTATTCTATATGGATCATGGATAGTAACCCTAGGCAATTCATTACAGGTTATTCCACTGGCAGTTTACCTGACAGGTAATTAGGTGCCTTTTTCCTCAGTGCTATATAGGTTTAGTATACGATGTGATTTGTGTCTTTCAATTTGTTCCTAAGGGCTCATTGTAGCCTCACATCTGACACAGCTTGATAATTGCATTGAATAACCCATACACCAGTCAGGTAACAGTGACCTATTGGAAATTATCTTGATGTTTTTGGAAGTGTTTCATTATGATTTATTTACATCCAATGTGATTTGTGTTATAATATAGAAGCCATCTGATGTCTTTTGGATCAAGTACCAGATTGGTGATCTTAAGGATTTTGCAATATATTGCTAAACATTGAGGTAAATGGACCTATGTATTTGTTATGATATGTGATGACATTTAATCTGCAGGATTATGATCAATTCTTCTTATTGATCATATTTAGTATTAGTCTTAGATACTTTTGAGCAGTGAATCGGTCTGCGGACATATACATTTTCATGGTTCTTTCTGTGTTTTTCTTTGAGGTCTTGTACCTGTCCGTTCTCAGAATATGATCTTTTCAGATTTCTATATGATCCTCCACCTTGATTATTCACTTTCTTCCCATTTTTTGCTTTCTCCCTTTTTTCTTTTTTCTTTATTCTCGCAGCTCTATTTTATGAGCTATATATTATGTGGATAATTTTTCAATTTATTGACTGTATTGATTACAATGGTTGTTTTCTTTTCTTTATACACAGATACTAGTATGATATACGTATGCTCCTGTTTTTTGAACATAATACGTTATAACAGGTACCGTATATACTCGTGTATAAGCCGACCCGTGTATAAGCCGACCCCCCTACTTTTGCCCCCAAAACCTGGGAAAATCTATTGACTCGCGTATAAGCCGAGGGTGGACTCCAGCACAGGTATACAACCCCCAGCAGTGAGGTATACAGCAGCCTCCCCAGTGGTAGTATACAGCAGCCTCCCCAGTGGTAGTATACAGCAGCAGCCCCAGTGGTAGTATACAGCAGCCCCAGAGGTATATGCAGCCCCAGAGGTATATGCAGCCCCAGAGGTGTATACAGCAGCCCCAATATACAGCAGCCCCAGTGGTATTGCAGCCCCAGTGGTATTGCAGCCCCTATATACAGCAGCCCCAGTGGTATTGCAGCCCCTATATACAGCAGCCCCAGTGGTATTGCAGCCCCAGTGGTATTGCAGCCCCTATATACAGCAGCCCCAGTGGTATTGCAGCCCCAGTAATGCAGGGCCCCTATATACAGCAACCCCAGTGGTATTGCAGCCCCTATATACAGCAGCCCCAGTGGTATTGCAGCCCCAGTGGTATGGCAGCCCCTATATACAGCAGCCCCAGTGGTATTGCAGCCCCAGTGGTGTATACAGCAGCCCCTATATACAGCAGCCCCAGTGGTATTGCAGCCCCAGTGGTATTGCAGCCCCTATATACAGCAGCCCCAGTGGTATTGCAGCCCCAGTAATGCAGGGCCCCTATATACAGCAGCCCCAGTGGTATTGCAGCCCCAGTAATGCAGGGCCCCTATATACAGCAGCCCCAGTGGTAGTATACAGGCAGCCTCAGTAATGCAGGGCCCCCCCTCATGCTCCGGTCTCCTGTAAAGCAAGTTATACTTATCAGTGCCCGCTGCCGTCCGCGCCCGCCGCTGCCGACATCCCGATCCTCCGTCTTCATGCATCTTCTTCCTGTTTCCTGTGCGCGTCGCCGGTAATGACGTCACTGCCTGCGACGCGCACAGAGCAGGAAGAAGATGAATGAAGATGGAGGATCGCATGTCGGCAGCGGCGGGCGCGGACGGCAGCGGGCACTGATAAGTATAACTTGCTTTACAGGTGACCGGAGCATGAGGGGGGGGGCCCTGCATTACTGGGGATGCGGGGGCTGCTGTATACCGCTGTATACAGCAGCCCCCGCACTGACTCGCGTATAAGCCGAGGGGGGTACTTTTCAGCCCAATTTTTGGGCTGAAAAACTCGGCTTATACGCGAGTATATACGGTATATATCTTCAAATTTGGATATAACCTGGAATATATTTATTGTTGTATGCATTGTGACTTCGGTGCACTAATAATGCCTTTTTTCGTGGTTATCGATGTGTCTGAATACGATACCAGAATGTTTCATACATGTATTGTTTTGTATTGTATGTCTATTGATGTAATGATTGACCTTCTTTTCTATTATGAATTTAGATAAAATTCGTGTCTGAAGAAGGCACATTTTTGTAAAGTGCCGAAACGTTACTATGATACCTGATCAACACAATTGATAAACGATTAATTCAATATCTAAATACTGTATCTCAATAAACTATACTATCAAGCAACTCTGGGATCTCTTTTTCATATTGTTACCGTGTGCGAGGGTTTCATAAACTTTCGGTGTATAATTTTACCCTTTACGCACCGGTTAATTCGTAACGTTGAGCCAAGCCTTATAGTTCTCTATTAATTCCTTATATGGCACATGTGTTGCACATTGGCTGTTTTTAATCAGATGTTTATTTTTGGAAATTAAAGATACCAGACGTATGAGGCGAGTTGTGTGAGGCGATTTGTGCACATCTGTGTCTGTGTGGTGTGTGTCCCTGAGGTGTGTGTGTGTCCCAGTGGTGTGCGTGTGTCCCTGTGGTGTGTGTTTCTTTTGGGGGGGGAGGGGTGTCCCTGTGGTGTGTGTCCTGTGTGGGGGGAGGGGTGTTTCTGTGGTGTGTGCCCATCTCTATGGGGTCTGTGTGTTCCTGTGGGGTGTGTGTGTCTGTGTCCCTGTGGGTGTGTATGTCCCTGTGGTGTATGTGTCCCTGTGGGGTGAGTGCATGTGTCCCTATAGGGTGTGTATGTGTGTGTCTGTGGGGGGGGTGTCTGTGTGGTGTGTCTCTTTGTGGTGTGTTTGTTTGTGTTCGGGTGCGTGGTGAGTATCCAATGTTGGGGCTCCACCTTAGCTGTTACTCTTTGTGTGCATGTGGTGTGTATACATGTTCCCGTGCGTGGTGAATATTCCATGTCAGGGCTCCACCTTAGTGACTATATACTGGTATATGCTGTTAATCTTTGGTGCTGTCATTAAGCCCCTCTCATTCACCACTGTCAACTGGTAACTGTCACTTTCTCTCCATTATGTAGATAGGGCCAAAATTGTTTGGTGACTTGGAACACGCGGGGTTAAAATTTCGCCTCACAACATAGCCTATGACGCTCTCGGGGTCCAGATGTGTGACTGTGCAAAATTTTGTGGCTGTAGTTCCGACGTGTGTAGATGCCAATCCCGGACATACACACACATACAGCTTTATATATTAGACTAGCTGTAGTACCCGGCTACGCCCGGGTTAATAAATAACTGATGTTGGCTATAACAAAATAGAATTTGAATATGTCATATTAATGACCTGTAAGAAAATAGAAGCTGAGCTGTGATTAATTGCTATAGGAAGCCTAATAAATCTCCAGCCAACAGTAAACCCTCCCCCTGGCCGGGCAGTATATGTTACCTAACACATACACATAATAGACAGCTCATGTGACTGACATCTGCCTTAATTCCCTAAATGAATATGCAAATAAGTCTGTGGAGCCTCGGTTAGGAGTCTCAAACACAGGACGAGCCACCCCTTGACTGGGTCCTTCCCTGGAAGGATATCTGGCTAGTCCTGTGTTTGAGACTCCTAACCGAGGCTCCACAGACTTATTTGCATATTCATAATTCCCAGGAGGCAATGCGCCTAGGAATTCACTGTGTTGAGCGCTTTAGCCAGCTGCCCGCAGTGTTTTCTTGGACTGGTCTCCCTGAGATCAGTGAATACTTTGTGATGTTGGTCTACTAGGCCTTGCTTCCACCTAGCCAGAATCCTACTCCACACTGATGAAGGGCAACACCCCGAAACAGCTGTCTGTGGATGGATACCTGGTCTTGATATTCCCTTGTCATATCTCTAAGCTTGTAAAAGAGCTGGATATTGACTAAAAGGGCCACTTAACATGGTGGTTATGGTGTTCTCCACAAGGAGCCACCCCTTGACTGGGTCCTTCCCTGGAAGGATATCTGGCTAGTCCTGTGTTTGAGACTCCTAACCGAGGCTCCACAGACTTATTTGCATATTCATAATTCCCAGGAGGCAATGCGCCTAGGAATTCACTGTGTTGAGCGCTTTAGCCAGCTGCCCGCAGTGTTTTCTTGGACTGGTCTCCCTGAGATCAGTGAATACTTTGTGATGTTAATTCCCTATATGGCACATGTGTTGTACATTGGCTGTTTTTAATCAGATGCTTATGTTTGGAAATTAAAGATAGCACACGTATGAGGCGAGTTGTGTGAGGTGATTTGTGCACATCTGTGTCTGTCTGTGTGGTGTGTGTGTCCCTGGGGTGTGTGTATGTGTGTGTCCCTGTGGGGTGAGTGCATGTGTCCCTATAGGGTGTGTATGTGTGTGTGTCCCTGTGGGGGGGTCTGTGTGGTGTGTGTGTATCTGTGTTGTGTGTGTCTCTTTGTGGTGTGTGTGTGTGTCCCTGTGGGGTGAGTGCATGTGTCCCTATAGGGTGTGTATGTGTGTGTCTCTGTGGGGGGGTCTGTGTGGTGTGTGTGTGTGTGTCTCTTTGTGTTGTCTGTGTGTGTCCCTGTGGGGTGAGTGCATGTGTCACTATAGGGTATGTGTGTGTGTACCTGTGGGGGGGTCTGTGTGGTGTGTGTCTCTGTTGTGTGTGTCTCTTTGTGGTGTGTGTGTGTGTCCCTGTGGGGTGAGTGCATGTGTCCCTATAGGGTGTGTATGTGTGTGTGTGTCTCTGTGGGGGGGTCTGTGTGGTGTGTGTGTGTCTCTTTGTGTTGTCTGTGTGTGTCCATGTGGGGTGAGTGCATGTGTCCCTATAGGGTGGCTATGTGTGTGTGGTGTGTGTGTCTGTGTTGTGTGTGTTCCTTTGTGGTGTGTGTGTGTGTCCCTGTGGGGTGAGTGTATGTGTCCCTATAGGGTGTGTATGTGTGTGTGTCTCCCTGTGGGGGGGTCTGTGTGGGGTGTGTGTGTCTCTGTGTTGTGTGTGTCTCTGTGTGTGTCCCTGTGCAGTGAGTGCATGTGTCCCTATAGGGTGTGTATGTGTTTGTGTCCCTGTGGGGGGTGTCTGTGTGGTGTGTGTGTGTGTGTGTCTCTTTGTGGTGTGTGTGTGTCCCTGTGGAGTGAGTGCATGTGTCGCTATAGGGTGTGTGTGTGTCCCCTTGGGGGGTGTGCATGTGTCTCTGTTGTGTGTGTCTCTTTGTGGTGTGTGTGTGTGTTTGTTTGGGTGCGTGGTGAGTATCCAATGTTGGGGCTGCACCTTAGCGACTATACACTTGCTGTTACTCTTTGTGTGCGTGTGGGGTGTATACATTTCCTCGTGCGTGGTGAATATCTCATGTTGGGGCCCCACCTTAGTGACTATATGCTGGTATGTGCTGTTAGTCTTTGGCACTATCATTAAGCCTCTCTCATTCACAACTGTCAACTGGTAACTGTCACTTTTTCCCCATTATGTAGATAGGGCAAAATTGTTTGGTGAATTGGAATGCGCGGGATTAAAATTTCACCTCACAACATAGCCTATGACGCTCCCAGGGTCCAGAGGTGTGACTGTGCAAACTTTTGTGGCTATAGCTGACAGCTGTCGATTTTCCTCCAACACTTTTCCATTCACTTTTTCCCCATTATGTAGATAGGGGCAAAATTGTATGGTGAACTGGAACACGCAGGGTTAAAATTTTGCCTCACAACATAGCCTATGACGCTCTCGGGGTTCAGACGTGTGACTGTGCAAAATTTTGTGGTTGTAGTTGCGACGGTGTAGATGCCAATCCCGGATATACATACATACACACACACACACACACACACATACACACATTCAGCTTTATTTATTAGACTAGGTGTACTACCCGGCTACGCCCGGGTTGATAAATAACTGCTGTTAGCTATAACAAAATAGTATTTGAATATGTCATATTAATGACCTGTAGGAAAATAGAAGCTGAGCTGTGATTGGTTGCTATAGGCAGCCAAATAAATCTCCAGCCAACAGTAAACCCTCCCCCCGGCCGGGCAGTATATGCTACCTCACACATACACATAAAAGACAGCTCATGTGACTGACATCTGCCTTAATTCCTTATATGGCACGTGTTGCACATTGGCTGTTTTTAATCAGATGTTTATTTTTGGAAATTAAAGATACCAGACGTATGAGGCGAGTTGTGTGAGGCGATTTGTGCACATCTGTGTCTGTCCCTGGGGTGTGTGTCCCCCTGGGGTTTGTGTGTGTCCCAGTGGTGTGCGTGTATCCCTGTGGGGGAGTCCCTGTGGTGTGTGTCCTTTTGGGGGGGAGGGGTGTCCCTGTGGTGTTTGTCCTTGTGTGGGGAGGGGTGTCTCTGTGGTGTGTGTCCATCCCTATGGGGTCTGTGTGTGTCTCTGTGGGGTGTGTATGTCCTTTTGGGGTGAGTGCATGTGTCCCTATAGGGTGTGTAGGTGTGTGTCCCTGTGGGGGGGTGTCTGTGTGGTGTGTGTCTCTGTGTTGTGTGTGTCTCTTTGTGGTGAGTGTGTTTGTGTTCGGGTGCGTGGTGAGTATCCAATGTTGGGGCTCCACCTTAGCTGTTACTCTTTTTGTGCATGTGGTGTGTATACATGTCCCCGTGCATGGTGAATATTCTATGTCAGAGCCCCACCTTAGTGACTATATGCTGGTATATGCTGTTAGTCTTTGGTGCTGTCATTAAGCCCCTCTCATTCACAACTCTCAACTGTCACTTTCTCTCCATTATGTAGATAGGGCGAAAATTGTTTGGTGAATTGGAACGCGCAGGGTTAACATTTCGCCTCACAACATAGCCTATGACGCTTTCGGGGTCCAGACGGGTGACTGTGCAAAATTTTGTGGCTGTAGATGCGACGGTGTAGATGCCAATCCCGGACATACACACACACACACACATTCAGCTTTATATATTAGATATGGAGGAGGCGTGGCCTGCAGTGGGATGTGAAGTACGTGGATCCCTGAGATCCTGTGCCCACAGAAAATCTACTGAGACCTTTTGCCTTTTTAAAGGCAAATTGTCTCAATAAAGCAACAAGACCTGTAAGACTTTATTCTTGGGCTACATTTGAGCCATTTTGAGACTACTCCTGTGAGGAATTTACCTCAGGACACCATCTTGAAATCTGATCCCTCAGGGAAGTGATGGAGGCCCTATTTTGAGATCACTGGTCGCCTCATAAAAAATTGTGCTGGCCCCATATCAGTCAATAGGAATCGTTAAATTCAGTCTATAGTTTAATGAAATTACATTAAATCTTATTTTTATTGTCCAGAAGAGCTTTACCTAACAATAGGTGACTTTTAAACCTGTACTGCGCAAGATTTAACTATACTATCATTGCTATATGTGATTCAAACTGTGTTGATTAACACCCACTAAAGATCCTGGTGTAATGTCTATATTCAGTCATTTGGATCACCTCACAATCCCTTTACATATATTTATGACAGGAAACTGCCATTGCTATACATCGCTACCATTTTCATTAATGTTGTACTCTGGACTTTTCTGCTGCTATTATAACTTAAATTGTCACAGCCTAGTTGTTATGCTGGTGAAAGAAAACTTTTACTTAATTCGGATCAACTGAGGCTGATCGGTGAAACTAGGAAGAGGGACTATTTTTCTTTTTCTTCTCCATGACGACGGCCGGCACTTCTTGGCGGAGTGATATACCTCTGTGGATCAAGCCTGTCTGAAGAGCTGACGTCATTCTCCTCTGGCGAGTGCTGGGACCTGTGGGGCTTCAGCGCTTGTCAGTGTCAGACCGTGTTGCTGCATTTAAAAACCAGCGTTAGTTGCTGATCACTTACAGACAACCAGGAGCAGGAGAAGTTTCAAGCAAAAGGGATCGGCAGATCCTCACTGCCCTCCAGCTACGCAGACTCTGGATTCTTAATAAGATTTATCCCCTAGACTGAATGAGCATTTGTTATTATAACCT
This sequence comes from Allobates femoralis, assembly GCA_033576535.1. NCBI lineage: Eukaryota > Metazoa > Chordata > Amphibia > Anura > Aromobatidae > Allobates > Allobates femoralis. The sequence continues at coordinate 138,845,264 of JARQOC010000011.1, forward strand.
GTACTCTAAATTCATCCCCTCTGTTATAAGGACTTAATGAGGGATTTTACATCTTCTCTGATGGGATCTCCTGATATCTACAAGCAAGTGAGGTAGGCGAATATTCGACGCTCCCAAGCTTTGTAGATGGAGGAGGGAAAACAGAAGAAATATACTGTGAAATATAAAACTCTTTGGAAATATCTCTACCGACACATTACGCCATAAAGACATCCCCTCTGTCACAAGGATTTAATAGGGGATTTCCAGAGTCTTCAAGCAAGTGAAGTCGGTGGGCTTCCAATGCACCTAAGCATCGCAGAAAAGAAGAAGATAGAAGAAAGAAATTTATCCTTTTAATTTAGTGTTGTGTTATTGTATTATATTTTTCTCTTTAGCTATATCTATTCACAACACCTGTATATTTAATATTTGAAGAGGCTTGCAGTGCGTCGGTCGCTGACCTTGCTAAACGACGCACACTTAGTCAGCTGTGGGTCATATTTAAATGGAGTTCAATCGTAGATTGCACATCTGCCGAGGATTACGATGTTGGTGCTAATTATATATTGCTATAGCTTTCGTACCTCAGGCAATTCATTTATTATCTACTACACACTGTTGGACTTCTGTGATCCCCAATGTGAGTGCTGAGTCTTGCAGGAAAGAACAACTGCTTGAATTAATGAACCCGTTTGCCTTCTAATATAGCAATATTGATTCCTGACAATGTGATTAGGCCCTTTAATGGAATGCCTTCCATTATTGTCCTAGACTATCAATCGTCTTCTTATAACCCAGTTCTCTACGATCACCCAGTTGGCCGCCTCCCTCTCTTCCCCCCCTTACAGTAACCAAGATGCCTTCTAAAATTAAATCTACTCACAACAAACAAACCCCCACTGATTTAAACATAGACTCAAACAAAGACTCTCAAACAGTGAAAGCAACTCATACAAACCAAGGCACTACAGAGACAGAACAGGAGGAGGTGATGGAGACTAGAGTTAACATGCAAAATAAACGAGATGATACAGTTAGGGCCAGAAATATTTGGACAGTGACACAAGTTTTGTTATTTTAGCTGTTTACAAAAACATGTTCAGAAATACAATTATATATATAATATGGGCTGAAAGTGCACACTCCCAGCTGCAATATGAGAGTTTCCACATCCAAATGGGAGAAAGGGTTTAGGAATCATAGCTCTGTAATGCATAGTCTCCTCTTTTTCAAGGGACCAAAAGTAATTGGACAATGGACTCTAAGGGCTGCAATTAACTCTGAAGGCGTCTCCCTCGTTAACCTGTAATCAATGAAGTAGTTAAAAGGTCAGGGGTGGATTCCAGGTGTGTGGTTTTGCATTTGGAAGCTGTTGCTGTGACCAGACAACATGCGGTCAAAGGAACTCTCAATTGAGGTGAAGCAGAACATCCTGAGGCTGAAAAAAAAGAAAAAATCCATCAGAGAGATAGCAGACATGCTTGGAGTAGCAAAATCAACAGTTGGGTACATTCTGAGAAAAAAGGAATTGACTGGAGAGCTTGGGAACTGTAAAAGGCCTGGGCGTCCACGGATGACAACAGTGGTGGATGATCGCCGCATACTTTATTTGGTGAAGAAGAACCCGTTCACAACATCAACTGAAGTCCAGAACACTCTCAGTGAAGTAGGTGTATCTGTCTCTAAGTCAACAGTAAAGAGAAGACTCCATGACAGTAAATACAAAGGGTTCACATCTAGATGCAAACCATTCATCAATTCCAAAAATAGACAGGCCAGAGTTAAATTTGCTGAAAAACACCTCAAGAAGCCAGCTCAGTTCTGGAAAAGTATTCTATGGACAGATGAGACAAAGATCAACCTGTACCAGAATGATGGGAAGAAGAAAGGGAACGGCACATGATCCAAGGCACACCACATCCTCTGTAAAACATGGTGGAGGCAACGTGATGGCATGGGCATGCATGGCTTTCAATTGCACTGGGTCACTTGTGTTTATTGATGACATAACAGCAGACAAGAGTAGCCGGATGAATTCTGAAGTGTACCGGGATATACTTTCAGCCCAGATTCAGCCAAATGCTGCAAAGTTGATTGTCCATCTGTACTATGAAGCGCCGTCCAATGACCCCAAGCATACAGCCAAAGCTACCCAGGAGTTCATGAGTGCAAAAAAGTGGAACATTCTGGAATGGCCAAGTCAATCACCAGATCTTAACCCAATTGAGCATGCATTTCACTTGCTGAAATCCAGACTTAAGACGGAAAGACCCACAAACAAGCAAGACCTGAAGGCTCCGGCTGTAAAGGCCTGGCAAAGCATTAAGAAGGAGGAAACCCAGCGTTTGGTGATGTCCATGGGTTCCAGACTTAAGGCAGTGATTGCCTCCAAAGGATTCGCAACAAAATATTGAAAATATAAATATTTTGTTTGGGTTATGTTTATTTGTCCAATTACTTTTGACCTCCTAAAATGTGGAGTGTTTGTAAAGAAATGTGTACAATTCCTACATTTTCTATCAGATATTTTTGTTCAACCCTTCAAATTAAACGTTACAATCTGCACTTGAATTCTGTTGTAGAGGTTTCATTTCAAATCCAATGTGGTGGCATGCAGAGCCCAACTCGCCAAAATTGTGTCACTGTCCAAATATTTCTGGCCCTAACTGTATTTCTGATGATTTGATGACTTGGGAGGGCTCGCAGTCATTTAACAAACGCAAAGACAAGGATGACCCCAACCAAACCAAAATCAGGCTTTAACCCAAAAGACTATATAGACACAGACGAGGACACCAAATTTAAAAGTCCAGACAGGCGCCGCTCAAGAAGAGAGAATTCGGTAGTTGACCCACTACCAGACTTTAATATTAACTTTAATATTTAATGGATAAAGACTTTTTCTTGAATCTATTTTCTGCCCTTAGGAGGTCCTTGAAGGAGGACCTTACAGAACAGTTCGACGACATGCGTTACTCGATAGCTTCCTTAGTATCTAGAACTGACAGAAACGAAAGTGCAATTCAGGACTTACATGACGACTGTATAATAACAAAAAAAGAACAGGACCAGATGAAATCGGAAATTAAATTTCTCAAAGACAAACTGATGGAGAGAGAGGATAGGGACCGCCGAAATAACCTTAAATTCAGAGGTATACTGGAAAAAGTAAAGGGTTCAGACCTCATGTCGTACATAAAAAACTTACTAAAAATGACACTTCAGGGGCGTGGCCTAGACATGGCGGGGAACGGACGCTAAGTACCGAGCTCCTGTCCCCCTAATCGCCTCAGGGCTGATTCAGCCGGTGTCCAGGCTGTCCCTACATGCTGGCCAAACGGAGGAGCATCAGACCCCAGCCCTCCAGGGAGCTATCGGTGCCTCCCGCTGCGAGGATTTCCCACTACCTTCGCAGCAGCTCTCAGGACCGCGCCATGGCCTCAGGGAAGATGGCGGCGGGAGCCTCCCAGGACACCGCAGGAGACAGACCCAGTGAAGCGGCAGAGGCAGGCAAGAGCTCCATGCCTGCTGAAGAGGCTCTGCAAAACGGAGGGGATCGCCGAGCAAACCTGGTAGTGAGTGCTCCTTCTCTCCCTGCTTTGACGCCTGTTGTTTCTACTCTGGTGAGCACTGCAGACGCCTTGCAAACCCCTGTAATGGCCGGGTTGTCCTTTCAGGACCACAAGACAACAGGTCAGGCTGAGACTCTGCTGCCTAGTAACACTCAGACCCCCCAGTGTGGCGAGGACTGGCCCCTGATATACACTAATGAAGGTCCTGCTGACAAAAATCACAGATCCCCTCAGGACAATAGGGGAGGGGGAGTAGATGCTGGGAGCCATAAACAGCAGGGACTCCCTGACACATATAATGTAACGACGGAAAGAATGTGGTTAACCCCCTCACAACCACAACAAAGGAGAGAGACAGAGGCGAAGAGGGACAGAGAACCCACAGGGACTGGTCCAATGGTGGGAGGCTGGGAGAGATCTTCTCAGCCTTTCACAAATGATCTGATACAGAATGCTCCATCCGCCAGAGACCTTATATCCCCCAGTTATATTCCAATGCCACCAACATCTGGGGGCCAGGGGATCTGGGACGATCTTAGACTGCGGATATCCCCACCAGGGAGGAGATGGAGGGCTTTATTGCAAGGATGGAGGCCTCTTTTAAAGCCGAGTCCTCTGAGCTTAAAGGGGAGGTCAATAGACTGAGCCTAAGAGTGGATTCTAATGAATCGTCCTCTCAAAACTTGGACAAGAAACTGAAGTTCTTGGAGGATACTGTATACACGCAAGCCACTCACATGGAACGGATGTTAGACTCCATGGAGGACCTGGAGAATCGAGAGAGGAGGAACAACATCAGAATCAGAGGCCTCCCAGAGAGTGTTGGACCTAGGGATCTCGATAGTGCCCTTAAAATTATCTTCAACTCTATTAGAGAGGTACCGTCAGACTCGGTTTTAGAGTTTGACAGGGCGCATAGATCCCTGGGACCTCCACCTTCAGATGGAGATAGACCCAGAGACGTGGTATGTAGGATCCATAAATATAGAATAAAAGAACCATTTGCAGGATCATACTTCGATGACAGGCTTCACATTGGAGTTGTACGGATGCCGGTCTCTCCCTCCCCCCCCCCCCTATTCTCCTTCTTTCCTCCAACCCCCCTCCCCCCTTTTTTTTTTCTATTCTCTCGTCCTCTCCACCCTTTGTTTTCCCCCTCCATACTAGTCTCCTCGTGCTCTTTATCCTTCTCCTCTGTCATTTCTCTCTCTCCTCCTCTTTTCTGTCCTATGTCTCAGAAAGTGGGACTTCACAATATTAGACCATATCTTTAAAAATATTTTTTAGTGGAGCCGTTGGCTCTTCAGCTTTTCAATATTACAAATGGCTGTATCAACGGTCTTCTGAATATGGTGAAACTGAACATGTCTGTTAACAGTTTTGTATCCTGCACTCTGCCGATATCCTATGTAATATTGGAATAGCTGACTGTTATCTTTTTGAACCGTTGTCCTTTCAGATTTGTTCCTGTCTTTTATATCTACTAAATAAATAAAGAATTATAAAAAAAAAAAAATATATAGAATAAAAGAGGTCATTTTCTCCAAGGCTTGGGCCAAGGGACAGACGCAGTATCAGGATCATCCTCTTCAATTACTGGCAGATCTATCAAGACGCTCCCTTCAAAAGCGAAGAGCATTTCGCCCCCTCTTGGAAGCCCTGCGTCTCCAAGACATGCCCTACTCATGGGGTTACCCGTTCCGCCTGCAGGTGCGGAGAGATGGAGTGACTCACTTTGTTACACACCCGAGAGGGGTCCCAGAATTCACAGCTGCTCTGGGCCTCCCCGCGGTCTTCATTAACATGGAGGATTGGCCCGGATATGTTGACCACCCTGGAGGGATCTCGTTTGTTCCGGAACCATTCAGAGAGAGAAGGAGGAGGGGGAGGGGGGCCTCTCGTAGAAGAAGGAATAGAGGACGGCGATCGGAATCGCTGGACAAGGGTTGAGGGACCCCTGCTCTCTTTCTGATGATAATTACTTTGTTCTTTTGCTTAACTAATGTTTTATTTTACTCATGGACAGGGCATTAGACGGGGCCGTTGAGAATACCCACACAGTCATTTGCGGGTTAAGGTTCAGGAAGGTCTCAGATATTGATAATAATTAGTTTATTTCATAACGATATTGAATAAGTTTTCACCCTTTGCACCGACTCAGATATTATTGTTACATTTAATTTTAGATTTAGCAGATTTATTGAATATTCTGTTTGCTTTGTTTATTGCCAATACAAGGGTCTTCATGCGACACTTTATAAAAAGATTAGGCCCGAGGTAAAGGGAACGGCCCCAATGTAGATAGGCTACGCTCCACTGGGATAGTCTCCTGACCTCAGGATAGACAGGTCGAATAGACCACCCTAAATTGCTATCTCAGATTATTCTGAGAAATTTTTTATAGTTTAATATATCCCCTGTCTTCTGTTCTATTCTTTTCAAATCTCTCTAACCATATAAACCCTCGGGTCTATTTGTCTTCTCCTTTTACTTATTTTCTCGTGTCCCTCTATATTCCCCCCTCCTTCTCATCTCCCTCTCTACCCCTACTGGCTCCTCGTTAACTATGTCCTCCATAAAAATTTGCTCACTCAATGCACGGGATTTAACACCCCTCAAAAGAGGTCTCAGATTCTGTACAATGCTCATAAGCAGAAGTGCCAGATTCTGATGTTTCAAGAGACTCATTTTAAATCTGGCCATGTCCCGAGTCTCCGTAATAGATACTTCTCTACTTGGCACCATAGTACCAATCCGGAAGCAAGAACAAAGGGTGTTTCCATTGCGATACACAAGTCGCTTTCTCACGAGATCCTAGATGCCTGCGTAGATCCCCAGGGTCGATATGTGTTCCTTAAGATGAGAATTGCCGGATCCCTACTAACTATCGCTAACTGGTATCTACCCAATAGATTTCAGACAAAAACGTGCAGATTGTACTTAACGCGCCTGACGGAATTCGCAGAGGGATCAGTCGTCATCGGGGGAGACCTCAACTTCACCCTGGACCCGCAGCTGACTCATCATCTGGTAAGAGATCTATCCCGAACAAAAAACTTGCTTCCCTGAAAGGGTTCCTTCACACACTGAGACTCATTGACATTTGGAGGATTTTAAACCCCCAGGGGAGGGACTTTACGTATTTTTCCCCAATACACAATTCTTACAGTAGAATTGATTTATTTTTCATAAGTCACAGCTTGCTTTCGTGGAACCCTAAGGCGAATATAGGAGATATTTTCCTCTCAGATCATGCCCCCATCTTCTTGACACTAAAACTCCCTGATACAAGTAGACGACCGTGGACATGGAGGCTAAATGACCACTTAATGAAAGATGAGTTGTGTATGACAGAGGTGAAAGAAACTATCCAACTCTTTGGTCGCGACCATGCGGAGGACCTCTCACCTCCACCCACTAACTGGGAAGCCTTAAAGTGCGTTCTAAGGGGGGTTTTCAAAAAGCATGGAGCCTGCCTGAAGAAAAATAACGCAGAAAAGGTAGACGACCTCCTCTCTCAGATACAAACTCTGGAAATTTTACACAAACGGACCTTATCGAAACTGACATTAGCTGACTTGACAATTAAAAAGACGGAACTTAAAAATCTATTGGACCAAAAATATTGCAGATACACCGAGAAGTCCAGGAGTTACTTTTACTCTAATGCGGACAAATGTGGGCGTCCCCTGGCCCGATTGCTCCATCCTCGCTTGAATCCGCCTTTTGTACCCTATATATCAACCAATAAAGGTTTACGAACGTTGATCCCGAATGAAATCTTGGAGGAATTTAAGAAATACTATTGTGATCTTTATAATATTAAGGGACACTTCTCCGATCTCTCATCCTCCGAGTTGTCGGATAAGATCAAAGGGTATATTGACCAGAAGGCAATTCCATCTCTGGCTAAAGAAACAGTTGCGATGTTAGAGGAAGATATCTCGGAGGAGGAATTATCCCAGGCTATTCAGTCTACTCCTTCTGGGAAATGCCCAGGCCCTGATGGGTTTTTGCCATATTTTTACAAAACGCTCAAGTCCCAGCTGACACCAGTGCTGCTGACGACCTTTAACGCTATACTTAGGGGATCGGATTTCGTGCCCCAATCATTAGAGGCTCATATCAGCGTCCTTCCCAAACCAGGGAAAGATCCATCTTTGGTTTCGAACTATAGGCCGATTTCATTACTAAATGTGGATGTAAAACTTTTCTCCAAACTATTAGCTGACCGTTTGGCTCCACTCCTCCCTTCGGTGATTAATACTGACCAGGTGGGGTCTGTCAGAGGCCGGGAAGCTAGGGACAATACTATCAGAACCCTGCTCCTTATAGCTAAGGCCAAAAACAGCTCGATTCCACTAGGCCTAATTTCTGTGGATGCTGAGAAGGCTTTTGACAGAGTCCACTGGGGGTTTATGAGGGAGGCGCTGGCACAGCTTGGTCTGGGTCCTAGGTTCTTGCACGGAATCCTGTCCTTGTACTCCTCCCCTTCTGCTAAGGTGAAGTTAGGAGGAGCCCTATCCTCTCCGTTCAAGATAACAAACGGTACTAGGCAGGGATGCCCTTTGTCGCCCCTGTTGTACATTATCGTCATGGAACATCTGGCCATGGAACTTAGGTCCAATGTAAGCATACATGGGGTCACGCTGGGACAGAGTCTTCACAAATTAGCCTTATTTGCAGATGACCTCCTCCTATACGTCTCACAGCCCCTGGTCTCCATCCCTTCGGTATTAAAGGAGTTTGAACGGTTCGGACAATTGAGCAACTTTAGAGTGAACTGCTCCCAAACTCAGGCACTTAATATCTCTTTGCCTGGAGACTTGGTCTCTCATTTATCTAAACAGTTTCCATTCAAATGGAAGGCGGAAGCCATTAAGTACCTGGGAGTCCTTATACCAAAAGACCTTAAACAACTATTCAATTTGAACTATCAACCCCTTTTGACTAACGTGGAATCGGCATTTACCTCCTATAGACAACTAAAGTTGTCCTGGTTCGGGAGAATGAACGTAGTCAAGATGGATGTCTTGCCCCGACTCTTATATACTTTCCAGACTGTTCCTGTTCAATTGGATAGAGGTTTCATATCCAAATTGCAATCTATGATACTCAGATTTATCTGGGGGGGGCAAGAGACCCAGATTGCGAATGAATATCCTCTCCTTGCCCAAGACCAGAGGAGGGGTCGGATTACCCAACATACGAACGTACTTTTTAGCTTCCTCTCTAGTTAGAGCTTTGGACTGGCAGTATTCTGCGTCCTCCAAGAAATGGGTGGAGGTGGAGCAAGAGGGTTTGGGGATCCCGCTGAAATACCTACTCTGGATTTCCCCTAGAGACTCTACAGACTTAGAACCATTGACAGATATGACCAGGACCACATTGAGGGTGACGAAAGCCCTCCACTTGGACGATCGACTTAGTCCTCTGAGCCCTCTTTTTAGTAACCCATCTTTCTCTCCTGGATTTGACAGGCAGAGATTTTTATGTTGGCAGAGTGTGAACGACACCCAAGTAGGACAGACCCTATCCAACGGTGGTCTGCCCTCTTTGGCAGAACTACAACTCAAAGATCCTTCGAGACCACTTAAGTGGTTCGAATTTCTCCAATACAGAGCCTACCTATACTCAGCTGACCACTCATGCAGGGTGAGATTGACACCCAACGTATTGGAAAAATTATTCCAGTTGGAGTCTCCCCCAAGGCGCAAAATATCAGCTCTTTACCAGGCCTTAGGGTCCATGAGAGATCAGGGCACCCTTTACTTCCAGAGTGCTTGGGAAAGGGAATTGGGGTTTAACATTTCAGAGGGTAATTGGCAGAAATGCTTTATATTTACCCACACATTAGCTAATGCTTGTTCTGCACAAGAAAGAAGCTATAAGCTGCTCACTAGATGGTACCTATGCCCGATGACACTCCGGAACATGTTTCCTGGAACCCCTGACACCTGCTGGCGTTGTGGAGAGGAGACAGGTACAATGTTACACATTTGGTGGAGTTGTGGGGAAATCCGGCGGTTCTAGTCTGAGGTATTCAATACATATACCCGGATAACAGGTAAACAAGCTGAATGCTGTCCAGAATCGGCACTGTTGTCCATCTTTCCAGGTGCTATTGGACTTCAAAAGAAGGATATTCTCCGCTTTTGTGTCTTGGCCGCTCGAGCGGTGATCCCGAGGTTCTGGAAATCAACTCGGGTCCCATCTCTACTTGAGTGGTTCAGAGAATTGATGGAAATTTATCGAATGGAGGAGCTCGCAGCTGATGCATCGGGATCTCGACACAAATTCTTAGGGACTTGGTTTGAATGGATTCGTTTTCAGGATTCTACAGAATTTAGGAGTATCTTTTCCGAAACGGACATCGTGGCACGACCTCTGGCAGACGGGGAGTCAGTGTGACCTTTCATCTTTCCCATACCCTATCATCCCTTTTTTTGTGATCTTTCTTAACCGAGTATAACCTTTTCTAATGGTTTCTATATCTCTTCTCTCTTACTTCTTCTCTATCTTTCCTTTTTTCCCACCAGATTTATCTCCCTTTATTCAGGTTAGGATTTTTTTTTTTTCTTCTATATCTATACCCTTGGAACTCTGGTGAACATAGACTAGTATTGAAAGCCCTGAGTTAGGAGTAGCTCTTTAGACCCTGGGCTTTCCTTTCTGGGGTCTCAGTCAGTGGACTACTATGACTGGGCCTCTCAGAGGCGGGACTCAACGGACATTAACCCACTTACGTGGTATTCCTGCTAGTAAGGGCTAAGAGATTAAAATCTTTTTGTTGGGGTCGTAGGTTCCCCTGGGACTAGACCATCTCGAACCCCGGAGAGAAGGGGTCTAAACTTATTTGCTTAGAACAGTACCAGTAAATATTCCATCAGGGATGGGTGCAAAAGTAAAATTTACAGCTTATCTTAAAGTTACTATTAATTTTGTGAATTTGTTTGTATATTTCGTATGACTCAAAATCCGTTCATAAGAATGATTGTATGTCTTTAATGTGTTTTTGAAAATTCAATAAAAATGAGATTAACCCTAAAAACGACACTTCCCTCTCTGTCAGACATTCAACACTCTTTGGAGAGAGCACACCGCCTCCCAAAACCACCTCGCCTCGCAAGCGATGTACCACGGGACGTAATTGTTACATTTTCATTTTACCAAACGAGAGAACAACTTACTACCTTCTTGTGGAACAATCAAGCGATCCCCTCCCCCTTTGAGAATATCAAAGTCTTTCAAGACGTTTCCAAAGAAACCATGGTTAAACGCAAATCGCTAAAACCAATTACGATATTCTTCAAAGAAAACAGATTCCTTATAGATGGAGTCGACCTATCACTAATGTCTCTTTCACTCATAATCAAAAGTCTATCACCTAAGGCCCCTTTCACATCAGCGTTTTTTAAATTCGCGGCAGATGCGGTGAAAAAAACGCATCTGCCGCAATTACCACATAACCGCTGCACTTGAGGCACAGTTGCGGCAAGCCCCATAGAATGTCTATGCGGGCTTGCGGCAGGTGCGGCAAGTGCGGTATCGGCACTTGCAGTAGTTGCGGCTGCAAAAAAAACGCAGCTGACCGCGTTTTTTTTCGCGGCCGCACCTGCCGCAAGTGCCGAAACCGCACTTGCCGCACCCTTACCGCAAGCCCCATAGACATTGCATGGGGCTTGCCGCAACTGTGCCGCAAGTGCAGCAGTTATGTGGTAATCGTGGCAGATGCGTTTTTTTCACCGCATGTGCTGCGAATTTCAAAAAACGCTGATGTAAAAGGGGCCTTAGACGATACTATAGTTGGTCTAAAAATCCTCAGGGAACTACACATATCTGACACTTGAATATATAAGCCCATAATCCAAATTCCTGATATTTAAATGGAGGTCCTAGATTAGGCACAAGGGCTGAAACTTGAGCCTTTCACGGAAGTTCACCATCGGCATTGTCCCTTCCGCTGTTTCATTTAATCTGTTTTAGACTGTTAAAAGGTTAGCAGTGCTAGTTACCAGTTATTTCATAACCTCGAAGTCTTAAGGAATGATAAAGCAGATGTTTCCCCCAGTTACTTACCCATGCCCGTTCCCCTTCTACAATTCCCATAATTGGATAGCCCATAAACTCACCCAAAAGCAAATAACTGAATATGGCTAAAAAATTCATGTCTTATAACGTAAAGGGCCTTAATTCACTACAGAAAAGATTTCAGGTCTGGAAAGATCTAAAAAAACTTGACATTGATATCGCAGGTCTTCAGGAGACAAAATTCTCTTTAGAAAACCCACCTAAATTTACGAATAAGAATTACCCCCACATCTTTTTAGCTTCTAACAAGAAAAAAAAATCAGGGGTGGCCATCATAGTTAAAGACTCTGTTAAATTTGAAGACATAAACACGATATCAGACGAAGATGGTCGCTTCTTAATACTCTTGTGTAAAATTGATAATGTATACTACACCTTAGTAAATTTATATGCCCCAAACAGAGGCCAAATTACTTTTTTAAAGAGACTGATAAAAATTGTCCGGGACTTCCGAAAGGGTCAGTTGCTTATTTTTGGAGATTTCAATGCTGTACCCAACCCCTCACTAGACTCATCAAATAGGAGTAGAAATGTCAACACTTCTATTGACCCATGGATAAACCGTGAGGAACTTTATGATGCCTTTCGCTGCATTAACTCCTCGTCGATAGAATTCACTCACTATTCTGATGCCCACAAGTCCTTCACTAGAATCGATTTACCCTTAACAGATATCCGAATATTGCAAAATATTAAATCTATCCAAATCCTGTCAAAGTCATGATCTGTGAAAAGAAAAATAGGGAGGGGGACAAGAGGCGCAATAGTGCCCTATCACTAGTGACACTTGTGTATGCAGGTAGTGCTATGAAGCTGCTCACCTGGTCCAGTTGTGATCCCCACAACTGGTTTGAAGGCGTTTTGGAATCTGTGTTCCAGCTGCTGCAGGACCTCCACCGACCACTGGATAGTGGTTTTGAATCCAAGACAATGATGGGAGTGCTGGTGTGTCACGGTCCGCGCTGCTGTGGTATGAATAAACTCACCAAAGAACCAAGATAGTTATCATCCTTTATTTCCTCCTCTCTCCTACGCGTTTCAGCGCCACACCCGGCGCCTTCCTCAGGGACATTCAGGATGTCCCTGAGGAAGGCGCCGGGTGTGGCGCTGAAACGCGTAGGAGAGAGGAGGAAATAAAGGATGATAACTATCTTGGTTCTTTGGTGAGTTTATTCATACCACAGCAGCGCGGACCGTGACACACCAGCACTCCCATCATTGTCTTAAAGTCATGGTCTGACCACTCACCATTAATATTTGAGGTTAGTCAGGGTTATTCCCACTCTGAACGTAAAATGTGGAGGGCGAACTCTTTTCTCTTTCGCCACCCACAATACAAAGATGCGATTCGAAAATCGATAGATCTCTATTTCAAGGAGAATAGCAATGAGGATACCTCGCTGTCTACGTTGTGGACTGTCACAAAGCAGTGATTAGAGGCCAATTAATCCAGTTTAATTGCAGACTGAAGCAAGACAACATTATAAACTCAGAGAAAATAATCAAGCAAATTAGAAACCTTGAACTCTCACAGGAAATAACCCCTACTGATGAAACCCATAGAGAAATTCTTAAGCTCAGAATCCAATTGAAAAACTTACCGTACTAACAAAAGAGTATGACAAATACATCCGTATAATGAAAGGCAACTTCTCATAATTCTATGAACAAACCCACTATATTTTTTGCAAACAAAATTAAAATGCATAGAAACAAAACTAAAATCTTACAAATAAAAGACGAGCTCAATAAGATTCATAAAAATCCTAAAGATATATCCAATATTTTTGCCAATTTTTATAGTAACCTCTATAATTTGAAAGATGACTTATCATTGAGCCAACCTTCCCAAAGACAAATAGACATATTTTTAGACTCTGTTAAGCTTCCATCTCTGTCGGAATCTGATCTGGCCTTTTTGAATTCCCCATTTACTGAAGCGGAGATATTAGGGTCAATTAACTCGTTAAAGAAAAATAAATCCCCAGGTCCAGACGGCCTACAAAATGAATATTACATCAATTTTAAAAATTCCCTTGCTCCCTTTCTCACAAAACTTATTAACACTACTTTCAACCGATAAAAGTGCTATTCCGGCTGAGATGCAAGAAGCTACCCTTACAGTCCTATTGAAAATAAAGGAGATGTTGACAATGTAATTAACTATCGCCTTATTTCACTATTAAACTCGGACTTAAAAATTATTGCTAAAACCATTAACTCACGCCTCCAAAGTAAATCACCGGGATTTCTGCAAAGGGATCAAGTGGGATTTATTCCAGGCAGAGGCACCTCTGATGCCACCAGACATGCTATTAACCTACTACATCACATTGAACTAAAATCCCTGCTTTATTGATAGCTGTCGACGCTGAGAAAGCATTTGACAGAGTTCATTGGGGATATCTTTTTAAAACACTAAAAAAATTTGGCTTTGAGGGCAATATCTTAAAAGCGATTTTTTCTCTCTACTCATGTCCCACAGCTAAAGTAATGACTAATAATGTTTTATCGGACAAAATTACCCTCAATAATGGCACTAGGCAGGGCTGTCCTCTCTCTCCTACCCTCTTTGATCTCTATATAGAACCCCTAGCTGAAAAAATACGATCCAACCACCTAATAAAAGGCATTGCCATAAATCACCAAAATTTCAAAATCTCACTATTTGCTGATGACATCCTCCTTACTGTTTCTGACCCTATTAACTCGATTGACAACTTGCTAACCACTATTAACCAATTCTCTGAAGTCTCCTATTATAAAATAAATTTAACTAAAACCCAAATACTTCATATAAATATAGAACCCAAATTTATGGAGAGTCTTAAAGAGAAATTCCCGATGTCATGGGACACTAAACATATAAGCTACCTTGGTATTAAACTAACCACTCCCCTCTCAACAATTGTTGAAGTTAACTTAAGGCGGCCGTCACACTCATCAATATCGTGAGCAATATTGTTAGGGATCACGTGCACGCGCGATCGCTAACGATATCGTTACATCGCTGGTGAGCTGTCACACAGACAGACTCACCAGCGATGTGGACCAGTGAGATGGCTGGTAACTATGGTACACATCGGGTTACTAAGCGCCGCGCGGCGCTTAGTAACCGACGTTTACCATAGATACCATCTCCCAGCATAGGCTCTGCCACTGGGAGATCGTTCATCGTGGTGTCACACACCACGATGAAGCAGATTGAACAAGCGTTTATCGCTTGATATAAGCTCCGGCTCTCACATCTGCGATGTCACGATCAAGCGATTTTACATTGTAAAATCGCTTGATTGCACGCAGCGATGCACAAACGATATCGCTTAAGCGATCAAAAGGCAGATCGCTTAAGCGATATCGTGCATTAAATTGAAGCGTGTGACGGCCACCTAACTGACATCTATAAAATCTTACAGTCGGATATCCTACATTTGGCCAAACTGGAGATCTCTTGGTTGGGAAGGATAGCGGCCTATAAAATGTGTCTCTTACCAAAACTGCTTTATGTTTTTCGATCACTCCCATTGATAATCCCTAAAAAATGGCTCCAAAAACTGCAATCTCAATTAGCTACCTTCATATGGTCTAAAAAGAAACCGAGAGTGTCTAAACTAATTTTAGAAAAAAGCAAACAGAGAGGTGGACTAGCACTCCCAAACTTGACTTCGTATTACTTTGCCACCTTAGTGAAACTTAGCCAATCATGGTGGACGAGGAAAGAAGGACCAGTTTGACTTTCAATTGAGGAACCGTCACACCCTCAAAAAAGTCTAGATTGGGGGCGTGTCCTAACCTCTGATGGTGTAGGACGCACAGAGCGGGAGCTCCGACCAGGACCCTGATAAAGCGGCTAACAGCGCGGTCGCCTCCGCTTCCCTGAGGATTCCTTTTGCCTGCTCCGGTCCCTGAATCTCTGGTGAGCTAATGGGGAAAAGTAAAACGGGATCTTGCGACCCAGGCCGGCGTATCCCGGACTTCTTTGTTCCCCCTACACATCTATCCCAGGACTCCAAAATGGCGCTGCAGTCTCCCAGAGCTGCGCGCGCTGCTCGGCGGGCTCCCCCTCCCGCGGCCTCTGGCAGCACCGCTCACTCCATCTCTCCTCAAATCCATGCTAGGAGAGCTAAGATCCTCCTTACAGGAGGACATGCGTTCTATGGTGGCGTCCCTTGGGTCTGAGGTGGAGGACCTGGGAGGTCGCACAGATCACTTAGAGAGGAAGATGGCGGAACTGGTGGCGTCACATAACAGCCTTTGGGATGCACATGAGGCTCTGGATGTGCGGGCACTCAAGACCCATTCCAAAACCCTGGATCTAGAGGATAGATCCAGGAGAAATAATGTCAAACTATGGGTAGTGGACGAGTCGGTCTTGGCCCCGGACTTGAGAGCCTTCCTGCAGGAATTTATTATGGCGGTCCTCCCCCAAACTGACAAAAAGCTTCTGGTGATTGACCGGATTCACCGTCTTCGCAAACCGCCAGGACTGTCCCCGTCTGTCCCCAGGGATGTGCTCGCTCGTGTCCACTTTTTTGAGCTGAAGGAAGAATTTCTATATGCTCTACGGGGCTCACCTATGCTGCCTGAGAAATTTGCATGTATCAAAGTTTTTCCGGATATTTCACCGGGCACGCTGTCACTTCGTCGTGCCTTTGCTCCATATACTGCCATCCTAAGAGACAAAGAAATCCCATACCGCTGGGGGTATTACCCCACGAGGCTCCTTATTAAGAAAGACGGCTCTCTTACGTCTTGCCTCACTCCTCCTCAAGCTGCCAAGGCCCTTACCCGCTGGGATCTCCTTCCCCCAGGTTCCCCGGCAGCAAAGGACTTTCATCAACCTAAACCAGACGCTCTTAAAGCTGCGGATCACCATATTGATCCTGAATGGGAAGCTACCTGAGGGGACTTCTTTATAGCTGGTTCCTGGTCGGACCCTTTCTGCTGGTCAAAATTTTTCTTTTTCTCTTTTTTGTTTTGTAGTGCAAACTAATAGATTTGCGCCTCTACCTTTTTTGTTTTCCGTGGACTGGAGCTCCACGGTTTGCTGACATAGTCAGCTTTGGCCCCTTGGTGACCTTTTTTTGTCACCTGTGGATTCAGACTATTGTCTGAATGGACTCTGTGTTTTTGTTTATTGTTTGTTGGTTTTGTGTGTCCTTCCCTTCCCTCCCCTCCCTTCCTACTTCCAACAGGTTGTTCCGGGCGGCTAGTTCCTTTATGACATTACTGAAATTGTTTGAGCATTATTTTATACTGTTACTTGCAACTCTCTATGATCCACCATGAGTATCACACTACTTTCTCAGAACGTTAATGGGCTCAATTCCCCATGCAAGAGAGCTATGGTTTGGCGATAACTCTGTAAATTGAGACACCAAATAGTCTGTCTTCAGGAGACCCATCTTTTGGAGCAGGATACTGTCAAAATGAAATCTACCATGTACCTCCATCGCTTCTTTGCGGGAGGAGGCACGAAAAAGGCCGGAGTCGCTATCTTTGTTAGTAAGGACGTGGTCTTCCGGCTGGTTCAAACAATTTCTGACTCCTCTGGCAGATCACTGATAATTCTATGTACCATTAACAATGCAACAACATTAACAAGCGTAAATATTCTCAGACCCTGAAAGAAGCTTTGTCTGGGGTTGCGACCTTAGAATCCCAACATAAGCATTCTCCATCTGCGGCCCTTCTCTCAGAGCTTAACAAGGCACGTTTGACGGTCCGGCAGCTATTTCTTCGCTCCACAGCTAACGCGCTTCGGAAATCCAGGGCTACCTATTATGCTATGGGGGATCGCGCGGGAGCCTTGTTGGCCAGACGTGTCAAAAAGAAGGAGGCGAGGGGGGGGCGGAGCCTAGCGCATGGAGGAGTAGGACGCACAGGGAAAGAGCTCCGCAGTGCCACCGCTATTAACAGCTAACATCAGCAGATCCCGCCGCCCAACAAGCATGGGCAAGACGAGGAAGCACTCAGGAGGTCTTGGAGCGGAGGATGGAGGGTCCCAGGGCAGCATGGATCGTTACCTGAGGTCCGGAACGACTCCTATCCCGGACCGCGCAATCCCCAAGATGGCGCCTTCCCGCTCACAGCAGGTGGCGGGGGGATGGGAGGAGAAGGGGAAGAGAGGCGCGAATCGCTTTGCTGCACTTGGAGGCGCACAGGAGGAGGATTCTGACTTCCCGGACTCTCCGGACACGCTACCAGGGGGTGAGCTGGGAGAATACCTCAAGAATCTCCCTACTAAAGGAGATCTGGAGCGTTTTGTCCGTCGTATAGAAAACACCTATAGGGAAGAAATGGCAGCTCTAAGGCAGGAGGTCACCTCTAGAGTGGAGGAGGTGGAGAGGGCACAGGAGACGGTGCTGGACGAGCTTCAGGCACATAGGGACATGCTGTCCTCACATGCAGCCCTCCTGGAGGAAATGGCATATTCACAGGAGGATTTGGAGAACCGCAACCGCCGCAATAATATAAGAATAAGGGGTCTGCCTGAGTCCATCTCTGCCCTGGAGCTTGCTGGCACAGTTCAGGGGCTGTTCAAACAAGTACTGGACAATGACCAAGGTCCTAACATAGAACTAGATCGAGTGCACCGGGCTCTGGGACCAAGAAACCTGCAGGATACCAGACCTAGAGATGTGATTTGCAGGGTGCATTTTTATGCCATAAAAGAGGCTATTCTATCTGCGGCCAGACAAAAAGAACAGATCCTGTATTTGGACTCCCCTATCATATTCTTGCAAGACCTGTCTCGCCGCACGCTCCAGCAGCGACGGGGGCTTCGCCCGCTCCTAGAGGTCCTGAGGGAACGAGAGATAAGGTACCGATGGGGGTTCCCTTTTCAACTTTCTGCATCACATGGGGGCCGCTCGGCATCTTTCAGGAAACTGGCAGATCTTTCTACGTTCTGCAAGGCCCTGGACATTCCCGAAATGACTCTGCCTGACTGGCCTGCACCACCTGGCCTGCCATCGGCTCCTGCAAGATGGCAAAGGGTGAGACGCCAACGCTCACCCAGGAACCCTCATACCTGAGGGGGGAGAGGCAGCCTGCAGACTATCTGATCCTCTGTTTTTGCACACTAGGTTCTCCTGCTGCGCAGTGAGAAGAGTGAGCAGGGGGATCCTGCCTGTTGTTCTGCCGGTCTGAGACAGAACGAAGAAGTTCCAGGCCTAAAAAGGCCTTCACCTGCTGTTGTTAGTAGTTGTCCTACAAATAAGAGATGATATCAGACCCTCTCTTTTATCCGAGCTGTGAATTACCATGTGAGGCTTCTCTACTTGCCTTTCTGATATCCTTAGTCTATCAGTCCACGTGCACACGTCCTAGTTTTTTCTACTTGCACTACACCCCCTAATTATATCTTTATAACGCTACCCAAGGAGGGATCTTTTGGCTCCTTCTGCATTGTTTCTACTTGCTCCTATTCTATAATGTCTTGCTCTGCTCTGGACGGATACGTTATTCCCTCCTTCTCCCCTATCTCCTTTCCCCTACATATTATTCTGACTTCTCTCCTGCCTCCGGCTCCTTTGGCTTTTTCAGATCTCTTGCTCACTTTGCTCTATATTATCTGACTAACACTTTCTTTCCAATATCTATCAGGTCAAGTCCTCTACCTATCCCTGCCCTTTTCGCCTTGTACCCACTTCACCTAATAATGTGCTCACTGCTCTCTATTGAGGTTCTGGTGTGGGGAGGGGAGGGGGGGACCTACATTGGGATTTATACCTGAGACATACTGGATTTTCCTATGCTACA
This sequence comes from Allobates femoralis, assembly GCA_033576535.1. Taxonomy (NCBI): domain Eukaryota; kingdom Metazoa; phylum Chordata; class Amphibia; order Anura; family Aromobatidae; genus Allobates; species Allobates femoralis. The sequence goes on from JARQOC010000011.1 coordinate 138,864,673, forward strand.
AATTTGTTTTCATACTATCTGACTCTAACAATGTTATGCTGGACAATAGTTAATTAAGGTATTTAGGAGCATAAGGTGGCGCTGCGGAGGAATAGATGCTTTGGGCAAGACAACCGTATCCCCAGTGCTGGATGGCGTTTGTCACCCATAGCCGCACGCAAAACTGCACCAGTTGGTGCCCCATTTTGGTAAATGTTTATATATCTATGTACACATGTTATTTTTCTACCTTTTACTCTGATACCCCCTTTTTACCCACAGATCCCCATTCCCATCCCTATTTCCATGCTGAGTGCCCAAATAGAAAAGACCCAAGTCACATTTGTCCGTCACAATGCATATGACTACGCTTAACTGTTGTTTATTCAACGCAAATGGTCTTAATAAACCGGAACGGAGGAGACAGATTTGCTATTCGTTTCATAAAGCCAGAATACATATCCTAATGCTCCAGGAAACCCATTTCCGTTCAGACAGAGTCCCCAGGTGTGAAACCAGGGATTACCCAGTATGGTTCCACAGCACATTTCCAAGTTCTAAGGCGAGGGGGGTCTCGGTGGCGTTTCATCGGTCCTGCACCACACAAATTTTAGATCAGGAGGTGGATCCCGGGGGCCGCTATGTGTTCCTAAAGGTGAATGTTTTCTCTCTTACCTTCATCATAGCTAATGTATATTTTCCTAACAGGAAACAATTGAGATTCGTTGCACGTTTAAGAAGGCGCCTGGAGACATTCGCTGGCTCGGTCCCGATCATCATGGGAGGAGACCTCAATTATCCTGCAGATCCGGTGATCGACACGTCGGCAGGTAAGTCTTCCCAACCTGCACCATCTCTCCGCTACCTGAGCAGACAGTGGGAGGGGATGCGCCTAGTGGATGCGTGGAGAATTCTTAACCCTGACGTAAAAGACTATACATTCTACTCACATGTTCATTCAACGTATAGTAGGATTGATAGGTTCTACATATCACACTCTCTATTAGACCGGGGGATGACAACCGACATAGGCACAATTTTGTGGTCAGATCACGCCCCAATATATCTTAAATTGACTATATCCTCATTTAAGGGAAGTGGTTTTACCTGGAGGTTAAACGAAAACGTGTTATCTGATCAGACATGTCATTTGGACCTTGAGTCCACGATTAAAAATTTTCTATTGGATCACTCTTCAGACCCGACACCTAGCCCGGTAAAATGGGAGGCTCTAAAGAGCGTTCTGAGGGGGGTGCTTATTGCACATGGCGCGCGCCTCAAGAAACAACGGTCATGTGACATAGAAGACCTGCTTGCCCAGATTGCCGAGCTGGAGTCGAGACACAAAGAGAATCCAACACCACAGGGCTTGTCCCTTTTATCTACTATAAGGCATAAGTTATTATCTATTCTTGATCAAAAAGACAGGGTGAACAGGGAGTGGACTAAATCTCACTTCTATACGTCGGGCAACAAAAGTGGGAAATTATTGGCTAGGGCTCTCCACCCCAGGCCCCCTAGAACGTATATATCCCACCTTCGAGACCCAGAGGGCACTATGCTCCATAAAACCAGCGATATTCTAAATAGATTTCGAGATTTCTATTCTTCATTATATAATTTAGAGGCCCCCCGAGCATCTGAGGAGGATTTCTTTGAATATATTAGGAGGGCGGGCATGCCCGGTCTGTCTTTGGAGGACGAGAACCAGTTGTCCGCTGACTTTACTCTGGGGAAATTGAGGCCGGGATTAGAGACATGAAGCCTGTTAAGAGTCCGGGACCTGACGGGTATTCCGCAGGCTTTTATAAAAAATATATAGATCTTCTGGGACCGATATTTTTGTCAGTGTGCAATGATGTTTCCTCAGGAGGATCCTTCCCAGCTCAAGCACTCATGGCCCATGTGGTGGTCCTGCATAAACCCGGGAAGGATGTGGCATCGTGTGGTAACTACAGACCCATCTCTTTAATCAACCTAGATATAAAACTTTATTCTAAGTTGTTGGCAAACAGACTCAAACATCTCCTCCCCGGGTTGATACATGGAGACCAGGTGGGGTTTGTCCCTGGAAGGGAGGCTAGAGAGAATACGATCAGATCGGTGGCCTTAATCGACGCTGCCCGTAGGCGATCGACACCCATGTGCATCCTGTCAGTAGATGCAGAAAAAGCGTTTGACAGGGTGCACTGGGGATTCATGTTTGCCGTTCTTCGTCATGTGGGGATGGGTGAGACTATGCTTCACCGCATAGCGGCTTTATATACTCATCCAACTGCATGTCTACGAATTAATGGCGTGTTGTCAGACTCTTTCTCGGTCCGCAACGGTACGCGCCAGGGCTGCCCATTATCCCCTTTATTATATATTTTGTGCATGGAGGCCCTGGCGTGTGCCTTGAGGATCGACAAATCGGTACAGGGCCTAGTAGTGGGAAAGAAGGAACATAAGATCACCTTGTTTGCAGATGATCTGCTACTCTATATCACAAACCCTCTGATATCCCTCCCTCATGTTATTGACAACATGGAGGAGTTCGGTAGATTGAGCAACTTTAAGATAAATCCCTCCAAGTCCGAATTACTCAACATCACCTTGTCAGGTTTTGTGGTTTCACTTTTGGCTAAAGACTACCCTTTCAAATGGAAGGAGGGGTCCTTGGGATATCTAGGAATTAGGTTGTCTAGGGACCCATCGCTCCTTTTTGTACATAATTACATGCCCTTGTTGTCACTTTTGGAGTCGGACTTGACCAAATGGAACAAACTCTCGCTGACATGGCTGGGCAGATTACACGCCTTACGTATGGACATTCTTCCCCGCCTCCTCTACTATTTCCAAACCTTACCGATCCACTTACCGGCCTCCTTTTTCTCCAGACTGAAGCAGGGGTGGACCCGCTTTCTGTGGTCCCATAAACGCCCGAGAATCTCCTTTAAGACACTTAGTAGGAAAGTTGCTCAGGGTGGAATGGGCCTTCCAGACCCTCTATTGTATCACTATGCTGCTGTGGATAGGTGCCTTCTGGATCTCTTTAGGGAGGGGGAGGGAGGATGGGTGGATGTAGAGCGGGAGGGACTCCATTATGATCCTCTAGTGTGGATCTGGTCTATGGACTCAAGTGGACGCGAAACTCGCTCGTTTTTATCCCTGCAACTACATGATTCCTTCAAAGGACAGGCCCGCTTACTGCATCTTACCACTAATCCAGGCCCCCTAACTTTCTTGTTCAATAATCCATCATTTCCCATAGATCCGGGATGCACTTCATTTTTGGGCCTCGCTAAAACATCTCGCCCGACTCTCAGGGACTGTATCTCCCAAACTGGACTCAAGCCACTAGTAGATTTTCCTAATATGACCGACAGTTCTCAGGGAACGTGGTTCCAATATGCAAGATTAGAAAGTTATGTGAGATCCCTGCCGTTCTCGTCCCTCAGGCGCCCCTTAACGGACTTTGAACAGCTATGCATCAAGCAGACATATATACCGCATGCTATTTCAGTAATCTACAATATATTCCACACATGTAAAAATACAGACTTGGGGGACAGACCTGGATATATTGGGAGATGGGAGGGAGACCTGAATAGAACTCTATCTATATTGGACTGGGAAAAAATCTTCATCTCCACATATAGGGCGTCTCTCTCTGCCCTGTCTCAGGAGAGAAACTATAAGGTGGTGGCGAGATGGTATAGGTGCCCTGCTGACGTACACCGGGTGTTCCCGGAAGTCTCGGACCGATGCTGGCGATGTCTGGAGGAAGTGGGATCATACACCCACATATGGTGGGGATGCCCATTGATATCTTCTTTCTGGAGAGATGTAAATGATCTTTATATACGTACAACGGCTCTTAAGATAACATTCACCATGGAATTTGCCCTACTGAATCTACATCCTATGTCCGCCAAGGGTTTCAGGAGGGGTCTATTGAGATTCTTCCTGACGTCGGCGAGGCGCCTCATTCCCAGGTGGTGGAAAAAGACTAGACGTCCTTCACGATGGGAGTTGGTGGCGGAACTAAATGAGGTGTGCAGGATGGAGGAATTGGCATCTGGGGCCTCGCGGGACCCCGGTTGCCTGGAAAGGCATCGGGAGAGATGGACCTCTTGGTTTCTTTACAGGGACTCTGCAGATCTTCAATCCTGGGTTTCCTCGGTGGACTGAGATCATACAAGGTTAAAGTGAACAACATATGTGACCATGAAAGTCATAGCCCTGATTCTATACAGATATGTGACACTCGGCATTTACACCCCTTTTCCTCTTTCCATCCCTTCCCTGAGTTCCCCCCCTTTTTTTTTTTTTTTTTTTTGTTCATTCCCTTTTTATGCCTTTTTTGTTCTTTTCTGTATTTTTATTTCTCAGATATGTTCAAAATACTCAGTTTTATTTATCTATCTCTTTAAAGAACATAAGACTTAAGAATACTTTGGTTAGCCAATTACGATGCTTGAAAAGTTACCAAAATATATAGCTTGATATGACACACAGAATGGGACATTTCTCTTATGATAAAGTTTAATATGTCCGTCCCGTTGGAATATGTGTCAACAAAATTGTACTTGAGAAGTCATGTCTTGTAAAAAACAGTTACCGTATATACTCGTGTATAAGCCGAGTTTTTCAGCACAAAAAATGTGCTGAAAAGTCCCCCCTCGGCTTATACACGAGTATATACGGTAATAAAAAAAAAAAAAAAAATATACAGCCCCCCCGTGGTATACCGGGCCCCCCCTGTGGCAACCTGTAAAGGAAGCTATGATTATACTTATCGGGTCGCCGCCGCCGCCGCCGCCGCTCTGTCACCGTCCGTCACCGCGCTCCTCCTGGTCTTCATGCTTCCTTCACCGTCGCACAGGAAATGACGTCATTTTCTGTGCGCCGATGAAGGAAGCATGAAGACGGGAAGGAGCGCGGTGACGGACGGTGACAGAGCGGCGGCGTCGGCGACCCGATAAGTATAATCATCGCTTCCTTTACAGGTGGCCACAGGGGGGGCCCGGTATACCAGGCGGGAGGGCTGTATACAGCCGGGTACCGCTGTATACAGCGGGGGCTGCTGTATACAGCGGGGGCTGCTGTATACCCCTCTGGGGCTGCTAAATACCCCTCTGGGGCTGCTGTATACCCCTCTGGGGCTGCTGTACACCCCTCTGGGGCTGCTATATACCCCTCTGGGGCTGGGGCTGCTATATACCCCTCTGGGGCTGGGGCTGCTGTATACAGCTCTGGGGCTGCTGTATACAGCGCTGGGGCTGCTGTATACCCCTCTGGGGCTGCTATATACCCCTCTGGGGCTGCTATATACCCCTCTGGGGCTGGGGCTGCTGTATACCCCTCTGGGGCTGCTATATACCCCTCTGGGGCTGCTATATACCCCTCTGGGGCTGGGGCTGCTGTATACCCCTCTGGGGCTGCTGTATACAGCTCTGGGGCTGCTGTATACCCCACTGGGGCTGCTGTATACCCCTCTGGGGCTGCTATATACCCCTCTGGGGCTGCTATATACCCCTCTGGGGCTGCTGTATACCCCTCTGGGGCTGCTGTATACCCCTCTGGGGCTGCTATATACCCCTCTGGGGCTACTGTATACCCCTCTGGGGCTGGGGCTGCTGTATACCCCTCTGGGGCTGCTGTATACAGCTCTGGGGCTGCTGTATACCCCTCTGGGGCTGCTATATACCCCTCTGGGGCTGCTGTATACCCCTCTGGGGCTGCTGTATACCCCTCTGGGGCTGCTGTATACCCCTTTGGGGCTACTGTATACCCCTCTGGGGCTGCTGTATACAGCTCTGGGGCTGCTGTATACAGCTCTGGGGCTGCTGTATACCCCTCTGGGGCTGCTATATACCCCTCTGGGGCTGCTGTATACCCCTCTGGGGCTGCTGTATACCCCTCTGGGGCTGCTATATACCCCTCTGGGGCTACTGTATACCCCTCTGGGGCTGCTGTATACAGCTCTGGGGCTGCTGTATACAGCTCTGGGGCTGCTGTATACCCCTCTGGGGCTGCTATATACCCCTCTGGGGCTGCTGTATACCCCTCTGGGGCTGCTGTATACCCCTCTGGGGCTGCTATATACCCCTCTGGGGCTACTGTATACCCCTCTGGGGCTGCTGTATACAGCTCTGGGGCTGCTGTATACAGCTCTGGGGCTGCTGTATACCCCTCTGGGGCTGCTATATACCCCTCTGGGGCTGCTGTATACCCCTCTGGGGCTGCTGTATACAGCTCTGGGGCTGCTGTATACCCCTCTGGGGCTGCTGTATACAGCTCTGGGGCTGCTATATACCCCTCTGGGGCTGCTATATACCCCTCTGGGGCTGCTGTATACCCCTCTGGGGCTGCTGTATACAGCTCTGGGGCTGCTGTATACAGCTCTGGGGCTGCTGTATACAGCTCTGTGGCTGCTGTATACCCCTCTGGGGCTGCTGTATATACCACTGGGGAGGCTACTGTATACTACCACTGGGGAGGCTGCTGTATACTACCACTGGGGAGGCTGCTGTATACCACTGAGGGGGCCTGTATACCACACTGCTGGGGGCTGTATACCTGTGCTGGGGTCCACCCTCGGCTTATACACGAGTCAATAGGTTTTCCCAGGTTTTGGGGGCAAAAGTAGGGGGGTCGGCTTATACACGGGTCGGCTTATACACGAGTATATACGGTATGTTGTTTATTTGTGTTGTAAAACGAATAAAAAATATGATTTGAAAAAAAGAAGGAGGCGCAGTCTAGAATTCCCTATATTACAAAGTCAGACTCTTCGAAAATATATAACCCTATCCAGATTGCAAATGAATTTGCCTCCTACTACTCTGACCTTTATAACCTCCGGGAAGACCCTTCAGTATCCCAACCCACTCCTGAGTGTATTTCTGCCTTTCTGGAAAGGGCAAATCTTCCAAAAGTCACTCAAGCCCAACTCTCTTTTCTGAATTCCCCGATCCTACTCTCTGAAATCTCCCAAATTGTCAAAGAAGCTAAAAAATCTTCAGCCCTCGGCCCAGATGGGTTTTCCTTCCCTTACTATGTTCAGTTTTTCCCTGTCTTAGGTTCATATCTTCTGCGTCTTTTTAACTTTTGATCTCATTCCGGCTCTATTAGGCCGGAGGGTCTGGAGGCCTCTATAGCCACCCTCCCCAAACCAGGCAAGCCACCCACTACCCCATCTAATTTCCGCCCCATCGCTCTGCTTAATGCAGATGTAAAAATTTATGCTACATTGTGGGCCAACCGCCTTCTTACTATTCTGCCCTCTCTCATACATCCCGATCAGGTGGGTTTTGTTTTGGGCAGGCAGACGAGGGATGGCACGAGACGGCTGATAGATCTACTGGATGTGGTGGAGAGGGGGCGCCTCCCCAGTGCATTCCTTTCACTTGATGCGGAAAAAGCATTTGATCGGGTGCATTGGGGATATCTGGAGAAGACCTTGAGTAAATTTGGCCTTAGCGGCCTTATTTCTCACGCCATCATGGCCATATATTCTAATCCGAGTGCCTCAGTCCGAGCTTCTGGCTTTCAATCTCAAACCTTCTCCATCTCTAATGGCACACGGCAGGGCTGCCCCCTCTCCCCGCTAATCTTCGCACTGGTCATGGAGCCCTTTGCCACTATTACCCGACAATCCCCGGAGATTAGGAGGGTTCAAGTAGGCCCTACTGAATACAAGATCAGTCTTTACGCAGACGATGTGGTCTTTACCTGCTCTGACCTGCGGCACTCCTTGCCGGCGATCTCCTCACTTTTGCGGGATTTTTCTGCGGCTTCATACTATAAGCTCAACTTATCTAAATCAACTCTCTTCCCTCTCTTTCTCCCTCTGCCTCTTCAATTACATATACAATCCTCTTATAGGTTTCTTTGCTCTCCCCTGGGCTTTACCTACTTAGGGATTAAATTGACACGTCTGGCCGATTTGGTGCGCCTAAATTGTGAGGCTCTCGCTGCGGACCTTAGGACTGATATTGGGAAGTTCTCTGAGGCCCCGCTTTCGTGGATGGCACGCATTCAAGCGGTTAAGATGATGCTGTTACCCAAGCTGATCTACCTTTTTAGATGTTTACCTCTTCACATTCCCGCTAGACGCCTATCTCTTTTTCAGTCCATTATAGATTCCTTCATTTGGGATGGTAAACCGCATAGCATTAAACGGAGGTGGATGGTGCTTCCTTATTCTAGGGGAGGGATGGGTGTCCCTAAGCTGGTGACATATTATAGGGCGGCCGTGTTGGAACCTCTCAAATTGTTGTGGGATGGGGGCTCTGACATACCCTGGCTTCAGATTGAGGCATACTTTGCCCCACAGGGATCCCTCAGGCGTTTATTGGAGGTTTCCCTCGTGCGAGAGGGCACACCTGGAGGTATTTTACTCACCATGTCTGCCGCAACTAAACTTTGGGTGATTGTTTGCCCGGATGCTTTCCCACACTTAGCCCGCTATGTTTCTTTGGACGCCTTGAGAGGGGTCATTGACGATGTCTCGGTTCGCCCTTGGAGGTGCTCCGGAATAAACTATATTGCTGATCTTTTAGTCCTTCTGGTATGCTCCCCTTCAATGTACTTCAGACCCGCTTTTCCCTCCCGGACTCAGCATATTTCTCGTATTTACAATTTCATAGTCTCTTACGTAATGTGCACATATTTAGGGACCCCCCGATTAATACCGACTCCCCAGGTCAGACATTTTTTAAACCCAACACCATTATCTCACATGGGGTGTCAGTCTTGTATAACTCCTTGCTGCTTCACGGGGTCCAGCCTAGACTTCCCTGTATGGACTCATGGGAATCCATTCTCTCCTTCTCTGCCTCAGTGGATGACTGGTATTTTGCCTTGTCCCACCATTCAAAATTTTCCTCGTGCGTGGGCCACATGGAGCAAGCAAGGAAAATCCTTCTGCAGTGGTACATGACTCCGGCCCGTATGGCCAAACTACATCTGGCCTCCTCCTCCTCCTGCTGGAAGGGATGCGGTTCATCAGGAACTCTAGCTCATGTCTGGTGGGAATGCCCTCTTATTAATGCTTTCTGGAGACAGGTTGAATCAGTCCTACTTGAAGTAACTCATCTCCCTATCACCCTGACGAGCCCGCTGGCTCTCTTGGGAATTTCCTTGGTAGATTTCCCATCGCCTCTGAGGCCTATTATCTCTAACATTATAGTTGCTGCCAGGCAATGCATAGCAGCATATTGGAAAGCTCCTACTGCTCCCTCTAAGACCGAATTAGTTAATAAACTAAATCTTCACTTTTGTTATGAATCGCTCACTGCTAACTTTCTGTCTAAGAAGAACAGAATACTCTCGTGGTGGGATCCCTGGACCTCCTCTTCTCTGGCCTCTGATATTCCCGCATATCTCTTACAATGACATTGACTTGCATGGTACTATTTTGTCTTATCTGTAGCTCTTCAATTGTCTGGAATGGAATGCTCTATTGCACATGCTAGCCCCTGGCCGCCTCCCCTGTTCCCCCCTTTTTTCTTTCCCCCTATTTTCTTCTTCCCCCTTTGTTTTGCCTTGTGTTAAGGCTTATTGGATTTATTGGATTTGTTATACTATTCATAATAAAAATGTAATGGTTTAAAAAAAAAAAAAAAAGTCTAGATTTGACTACCCTTATCTTTTTATGTGATAAAACTAAACCACTCCCAGAACTACCTACAGTTAGATCTGCTATTCTCGCCTGGAAATTACTACAAAAAATTTCAACCAAAACATACTCCGCGGTCTCCCTTTCCTGGATAAATATAGAAATCCTAGAACGCATGTCCTCAAGAATTAGATTGTCCTCATGGGTAGAGCTGGGTATCAAATTTATCTCAGACATCCTAAATGATAACAAGCAACTTGAACCCTTTCAGGTACTTAGGAATAAATACAAACTTGAACAAACGGAAGCAGCTACTTGGAAAAGAATTGACAATTTTATCAGAACCCACAAACTAAATTTCTATTTGCCACAAAACTTAGTACAAATGTTCAAATTTCCACAAGCTCCAATATTTTGGAAAACTGCCCATATCTACCAGAATTTCTCTCAAGACTCTATTTTTCACTGCACACCCAATGTGACTGCTTGGGAAAAGGAGCTAGGGATAAATATCTCATTAAATAATCTGTAACAAAACTTTGAAACTATTTATCGCTACATCCCTTGTGCCTCTCTATTGGAGACACATTATAAGACCTATACGCGATGGTATTTCACTCCAGTTAAACTTGCTAAAATCCAAGTCACCAATTCATCCTTGTGCTGGAGGAATTGTACTCATACCGGTAGTTTAACTCATATCTTCTGGAAATGTATATTCCTTAAATCCTTTTGGTCTGAAGTTGAGACTCTAATCAACCAATTATTAGGCTTACACTTGAAACTCAATCCAGAATTAGTACTGCTCTTACTAGGCCTTGAAAAACTTCCAAGCAATTACAGGCCTATTATTGCACATATCCTTCTTGCAGCAAAAAATGTCATAGCAGTTCGATGGAGAGATCCTCTTTCCCCCACAATTGATCATTTGGTTGAAATGATTGCGTGTCACAACACGTATGAATACGCGTTCACCCTAAGAAATAACTTATACCCTAAGTATCGTAAGAAATGGGCAGAATGGAACCTTCTCATGACTCCTAACTCCCCGACAAAGTCATTCCATGTCAAGTGAACCAATGATTATTACCTCTATATTTTTAATTCTTTTGAGATTTTGTTATTTGATAATAGCATGTCAGACAATGCAAAATGTGAAGAGAAAAATTAAAATTTTTTTTTTTTTTTTAATTTAAATGAATTTCAAAGTTCGGAAAAAGTGCGAATTTCGCTGTTGCCTGCCTTTACGTTTCTCCTCATAACTAAGGCTAGGAATAAGATAGAGAAACAAAATAAACACCAATCTACTCAGAACTATACAGGCTTTCACCAGATATGTCACAAGAGGATCTTTGTTAATATTTTACCCATGTGATCGCAAGCGCAAAACTTTAAAACGCATTTCCGAAAAATCGGCGCGCTTTAAATATTTCAAAAACTGCCCATGTGTCTGCTTTGCTCTTAGCCACATCTGTACCAAATTTCAAGTTGGGATCTCGATGGGATCATATTTTAAAATATTTTACTATTAATAGCGTCAATGGGTCATTCCATATCAAGTGATCTAAATATGAATATTTTTTTTTACCTGACGTCTTTAGATTTTTTTTATTTTTTTTCCTTTATGAAGTACAACTTTAGTTAATTACAAATTAAAAGTTTAGAATTTTTTTCTTCATCAGTTCATTTTTTACAGATTTTTAAAGTTTAAAAAAAGTGTGAATTTTGGCCTGGTATGACTTTACATTTCTTTTATCTTGGGCTAGAAATAAGATAGAGAAACAAAATAAACACCAATCTACTCAGAACTGTCCAGGCTTTCACCAGATATGTCACAAGAGTATATTTGTTAATTTTAATTTTTTTACCCATGCGAACGCAAACGCAACATTTTGAAACGCATTTTCGAAAAAACGTTTTAATAAAAATTTTCCAAAACTGCCCATGTGTCTTTTATGCTCTTAGCCACATCTGTACCAAATTTCAAGTTGGGATCGTGATGGGATCATATTTTAAAATATTTAACTATAATAGTGTCAATTCAAAAATCTTGAATTCAGATCTGTTCAACCTGTGGTCTAAAAGCGTGGGGTCTATATTTATCAAATCCATTATTTTTAGACATTACTGTATTATTTTGATATGTTACAGCTTAGAAGCAGGAGAGGACATATAGGAAAAAGCTTTGTTAGGGCTCAACCTGAGAAAGCACAGGGTTAGACAGTGAATGCAGAGCAGATGATAGGCCAGCAGTTCTGCCAATCATGTTAAGTGTCTACCCACTGCATTCAGGAAGTAAGACAGCTCGTTCAGACCTTTCATGTCCTGACATGTCTGGACATCTTCACTCCTGAACAAACAATAGTCTGTACAAAGCCATCAAGGCGGTGTACTAAAATATGGGTGAGTAAATATATTAATAGTTTAACCCCTTAGTGACTGAGCCAATTTCCACCTTAATGACCAGACCGTTTTTTGTAATTCTGACCACACTCCCTTTATGAGGTAATATCTCTGGAACTCTTCATTGGATCCGAGCGATTCTGAGATTGTTTTTTCATGACATATTGGGCTTCATGTTGGTAGTAAATTTAGGTCGATCATTTTTGCGTTTATTTGTGAAAATATTAAAAAATTGGCAAACATTTTGAAAATTTAACAATTTTCAAATTTTGAATTTTTATTCTGTTAAACTGGAGCGTTATGTGACACAAAATAGTTAATAAATAACATTTCCCACATGTCTACTTTACGTCAGCGCAATTTTGGGAAAAAATTTTTTTTTGGTTAGGACGTTATAAGGGTTCAAAGTTCATCAGCAATTTCTCATTTTTCCAGCAAAATTTACAAAACCATTTTTTTAGTGACCACATCACATTTGAAGTCCCTTTGAGGGGTGTACATGACAGAAAACACCCAAAAGTGACACCATTCCAAAAACTGCACCCCTCAAGCTACTCAAAACTACATTCAAGAAGATTATTAACCCTTCAGGTGCTTTACAGGAACTAAAGCAAAGTGGAAACAAAAAATGGACATTTTAATTTTTCCAACAAAAATGTTCTTTTAGCCTCAATTTTTTAATTTTCACATGGGCAACAGGATAAAATGCATCTAAAATTTGTTGGGCAATTTCTCCTGAGTACACCGATACCTCATTTGTGGTCATAAACCCCTGTTTGGGCGCACAGCAGGGCTCAGAAGGAAGGGAGCGCAATTTGATTTTTGGAGCTAATTTTCCATTCAAAAAGTCAAATGGCGCTCCTTCCCTTTCGAGTCCTGCCGTGCTCCCAAACAGTGGTTTATGACCACATATGAGGTATCGGTGTACTCAGGAGAAATTGGCCAACAAATTTTAGGATGCATTTTATCCTGTTGCTCATGTGAAAATTAAAAAATTGAGGACAAAAGAAAGTTTTTGTGAAAAAAAAAGTACTTTTTCATTTGTACGGATCAATTTGTGAAGCACCAGAGGGTTTAAAGTGCTCACTATGCATCTAAATAAATTCCTTGGGGTGTCTAGTTTCCAAAATGGGGTCACTTGCGGGGGAGCTCCAATGTTTAGGCACAGGGGGGCTCTCCATACGCGACATGGTGTCCGCTAACAATTTGAATGGAAAATTAGCTCCAATTGTTAGCGGAGACCATGTTGTGTATGGAGAGCCCCTGTGTGCCTAAACATTGGAGCTCCCTCACAAGTGACCCCATTTTGGAAACTAGACCACCCAAGGAACTTATCTTGATGGGTAATGAGCACTTTGAACCCCCAGGTGCTTCACAAATGAAACCATGAAAATGAAAAAAGAAAATTTTTGTGGAAAAGAAAGTACTTTTTCATTTTTACGGATCAATTTGTGAAGCACCTGGGGGTTCAAAGAGCTCACTATGCATCTAAATACATTCCATGGGATGTCTAGTTTCTTAAATGGGGTCACTTGTGGGGGAACTCCAATGTTTAGGCACACAGGGGCTCTCCATACGCGACATGGTGTCCGCTAACTATTGGAGCTAATTTTCCATTCAAATTGTTAGCGTACACCATGTCGCATATGGGGAGCCCCTGTGTGCCTAAACATTGTCGCTCCCCCACAAGTGACCCCATTTTGGAAACTAGACCCCCCAAGGAACATATCTAGATGCATAGTGAGCACTTTGATACCCCAGGTGCTTCACAAATTAGTCCAAAAAAGGAAAAAAAGGAAGATTTTTGTGAAAAAAAAGTACTTTTTCATTTTTATGGATCAATTTGTGAAGCACCTGTGGGTCCAAAGTGCTCCCTATGCATCTAAATAAATTCCTTGGGGTGTCTAGTTTCCAAAATGGGGTCTCTTGTGGGGGAGCTTCAATGTTTAGGCACACAGGGGATCGCCATACACGACATAGTATCAACTTACAATTCCAATTGTTAGCGGACACCATGTCACGTATGGAGAGCCCTGTGTGTCTAAACATTGGGGCTCCCCCACAAGTGACCCCATTTTGTAAACTATACGCCCCAAGGAACTTATCTAGATGCATAGTGAGCACTTTGAACCCCCAGGTGCTTCACAAACTGATCCGTAAAAATGAAAAAGTACTTTCTTTTCCACAAAAATTTTATTTTTTAATTTTTATGGATCAATTTGTGAAGCATCTGGGGGTTGAAAGTACTCATTATGCATCTAGATATGTTCCTTGGGGGGTCTAGTTTCCAAAATGGGGTCACTTGTGGGGGAGCTCCAATGTTTAGGCACACAGGGGGCTCTCCATATGCGACATGGTGTCCGCTAACAATTTGAATGGAAAATTAGCTCCAATAGTTAGTGGACACCATGTCACGTATGGAGAGCCCCTGTGTGCCTAAACATTGGAGCTCCCCCACAAGGGACCCCATTTTGGAAACTAGATGCCTCACGGATTATATCTAGTGGTATAGTGAGCATTTAGAACCTACAGCTACTTCACTGAATTTGATAACGTCATATTGAACATTTTCTTTTTTTCACACAATTTCTCACTTTTAGGGTACTTTCACATCAGCGGTTTTTGCCGTTCATGGCAGATGCAGTGAAAAAAATGCATCTGCCGCGATTACCGCATAACTGCTGCACTTGTGGCACAGTTGCTGCAGGCCCCATAGAATGTCTATGCGGGCTTGCGGCAGGTGCGGCAAGTGCGGTATCAGCACTTGCAGCAGATGCGGCCGCAAAAAAAAAGCGGCAGACCGTGTTTTTTTTCGCGGCTGCACCTGCCGCAAGTGCCAAAACCGCACTTGCCGCACCTGCCGCACACTTACCGCAAGCCCCATAGACATTGCATGGGGCTTGCCACAACTGTGCCGCAAGTGCAACGGTTATGCGGTAATCGCGGCAGATGCATTTTTTTCACCGCATTTGCCGCAATCGGCAAAAGCCGCTGATGTGAAAGCAGCCTTAGAGCATGTGCACAAGATCCGGAGACACCATGTCCTGGTCGTCTCCTCTCCTGCATTTTTTTGTTCTAGTATTTCTTTATTAAATTAAAAAAAAAAAATGACGTGGGGCTTCGCCACACTTTTGGTCCAGCCAGGTACAGCAGGCAGCTACGGACTGCCACCAACCCCTTCTGCCTAGTTTTACCTGGCTGGAAACCAAAAATATAGGGAAGCACTTTTTTTTTAAATTATTTCATGAAATAATTAAAAAAAAAAAACGGCGTGAGCTTCGCCATGTTTTTGGGCCAGCCAGGTACAACTAGGCAGCTGGGGGCTGGAATCCTCAGTGTAGGGAGGCCCAAGCTTTCTGGGCCCCCCCCCCCGCTGCGAATTGCAGCCCACAGCCGCCCCTGAAAATGGCGCATTCATAGAAGCGCCATTTTCTGGCGCTGTATCCAGCTCTTCCAGCTGCCGTGTAGCGGTGGCAGACAGGGTAATAAGGGGTTAATGCCAGCTTTTTTGCAGCTGGCACTAAGCCCGAGATTCTTAATGTCTGGCCAATATTAGACCGGGCCATTAAGAATCCCTAGTAAATTGTAAAGAAGACACAAGACAGAAAAAAATATTTTTAATAGAATAAAAACACAGACACTACTTAGACCCCATCTTTATTATTCTTTGGCATCCGACGTAGTCCAGTAGGAAGGTCCGACGTAGTCCCCATATGCTATAAAAGCTGGCATTCTTCCAGGAGAATGACAGGTCATGACCTCAGTGAGGTCATGGCAGGTCAGGATCCTTGGTTCACAAAGGGTTAATTGTGATCCCATCATGAGATCACAATTAACCCTTTGTGAACCAAGGATCCTGACCTGCCATGACCTCACTGCGATCATGAGCTGTCAGTCTAATCGCATACAGAGCAGTCTCTGCATAGACTGACAGCTCATGATCGCAGTGAGGTCATGGCAGGTCAGGATCCTTGGTTCACAAAGGGTTAATTGTGATCTCATGATGGGATCACAATTGACCCTTTGTGAACCAAGGATGGTGACCTGCCATGACCTCACTGCGATCATGAGCTGTCAGTCTAATTGCAGACAGAGCAGTCTCTGCATATACTGACAGATCATGATTGCAGTGAGGTCATGGTAGGTCAGATCCTTGGTTCACAAAGGGTCAATTGTGATCTCATGATGGGATCACAATTGACCCCTGTGGGAACCAAGGATGGTGACTTGACATGACCTCACTGAGATCATGCCCTGTCACTATGCGCAGACAGAAAGATGAAGAGGCCGGAAGAAGCAGCGGGAGCCGCACCGGGATGATGGTGAGTATCAGGAGACCTCCGGGGGTGGGGGGTGGGGTACTGACGGGGCAGGGGGGCAGAGCGGGGGAATACTTTTAATCTCCCTCCATCTGAGCTGTCAGATGGGAGGGAGATCAGATGATGGCGGCGGGGGCTGGAAGGAGCCGCAGCTGCTGCAGGGCCACAGGGGACATGTAGAGGATGGGGGGGTATGACCGGGGGGTGGGGGCCGAGTGACCGAGAAGGGGGGCAGAGCGGGGGAGTACGGATCATCTCCCTCCCATCTGAGCTGTCAGATGGCAGGGAGATGATGTCGGGCAGTGAGGGAGATGTCGGGCATTAGTTTCTGACGCGCTGCGGCGCCATTTTAGGAGGAGGGGAGGGGGTGGGGCTGAGTACCGGTACCGGGGGCTGTGTACCGTACTGGGGGGGGGGGCAGATGTTTTCTCTTCATGCCACGGGTTTTACCCTGTGGCATGACAGAGAAATCATTGTTTTTACCGGCGATTCGCTGTATATTTATGTGATCATGGTTATACACCGGTAAACGGTGTATAACCGTGATCACATGGCGGGTACCGGTAAAAACCGGCCCGATTCATAATCTTGGGGGTCTCAGCTACCCCCGGTAGCTGAAATCCCGGAGATTTTTGACCACTGGGGGGCGCTAGAGCACTTTCCCTGGCTGACGTCTGCAGACGTCAGCCAGGCATAAGTACCCTCTTTTTCAGACGTCTCTGGACGTTAGGCCGTCGTTATGGGGTTAATGCTTTTATTATTAAGGGCCAATACACACAGTGCTATTCTTAGGGATCATCATTCAGAAAAACAGCCCCATTGATTTCTATTGGGTTCACCACATGCAGTGTTTTTGGAAACACTCAAGAGTGAGTAAATCACTGCTTGAACTACTTTTTAATCGCTGCAATAAACGCAGCATTTATCATTTATATAAAAAAGCTGCCATTTTTTTCACTAGCGATTAAAAAAACTAACGCATATGTGGTAAAAACTTGGTAGAAAAACAAGGTGCCAAAACTGCAGCGTGTATCTGCAGACAGAAAAAACTGTGCGCGCTAGCCCTAAAACTCACTTTATAGTAATACAGTTCTATCTCAAGTGTACTGTAAATCTTTATTTTTATTACCTATCTTCCTTACTTAATATTAACTGTATTTTTCCCACACAGCAATGGCTGTTACTTTTCAAGAAACAGCATTTTATCATAGACACTGTTGCAATCCTTTTGAAAAAATATGAATATGATTGGCGCTGGTGGCTGGCTACTGTACTCTCCAAAGATTGTGAAAATGAAGAAGTAGAATTGACTTTATTGCATCCTTCTGGTCCAGTGCCATCCTTTGTGTATCCAAGAAAGCCAGACATTTTAAAAGTGCACAAAAATCAGATATTAACTCAGGCGGAGCCTAACACCGTGACAGGCCGGACATACTCTTTGACACACAAGGAAATGGCGATTGCTAGTAAGCGTTTATGGACAAGATTACATTTTACCCACTAGAAGGGACAAATTGATAAAATGCCACTTTAAAAACATACTATTAATTGTTTGATTAGTTCATAATTTACAGAACGATGATTTAACTACTGTACTATTCTTATTAAACACTTCATAAATCACATGTTTAGTGATAGAATAGAAAACAAATTTATATGTATAAATAGGGGTTAACATTTTTGGTTCTTTTAATCTTGTTTAATCAAACTTGAGGATGTGATCACCTTTCTTCTTTTGGTTTGTTCAATACATTCAAGTTGAAAATGCTGAGCGTTGTGTTCTGATGATTAAGATGTATTTATCCTGGCACTTATGGGATTTGTTTTTTGTGTTTCTTTTTTGTTGCATATAAATGTTTTATTCAATAAGTTGTGATAACTCATACAACCATAAAATAAAAAATATATAAATTTGACAGGTCCCAAGTTGAATCTCTGCACAAATATAACCAAGAACACAATCAGTCATTTTTTCACAATTGCCCATCAATAGTTTGAATTTGATATAAAGAAACATAGTCTTGTAACATATCAAATGAAAGCTGTTACTGTTCTGAGTAAAATGATGCCTCTCCCACTTCATTATCTTATTTCTAGCCTGAGATAAAAAAATGTAAAGTCATACCAGGCCAAAATTCACCCTTTTTTTAAACTTTAAAAATCTGTAAAAAATTAACTGATGAAGAAAAAAATTCTAAACTTTTAATTTGTAATTAACTAAAGTTGTACTTCATAAAGAAAAAGAATAAAAAAAATCTAAAGACGTCAGGTAAAAAAAAATATTCATATTTAGATCAATTGATATAGAATGACCCATTGACGCTATTATTAAAATATTTTAAAATATGATCCCATCGCGATCCCAACTTGAAATTTGGTACAGATGTGGCTAAGAGCATAGCAGACACATGGGCAGTTTTTGAAATATTTAAAGCGCGCCAATTCTTCGGAAATGCATTTTAAAGTTTTGCGCTTGCGATCACATGGGTAAAATATTAACAAAGATCCTCTTGTAACATATCTGGTGAAAGCCTGCACAGTTCTGAGTAGATTGGTGTTTATTTTGTTTCTCTATCTTATTTCTAGCCCGAGATATGATAGAAAATGTAAAGCCATACCAGGCCAAAATTCGCACTTTTTTAAAACTTTAAAAATCTGTAAAAAATTAACTGATAAAGAAAAAAATTCTAAACTTTTTTTTTGTTAATTAACTAAAGTTGTTCTTCATATAGAAAAAAAATTTAAAAAATCTGAGGACGTCAGGGAAAAAAAATATTAATTTTTGGATCACTTGACATGGAATGTCCCGACATAGGTCCTGACGTTATATAGGCTGATATTATTACAACAATATTCTCTTATATCTATCCAATTCATCTAAGGGCTTTCCATACCCTGGTTATAACCCTCCCCAACCCCTGTTTTTGCTCCTCCCTTCTGTTATCTTTTTGTGATTTTAAAATTACTACAATCAACGGCATCTATTTGTCTAAATATTACTGGTAATTTGACCACCAAATGCTAACTGTTATTATATAAATGGATTTATTGATGATTATATTTGCAAGTTCTAAACCCTATACATATTTCTATGTTACGTTCGTCAACATCCTATAGCTAGATGTCTACACTATAATATACATTTACCAAAATTTATTTTGCTGAAAAATGCTGATAAAAAATTGTATGACCTGTATATTTTATCTGTTTTCAATAAAAACATTTGAATATATATTAGATATGGTACATTTGTTTCTCTTGTAGTTTTGCTGCTTATTAATCAGATTTATATTTTTGAAGGATAATACCAGACTTGTGTGTGTGTTAAGGTGATTATGTGGCAAGGTTGGTGTATGTGTGGTGAAATGTGTGCTGAGGGTGGTATGTGTGTTCAAGCACGTGGTAGTGTGTGGCACATTTTGTGTGTGTGTTCATATCCCTGTGTGTGGTGAGTATCCTATGTCGGGGCCCCACCTTAGCAACTGTACGGTATATACTCTTTGGCACCATCGCTCTCATTCTTTAAGTCCCCTTGTTCACATCTGGCAGCTGTCAATTTGCCTCCAACACTTTTCCTTTCACTTTTTCCCCATTATGTAAATAGGGGCAAAATTGTTTGGTCAACTGGAACGCGCAGGGTTAAAATTTTGCCTCACAACAAAGCCTATGACGCTCTCGGGGTCCAGACGTGTGACTGTGCAAACTTTTGTGGCTGTAGTTGCGACGGTATAGATGCCAGTCCAGGACATACATACACACATACATACACACATTCAGCTTTATATATTAGACTAGCTGTGAGCCCGATGCAAATGCATCGGGATTCTAGAACGTGGCAATATTATTTGCATTAATAGCATTATTATTACCATTAATAGCATAATTATTAGCATTAACAGCATTATTATTAGCATTAATAGCATTATTAACAGCAATAATAGTACTATTAATAGTATTGTTATTAGTATTAATAGCATTATTACCATAAATAGCATTAATAATAGCGTTAATAGCATTATTATGAGGAGTAATAGCATTATTAGCATTAATAAAATTATTAATAGCATTAATAGCATTATTAATAGGATTAATAGCATGATTATTAGAATTAATAGCATTAATATTAGCATGAATAGCATTAATAGCATTATTAATAACATTAATACCATTATTAATAGCATTAATAGCTTAAATAATAGAATTAATAGCATAAATAATCGCATTAATAGCATGAGTATTAGCATAAAGAGCATTAATAGCAATATTATTAGCATTAATAGAATTTTGAATAGCATAAATAGCATGATTATTAGCCTTAATAGCATTATTATTAGTGTTAATATGATTATTATTAGCATTATTAGCATTAATATTAGCATTAATAGCATAATTATTAGCATTAATAGCATTATTATTAGCATTAATAGCATTAATAATACAATCAATAGCATTAATATTAGCATTAATAGCATTAATAGTATTATTAATAGCATGAATAACATTATTAATAGCATTAATAGCATTAATAGCATTATTAATAGCATTAATAGCATAAACAATAGAATTAATAGCATAACTAATCGCATTAATAGCATTACTATTAGCATAAAGAGCATTAATAGCAATATTATTAGCATTAATAGCATTTTGAATAGCATAAATAGCATGATTATTAGCCTTAATAGCATTATTAATAGCATTAATATGATTATTATTAGCATTATTAGCATTAATAGTAGCATTAATAGCATAATTATTAGCATTAATAGCATTATTATTAGCAGTAATAGCATTATTATTAGCATTAATAGCATTATTAATAGCATTAATAGCATTAATAATACAATTAATAGCATTAATATTAGCATTAATAGCATTAATAGTATTATTAATAGCATGAATAACATTATTAATAGCATTAATAGCATTATTAATAGCATTAATAGCATAAATAATAGAATTAATAGCATAAATAATTGCATTAATAGCATTACTATTAGCATAAAGAGCATTAATAGCAATATTATTAGCATTAATAGCATTTTGAATAGCATAAATAGCATGATTATTAGCCTTAATAGCATTATTAATAGCGTTAATATGATTATTATTAGCATAATTAGCATTAATATTAGCATTAATAGCATAATTATTAGCATTAATAGCATTAATAATAGCATTAATAGCAATATTATTTGCATTAATAGCATTATTATTACCATTAATAGCATAATTATTAGCATTAATAGCATAATTATTAGCATTAATAGCATTAATAATAGCATTAATAGCAACATTATTTGCACTAATAGCATTATTATTACCATTAATAGCATAATTATTAGCATTAATAGCATTAATAATAGCATTAATAGCAATATTATTTGCATTAATAGCATTATTATTACCATTAATAGAATAATTATTAGCATTAATAGCATAATTATTAGCATTAATAGCATTAATAATAGCATTAATAGCAATATTATTTGCATTAATAGCATTAATATTACCATTAATAGCATAATTATTAGCATTAATAGCATTATTATTAGCATTAATAGCATTAATAATAGAATTAATAGCAATATTATTTGCATTAATAGCATTATTATTACCATTAATAGCATAATTATTAGCATTAATAGCATAATTATTAGCATTAATAGCATTAATAATAGAATTAATAGCAATATTATTTTCATTAATAGCATTATTATTACCATTAATACCATAATTATTAGCATTAATAGCATAAATATTAGCATTAATAGCATAATTATTAGCATTAATAGCATTAATAATAGCATTAATAGCAATATTATTTGCATTAATAGCATTATTATTACCATTAATAGCATAATTATTAGCATTAATAGCATATTTATTAGCATTAATAGCATTAATAATAGCATTAATAGCAATATAATTTGCATTAATAGCATTAATATTACCATTAATAGGATAATTATTAGCATTAATAGCATTATTATTAGCATTAATAGCATGAATAATAGAATTAATAGCAATATTATTTGCATTATTAGCATTATTATTACCATTAATAGCATAATTATTAGCATTAATAGCATAATTATTACCATTAATAGCATTAATAATAGAATTAATAGCAATATTATTTGCATTAATAGCATTATTATTAGCATTAATACCATAATTATTAGCATTAATAGCATAATTATTAGCATTAATAACATAAATATTAGCATTAATAACATAAATATTAGCATTAATAGCATTATTATTAGCATTAATAGCATAATTATTAGCATTATTATTAGCAGTAATATCATTATTATTAGCATTTTTTTTTATTCTTATTTTTTATGTTATTATGTATATTTTTTTTTTTTTATTATTTTTTAATTATTTTTTTTATTATTAAATTAATTTATTATTTGTTATTTTAAGTGAGCCTGAGCCTGAGACACAGTTCTCCTTCAGGTCCGCTCAAAGGACTCATCTTATTAACATATTATATATTTTTTTATTATTATTTTTTTATTTATTTTTTTATTATTTTTTAATTATTTTTTTATTATTTTTTAAATATTATTTAATTATTTTTTTTATTATTAAATTTATTAGTTATTTTAAGTGAGCCTGAGGCTGAGAGACAGTTCTCCTTCAGGTCCGCTGAAAGAGCTCATATTATTACCTTTTTTTTTTTTTATTATTATTATTTTTTATGTATTTTTTTATTACTTTTTAATTATTTTTTTATTATTTTTTAAATTTTATTTAATTATTTTTTTTATTATTAAATTTATTAGTTATTTTAAGTGAGCCTGAGGCTGAGACACAGTTCTCCTTCAGGTCCGCTGAAAGGGCTCATATTATTACCTTTTTTTTTTTTTTTTATGATTATTTTTTATTTATTTTTTTATTATGTTTTAATTATTTTTTTATTATTTTTTAAATATTATTTAATTATTTTTTTTATTATTAAATTTATTAGTTATTTTAAGTGAGCCTGAGGCTGAGACACAGTTCTCCTTCAGGTCCGCTGAAAGGGCTCATATTATTAGTTTTTTTTTTTTTTATTATTATTATTTTTTATTTAATTATTTATTATTTTTTATTTATTTTTTTATTATTTTTTAATTATTTTTTAATTATTTTTTTTATTATTAAATTTATTGGTTGACATACATTAGCGGTGTGTCGTCGAATTATGGCCGGGCCCCTGGTTCTATTTGTCGGCCCCAAAATCGGGGACACACCGCTAATGTATGTCTATGGGCAGTGAGGTCGAATTCTGATTGGTCGGCGCCAGCAGAGAGCGACCAATCAGAAATCGGCTTGACAGCCCATAGAGATGCATTAGCCGTGTGTCCGCGATTTTAGGGCCGACAAATAGAACCAGGAGGGCGGCCATAAAATCGCCGACACACCGGTAATGTATGTGAATGGGAAATGAGTCGCTCTTCTGATTGGCTGAGGGCAGTAGACAGCGACCAATCAGAAGAGCGGCTCACATCTCATAGACATAGAATGGCGGATTTTTCGTCCATTCTATGTCAATGAGAAGTGAAGAGGACGTCGGAGCTGGAAGTTGGCGGAAAGAAGACAGAAGACCCCGGGGCCGGACGAAGAGCCGGAGATGGCGGAAAGAAGAGAGAAGAGCGGCGGGGCCGGAGGAAGAGGACGCCTGGTCGGACGGAGGACTTGTGGATCGGACGGACGATCAGATGACTAAGAAGGCATGTAAGTGATCGACGGGGGCGTTAGGTTAGGGGACGGCGGGGGCTTGGGGTGTAGGGCCTTAGGTGTTAGCGACAGCGGCGGGGAAAAGCGGCGGGAGCTTAGGAGGCGGCAGGGCTTAGGGGCTTAGGTGCGGCGGACTTAGACTTAGGGGGTAGGGGCTTAGATGCGGCGGGGGCTTAGAGGGTAGGGGCTTAGGGGCAGCGGAGTTAGGGGGTAGGGGCTTAGGTGCGGGGTGGCTGTGCGGACATGAGGTGGCTGTGCGGACATGGGGGGCTGTGCGGACATGGGGGGGCTGTGCGGACATGGGGGGGCTGTGCGGAGATGGGGGGGCTGTGCAGACATGGGGGGGCTGTGCAGACATTGGTGGGGGTGGTTTTGTTGCGGGGTGGCTGTGCGGACATGGGGGTGGGTGTGCGGATATTGGGGGGGGCTGTGCGGACATGGGGGGGCCGTGTGGACATGGGGGGGCTGTGCGGACATGGGGGGCTGTGCGGACATTGGTGGGTGTGGTTTTGTTGCGGGGTGGGTGTGCGGACATGGGGGTGGGTGTGCGGACATGGGGGGGGCTGTGCGGACATGGGGGGGGCTGTGCGGACATGGGGGGCTGTGCGGACATTGGTGGGTGTGGTTTTGTTGCGGGGTGGGTGTGCGGACATGGGGGTGGCTGTGCGGACATGGGGGTGGCTGTGCGGACATGGGGGTGGCTGTGCGGACATGGGGGGGGCTGTGTAGACATGGAGGGGGCTGTGCGGACATTGGGGTGGGAGTTGTGGGTAGCGGGGAGCAGAGGCGGCATTGGCGGCAGGGGCTTAGGTGCGGGGTGGCTGTGCGGACATGAGGTGGCTGTGCGGACATGGGGGGGGCTGTGCGGACATGGGGGGGGCTGTGCGGAGATGGGGGGGCTGTGCAGACATGGGGGGGCTGTGCGGACATTGGTGGGGGTGGTTTTGTTGCGGGGTGGGTGTGCGGATATTGGGGGGGCTGTGCGGACATGGGGGGGCCGTGTGGACATGGGGGGGCTGTGCGGACATGGGGGGCTGTGCGGACATAGGTGGGTGTGGTTTTGTTGCGGGGTGGGTGTGCGGACATGGGAGTGGGTGTGCGGACATGGGGGTGGCTGTGCGGACATGGGGGGGGGCTGTGCGGAGATGGGGGGGCTGTGTAGACATGGAGGGAGCTGTGCGGACATTGGGGTGGGAGTTGTGGGTAGCGGGGAGCAGAAGCGGCATTGGCGGCCATTGCGAGTTGGCTTAAAACTGCTCGCAATGGCCGCTTCGCGGCCAATGCTTCGCGCGTATCCACATGACGACACCGGAAGTAGCGCCGAGAGGGGCGCTTTTCTGATTCGCGATTATATAATAGATATGGTACATTTGTTTCTCTTGTAGTTTTGCTGCTTATTAATCAGATTTATATTTTTGAAGGATAATACCAGATTTGTGTGTGTTTTAGGGTGATTATGTGGCAAGGTTGGTGTATGTGTGGTGAAATGTGTGCTGAGGGTGGTATATGTGTTCAAGCACGTGGTAGTGTGTGGCGCATTTTGTGTGTGTGTTCATATCCCCGTGTGTGGTGAGTATCCTATGCCCGGGGCCCCACCTTAGCAACTGTACGGTATATACTCTTTGGCGCCATCACTCTCATTCTTTAAGTCCCCATTTGTTCACATCTGGCAGCTCTCAATTTGCCTCCAACACTTTTCCTTTCCCTTTTTCCCCATTATGTAGATAGGGGCAATATTGTTTGGTGAATTGGAACGCGCGGGGTTAAAATTTCGCCTCACAACATAGCCTATGACGCTCTCGGGGTCCAGACGTGTGACTGTGCAAAATGTTGTGGCTGTAGTTGCGACGGTGAAGATGCCAGTCCAGGACATACACACACAATTCAGCTTTATATATTAGATCACTATGTGGCTCATTGTAAACCATTTACTGTTGATATATGCAGTTATTTTCCAGCATTTCTTTTAATTGCACATGATGCACTATGCTTGAAAAAGACCAGAGAGGTTGAAACGTCACATCACATGTGGCTGGATTAAAGTGTCCTTTTCACATTTGGAACATGGAGCGCTGCCTGATTTCTTCATCTCTGTACATTGCAGTGGAGCTCTGCCTAGCCAGGAAGTATTGCACCCAATTTTTTCATTGTGATTGTGCCTGATTCCCTCTTTTGGACTATAGATCACTGGCTAGAGAGATCTCTAGGAGATCACAAGATAGAAAGATCTCTAGAAGGAGACCACAAGATAGAAGGATCTCTAGGAGGAGATCACAAGATAGAAGGATCTCTAGGAGGGGATCAAAGATAGGCGGCCGTCACACGGGACGATTTCTTGCCCGATATCGTTTAAGCGATCTCCTTTTTGATCGCTTAAGCGATATCGGGCAAGAAATCGTTGCATGTAATCAAGCGATTTACGATGGTAAATCGCTTGATCGTGACATCGCTGATCTGAGGTCCGGTTCTCAGATCTAGCGATGATCGATTTCACGATCTCCTTCATCGTGGTGTATGACACCACGATGAACGATCTCCCAGCAGCAGAGCCTATGCTGGGAGATGGTAACTATGGTACACGTCGGGTAACTAAGCGACGCGCGGCGCCTAGTTACCCGATGTGTACCATAGTTACCAGCGAGATCGCAGATCCACATCGCTGGTGAGTCTGTCTGTGTGACATCTCACCAGCGATGTGAGCGATATTGTAAGCGATTGCGCGTGCACGTGATCGCTTACAATATCGCTATAGATATCTCAACGTGTGACGGCCGCCTTAGAAGGATCTCTAGGAGGAGATCACTGAGTGCAGATCTTTTTTTTTTTTTTAACTCAGATATTTTTTATTAAACCATCTGAAAAGCATCACAGAAATAGTAACAGTTTCACATTATCACATTTTCCACTCCCCCCAAAACAAGTAAGATACCCCTCCACCCCCTCCACGAGCCCACCCCCCTTCCGTTCAAGGCAGCTCGAGAATCTGTACACATATCATATAGGGTAGCAATCCCAAGTTACACCTTATCTTCACCCCATGACAATACTTCAAACTAAAATATATGATAGGCGGCCGTCACACGCACAGATATCTCTAGCGATATTGTAAGCGATCACGTGCACGCGCAATCGCTTACAATATCGCTCACATCGCTGGTGAGATGTCACACAGACAGACTCACCAGCGATGTGGAGCAGCGATCTCGCTCGTTACTATGGTACACATCGGGTAACTAGGCGCCGCGCGTCGCTTAGTTACCCGACGTGTACCATAGTTACCATCTCCCAGCATAGGCGCGGTCGCTGGGAGATGGATCATCGTGGTGTCATACACCACGATGATGCTGATCGTTGCATCGTTCATCGCTAGATCTGAGAACCGAACCTCAGATCAGCGATGTCACAATCAAGCGATTTACCATCGTAAATCGCTTGATTACATGCAACGATATCTTGCCCGATATCGCTTAAGCGATCAAAAAGGAGATCGCTTAAACGATATCGGGCAAGATATCGTTCCGTGTGACGGCCCCCATAGCTTCACAGAAAATCAAAAGTAGTAGTGTAGAAAAATAATACAAAGTAGGACAGAGCAACAAGGCAACAACAATATGCATCCCACAAGACTGGATAACCCTGAGTCATGTACCATTTCTCCAGTCCCTCTCCGGACCCCTCTTACTCCAACCGCAGCCACGGTTCCCACAGTTTCTCGAATATCCCATCAGCCCCATGCCGCCGATATATGCTCTCCTCAGTACGTATAATATACCTAACCTGGTTCAAATATTCAGTTCTAGTGGGCGGATCTGGTCTGATCCATCCCCTAGCTATCACTTTCCGAGCAATATAGAGGAGTCTGGCCACCGCTACATTTTATACATTAGGAACCTCCACATAGCCCAACACGCATACCAAGGGGATTCTTGGTAACCTGCATACATACCGTCCTTCAATTAGGTTCTCACAACTACTAACCAAAATCCCTGCAACCTCGGACACTCTCATACCATATGCAACAACCCAGCACCCTCCTGTCCACACCTGGGGCATTCAGACATGGATCTCACCCCTATCTTATGCAGGAATTCCGGAGTCCTGTAGACTCTGTGCATCAAAAAAAGCTGTGAGAGCCTACTGGTTCGCTTAGCGAGAGTATAGGACCATATTCCAAGAAATGTTCCAAAATATCATCCTCCATTTCCCCAATTTCCTTCTCCAACTTACATCTAGCTCTAATAGGATGCTTCAATAGCCAAGTGTGTAGTAGGTCTCTATACACAGTAGATATGACTTCCTTCGTTCCCCACTGCATACAAATAAAGTTAACTACTATGTCTCTGTGCACTGTCAAGTCTTTAATATTCTTTTGACGTCTAAAGGCATGTCGCACCCTAAGGTAGAAATAACTGTCTGAGCTAGGAATCCGGAACTCCCCCCTCAATTCTTCAAAGCACCGCAATTCTCCATTCACAACCAAATGTTCCACACATTCAATACCTGCATGCATCCATTTCTTCTGTTCCCCCAGTTTGTAGAATTCTGATAAATCCTCATTCATCCAAATGGGAGTGAATCCGTCAATTCAGTAAGGCCTCGCAATTGTTTAATTCTAGCCCATATCTTCTGAACCAGACACAGAGTGGGTAGACCCCCACCCAGCCTTCCCAAATCTCCTGCCGCCAGACCTCTTACAATTCGGACTTTACCAGTCAGTGACTCCAAAATCCTCTTTTTCCCAGACCTAACCTCTTTGGATGCCCATCCTCTCAAGTGTTGGCACTGAGACGCCAAGAATTACACCCACAGGTTCGGTAAGGCAATCCTGCCCTCAGTCTTTGGAGAATCTCTAACTTAATCCTGGGTTGACCACCTCCCCAGACCAAATCTCTAAACAAAGAATTGAGCCTCCTAAAAACATCCCCCGTGAGCCACACCGGCAAGTTATGGAGCAGGTATAAGAGTTTTGGCATGAGGATCATTTTTGTCAGATTTGCCCTGCCCACAACCAACAGTCGTAGTCTGCTCCAAGTTTTAGCCTTTTCCTTAAGTTTTATCAACAGCGATTCCACGTTCAGTGTAAAGAAATCCGTAATAGGTAGAGCAATATGTAGGCCCAGATATTTAAATTGCTTAATTACTTTCAATTTTGTGCATCCCAATGGTCCCAGTGTTTTAGTATTTACGTCATCTGCCATTATTAAGTTGGACTTATCCCAATTTATCCTTAACCCGGACATATCCCCAAACCGTTCAATCAAGTTTACCGCCTATCGTAAAGACTCCAGGGGATCCTGCAAGAACAAAAGGATGTCATCCGCATATAGTGCGATCCTTTCCTCCACACCACCAAATTTGAACCCATGAACCTCTCCTGCACTTCTAACATGGACAGCAAGGGGCTCAATCGCAAGTGCGAACAGCAGGGGAGAGAGAGAACAGCCCTGACGGGTCCCTCTGGTCAAACAAAATAAATCCGACCGCCCACCATTCACTCTCACCCTAGCCATCGGTGAAGAATATAGCAATCGTGTCCAGGCAATGAAGTTCCGACCAATTCCAAGATTCTCTAACACCAGCCATAGATAGTCCCATTCCACACTGTCAAATGCCTTCCTGGCATCCAGGGATACCACTACTCTATGTCCTCCATTATCTACTGGTAACTGTAAATTTAAGTACAATCTTCTCAGATTAATAGCAGTTGACCTGCCCGGCATAAAACCAGACTGA
The DNA here is from genome assembly GCA_033576535.1 of Allobates femoralis. Classification (NCBI taxonomy): domain Eukaryota; kingdom Metazoa; phylum Chordata; class Amphibia; order Anura; family Aromobatidae; genus Allobates; species Allobates femoralis. The sequence goes on from JARQOC010000011.1 coordinate 138,894,445, forward strand.
TCCGGATGAATTACATCCGTCACCACTCCCGAGAGTCTAACCGCCAACACTTTAGCTAATAATTTCGCATGTACGGACAGTAGTGAAATGGGCCCATATGATTCAGCTTTAGCTCCATCCTTATCCTCTTTGGGCAACACCACGATTGTAGCTTCCCTCATGAAATCCGGCAACCTGCCCTCCACCAGTGCTTCCTGGAACACCCGTAACAATCTGGGCAGCAAGATCGTCTTCAGTTGTTTATATTCCTCTACAGGTAGTTCGTCACCACCAGGAGCCTTGTTATTTGGCATTGCCGCCAGCGCTTCCTCCAACTCCTCTATCGACAAGGGTTTCTCCAAGGAGTCCCTACCATCTGTCCCCACCTATTTCATGTCTATTTCTGCTAAATATTCTCGAATATTTTCCTCCGAGACCCCTAGACGAGAGGTATATAGGTCTGAATAGAACCCCCTGAACACCGCCAGGATGTCTGCCGTCTCATCCACCAGCCTCCCCTCTTCATCTTCCACTCCATATACATAAGATGAATCCCTTTGGGCTGCCGCTACCACTGAAAGTAGATGAACAACTTTCTCCGCCTCCTCAAAGAAAGAGACCCTCTGAAACTCCTGTTTCCTTTCCACTGAACGCATATGCACTCTATCAACAGCATCTTGGGCATCCCTCAGAGCTTTCCGCGACTCCGGTGTGGGCTGCCGCATTTCTTCTCCCTCCGCCCTTCTCACCTCAGCCAAAACCATCTGCTCCTCTCGTCGTGATTCCGTTTTACACCTGGAGACATCCCTTATTAACAGTCCCCGCAAAAAAGCCTTCATGGAGTCCCACACCACTCCAACAGCAGCACTCCCTTCATTTATACTGAAAAACATCTCCAACTCATTTCCAATACCTTCCATGTCTATAGATTTCAACCAAGCGGGATGCAGCTTCCACTCCGCAGATTGTCTCAAATTCCCATCTCTCATACGAATGCAGATTGCCACCGGTTTGTGGTCCGAGACAACCCTAGGCAGGTACTCGACCCTCCCAACCAGAGCATTCAGATAGTTATTCCCTAACACCAAATCAATCCAGGACATCGACCCGTGCGTGGCGGAAAAACATTTTGTGCCCAGGTTTCTCACTCTCCACAAATCCAATAGCGCCAGTTCTCGTAAATGTTTAGCAAAGGCTGTGTCCCCATCTCTCACCGAACCCCGGTGACCTCTCCCCTCTCGATCCAGAGCCCAATTGAAAACATTACTCATATCTCCCATCACCAGCAATGGGACCCCCATCTGCGTCCGGCCAGATCCATTATTTCATTCAACTTTTTATCCGAGTACGGAGGAGGGAAATACACCGCCACCAAACATAATAAACATCCAAAAACCTTGCACACCACAAACACATACTGCCCATCCCGGTCAATCGTCACTTCTATTTCCTCATACGGTACTGAGGTATGCACCAATATTGACACTCCCCTAGCGTAACCGGAGTACGTGGAGTGATACAAATGTCGTATCCGCGATCGGGCCAATGCGCCCACTTTCTCCTTGACCAGATGTGTCTCCAGAAGGCACACAATCGATGGCTTGAAGGATAACAGATGCTGAAAGACAACTGCCCTCTTGCCCCTATCCGCCAGTCCCCTCACATTCCAGCTAATTGTCTTAACTTGCGAAGCCATAGCCGTATACTGCCCATATGTTCCATACCCTCCCCTTCCAAGCACACATCTTTACCCGGCCGTCTAGAACTTACTCCCAAAACAAATACCCCTCCCCCCACTCCCATACCCTCTATCCCTTCCCAAGTTTGCTGATCTCGAGAGAGAATAGGAAAAAACGGAGACCCAGTAACCCGCCTCCCACCAGTCGCACTCTCTGTGTTCTCCCAACTACCCATTCTGCTCTCCCGCCTTATTGTAAAAATTAACCCATCCAATTGGTAGACCACCTGTAGCCGCAGACGCGGCACAACCTCTCCTCTAAGCAGACCGCTACCTAACCACAATTATTGATCCATTATAGTAGAATGTTTCTGTAAAACAAAACAACTTGTATATAGAGACTTTCACAGAGCTCAGGCTTCTAATAAAGAGCAAGAAAAAAAAACCCAAACAGAAAAATTGATGGTTCAAAAATAATAGTTCAAAAAACAATATGGACCGTCCAGGCATAATTAAGACCCAAGTGAGGGCCTAAACCCTCAGCTGTCCTCCTTCTCCCTCAGTTTCCTGTTGTTACGTTCTAGCCACTCATCCACCTCCTCCGGGGACTGGAAAAACTGGACTCTACCAAGCGCCGCCACCCGCAGGCTTGGCTGGATACATCATAGAGTATTGCACTCCAAGTCCCCTTAGTTTCCTTTTCACTTCCTCGTAGCGCATATGGAGCTTTTGCACAGCCGGGGAATAATCAGAGTAGATAGAAATGTTGTGACCATCAATGGTCATGTCCCTGGCCTTTGTAGAATGACATCACGGTCTCTATAGTTCAGTATTTTTGCAAGCATGGCACGGGGAGCATCACCAGGGGCCACTTGTCGCAGGGGAACTCTGTGGGCTCTTTCCACTGCGAAAACCTTGGACAAGCTATCCGCCCTGATCTTTTGCAGCAGCCAGTTCTCAATAAACTCAGTGGGGATAGCCCCTTCAGCCTTTTCCGGCACGCCAACAATCTTAATATTATTCCGCCTCGAGCGGTTTTCTAAATCGTCATTTTTGGCGGTAACCTCCTCCAGTTGCTTTGCAAACTGCTTATAGCCTTTCTGCAGCTTTACTATGTCCTCCTCGGCCACATTAACCCTATCTTCCACAGCACCAGTAGAGTATCTGCTTTCTGCATAGCTTTTTTCATGCTGCCAATCTCGTCTTGAATGCCATGTACCTGTTTGGTCAGGGCAGTTAAAGTCTCCTTGCAGAAGTTGACCGCAACAAAGATATCCTTTATGGCCCCTTTACACGCAGCTACAGGTAACAGGTTTTCCACAGGTAACTTACTGGTTGCAGTGAAATCATGGAGACATAGTTCATTTGTACACAGCACCAAGATAGAACCATGTCTCCATGATTTCACTGCAACCAGTAAGTTACCTGTGGAAAACCTGTTACCTGTAGCTGCGTGTAAAGGGGCCATTAGAGTGGGCTCAGCATCACAAACAGACTGTCCAGCACTGCCCTCACTTTGTGCCTCCTATAGGCTCCGTGCAACAGTCAAACCACTCAGCCCATCACCCTGCACAGCCTGCTCCTGCTCCTCTTCTGATTCTTCAGCCCCTGATGTTTCCTCCATATTTCCCCGCTCCCCTCCAACCTTGTGTATCATGCCAGCTTCGCAGCCGCTGTCATCCTGGTAGCACACGCGGCATTCACCATCTCCTTCACTGCTGCGGCGACATCTTTGGTGCGGTTGTTCACCGCGGTCACCGCATCACGCAGCCTCCTGCATGTCATAGCTCCGTCTCTGCTCCCTCCGGTTACCTCCCTTGGGGTCCAGGGACCGTCTAGTACGCACCCAGGCAGTTTCTGTCGGTAGCAGACTGGCGAATGAGGTCTAAACACCGGGTCTCAGGTGGGAGTGCTCGGTGCTGCGACTACTCACATTGCCTGCTAGGCTCCGCAATCCGAGAGCAGATCTCTAGGAGGCGATCACTGAGGGCAGATCTCTAGGAGGCGATCACTGAGTGCAGATCTCTAGGAGGCGATCACTGAGTGCAGATCTCTAGGAGGCGATCACTGAGTGCAGATCTCTAGGAGGCGATCACTGAGCGCAGATCTCTAGGAGGCGATCACTGAGTCGCAGATCTCTAGGAGCGATCACTGAGTGCAGGACTCTAGAGGCGATCACTGAGTGCAGATCTCTAGGAGGCGATCACTGAGCGCAGATCTCTAGGAGGCGATCACTGAGCGCAGATCTCTAGGAGGCGATCACTGAGCGCAATCTCTAGGAGGCGATCACTGAGCGCAGATCTCTAGGGCGATCACTGAGTGCAGGACTCTAGAGCGATCACTGAGTGCAGATCTCTAGGAGGCGATCACTGAGCGCAGATCTCTAGGAGGCGATCACTGAGCGCAGATCTCTAGGAGCGATCACTGAGCGCAGATCTCTAGGAGGCGATCACTGAGTGCAGACTCTAGGAGGCGTATCACTGAGTTGCAGATCTCTAGGAGCGATCACTGAGTTCCAGATCTCTAGCAGGCATCACTGAGCGCAGATCTCTATGAGGCGATCACTAGACCAGATCTCTAGGAGCGATCACTGAGCTGCAGATCTCTAGGAGACGATCACTGAGAGGCAGATCTCTAGAGAGCGATCACTGAGTGCAGATCTCTAGGAGGCGATCACTGAGTGCAGATCTCTAGGAGGCGATCACTGAGTGCAGATCTCTAGAGGCGATCACTGAGTGCAGATCTCTAGGAGGCGATCACTGAGTGCAGATCTCTAGGAGGCGATCACTGAGGCAGTCTCTAGGAGCGATCACTGAGATGCAGATCTCTAGGAGGCGATCACTGAGTGCAGATCCCTAGGAGGCGATCACTGAGCTGCAGATCTCTAGGAGCGATCACTGAGGCAGATCTCTAGAGGCGATCACGAGGCAGATCTCTAGGAGACGATCACTGAGTGCAGATCTCTAGGAGGCGATCACTGAGTGCAGATCTCTAGGAGGCGATCACTGAGTGCAGATCTCTAGGAGCGATCACTGAGTGCAGATCTCTAGGAGGCGATCACTGAGTGCAGATCTCTAGGAGGCGATCACTGAGTGCAGATCTCTAGGAGGCGATCACTGAGTGCAGATCTCTAGGAGCGATCACTGAGTGCAGATCTCTAGGAGGCGATCACTGAGTGCAGATCTCTAGGAGGCGATCACTGAGGCAGATCTCTAGGAGACGATCACTGAGTGCAGATCTCTAGGAGGCGATCACTGAGTGCAGATCTCTAGGAGACGATCACTGAGTGCAGATCTCTAGGAGGCGATCACTGAGTGCAGATCTCTAGGAGGCGATCACTGAGTGCAGATCTCTAGGAGCGATCACTGAGTGCAGATCTCTAGGAGGCGATCACTGAGTGCAGATCTCAGGAGGCGATCACTGAGTGCAGATCTCTAGGAGGCGATCACTGAGTGCAGATCTCTAGGAGACGATCACTGAGTGCAGATCTCTAGGAGGCGATCACTGAGTGCAGATCTCTAGGAGCGATCACTGAGTGCAGATCTCTAGGAGGCGATCACTGAGTGCAGATCTCTAGGAGGCGATCACTGAGTGCAGATCTCAGGAGACGATCACTGAGTGCAGATCTCTAGGAGGCGATCACTGAGTGCAGATCTCTAGGAGGCGATCACTGAGTGCAGATCTCTAGGAGCGATCACTGAGTGCAGATCTCTAGGGGGCGATCACTGAGTGCAGATCTCTAGGAGGCGATCACTGAGTGCAGATCTCTAGGAGGCGATCACTGAGTGCAGATCTCTAGGAGACGATCACTGAGTGCAGATCTCTAGGAGGCGATCACTGAGTGCAGATCTCTAGGAGGCGATCACTGAGTGCAGATCTCTAGGAGCGATCACTGAGTGCAGATCTCTAGGAGGCGATCACTGAGTGCAGATCTCTAGGAGGCGATCACTGAGTGCAGATCTCTAGGAGCGATCACTGAGTGCAGATCTCTAGGAGGCGATCACTGAGTGCAGATCTCTAGGAGAATGATCACTGAGGCAGAATCTCTAGGAGGCATCACTGAGTGCAGATCTCTAGGAGGCGATCACTGAGTGCAGATCTCAGGAGCGATCACTGAGTGCAGATCTCTAGGAGGCGATCACTGAGTGCAGATCTCTAGGAGCGATCACTGAGTGCAGATCTCTAGGAGGCGATCACTGAGTGCAGATCTCTAGGAGGCGATCACTGAGTGCAGATCTCTAGGAGGCGATCACTGAGGCAGATCTCTAGGAGGCGATCACTGAGTGCAGATCTCTAGGAGGCGATCACTGAGTGCAGATCTCTAGGAGGCGATCACTGAGGCAGATCTCTAGGAGGCGATCACTGAGTGCAGATCTCTAGGAGGGATCACTGAGTGCAGATCTCTAGGAGACGATCACTGAGTGCAGATCTCTAGGAGGCGATCACTGAGTGCAGATCTCTAGGAGGCGATCACTGAGTGCAGATCTCTAGGAGAGATCACTGAGTGCAGATCTCTAGGACGATCACTGAGTGCAGATCTCAGGAGGCGATCACTGAGTGCAGATCTCTAGGAGCGATCACTGAGTGCAGATCTCTAGAGGCGATCACTGAGTGCAGATCTCTAGAGGCGATCACTGAGGCAGATCTCTAGGAGGCGATCACTGAGTGCAGATCTCTAGGAGGCGATCACTGAGTGCAGATCTCTAGGAGGCGATCACTGAGGCAGATCTCTAGGAGGCGATCACTGAGTGCAGATCTCTAGGAGGAGATCACTGAGTGCAGATCTCTAGGAGGCGATCACTGAGTGCAGATCTCTAGGAGGCGATCACTGAGTGCAGATCTCTAGGAGGCGATCACTGAGTGCAGATCTCTAGGAGCGATCACTGAGTGCAGATCTCTAGGAGGCGATCACTGAGTGCAGATCTCTAGAGGCGATCACTGAGTGCAGATCTCTAGGAGCGATCACTGAGTGCAGATCTCTAGGAGGCGATCACTGAGGGCGATCCTAGGAGGAGATCACTGAGTGCAGATCTCTAGAGAGATCACTGAGTGCAGATCTCTAGGAGGCGATCACTGAGTGCAGATCTCTAGGAGCGATCACTGAGTGCAGATCTCAGGAGACGATCACTGAGTGCAGATCTCTAGGAGACGATCACTGAGTGCAGATCTCTAGGAGGCGATCACTGAGTGCAGATCTCTAGGAGGCGATCACTGAGTGCAGATCTCTAGGAGATGATCACTGAGTGCAGATCTCTAGGAGGCGATCACTGAGTGCAGATCCCCAGGAGGCGATCACTGAGTGCAGATCTCTAGGAGGCGATCACTGAGTGCAGATCTCTAGGAGGCGATCACTGAGTGCAGATCTCTAGGAGGCGATCACTGAGTGCAGATCTCTAGGAGGCGATCACTGAGTGCAGATCTCTAGGAGGCGATCACTGAGTGCAGATCTCTAGGAGGCGATCACTGAGTGCAGATCTCTAGGAGGCGATCACTGAGTGCAGATCTCTAGGAGGAGATCACTGAGTGCAGATCTCTAGGAGGCGATCACTGAGTGCAGATCTCTAGGAGGCGATCACTGAGTGCAGATCTCTAGGAGGCGATCACTGAGTGCAGATCTCTAGGAGACGATCACTGAGTGCAGATCTCTAGGAGGCGATCACTGAGTGCAGATCTCTAGGAGGCGATCACTGAGTGCAGATCTCTAGGAGACGATCACTGAGTGCAGATCTCTAGGAGGCGATCACTGAGGGCAGATCTCTAGGAGGAATCACTGAGGCAGATCTCTAGGAGACGATCACTGAGTGCAGATCTCTAGGAGACGATCACTGAGTGCAGATCTCTAGGAGGCGATCACTGAGGGCAGATCTCTAGGAGGCGATCACTGAGTGCAGATCTCTAGGAGGCGATCACTGAGTGCAGATCTCTAGGAGGCGATCACTGAGTGCAGATCTCTAGGAGGCGATCACTGAGGGCAGATCTCTAGGAGGCGATCACTGAGTGCAGATCTCTAGGAGGCGATCCACCTTGGTGTCAGAAACCTTCAACTTCAGATTCTTTCCAAATTCCAAAGCGCCTGTAGGTGCAACCACACTTTGTGCCTGCTAGGAGCATCTGCCGTAACCAATGAAAAGATGCCGATCAGGGCCAAGGGGCGCGGCCAGTGGCGAGGTGACGCTGCTTCCGGCTACTCTGTGGAATACGGTGTAGCTGCGGGGAGGCGTCTTCTACGGACCTACGTTGTGTCACTATGGTCATGGCGGAGGGAGCTACAGTCCTGAGAAGAAACAGGCCGGGCACCAGGAGCCAGGTATGGTGACACGGCTGATTGCTATCGGGAATTGTGCGGACGGGCTGGCGGAGCTTTGCTTCTGTATGAGCAGGCTGGGAGCCGAGAGGCGCCATCTGTATAGTGTCGGCCGCCATACTTTGCCTCCCTGCCGTTGTACAGTGAAGTATGGCTGTGTTTATGAGTCATTGCTACGGCTGGAGCCGGCGGAGTCGTACCACATAATTGCTGCTCTAGACTCTGTGCAGTGTACATGGCGACGGGCGGCACTAACCACTACAAAGGAAGGGATGACTGCTGGAAAGTGCCGAGCTCCACTGTAACAGGGAGATGACTAGAATGTGCCACCATCTCCCTGCAGGGTATGTACACCAGAGACAATAATACCAGGGAATGCTGACTGTAACAGGGAGATGACTAGAATGTGCCACCATCTCCCTGCAGGGTATGTACACCAGAGACAATAATACCAGGGAATGCTGACTGTAACAGGGAGATGACTAGAATGTGCCACCATCTCCCTGCAGGGTATGTACACCAGAGACAATAATACCAGGGAATGCTGACTGTAACAGGGAGATGACTAGAATGTGCCACCATCTCCCTGCAGGGTATGTACACCAGAGACAATAATACCAGGGAATGCTGACTGTAACAGGGAGATGACTAGAATGTGCCACCATCTCCCTGCAGGGTATGTACACCAGAGACAATAATACCAGGGAATGCTGACTGTAACAGGGAGATGACTAGAATGTGTCACCATCTCCCTGCAGGGTATGTACACCACAGGCAATAATACCAGGGAATGCTGACTGTAACAGGGAGATGACTAGAATGTGTCACCATCTCCCTGCAGGGTATGTACACCAGAGGCAATAATACCAGGGAATGCTGACTGTAACAGGGAGATGACTAGAATGTGCCACCATCTCCCTGCAGGGTATGTACACAGAGGCAATAATACCAGGGAATGCTGACTGTAACAGGGAGATGACTAGAATGTGCCACCATCTCCCTACAGGGTATGTACACCAGAGACAATAATACCAGGGATTGCTGACTGTAACAGGGAGATGACTAGAATGTGTCACCATCTCCCTGCAGGGTATGTACACCAGAGGCAATAATACCAGGGAATGCTGACTGTAACAGGGAGATGACTAGAATGTGCCACCATGTCCCTGCAGGGTATGTACACCAGAGGCAATAATACCAGGGAATGCTGACTGTAACAGGGAGATGACTAGAATGTGCCACCATCTCCCTGCAGGGTATGTACACAGAGGCAATAATACCAGGGAATGCTGACTGTAACAGGGAGATGACTAGAATGTGCCACCATCTCCCTGCAGGGTATGTACACAGAGGCAATAATACCAGGGAATGCTGACTGTAACAGGAGATGACTAGAATGTGTCACCATCTCCCTGCAGGGTATGTACACCACAGGCAATAATACCAGATAATGCTGACTGTAACAGGGAGATGACTAGAATGTGCCACCATCTCCCTACAGGGTATGTACACCAGAGACAATAATACCAGGGATTGCTGACTGTAACAGGGAGATGACTAGAATGTGTCACCATCTCCCTGCAGGGTATGTACACCAGAGACAATAATACCAGGGAATGCTGACTGTAACAGGAGATGACTAGAATGTGCCACCATCTCCCTACAGGGTATGTACACCAGAGACAATAATACCAGGGAATGCTGACTGTAACAGGAAGATGACTAGAATGTGTCACCATCTCCCTGCAGGGTATGTACACCACAGGCAATAATACCAGATAATGCTGACTGTAACAGGGAGATGACTAGAATGTGTCACCATCTCCCTGCAGGGTATGTACACCACAGGCAATAATACCAGATAATGCTGACTGTAACAGGGAGATGACTAGAATGTGTCACCATCTCCCTGCAGGGTATGTACACCAGAGACAATAATACCAGGGAATGCTGACTGTAACAGGGAGATGACTAGAATGTGTCACCATCTCCCTGCAGGGTATGTACACCAGAGACAATAATACCAGGGAATGCTGACTGTAACAGGGAGATGACTAGAATGTGTCACCATCTCCCTGCAGGGTATGAAAAAATAAATAAAATAATAAAGTAAATAAAATAAAGTTGGATCCAAAATGGCCGCCATGGTCACCAACCATCTGGAAAAGTTTTCCCCATCCCATATACTAATGTGCCACAAACAGGAATTTTTCTTTAGGCGTATCCATATAAATGGCCCACCCTGCACAGCATCTTCACTATAGTGTTGACATTGAGTGTATTTAACTTATTTGTTATTTTATGATCTATGTTTTGTATAGTTAACCATTTTGTTATATCTACACTGTAGAATATTAATGACTAGTAAAAAGGCCCGATGCAATTGCATCGGGAGCAGGGTGAAATGAATTGTGTGTATACAGGCGGGCCAGTGGGTAGCAGAGTATACAGGGGGCTCTGTGGGTAGCAGAGTATACAGACGGCTCTGAGGGTAGGAGATTATACAGGTGACTCTGTGGGTAGTAAAGTATACAGGCGGCTCTGTGGGTAGCAGAGTATACAGGTGGGTCTGTGGGTAGTGGAGTATACAGGCGTGTGTGGTGGTGGTGGCAGAGTATACAGGTGTGTGTGGTGGTGGTGGCAGAGTATATAGGTGTCTGTGGTGGCATAGTATACAGGCATCTGTGTGGTGGCAGAGTATACAGGTGTCTGTGGTGGTGGCGGCAGAGTATACAGGCGTGTGTGGTGGTGGCAGAGTGTACAGGCGTGTGTGGTGTGGGCGGCAGAGTATACAGGCGTGTGTGGTGGTGGCGGCACAGTATACAGGCGGGTGTGGTGGTGGCGGCAGAGTGTACAGGCGTGTGTGGTGGTGGCGGAAGAGTGTACAGGCATGTGTGGTGGTGGCGGCAGAGTGTACAGGCGTGTGTGGTGGTGGCAGAGTGTACAGGCGTGTGTGGTGGTGGCAGAGTGTACAGGCGTGTGTGGTGGTGGCAGAGTATACAGGCAGGTGTGGTGGTGGCGGCAGAGTATACAGGCGTCTGTGGTGGTGGCAGAGTGTACAGGTGTGTGTGGTGGTGGCAGAGTGTAGAGGCGTGTGTGGTGGTGGCAGAGTGTACAGGCGTGTGTGGTGGTGGCAGAGTGTACAGGCGTGTGTGGTGGTGGCAGAGTGTACAGGCAGGTGTGGTGGTGGCGGCAGAGTATACAGGCGTCTGTGGTGGCGGCAGAGTGTACAGGTGTGTGTGGTGGTGGCAGAGTGTACAGGTGTGTGTGGTGGTGGCAGAGTGTACAGGCGTGTGTGGTGGTGGCAGAGTGTACAGGCGTGTGTGGTGGCGGCAGAGTGTACAGGCGTGTGTGGTGGCGGCAGAGTGTACAGGCGTGTGTGGTGGCGGCAGAGTGTACAGGGTGTGTGGTGGCGGCAGAGTGTACAGGCGTGTGTGGTGGTGGCAGAGTGTACAGGCGTGTGTGGTGGCGGCAGAGTGTAAGGCGTGTGTGGTGGTGGCAGAGTGTAGAGGCGTGTGTGGTGGTGGCAGAGTGTACAGGCGTGTGTGGTGGCGGCAGAGTGTAAGGCGTGTGTGGTGGGTGGCGGCAGAGTGTACAGGCGTGTGTGGTGGAGTGTACAGGCGTGTGTGGTGGCGGCAGAGTGTACAGGCGTGTGTGTGTGGCGGCAGAGTGTACAGGCGTGTGTGGTGGGTGGCGGCAGAGTGTACAGGCGTGTGTGGGTGGCGGCAGAGTGTAGAGGCGTGTGTGGTGGCGGCAGAGTGTAGAAGGCGTGTGTGGTGGCGGCAGAGTGTAGAGGCGTGTGTGGTGGCGGCAGAGTGTAAGAGGCGTGTGGTTGTGGTGGCGGCAGAGTGTAGAGGCGTGTGTGGTGGCGGCAGAGTGTACAGGCGTGTGTGGTGGTGGCGGCAGAGTGTACAGGCGTGTGTGGTGGCGGCAGAGTGTACAGGCGTGTGTGGTGGCGGCAGAGTGTACAGGCGTGTGTGGTGGTGGCGGCAGAGTGTACAGGCGTGTGTGGTGGCGGCAGAGTGTACAGGCGTGTGTGGTGGCGGCAGAGTGGGTACCAGAGGCGCGTGTGTGGTGGTGGCGGCAGAGTGTACAGGCGTGTGTGGTGGAGTGTACAGGCGTGTGTGGTGGAGTGTACAGGCGTGTGTGGTGGCGGCAGAGTGTACAGGTGTGTGTGGTGGCGGCAGAGTGTACAGGCGTGTGTGGTGGTGGCGGCAGAGTGTACAGGCGTGTGTGGTGGTGGCGGCAGAGTGTACAGGCGTGTGTGGTGGTGGCGGCAGAGTGTACAGGCGTGTGTGGTGGCAGAGTGTACAGGCGTGTGTGGTGGCAGAGTATACAGGCGTGTGTGGTGGTGGAGTATACAGGCGTGTGTGGTGGTGGCAGAGTGTAGAGGCGTGTGTGGTGGTGGAGTATACAGGTGTCTGTGGTGCGCTCGTGCAAGGCAGGGGTTAAAAAAAATAAAAAAAGATTATGCTCACCTCACCCCGAGCCCCCGGCGTCTTCTGCCGTGTTCCGCCGTCTTCTGCCGTGTTCCGCTAGGCTCCCGGTGGCTGTGCAGGCTCCCGGTGCCTGGAGTGATCTTCTATCTACTGAGACTGAAGGACCTGTGGTGATGTAAGAGTCACGTGACCCGCGATTTGCCTGGAGTAAGCTGGTGTCACGTGACTCTGACATCACCACAGGTCCTTCAGTCTCAGTAGATAGAAGATCACTGGAGGCACCGGGAGCCTGCACAGCCACCGGGAGCCTAGCGGAACACGGCAGAAGACGGCGGGAGAGGGCGGGAGACAGCGCGGGCTCGGGTAGAGGTGAGGATTTTTTTTTTTTAGAGTAGTGCGGGTCTGCGGCTCGTGATGACGCTGCGCGTCATCACTCGCAGTCCCGCGCAAAGCATGTTGGGATTGGGCTACAGTGCCCAACTCCCGATTATATAAGTAGATTTTTAAATGATCCTATAGCAACACTGTAAGGGCTCTTTCACATCAGCGTTTTTTTTCAAATCGCGGCAGATGCGGTGAAAAAACCGCATCTGCCGCGATTACCGCATACTGGCTGCACTTGCGGCGCGGTTGCGGTTTTTGCCATGCAAAGTATAGGCGGACTTGCGGCAGGTGCGGCAAGTGCGGTTTTGCACTTGCGGCAGGTGCGGCCGCGAAAAAAACCGCAGTCAGCCGCACCTGCCGCAAGTCCGCCTATACTTTGCATGGCAAAAACCGCAACCGCGCCGCAAGTGCAGCCGGTATGCGGTATCGCGGCAGATGCGGTTTTTTCACCCCATCTGCCGCGATTTGAAAAAAACGCTGATGTGAAAGGGCCCTAACACAGACTTTTAGGGTAAGTGCACATCTGACATTTGTGCATCTCTGCAGAACGTCCAAAAACCTGGTTTTTTTTAGCAGAAACTGAGTTTTCTGTGCTCAGCAGTGTCCCTCGTTTTTTGCTCGTTTTACGCCGGGTTTTCCAGCGTTTTTCTCGGCTGTTTTGAAAACTGAGTTTTTTGTGCACTTGATCAGCTGGAAGCGCTGGAAAAACGGAGGAAAGAAGTCACTTGCTCTATTCTTTGAAAAACGTGTAAAAACTCAGTTTTGACTGAAAAAACTCAGTTTTGACTGAAAACGACCACAAGAAAAACATTCTAATGAAGACAGCGTTTTCTAAACTCCATTGAGTATCATGTTAACCCAGACGGTGGCTAGGATTAACATAAATTAACATAAAACTCAGCAGAAAACGCCGACGTAAAACGTCCAAAAACAGCCCACAAAACGACTGATGTGCACTTACCCTTAGGCTACACTGGACGTTTTTGATCTGTTTAGGTGCAGTGTGTTTGTTTGTTTTTTTTTAACCCCTTAGTGATGGAGCCAATTTCCACCTTAATGACCAGACCGTTTTTTGTAATTCTGACCACTCTCCCTTTATGAGGTAATATCTCTGGAACGCTTCAACGGATCCTAGCGATTCTGAGATTGTCTTTTCGTGACATATTGGGCTTTAGGTTAGTGGTAAATTTAGGTCGATAATTTTTGCGTTTATTTGTGAAAATATTAAAAAATTGGCAAAAATTTTGAAAATGTCACAATTTTCAAATTTTGAATTTTTATTCTGCTAAACCAGCGAGTTATGTGACACAAAATAGTTAATAAATAACATTTCCCATATGTCTACTTTACATCAGCACAATTGTGGGAAAACAATTTTTTTTGGGGTGGGAAGTTATAAGGGTTCAAAGTTCATCAGCAATTTCTCATTTTTCCAGCAAAATTTACAAAACCATTTTTTTTAGTGACCACATCACAATTTGAAGTTCCTTTGAGGGGTGTACATGACAGAAAACACCCAAAACTGACGCCATTCCAAAAACTACACCCCTCAAGGTACTCAAACTACATTCAAGAAGATTATTAACCCTTCAGGTGCTTCACAGCAACTAAAGCAAAGTGGAAGGAAAAAATGGATATTTTAATTTTTCCAACAAAAATGTTTTTAGCCTCAATTCTTTCATTTTCACATGGGCAACAGGATAAAATGGATCCTAAAATTTGTTGGACAATTTCTCCTGAGTACACCGATACCTCATATGTGGTCATAAACCACTGTTTGGTGTGCACTGCAGGGCTCAGAAGGGAAGGAGCGCAATTTGATTTTTGGAGCTAACTTTCCATTCAAAAAGTCAAATGGCCCTCCTTCCCTTTCGAGTCCTGCCGTGCGCCCAAACAGTGGTTTATGACCACATATGAGGTATCTGTGTACTCAGGAGAAATTGGCCAACAAATTTTAGGTTGCATTTTATTCTGTTGCTCATGTGAAAATGAAAAAAATTGAGGACAAAAGAAAATATTTGTGAAAAAAAAAAAAAAGAGTACTTTTTCATTTGTACGGATCAATTTGTGAAGCACCAGAGGGTTCAAAGTGTTCACTATGCATCTAGATACGTTCCTTGGGGGGTCTAGTTTCCAAAATGGGGTCACTTGTGGGGGAGCTCCAATGTTTAGGCACACAGGGGCTCTCCAAACGCGACATGGTGTTCGCTAACAATGTGAATGGAAAATTAGCTCCAATTGTTAGCAGAGACCATGTCGTGTATGGAGAGCCTCTGTGTGCCTAAACATTGGAGCTCCCTCACAAGTGACCCCATTTTAGAAACTAGACCACCCAAGGAACTTATCTAGATGGGTGATGAGCACTTTGAACCCCCCAGGTGCTTCACAAATGAAACCATAAAAATGAAAAAAGAAAATTTTTGTGGAAAAGAAAGTACTTTTTCATTTTTACAGATCAATTTGTGAAGCACCTGGGGGTTCAAAGAGCTCACTATGCATCTAAATAAATTCCTTGGGGTGTCTAGTTTCCAAATGGGGTCACTTATGGGGGAGCTCCAATGTTTAGGCACACAGGGGGTCTCCAAACGCAACATGGTGTCCGCTAACTATTGGAGCTAATTTTCCATTCAAATTGTTAGCGGACACCATATCGCATATGGGGAGCCCCTGTGTGCCTAAACATTGGAGCTCCCCCACAAGTGACCCCATTTTGGAAACTAGAACCCCCAAAGAACATATCTAGATACCATACCCCCAGGTACTTCACAAATTAGTCCGTAAAAGGAAAAAAAAGATTTTTGTGGAAAAAAAAAAAAAAAAAGTACTTTTTCATTTTTATGGATCAATTTTTTGAAGCACCTGGGGGTTCAAAGTGCTCCCTGTGCATCTAAATAAATTCCTTGGGGGGGTCTAGTTTCCAAAATGGGGTCACTTGTGGGGGAGCTCCAGTGTTTAGGCACACAGGGGATCGCCATACACGACATAGTATCAACTTACAATTCCAATAGTTAGTGGACACCATGTCACGTATGGAGAGCCCCTATGTGTCTAAACATTGGGGCTCCCCCACAAGTGACCCCATTTTGTAAACTATACGCCCCAAGGAATTTATTTAGATGCATATTGAGCACTTTGAACCCCCAGGTGCTTCACAAATTGATCCGTAAAAATGAAAAAGTACTTTCTTTTCCACAAAAACTTTCTTTTTTCATTTTTATGGATTCATTTGTGAAGCACCTGGGGGGTAGAAAGTACTCATTATGCATCTAGATATGTTCCTTCACGGGGTCTAGTTTCCAAAATGGGGTCACTTGTGGGGGAGCTCCAATGTTTAGGCAAACAGGGGCTCCCCATATGCGACATGGTGTCCGTTAACAATTTGAATGGAAAATTAGCTCCAATAGTTAGCGGACACCATGTCGCGTATGGAGAGCCCCTGTGTGCCTAAACATTGGAAATCCCACACAAGTGACCCCATTTTCGTAACTAGATGCCTCAAGGATTATATCTAGGGGTATAGTGAGCATTTAGAACCTACAGCTACATCACAGAGTTTGATAACGTCCTATTGAACATCTTTTTTTCACACAATTTCTTACTTTTAGAGCATGTGCACAAGATCCGGAGACATTGTCCTGGTCGTCTCCGCTCCTGCATTTTTTTTAGTATTTATTACATTTAAAAAAAAAAAAATGATGTGGGGCTTCGCCATACTTTTGGTCCAGCCAGGTACAGCAGGCAGCTACGGGCTGCCACCAACCCCTTCTGCCTAGTTTTACCTGGCTGGAAACCAAAGATATAGGGAAGCCCTTTATTTTTTTTAATTATTACATGAAATAATTAAAAAAAAAAAAAAATGGCGTGGGCTTCGCCATATTTTTGGGCCAGCCAGGTACAACTAGGCAGATGGGGGCTGGAATCCACAGTGTAGGGAGGCCCAAGCTTTCTGGACACCCCCCCCCGCTGCGAATTGCAGTCCGCAGCCACCCCAGAAAATGGCGCATTCATAGAAGCGCCATTTTCTGGCGCTGCATCCAGTTCTTCCAGCTGCCGTGTAGCGGTGGCAGACTGCGTAATAAGGGGTTAATGCCAGCTTTTTTGCAGCTGGCACTAAGCCGGGGATTCTTAATGTCTGGCCAATATTAGACCGGCCCATTAAGAATCCCTAGTAAATTGTAAAGAAGACACAAGACAGAAAAAAATATTTTTATTGGAAAAAAAACACAGACACTATTTAGACCCCATCTTTATTATTCTTCGGCATCCGACGTAGTCCAGCAGGAAGGTCCGACGTAGTCCAGCAGGAAGGTCCGACGTAGTCCAGTGGGAGGTCCCTCGGTGATATCCAGTCTTTTACAGCATATGGTGGCGTCCCCCATATGCTATAAAAGCTGGCATTCTTCCAGGAGAATGACAGGTCATGACCTCAGTAGGGTGATGTCAGGTCAGGATCCTTGGTTCACAAAGTGTCAATTGTGATCCCATCATGGGATCACAATTGACCCTTTGTGAACCAAGGATCCTGACCTGACATGACCTCACTGCGATCATGAGCTGTCAGTCTGTGCCGAGACTGCTCTGTCTGCAATTAGACTGACAGCTCATGACCGCAGTGAGGTCATGTCAGGTCAGGATCCTTGGTTCACAAAGGGTCAATTGTGATCCCATCATGGCATCACAATTGACCCCTGTGTGAATCAAAGATCCTGACCTGCCATGACCTCACTAAGGTCATGAGCTGTCGGTCCCCTGCGCGTGACAGAGCAGGAAGTCGGCGCAGGGGGCAGGATGAAAGAAGATCCTGGCCAGCGGCCGGTAAGCATGCGCCGGTGACCGGGGGGTGATGGGGGTGACTGGGGGGGGTAGTGTGACCGAGGGAGCGATCATCTCCCTCCCATCTGACAGCTCAGATGGGAGGGAGATGATGGCGGCAACGGGTGCAGCGGCGGCGGGCGGGGGGTCTGAGGACCAGAGCTGGGGGAGTACTGAGGGGACCCGGAGGCAGGGGGCTTATTCCTCAGTGAGGAATCCACAGCAGGGGGCTTCAGGCGGCTGGCAGCGCTGCTTGTGAAGCGCTGCATTTTAGGAGGAAACGAGGGGGTGGGGGCCAGGTACTGGTACCGGGGGCTGTGTACCGGTACCAGAGGACAGGGAAAGACATTTCTGTCATGCCACAGGTTTGATCCTGTGGCATGACAGAGAAATCATTATTTTACCGGCGGTTCACTGTATATTCATGTGATCACGGTTATACACCGGTAAACTGTGTATAACCGTGATCACATGGTGGGTACCGGTAAAAACCGGCCCGATTCATAATCTGCAGGGTCTCAGCTACCCCCGGTAGCTGAAACCCCGGAGATTTTTGGCCACTGGGGGGCGCTACAGGGCTTATTCTGTTATGATTGGTTTTAACATCCTAACAGAATAAGGACCCTGTTTTTAGGACGTATAAATACAGTGGGCCGTCACTAAGGTGTTAAACCGCGCCAAAAAGGATCAGTCAGTGAGTTGTCCAGCAAAGTGAATGTGATTCTCAAATTGCTATGCTCATGTCAGCGTGTTTGACTGCTGTTTGTGGTGGCGAAAGCGCAATTTGACAATAACCTTTTCTCCATTTTACTAGAAAAATAAATTAAAGCATCACAAACAAGTAATTTACACAGTCCAATTGTGATACTATTTTACAGTGCTTTCCACAACACAAATGCTCTAATTATTTACCCTCCCCGGTGATCCCACAGCATGCTCTGGTGATCTGTTCCTTCCGGGCATCGGTGGTACTTGCAAGAAGTGAAAAGGATCTGGTTGTTTCTCAGCCTGAGAGTCACATGGCCATGTCCTTTTGACTTCCCTCAGGTCCTGCTGATGCCCGTAAGGAACACATCGCTGGATAGAGCAAAAAAGCAACACGAACAGATGATGCGTTTGTGAAGCTTTTTTGTAAAAAATAAGGATCCGTATTGGTTGCAGAAAATGCAGCCAAAACAGATCTCTAAATGGAGCACAAACACCTGTGGGCATATAGCCTTATGAAGTCTATAGACGAGTAAAGGCCCCGTTACACGGCAAGATATCGTTTAGATATCACCAACCATCTCAGTCATTAGGACATCTTTTTGACATCATTGGTGAGATGTCAGACGTATAGATATAGTGCACGACTCCCCAACGATGTGGCGAGCAGCTATCGTACGCACAACCCAGCGAACGATCCTTGTTCACTGTTGTGATTAGGGGAAGTCATTAACGACATCATTATCACAGTGTCACTCAAAACGATGTAGCAGGTTGGCTGATGGTGGATCGTTTGATTTGAGAACATGTTCTCAAATCTGCGATCTACGATCCTACGATTTATCGTAGTTGTATATCGGTGTTAGACGCAACGACGTCCTAACAATGTCGTTTCAAGGACTCCGAACCTGTGACGTTTGAGCGATATCGTTCACGATATCTTGCTGTGTAACAGGGCCTTTAGTTTCTTACAGCATTGAATTTCGTTGTTTTTATTTTAAATACTCCTTGGAAAATCAATGAATAAAGAATACCACCTTTTTTTTGGCTCATTCAGGTTTGCAGTGAATTTACCTATATTTATTTCTGGAGTACAATGCACCAAATTGATTGAGATTGATCGTAGAGTAGAATTTCTGGTGTGGAACAGGCCAGCACAATTAATGAATTGGATGAGCGGGTTTGCCTTTTGCCAGCCCTTACCCAGCTCTGCCTAGCACTGATTCAAATGGCAAGAGTGGAAAAAAAATTGTGCAACACTCTGTTGCGCAAACGTTTTGTGACTTTTTGAGGCTAAAGGCTTAAAACCTTTGGTGGGTCAGCACCATTCACCAGAGTCTTGTGGTATATTTGCTGCTATGTTTTAAAAAGGATAAGTCCGGCTCACTGTATTAAGGAGTAAGTGAAATAGAAGTCAAAATAGAAGTAATAACTTCAACATACAATAAGAGAAAAATGTTATTCTTTGTCATCTAATTTTTTTAATTTTTTTATTCATGGTACGAACAATCTCAATTCATCATTCAATATGCAGATTGTCACTTCAGTGAGGAAGCAGACAAACTCTAATCCATCTAATAAAGGTAGCAATGCTCAAAGTCAGAATTAAAACAGATGAAAAGGTGGTAGTTTGTGCGCTGCCGTCTGTCCGTTGGTTCCAAGAAATCACAAGATGTTAAAAGCAATACCTTTAATGTCTTATTCGTACGCGTTTCGTGGTACTTCAGACCACTTCATCAGAGATCCACAAATGTCGACCTTTGTGGATCTCTGATGAAGTGGTCTGAAGTACCACGAAACGCGTAAGAATTAGACATTAAAGGGAACCAACCACCCCAAATGACCCCCCCCCCCCCACCCGGACTGTTAATATGTGTCCCTACACCCAGCACACACATTTGGGGCAATCGTTTTTGCTAAAAAAAACTGTTTAGTAGAAGCTAAGATATATGTTTATAAAGTTTAATAACTTCTGACGATTGGGTGTTACCTAGCTTTGTCTTTTGCCACGTGCAGTGTTCGTGCTTGTCATCTTCCTCTCCCCCTCCCCTCTCACTTTCTAAGAGCCTGGCCGCGTCATGAAAGGGGCGGGGCTAAATAGCGGCGAGCCCCGCCCCTTTCATGACGTGATTAAGCCCCGCCCCTTTCATGACACTGCCAGGCTCTTAGAAAGTGAGAGGGGAGGGGGAGAGGAAGATGACAAGCACGAACACTGCACGTGGACAAAGCTAGGTAACACCCAATCGTCAGAAGTTATTAAACTTTAGTAGAAGCTAAGATATATGTTTATAAACAGTTTTTTTTAGCAAAAACGATTGCTCCAAATGTGTGTGCTGGGTGTAGGGACACATATTAACAGTCCGGGGGGTCATTTGGGGTGGTTGGTTCCCTTTAAAGGTATTGCTTTTAACATCTTGTGATTCCTTGGATTTCTTGGAACCAACGGACAGACGGCAGCGCACAAACTACCACCTTTTCATCTAATGCTTTAATCGTTTTCCTTGGGCGGAGTGCGGCAAGCCGGCTTATGCTTCAATAGTTGTTGTGACTCTCACAACAACATAAGGTTAGTGCGACAGCACACAATACAACACCCCGGTTACACCCGGATAAAACCCTATGTGCGCTTTTCTACTTTTCTTCTAGTTTTAAAAGTCAGAATTGACTCTTTAACAAGCCTTTTAATATGATTTAGGATTTGTGCCATATTAGAACCCCCAAAGTGCAGACGCTGTGTTAAGGGGTAATTGCCTCTCATCAGTGCAGTGTGTGGGAATTCTGACCTGGCTGTGTGAGAGGCTAAGGGCCGCTTTACACACACCAACTTCTGTGTCCAACTTCTGAACAGATCTCTGGTTGCAGTGAAATCATGGACACATTATTCCATTTGTACACGGCTATAAAATGGAACAATGTGTCCATGATTTCTCTGCAACCAGAGATCTGCGAACGATCTCTGCACAATTATCTGTGTGTGTAACTGGGCCTTAAGACGAGGTCTGAGGGAACAGCTATTCTCCTTGTAGAGATCATTCTGCCTGCCAACAGTGAGGAGAGTTAAAGCTGCAATGCTTCTCTGGGAAATTGCATATGCAAATTATCACTTCAGTGAGGAAGTAGACAAACTCTAATGCCACCTAATAAAGGTAGTAATCCTAAAAGTCAGAATTGACTCCTTAACACTAGTGATGGGCGAATCCTAAATTACTCGGAATCGCTTGACTCTAGCGAGTCCGAGCCCGGGACTCGCTACTCGTTGCGAGTCTTGCGAGTCCAATGTTAATGAATGGGGAAGCGAGTAATAGCGAGTAGTGTGCGATTTACAAATCGCAGATCTGTCTCGGAAGCTTCAGCCTGAAGCAATCCTAGTTTTGCCATTGATTTGCATTGGACTCGTTTACTCTGCAAGTAATCGCTGGGAAACTCGCACAGATAAGAGTCTCCTCTGTGCTGGCTGCCGCAGCTCCAGGGTCCTAGAGCCCGCCTACTACCTGATGTAGCAGAGCTGAGATTGTTCTCAGTCTGCTCATTCCCTGTGCATAGACATCTATATCTATGCACAGGGGATGTAGCAGAGAGGACATCGCGTTTTGGACTGCGTCGGACGGAAGAGGATTTTTTTAATTAAAGATGGAGTCCCTAATGGCTTTTTTTTTTTATTTCTAATAAAAATTTTTCTCTGTGTTGTGTTTTTTTTTTTTTTAAAACAATTTAATAGAAATTCATGGCGGTCATGTCTAATATTGGCGTGACCGCCATAAATTTCGGGCTTAGGGCCAGCTGATAATACAAAGCTGGCCCAAACTCTTTATTACCCAGCGTGCCACCGCCACCAGGGCCGCTGGAAGAGTGGGGTTCAGCGCCAGAGGATGGCGCTTCAATGAACGCGCCATCTTCTGGGGCGGCTGTGGGCTGCAGTTTGCAGCGGGGGGTGCCCAGAAAGCTTGGGCATCCCTGCGCTGCGGATTCCAGCCCCCAGCTGCTTAGTTGTACCTGGCTAGACATAGAAATTGCACGGAGCCCCACGCATTTATTTTTTTTTTTTTTATTATTCCATGAAATTCATGAAATAATAAAAAAAAAAAAGGGCTCCCCTATATTCTTGTGTCTGGCCAGGTACAAATAGGCACCTGGGGGTTGGGGGCAGCCCGTCGCTGCCTGCTGGATCCGGCTGGTTCCAGAAATATGGCGAAGCCCATGTAATTTTTTTTTTCTGAAAAATCAATAAAACAATCCTAATAAAGGGACTGCATCTTTATTAACCCCTCGCCCATGGTCCAGGGGTTAATAAAGATGCAGTCCCTTTTATTTACATTGTTTTATTGATTTTTCAGAAAAAAAATTACATGGGTTTCGCCGTATTTCTGGAACCAGCCGGATCCAGCAGGCAGCGACGGGCTGCCCCCAACCCCCAGGTGCCTGTTTGTACCTGGCCAGACACAAGAATATAGGGGAGCCCTTTTTTTTTTATTATTTCATGAATTTCATGAAATAATAAAAAAAAAAAAAAAAAAAAAAAAAAAATGCGTGGTGCTCCGCGCAATTTCTATGTCTAGCCAGGTACAGCTAAGCAGCTGGGGGCTGGAATCCGCAGCGCAGGGAGGCCCAAGCTTTCTGGGCACCCCCCGCTGCAAATTGCAGCCCGCAGCCGCCCCAGAAGATGGCGCGTTCATTGAAGCGCCATCCTCTGGCCCTGAACCCCGCTCTTCCAGTGGCCCTGGTGGCGGTGGCACGCTGGGTAATAAAGGGGTTAATACCAGCTTTGTTATACAAGCTGGTATTAAGCCCGAGATTCTTAATGTCAGGCCACGTTTGACCCAGCCACTAAGAATCTCCAATAAAGGGTTAAAAAAACACAACACAGAGAAAAAATGTTATTAGAAATAAAAAAAAAAACCCATTAGGGACTCCATCTTTAATTAAAAAAATCCTCTTCCGTCCGACGTAGTCCAAAACGCGATGTCCTCTCTGCTACATTCCCTGTGCATAGATATAGATGTCTATGCACAGGGAATGAGCAGACTGAGAACAATCTCAGCACTGCTACATCATCTCTGTGAGCAGGCGGGCTCTAGGACCCTGGAGCTGAGGCAGCCTGCACAGAGAAGACAGCTGGACTCGGCTCGCAAAGTAACAGCAGTTACTTTCCGAGTTTCCCTGCTATCACTGGCACAGTAGCCGAGTCTAAGGCAATCCTAGTTTTGTCAGCGTCTGACAAAACTAGGATTGATATTGATTTGCATTGGACTCGTTTACTGTGCGAGTAATCACTGGGAAACTCGCAGAGTACCGAGTCCTGCGAGTCCCTTACTACTCGCCGAGTAACGAATCCTAGCGAGTAGATTTGCCCATCCCTACTTAACACCAACACCGACCCCACCATTCCACTGAAACAGCCGTAACCAAAGTCACCAACGACCTACTGACCGTCAAGGGCAAGCGACATTACTCCATCCTCCTCCTTCTCGACCTTTCTACTGCCTTCGATACAGTCGACCACTCCCTCCTATTTCGAATTCTAGAATCTCTTGGCATCACTGAACTAGCCCTCTCCTGGATCTCCTCTTGCCTAACAGACCGGATCTTCAGCGTCACCCACTACCACACCTCCTCCTCACCCTACCCCCTTGCTGTTTGAGTTCCCCAAGGCTCAGTCCTGGGACCACTACTCTTCTCCATCTACACCTTCGGCCTAGGCCAACTCGTCGAGTCCCACGGCCTTCAATACCAACTCTACGCCGATGAGACCCAGCTCTACCTGTCCGGTCCCGACATCACCTCCCACTATCCAAAATTCCGCGGTGCCTGTCTGCCACCTCATCCTCTTTCTCTGCTCGCTTCCTCAAGCTCAACATGGACCAAACAGAGTTCATGTCTTCCCCCCCCCCCCCCCCCCAAGTCGCTCATACTCCCCCCACCCTTTACCCAACCTATCCATCACTGTCAATGACTTCACACTCTCACCCGTCCCCCACGCCGAGTGCCTCAGTGTAATCCTTTGCTCTTCCCTCTCCTTCAAGCCCTACATCCAAGCGCTCGCCACCGCCTACCGACTCTAGCTCAAAAACATTACCCGAGTCCGCTCCTTCCTTGACCATGAAACTGCCAAAACACTTGTCCATGCCCTCATCATCTCCCGCCTCGACTACTGCAACCTCCTGCTCACCGGCCTCCCCGCAACCTCCCTTCCACTTCTCCGAACCATCCTCAATTCCGCTGCCCGACCCATCCACCTGTCGCCCCACTACTCCCCTGTCTTCCCCCCTCTGCCAAGCCCTTCACTGGCTCCCCACTTTTCAGAGATCTCAGTTCAAAACCCTAACCCTGACATACAAGGCCATCCACAACCTGTCCCCTCCATACATTTCTGACTTGATCTCCCGATACCTCCCCTCTCACAATCTGCGCTCCTCTCAAGAGCTCCTTCTCTTCTCCCCCCGCGTCTCCACCTCCCACAACCGCATACAAGACTTCTCTCGTGCATCTGCCATACTCTAGAACTCTCCCACACCACATCAGACACTCCCCTACCCTGGGAACCTTCAAGAAAAACCTGGAGACCCACCTCTTCCTTCAAGCCTACGTCCTACACTGAGACCTAATCTGCTGAACCACCTCACCCCCACCTCTCCCCCTCTTATTGTCTCCCACCCATCCCCTATAGACTGTGAGCCCTCAAGGACAGGATCTCTGCCCTACTGTACTTGTATGATTTAATTGTCGTCAGTTTATGTTCTTGTCCTTGTCTGCCGCTACACATGTAAAGCGCTATGGAGCCAATGGCGCTATCTACTCTATAATTACCGTAGGCACGTCCGTGTCGGACCCCGAAGACGCCGTGGCTTTGTCACTATGTGACGTCACCACGTGCGAGGCATTGCCCGCGTAGCGGGCATTGCGACCCCCTCGCCGCTATCATCCGGCTCCGGAGCAGCTGCTGTCAGCACATGCTGACACAGTGCTCCGGAGCCTGTGCCCCTGTGATCCCGCTCCGGAGCAGCTGCTGTCAGCACATGCTGACACAGTGCTCCGGAGCCTGTGCCCCTGTGCCCCTGTGATCCCGCTCCGGAGCAGCTGCTGTCAGCACATGCTGACACAGTGCTCCGGAGCCTGTGCCCCTGTGATCCCGCTCCGGAGCAGCTGCTGTCAGCACATGCTGACACAGTGCTCCGGAGCCTGTGCCCCTGTGCCCCTGTGATCCCGCTCCGGAGCAGCTGCTGTCAGCACATGCTGACACAGTGCTCCGGAGCCTGTGCCCCTGTGATCCCACTCCGGAGCAGCTGCTGTCAGCACATGCTGACACAGTGCTCCGGAGCCTGTGCCCCTGTGCCTGTCATACTTACCATCAGATCGCACCCGCCTCCGTCTTCCTGCATGTTCCTCTGTCCTCCGTCTTCCGCCCGCTATCTTCTATGTCGTCGCCCCGTACATATTGAAACCAAGATGGCGGCCGTGAAGTATCACGAGAGTTCCCGGCCGCCATCTTGGTTTCGCCCTGTTCACAGTGGCGACATGCAAGATGGCGATGGAAGTAAGTATTTCGCCGCCACTCTGCCCCCCCCCCCCGGCCTCCACTGACCACTCTGCCCCCCGGCCTCTGCTGACCACTCTGTCCCCCTTGATCTCCGCTGACCACTTTGCCCCCCTGGCCGCCGCTGACCACTCTGCCCCCCCCTTGGGCCTACGCTGACCACTCTGCCCCCCCCTTCTCTGCTGACCACTCTGCCTTCCGTCCTCCGCTGATAAACTCTGCCCTCCGTCCTCCGCTGACCACTCTGCCCTCCGTCCTCCGCTGACCACTGAGCCACCGTGCAGTGCTGACCACTGAGCCACCGTGCAGTGCTGACCACTGAGCCACCGTGCAGTGCTGACCACTGAGCCACCGTACAGTGCTGACCACTGAGCCACCGTACAGTGCTGACCACTGAGCCACCGTACAGTGCTGACCACTGAGCCACCGTACAGTGCTGACCACTGAGCCACCGTGGAGAGTGCTGACCACTGAGCCACCGTGGAGAGTGCTGACCACTGAGCCACCGTGGAGAGTGCTGACCACTGAGCCACCGTGGAGAGTGCTGACCACTGAGCCACCGTGGAGAGTGCTGACCACTGAGCCACCGTGGAGAGTGCTGACCACTGAGCCACCGTGGAGAGTGCTGACCACTGAGCCACCGTGGAGAGTGCTGACCACTGAGCCACCGTGGAGAGTGCTGACCACTGAGCCACCGTGGAGAGTGCTGACCACTGAGCCACCGTGGAGAGTGCTGACCACTGAGCCACCGTGGAGAGTGCTGACCACTGAGCCACCGTGGAGAGTGCTGACCACTGAGCCACCGTGGAGAGTGCTGACCACTGAGCCACCGTGGAGAGTGCTGACCACTGAGCCACCGTGGAGAGTGCTGACCACTGAGCCACCGTGGAGAGTGCTGACCACTGAGCCACCGTGGAGAGTGCTGACCACTGAGCCACCGTGGAGAGTGCTGACCACTGAGCCACCGTGGAGAGTGCTGACCACTGAGCCACCGTGGAGAGTGCTGACCACTGAGCCACCGTGGAGAGTGCTGACCACTGAGCCACCATAAATCTACTCTATAATTAAGTGCGGTCGCGAAAAAAACCGCAGTCAGCCGCGGTTTTTTTCGCGGCCGCACCTACCGCAAGTGCAAAACCGCATTTGCTGCACCTGCCGCAACTCCCCCTATACTTTCTATGGGGATTACCGCAACCGCGCCGCAAGTGTAACCGCATCTGCCGCGTTTGCCGCATACGGTTACACTTGCGGCGCGGTTGCGGTAATCTCCATAGAAAGTATAGGGGGACTTGCGGCAGGTGCGGCAAGTGCGGTTTTGCACTTGCGGCAGGTGCGGCCGCGAAAATCTTAAAACAAAATTAAAAATAACAAATAAATAAAAAAAAATAAATAAATAAATATAAAAATAACAATTACTGCTAATAATTATGCTATTACTGCTAATAATTATGCTATTACTGCTAATAATTATGCTATTAATGCTAATAATTATGCTATTAATGCTAAGAATTATGCTATTAATGCTAATATTAATGTTAATAATGCTAATAATAATCATATTAACGCTATTAATAATGCTATTAAGGCTAATAATCATGCTATTTATGCTATTCAAAATGCTATTAATGCTAATAATATTGCTATTAATGCTATTAATAATGCTATTAATGCTATTAATAATACTATTAATGCTATTAATGCTATTAATAATGCTATTAATGCTATTAATACTATTAATAATGCTATTAATGCTATTAATACTATTAATGCTATTAATAATGCTATGAATAATGCTATTAATAATGCTATTAATTCTATTAATAATGCTATTAATGCTATTAATAATGCTATTAATGCTAATATTAATGCTATTATTTGTATTAATGCTATTAATAGTGCTATTAATGCTAATAATAATGCTATTACTGCTAATAATAATGCTATTACTGCTAATAATAATGCTATTACTGCTAATAATAATTAGATGTCACCTTGCCGGTGACATCTCCCCCAATCCTGGCCCCCCCTGCAACATCCCCACAACAACCTTCATCCCGCGACCCACCGCCAACCCTCGCAACCTCACCACCACTAGCTCTCGCAACCCCACCAACATCAGACCCATTCCCCCAACCCATGCCCCACCTACCGCTCTACCCGGCGCACTCTGGAATGCCCGCTCAGTGTGCAACAAACTCCCCGACATCCATGATCTCTTTATCTCCAGGAAACTGTCATTCCTTGGCCTCACCGAGACCTGGCTCACCCCTTCCGACACGGCCTCCCCTGCCGCACTATCCTACGGCGGCCTCAGCCTGTCCCACACCCCCCGTCCCTCTGGCAAGCACGGCGGTGGAGTCGGCATACTGCTGTCCAACTCCTGCACCTTCAGCCCCATCCCCCAGCCCCCATCCGTCACTGTCCCCTCCTTCGAAGCCCACTCAGTCCGAATCTTCTCCCCCTGCAACCTCCAAATAGCCATCATCTACCGCCCCCCCGGACCCACCGCCTCCTTCCTTGACCACTTCACCACCTGGCTACTTCACTTCCTCTCCACTGACATCCCCTCCATCATCATGGGCGACTTCAATATCCCCATTGACACTCCCCGTCCAGCCGCCTCCAACCTTCTTTCCTTGACCACTTCCCTAGGGCTCTCCCAATGGTCCTCCTCTCCCACCCACGAACAAGGCCACACGCTTGACCTCATCTTTACCCGCCTTTGCTCCCTCTCTAACCTCACAACCTCGGTACTCACACTGTCCGACCACCATCTCTTGACCTTCTCCGCCCTCTCCTCCCCTGCCACACTACCCCCTCTCCCGCAAACTTGATCACCCTCGCCGAAACCTAAAAGATCTTGATCTTCCTTTATTCTCTGAATCACTCCTCCCTCTCACCAACCTACCCTGCGCTGACGACATTGACATTGCCACCACCCTATACAACACCACCATAATGAACGCTCTCGACCTAGCCGCCCCCCTCACTCTCCATGCTCCACGCATTAACAGGCAACCCTGGCACACCACCCTCACTAAAAACCTGAGACGGGCGTCCAGAGTCGCCGAGAGGAGATGGAAAAAGTCTCACACCCCCGAGCACTTTGCTCTGTTCAAGCAATCCATCACTGACTTCAAGACGGCACTCGCTACCGCCAAGCAAGTGTTCTTCTCATCCCTTATAACCTCTCTGTCCCGCAACCCCAAACAGCTCTTCAAAACTTTCAACTCCTTACTTCGCCCACCTGCTCCTCCCCCTTCTCCCCTCATCTCTGCTGAAGACTTTGCGACCTTCTTCAAGGAGAAGATCGACAAGATCAGAAGCAGCTTCGGTCCACTATCCCCACAACTCCCCTTCCCACCTACACTGCCCTCCTCCTCCATCAGCCACTTCCCCCCCATAACTGAAGACCAACTCTCCTCCCTCCTGTCAAAATCACACCTCACCACCAGCGCCCACGACCCGCTCCCATCCCACCTCATTCCCAACCACACCTCCATTTTCATCCCAGCCCTCACCCACCTCTTTAACCTTTCACTTAGCACTGGTACCTTCCCCTCGGCCTTCAAACACGCCCTAATCACGCCCATCCTAAAAAAACCCTCACTTGACCCTACCTCTGTCTCTAACTATCGCCCCATATCTCTTCTCCCATTCGCCTCTAAGCTACTTGAACAACACGTCCACTCCGAACTGTCCTCTCACCTCTCCTCGTGCTCCCACTTCGACCGCCTACAGTCCGGCTTCCGACCCCTCCATTCCACCGAAACAGCCCTGACTAAAGTCACCAACGACATACTGACCGCCAAGAACAAACACCACTACTCCATCCTGCTACTCCTTGACCTGTCTGCCGCTTTCGACACGGTTGACCACTCCCTTCTTCTCCGGATCCTGGAATCCCTTGGCATCACCCACCTTGCCCTCTCCTGGATCTCCTCATACCTAGCGGACCGGACCTTCAGCGTCTCCCACTCCCACACCTCCTCCTCACCCTACCCCCTTTCTGTCGGAGTCCCCCAAGGTTCGGTCCTGGGACCCCTACTTTTCTCCATTTACACTCTCGGCCTAGGGCAACTCATCGAGTCCCATGGCCTCCAGTACCACCTCTACGCCGACGACACCCAAATCTACCTGTCCGGCCCTGACATCACCTCCCTACTCTCGAAAATCCCTCAATGCCTTTCCGCCATCTCATCCTTCTTCTCTGCCCGCTTCCTTAAACTCAACATGGACAAAACTGAATTCATAGTCTTCCCCCCAAGAAATTCCACCCCACCTCCCAACCTATCCATCTGCATCAACGACTGCGCCCTCTCCCCAGTCCCCCAAGCCAAGTGCCTCGGGGTAATCCTCGACTCCTCCCTATCCTTCAAACCCCACATCGAGGCCCTCACCACATCCCTCCGGCTCCAGCTCAAGAACATCTCACGGATCCGCTCCTTCCTCACCCACGACACCGCTAAAACACTCATCCATGCTCTTATCATCTCCCGCCTTGACTACTGCAACCTCCTTCTCAATGGCCTCCCGGCTAACTCCCTCACACCTCTCCAGTCTATCCTCAACTCCGCTGCCCGACTCATCTATATGTCCTCCCGCTACTCCCCTGTCTCCCCCCTCTGCCAAGCCCTTCACTGGCTCCCCGTCTCCAAGAGATCCCAATTCAAAACACTAACCATGACGTACAAAGCCATACACAACCTGGCCCCACCATACATCTCCAACCTGGTCTCCCGATACCTACCCTCACGCAACCTCCGCTCCTCCCAAGAACTCCTCCTCTGCTCCCCCCTCATCACCTCTTCACACAACCGAGTTCAGGACTTCTCCCGGGCATCTGCCTTACTCTGGAACTCCCTACCCGAACACGTCAGACACTCTCCTACCCTGAGTAACTTCAAGTGTCACCTGAAGACTCACCCGTTCCGTCAAGCCTACAACCTGCCATGAGACCCAGGCGAACGCCTGACATTCCCCCATCCTACTGTATCCTAACCCACCCCTCATAGACTGTGAGCCCTCGTGGACAGGGTCCCTGCCCCTCCTGTACCTGTACGTCCTGATCGCCTAGATTTAGTGTACTTGTTCTTGTCTCCCTCATCCTCATGTAAAGTGCCATGGAACCCAATGGCGCTATATAAATAAATAATAATAATAATAATGCTATTACTGCTAATAATTATGCTATTAATGCTAATATTAATGCTAATAATAATCATATTAACGCTAATAATCATGCTATTTATGCTATTCAAAATGCTATTAATGCTAATAATATTGCTATTAATGCTAATAATATTGCTATTAATGCTATTAATAATGCTATTAATGCTATTAATAATGCTATTAATGCTATTAATGCTAATAATATTGCTATTAATGCTAATAATATTGCTATTAATGCTATTAATAATGCTATTAATGCTATTAATAATGCTATTAATGCTATTAATAATGATATTAATACTATTAATAATACTATTAATGCTATTAATAATACTATTAATAATACTATTAATGCTATTAATTCTATTAATAATGCTATTAATGCTATTATTTGTATTATTAATGCTATTAATAATGCTATTAATGCTAATAATGCTATTAATGATCATAATAATGCTATTACTGATCATAATTATGCTATTACTGATCATAATTATGCTATTAATGCTAATATTAATGCTAATAATAATCATGTTAACGCTATTAATAATGCTATTAAGGCTAATAATCATGCTATTTATGGTATTCAAAATGCTATTAATGCTAATAATATTGCTATTAATGCTATTAATAATGCTATTAATGCTATTAATAATGCTATTAATACTATTAATAATGCTATTAATAATGCTATTAGTAATACTATTAATGCTATTCATGCTATTAATAATGCTATTCAGGCTATTAATAATGCTATTAATGCTATTAATTCTATTAATAATGCTATTAATTCTATTAATAATGCTATTAATGCTATTAATTGTATTATTCATGCTATTAATGCTATTAATAATGCTATTAATGCTATTAATAATGCTATTAATGCTATTATTAATGCTATTATTAATGCTATTAATAATGCTATTAATGCAATTAATAATGCTATTAATGCTAATATTGCTATTGTATTATTAATGCTATTACTGCTAATAATAATGCTATTAATGCTAATATTAATGCTAATAATCATATTAACGCTATTAATAATGCTATTAAGGCTATTAATGCTATTAATACTGCTATTAATGCTATTAATAATGCTATTAATGCTATTAATAATACTATTTATGCTATTAATAATGCTATTAATAATACTATTAATGCTATTAATAATACTATTAATGCTATTAATAATGCTATTAATGCTATTAATAATGCTATTAATGCTATTAATAATGCTATTAATGCTATTAATAATACTATTAATGCTATTAATGCTATTAATAATGCTATTAATAATGCTATTAATAATGCTATTAATGCTAATATTAATGCTATTAATTGTATTATTAATGCTATTAATAATGCTATTAATGCTAATAATAATGCTATTACTGCTATTAATACTGCTATTACTGCTAATAATAATGCTATTGCTAATATTATTGCTATTGATGATGCGATTATTATTTAAAAATCAATCTTTTAAAAAAAAATTAACATATTCTAGACACCCGATGCATTTGCATCGGGCTCACAGCTAGTATAAATATATAATAATAATAATACCAAGCCTTTTAATAAATAAATACTCTCACAAGGAGAATAGCTGTATTCCCAGACCTCGTCATTCAATAGATGTTTCGGATCATGGAGCTTCCTTCTTTTCTAGGCATAAATGCAGAGAACATCATATTACATTCATTCAGTGTCAAATAATGTAAAAGAAAGCGTATAATAAAAACGAAAATTCAGCCTATGCAAATAGTCAAAGTGTATGATAAATATCAAAATTATTATTTTATATCAACATCCGCTGAATCAATAGCTATGCAATACATCCTAGTTAGTATGCCAAAGTAAGTACCTTTAAGTACCGTATATACTCGCGTATAAGCCGAGTTTTTCAGGCCAAAAATTGGGCTGAAAATAGGCCCCTTGGCTTATACGCGAGTCAATACGGCCCCATTGTATATAGCAGCCCCAGCGGTAGTATACAGCAGCCT
Source organism: Allobates femoralis (assembly GCA_033576535.1). Lineage (NCBI taxonomy): Eukaryota > Metazoa > Chordata > Amphibia > Anura > Aromobatidae > Allobates > Allobates femoralis. The sequence goes on from JARQOC010000011.1 coordinate 138,927,455, forward strand.
TAGTAATGCAGGGCCCCCCCAGCCTTGCTCCGGTAACCTGTAAAGGAAAATATACTTATCACTGTCCCGCTGGCAATGACGTCATTGCCGGCGACGAACACAGGAAACCGGAAGAAGACGCATGAAGATGGAGGATCGCGGACGGTAGCGGCGAGCGGGGACGGCAGCGGGACAGTGATAAGTATATTTTCCTTTACAGGTTACCGGAGCAAGGCTGGGGGGGCCCTGCATTACTAAGGCTACTGTAATACCTATCTACGCTCGGGGCTGACCGGGGCTGCGGCTGATACTACCGCTGGGGCTGCCGGGGCTGCTGTATACTACCGCTGGGGCTGCCGGGGCTGCTGTATACTACCGCTGGGCTGCGGTGCCTGTGGGACTCTGGTATACTACCGCTGGGGCGTGCCCGGGGGGGCTGCTGTATACTACCACTGGGGCTGCCGGGGCAACTACTCGTGTATACTACCACTGGGGAATCTGTATACTACCACTGGAGCTGCTGGGGAATCTGTATACTACCACTGGGGCTGCTGGGGAATCTGTATACTACCACTGGGCTGCTGGGGAATCTGTATACTACCACTGGGGCTGCTGGGGAATCTGTATACTACCACTGGGGCTGCTGGGGAATCTGTATACTACCACTGGGGCTGCTGGGGAATCTGTATACTACCACTGGGGCTGGCTGTATACCACTGGGGTGTGGGGGGGGGGCCTATATACCACACTGCTGGGGGCTGTATACCTGTGCTGGGGTCCACCCTTATACACGAGTCAATAGGTTTTTCCAGATTTTTGGGGCAAAAGTAGGGGGGTCGGCTTATACACGGGTCGGCTTATACACGAGTATATACGGTAATTGATCAGGGAGCACTAACAGAATGGTCAGCACAATCTAAAATACCGTAAGTAGCGGAGTACCAGTGAGTAGGGGGTGCAAGGCCCCCTTCACATCTCTGGTTTTGTGTGTCAGAGAGAGAGACGGGAACAAGATTGGGCTGGGAGTCTGGCTTAACAGGACTGGATTTTCCTTTTCTTTTTCTTCTTTTCAACAGAAAATATAATGCGTACAAAAGAAAAATTTACATGGTCATGAGTAAGACTGCTTAGTTCAGTTGAAACGCGTCGACTGGGTAATATCGACCATGAGACTTTTTTTTTCTTTTGTATGCTCTATATTTTCTTTTGAAAAATTAAAAAGAAATGGAAAATCCAGGACTGTTGATCTGGACTTAAATTTTTTCTATTATCCTAATTTTTTTTGTTTTGTTAGGAAGTTAGAAGGGTTCAAAGTTCATCAGTAATATCTCATTTTTACATTAAACTTTAGGAAACCATTTTTTTAGGGACCACATCACGTTTGAAGTCACTTTGAGGGGCCTTCATAACTGAAAAACTCCCAAAAGTGACACCATTCCAAAAACTGCAGACCTCAAGCTACTCAAAACCACATTCAAGAAGATTATTCAGGTGCTTCACAGGAAGTTAAGCAATGTGTAAGGAAAAATGAACATTTTACAAAAATATTATTTAGTACAAAATTTTGCTTTTTCATAATTGAAGCAAAGAAAATGGAGCCCATAATTTGTAGTGCAATTTCTCCTGAGTATACTATTACCTCACGTGGTGGTAAACCACTGCTTGGGCCCACGGCAGGGCTTGGAAGGGAGGGAGTGCCATTTGACTTTTCAAGCAAAAAATTGGCTGAAATCGTTAGCAGATGCTATGTCGTGTTTGGCGAGTCCCTGATGTCCTTTAACAGTGGAAACACCCCCCCCCCCCCCCCCACACACACAATTGACCCATTTTGGATAATAGACCCCTCAAGGAACTTTCCTAGATGTGTGGTGAGCATCTTGAACCCCCAGCTTCCCAGCTTGGCCGTAAAAATAATACATTTCTCCACAAGTTTTCTTTCAGCTGAAATTTTTTTTATTTTCACAAGGGTAACAGGAAAAAGTATACTCCGTTATTATAGTGCAAGTTCTCCTGAATACACAGATATCCCGTATGTGGCAGAATACCACTGTTTGAACACAACGCAGGGTTCGGAAGGGAAAGAGTGCCATTCAAATTTAAAACTGGCTGGAATCATTGGTAGACACAATCTTGAGTTGGGAGAACCCCTGATGTACCTAAACAGTAGAAACTCCCCACAAGTGATCCCATATTGGAAATTAGATCCCTCAATTAACTTATTTAGATGTGTAGTGAGCACCTTCAACCCTCAGGTGTTTCTCAGAATTTTGGAACGCTGAGCCGTGAAAATAAAAAAAAAAATCACACTTTCTCCACACAAATGTTCTTTGTGCTTAAAGGGATCCTGTCACCTCCAAAACACCTCATAAGCTAGCGAAACATGTCCCTGCAGCATATTATCACTAATCCCACATTCCTTTTGTCTCAAAAAAGCATCCTGTGAAAGTGGATAAAAACATTTTATAACTTTCTCATTAGCGATGTTAATTAGCTGTGGCTATATTCTTTAGCCCCATGGGCGGGCTCTCTTCGTCATAAGATCATGCCTGAATAGGCGTGATCTTCTATTCATATTGTATTCAGCGCCTCCCTGCTCTCCACGGTGCTATAAAGGCTGTAATGACGCCAATCGAGTCATTTACGGCATCGGGTGACGTCAGTACACCCACGCCTCTCTGTAGGCTTTAAGCACCGCATTGCGCATGTGTCGTGGGTGTACTGACGTCACCCAATGCCGGAAATGATGTGATTTGCGTCATTATAGCCTTTACAGCGCCGTGGAGAGCAGGGAGGCACTGAATACAATATGAATAGAAGATCACGCCTATTGGGGCATGATCTTATGACGAAGAAAGCCCGACCAAGGGGCTAAAGAATATAGTTACTGCTAATTAACATCGCTAATGAGTAAGTTATAAAACGTTTGTATCCACTTTCACAGGATGCTTTTTTGAGACAAAAGGAGTGTGGGATTAGTGATAATATGCTGCAGGGACATGTTTTGCTAGCTTAGGAAGCGTTTTGGAGGTGACAGGATCCCTTTAAAAAATTTTTTTTTTTTTATAATGATGATTTTCAATAGGGTAACGGGAGGAAATGGACCTCAATATCTGTAGTGCAATTTCTCCTGAGTACGCTGGTAAATCATATGTGGCAGAAAACCCTTGTTTGGGTGCACCACAGGGCTTGGAAGGGAAGGAGCAACATATAAACTCAAAAATTCTGGAATCATTAGCAGACACCATGTCGCGTTTGGAGAACCCCTGATGTGCCTAAACAGTAGAAACCCCCCACAATTGACCCTGTTTTGGAAACTATACCCCTTAAGGAGCTTATGTAGATATGTGGTGAGCACCTTGATCCATAGGTTCTTTACAGAATTTTAGAACGTTGAGCTGTGAAAAGAAAAAAAAAAAATCACATTTTTCTTCACAGAAATGTTTTGGCCCCAAATTTTGTATTTTCACAAGTGCAACAGGAGAAAATGCACCATACAATTTGTTGTACAATGTCTCTTGAGTACATTAATACCTCACATGTAATTGAAAACAACTTTTGAGGTACAGTGCAAAGCTCAGAAAGGAAGGAGCCCCATAATGGATTTTAGATTTATTTGAAATAATTTGAGGGTGCCGTGTCTGCTAACAGAATCCAGACGTTGTTGGGGTCTTGTGTTTTTGTGGATTGAGTTGAATGCTATTGGTGGCGATTTGGGTACAGAATGAGGAGTCCATTTATCCTGTGCTCTATGCTGAGTACTTACTTTTCAGTTTCCAGCTACATCTCCAAAATATGTGATTCAGGTGAAGCCCCCAATGGATTCTTTCACTAATAAGGCAGCAGAGTTACTCTGGACTCCATTTGGTCTCTGTTCAGCGCTGTCCATCTTTTCGAAGGCGCACAAAGATGTGGTTGACTGCACTTTTGTGCAAGCCTAAAAAAGACACACAAAGATGGACACTGCCAGATCACAGGTCAGATGGGAATTCAAAGTGACTCCATGTGCCTCACTACGGTGAATTTTCCTTTAGGAATGTTGTCTGAATCATGTATTTCAGAGATTTACACGTAATCGCCGGTTTAAGCACTCAGCGTAGAGTGCAGGATAAACATGAGCTGCACCGTACTGCAATCTTTGGGAAGCAGAATATACAAATTAACATCGGTTTAAGAATTGGCTTTACTACTGTTTTTACATCGTTGCAGTATAAGTGATTAGGTCGCTTTATTCGCTAGGTCGAATTTTGAAAAAGAAGGGATTCAAGATGATAATGTGATGTGGGGCACCACTGTAGTTTTGGTCACTAGCACGTGTATACCGGACAGGTACGGGCTGCCACCAATCCCCAGTTGCCTAGTTTTGCCTGGCTGGTAATCAAAATACAGCAGAGCCCTTTTTTTCCAATCATTTTGTGAAATAATTAAAAAAAAAAAAAAAGAAAAAATTATATGGGACTTTACAGTATTTTTGGTACATCCAGGTGTTATGGGTGTATCTGGAGGCACGGATGAGGCTGTTGAGGTCTCTCGCAGAAGGTCGCTGCATTTGACCAAACAGTCAAAATTCTAAATAATATCTCTGTCCCTTTTAAGAGGCATCTCTGTCCTAGTGACAGCTGGAGGTCACTAGGACTCAGCTAATCTTCTCTTCAATTGCCTACTTATACCTCTTGGCTCCCAGGATGCACTGCTGGTGATAGCTGTTAAGGTTGCATCCTAGCTCAAAGCAGCGTTTCCTGGAGTCTGTTGGTTTGCTTCTTGGATCTGCTCATGCTAAGTGTATCTCTTCCCTCTTTCCTAGTTTCCCTTGTGTGTTTCTTTAGTTGCTAGCTAGGCTGACTAGTGATCACCCGCTCTGATCCCTGCATAGTTGTAGTCCAGGGACAGCTAGGGCAGGTATCTCGTTCCGCGACTTTTGCAGAAACTGTATAGGGATGTTAGGGGAGCCAGGTGTCAGCTCTAGTTTACCTAGGTGTCACCATCTCCCCATTTGGCCTTAGCATCAGGGATTCCTTACCCCTTCCTCTCGTCATCTTGTGCTGGGTGTCTCCCTACACCCTTTTTTTTTTTTTTTTTTTTCTTTTTTTCTCTTTTTTTCATGGATCCTGTCTCTTTTCTGGCCCAGCAGCTCCAGACTCTGACCCTGGAGGTTGCAGACATTCGGTCATCATTACAGGGTCAGCAGTTGCAGAATGTTGTGGTGGGGGATGCAGCGGATGGTCAGGTCAGATCTGAACCTAAAATTGCTCTCCCTGACAGGTTAGCAGGGGGCAGAGACAAATTTGCTGTATTTAAAGAAGCTTGTAAACTTTACGTTATCGGTCATGCATGACAGCCCCCAGAACTAGAGAGGGATCCGCCCTCCAAAACAGGGAACCATTAGGCTTTAAAATGGTTGGTTCCTCTCCCCATGTCAGTTGGTTCCTTGTCCTTGGACGGGGAGCCTCAGGAACGGCGATTCCGAATAGGCTGCATAGATTAACGTGCGGCCGGAGCACAGAGGGACCCTAAGGGGTCTTGTCTAGGAGCAGGGGTGGCTGGATCGAGCCCCGTTGTCCAGGCACCGAGGCTGCGGCTCTCGGGAGAGGAGGCTCTGGCGCTGCTGGGGCCTTCTGTCCAGTGGCGTTGTGCTAGAAATTGCGCCGCTGTGTTCCAGGACTGCGCACGTGCCCGGGTGCTGAGTTCATCGGACCTTCGAGGGCGGGCCTGTGTCGTCACATTCGGTGACCACCACGCCCGGTGCTGACGTCAGGGGGCAGTCCCAATGATGCGGCCTGTCATGTGACAAACCTGGACTTCCGGCTTGAGCTGGGGTGGCAGTGGCAGTGACAGATGGCATAAAGGCGGGAAGTTTGAATGGGAGCGTTGCCTCAGTGCTCCATTCGCTTCCTTGCCTTTTGGAACAGCAGAAGTCCAGCAGTCAGGATAAGAAAGGAGGCCCCCCCACTGGAGACAGGGAAAAAAAGAAGCACCGCAGCTGCAGTCACTCTTCCCATTAGGCCGCCAGAGGAGATTTGTCGCAGGGCAAGGGTCCTTCCCCGGCTCTGGTACCTCTTCACATCTGATGGGTGAGAGAACTCTGACAATGTCATTTTCTCTAGGCCCCTTCCACGACAGCATAGGAGGTTGCCTCTCCACGCCCTAATAGGGACAGGAAGCACAAGAGAGGTTAAAAGGACCCTCCCACCTCCCGCTAGCCATTGTCTTTCTTGTCCACATGGGGCATGGAGAGGTTTTGTTTCTGTGCTGTGGTGGCCGGCAAACTGCAGCATACCTGTCTCTGCCGGGCAGTTTTGGTCGGGCTCTGCTCCTCCTCTGCTGCTCTCCCAGGGAGCTGGGGAACTGCTGCCTGGCCCTTTGGATCCCTGGTGGGAGTGATGCGGGCCTTGGCACCCCGGTCGGTGGCCTCCTCGAGGGGAGCCCGCCAGTGCTTCCCGCACGCTGCCCATGTGACTGGAAGTGACGCAGGTAGGTGGAACTTCCGGTCACGCGCTCCTCTGGCGGGAGAGCGGCGCTTCCGGACCCGGCTACGGGATTCTGGCGGCGGTGGGCGGGCACATCGCATGCGGGCATACCCAGGACCCGGCGCAGGAGGTGGTGAATTCCTTTAGGATGCTGGGTGGGGCAGGCCTTTCAGAATTAAAGGCTGCCCTGAAGACAACAGAGCCACGGTAAGCTGTGAGGTGGTATGCTGCCGTGTCTTCCCCTGCATCTGCAGAGCACAGTGTTCCCCCTGCCTCAGTAAGTCTGGGGCGAAAGGTGGGGAAACCATTATGTTCTGTTAGGATAAGGGACCGTCAGTACAGCCACCTATGTGTTCTTTCTAGGATAAGGCTGCCCTTAAGAAGGCTCCTAAATGCCTGGTGTGTGTGAAGAAGCTACCTACGGGGTGGGACAAGAAGTTATGCCAGTCCTGCACGGACAAGATTGTTAGGGCTGAACACCCGACTCTGGTTGACGAATTGAGGTCCATGGTGAAGCAGGAAATCCAGGCTTCCCTGGCCTCCCTTTCACCTGCGGCTCCTATTGCGGGGCCCACCCTCTCTAATAGAAGGAAGGCTCAGCCTTCAGCGGCACCTTCGGGCTCAAAGGACCCTGGGTCAGACTCTGATGTGCATCAAGACGCCTTATCTGCTAAATAGGCGGATCTTCGCAAGTTTCTATTCTCTTCAGATGATATTGGGGAGCTTATCAGAGCTGTTCGGAGCACCATAGGGCTGGAGGAGCAACAGATCCTCTCCTCAGTCCAGGAGGAGATGTTTACTGGGCTTCAAACTTCTAAAGGTACCGTCACACGTAGCAATATGGCTTCCATATCGCCGTAAATTTGTGTATTTCTGCGATGTGGAAGCCACATCGCCTGTTTGCACTGGCATCAGACAGGGCGATTTTACGGGGCGAAATCGCTGGTGGTGCGTTGCCTCATCGCCCTGCTCTGCTGGGCGATATCCACCAGGCGATTTCAGCACATTATGGCGTGTGACAGGGCAATAGCAATGTTGAAAGCGCTATTCCAGAAATTCCAGAAATTCCAGAGGTGTGCCCTGAGCGTTCTGTTTGGTACGCCCCGTCTGCCGCGATTGGTGGCAGCTCCTGCGTTCCCATTGGGTGCCCATGGCAAAGGGACCATATTTGATGATTTTTGCGTTCTTCACCAGACTCTTCACCATCTTCACAAGTGTACTGGAAAGGCAAAGTACCAGCGTCATGGAGTACCGCATCACAGTGATATAGCATCTATGATGTTTATACGTCCTCCAGAAAATCGTGATAGGGTCAAAATGTACATTGGGACATGCAAACATAGCCTGACAAGAAAGTTTACTAATTCAAGTGTCAGTGTTGCTTGCAGAAATGTGACAACCAACATGTGCACTCAACACAAATCACAAACCATATGTCACCCCTGCAATTAAATATTCACGCATGTACGTTCTTCATTTGGCACGCACGCACGTCACCCTGCGGATAGTTCTTGATGTATTGAGGTGATGTAACGGTGTCCCTGAAAGGCACACTACTCTGTTGCGCCGTTGTGCATTTCCTCAAGTGTCCTCTGCGTGACGAGCCTGCGCAATGACGTCGTGTGGTTGTGTGTCATTGGGCCCTGCCTTCCAGGTGCTTTCCCTTCCCCTGCAGAGGTAGCAATGGCGTCTGCACATAGAGCTGCAGCATGGGGTGAGCCTGAGTTATTGATCCTCATTAACATGTTGGACAGCTGGGACTATTGGTGTCACCAGCGCTACCAGCACCCACGGATCCACAAGCAGGTCATCCTGCGTAAAGTAAAGAGGGCCCTGCTGAGGAGACTGGGTGTGGAACGCACCACCCAGCAGATCCAGAAGAAGGTGGCGGACATGATATACAAGTGTCCATGGCGCATTGCGACCATCCGTGCCCGAATTAGGAGGCTGCGTGGTGAGTAGTTGTGATAACCACATACCTCATCCCAAAAATATTCAAAACCTGTACCACCACATGGAAGTGTAGCCTGTCAGATAGGTACCCTGAGCACCTGATGTTGTGCCTTCATCCCTGTGCATCTGCTGGTTAGTCCAAAAGCAACAGGAAAGTGCACACTACACTACTATGTGTTGCCATTAGTGATGTCAACATACTCCTCATAGCGCTATATCCACACATAGCTGGAGAATAAGGCTGAAGCTAACATGTACCTCTTGTCTTCAGCACCATGACACATACAGTCAAGATGACGATGTTGTGTTACATATAGGCTGTGACACCATGTTGTTGTGAATGGCAAGATATCCATGACCAAGTCTCATTTGTAATGTTGCCACATGACCAGTAAACCACATTAGCCCTGTGTGGTCATGTGCATCTGTACACCAGTCTGCATGGATATGGAAGTGTCATTATAGTTGTGAGCATTTGTGACAACTATTTGTGGGGCCCAATATGCCATCATGTATGCCCATCATCAACATCATAGCTATGCAAACACAACATCAATGGGCCAATTTTGGGTCTCAAACTGTGTGTCATGGCCATCAGTAAATTTGTGTTTGTGGTGCATGTCCCCAAAAATGTGTGGCTGTCCATGTACACATGGCCCCGGTCTCATCACATCACATCAACTATGGCCAAAGGAAAAAGGATGTTCATGTTATCTGCAGTCAGTACTGACACCCACACAAATGACATGGTTTTTGTCAGAGATGTTGTTGGTGTTGGACATGTGTACATAATTGCAATTTCTAATCTTATAGAGGTTGCTGACAGCTCATAAGGCCAGCCATCAACATCCCCAACCACACCACCCGCCAGAGATCCTTCCCCGCCACAACCACCATGTGGGACCTCACCACCACCTTACCCTGGAAGTGCACGGTCGTCACCTGCTGGGAGTTGGCCCTCTAGCTCCTGTGAGGCCCCCCTCTGCATCTGCCAGCCCAGCATCAGGCCTGCACAGCCCACTGGCCACACCACCAGGAAGCTGGTCAACAGTGCCAACGCCTGACCCTGGGCCAACACACCATTGGCTGCACACTACAACCCCTGTAGCCACCCCTCCACCCGATGACCGCAGCCCAGGTGGCAGCTCTGACGGGGAATGGGCCACACAGGTCGAATGTGAGCCTGGTGGAGATGGGCCTGATGGTACATGTTCCCCATTAAAAATTTGCATACATGTACTCTGTGTCAGCCACAGTCATTAATGGCTTTGTGTTTTTGTTGTATCCCTTTGGTGAATGCAGATGCCACACCAGCTAAGGGTGTCTTCACATTAGCGTTCCCCTCCGCAGCGTTCTGCAGAGGGGATCCGCAATGTGAACGCAGCACCACAAGCCCCTATGTTTAAATGGGAGCGCACGGTGCTCCGCTTGACTGCGCATGACCGTGCGCACCCATTCACTGCCATATGTGATCTGTGCGCAGGCGGACGCCTGCGTACAGATCACACACTCTCGCCCGAACCAGGACGCAACATGTTGCGTCCTGGTGCGGGCGAGAGTGTGTGATCTGTACGCAGGCATCCGCCTGCGCACAGATCACATATGCCAGTGAATGGGTGCGCACGGTCATGCGCAGTCAAGCGCAGCACCGTGCGCTCCCATTCTAAACATAGGGGCTTGCGGTGCTGCGTTCACATTGCGGATCCCCTCTGCAGAACGCTGCGGAGGGGAACGCTAATGTGAAGCCACCCTAAGGCCATGTCGCCAGGGACCTCATCACTCCACTCACCAAGGGAAGTGGCTGATGCGGAACAAAATCGTAAGTTCCTCAACACTGTCACATAACATTTGTCTGCACAGAAATACATTGTACTAATGTTACAAATTTAACCAACAGGGCAACAAACCATCGAGGAGCTGCTTGGTTTGCACTGTGAGGTGCAGGCCAATTTGAATAAGATGTGGCTCCTCATCCAGCGCCTGACTGGTGGCCAGCCTGGCTAACATCCTGGTGTTGGTGCAGTGCCCCAATGTTTTTAAGCATGTCCCCTTTAGCCATGCCCCTTGTGTGTGTATTGTTTGGCATGTTGCCATTTAATACCGATGTTTCCCTCTGTTGTTCCCTCTGTGTGTTGCCAATTTTTAAGGCAAAAAAACAATAAAAAAACATCACATTGGTGCAGAAAAAAAAACACTTGATACCAAAAAAAAGGCCCTACCTACTGGACCAAGTAAGGCATAAAAAGCACCTGATCAAAATGGGATTTGAAACAATAAAACAATGTTGCAAATCCCACTATTGTGTTGTGCCTCTTTACTATATAGACACAGGTCCTGGAGTATGTAGGGTACACCTCTTTCCAAAGCCTACATAGTCATGTCCGTGATAAGTGTTTGAGGGGTCACATTTACATTTAAGTGGGCAATATTAATGACAACCTATGTATTTGCTGCATTAATGCAGACATTCAATGTTCGTGGCATTACACAACATTACTGACCCAATGTATACCAACTGCCAAAACAAACAATGACTCACACACTGCTCATTTACCTTTTATGTGAATGAAGCCAAACATTTGTTGCTGGATGGGTACACAATTATACAGCCATGTTGGTGTTATTTCCATAGCAAAACAACTTTTGCCACAACTAGGGGAGCAAGGGATGTATCATATGTGTACATATGTGGGATAACCTGTTTGGTCGGTTATGTGGCCTAAACAGGTGACACACAGGCTTGCAGTCTCCAAACTACATCACTAGACAGATTTACACATACATGAGACTTAAAAATTAAACCTGATATTGTTGTGAAAAAATATATTTATTTTCCAAACTAAAAACACACAAACACATACTGTGTCACAAACTTTGAACAAAAACAAAACACCAAAAAAAAAAATCAATAGTAGCGTCTCTCCACATAGGTGTAATCGTCTACTGGTTCAGACGTGGTTGGAGTCCCCAAGTCCCCATAGCCCCTCCCAGTGGCCCAACTTTTGGGGTGGGGGTGTCTGTGGCCCCTGGACAAATCAGGATTTTGTCCGGGACCATGCAATGGCGACCGAGGACCCTGTTGACCCTGACGCCTGGCCAGTGGGGATGGCAATGTAGGCCGGTGGCGTCAGGGCCTCGTCCATGGCAGCCTCCAGGGCACGAAAGATGATCGGCTCACCAAGAGGCCGCTGCTGTGGTGTCATCTGGACCACCTGCTCATTCACTAGGTGCCAAATCCCCAGTATTCGGCTGGTTTTCAGTGTGGAGCAGCACCCGCTTTGCCCACACTCCCAGCTCAGTATTGGGCAGCGTCAGAGGGCGACAGCGACGCACACCTAAGCTGGGACCTGGCTGCTGGTCCGGCAAACTGGGACCAGGCACAGCCTCCCCCGAAGATGTTGGTGGAGGAGGATTCAGAGCGGGTGACCCCCTCCAGCGTCGCCTCCTCTTCCTGCAGATCCTGATTGAGAGGAAAACAGCAAAAATATAACTACACATGTTCCAGAACAAGTCTATTTGGCAGCACAGATGTACTGCAACTGCCACAGTCCCAATACCTTCTATTCAATGCACACAAACCTTTCTAAGCTACCAGCTAATAAATTACAGAGGGAAAAAGGTCCACCCTACTTTCCTGAGGAGACAACAGGTCAAGTGATGTGTGTTACAAGCAAACAACTGGACAACAGAGGAGCCAAGTGTGTGACCCATCACCAACAGACCCAGAGTATTGGTGCAACACCCCCAGGATAGTGGCAGAGGGAAAGTACCAACACACCATGTGCTAAAACACACCAAGGGATGCAGACACACTTGAAGAGTCACACAACCTACCTCCTGCGACGGAGCGGTGGCTTGGGATGTGGCCCTGGGGTCAGCAAACTCCCTGGCACACCGTAAACCTCGAGGAACCTCCTGGTCCAGAGTGATAGTGAGGAGGTCATAGTACCACAGTTGTGGCACATGTACCTCCTCACTTCCCATCCCAGAACGCTGGGAAATCTGGACCCGGTTGTGTTCCTTTCGGAATACGGTGCGCAGGTGTTTGATCTTATTCTTGACCCTCACCTTGTCTCAACTCTCGCCAGGGTTGTGCTCCTGCGTGAGGGTGAGAAGGCGGCCATAGGCCACATCCTTCACCTAATTGTTTTTATTATCCGGTTCTCGAACCCGCCACAGGCATTCGTGCTCCTAGTACATGTTCAGTAATGCCCGGATAAAATCCTGATTGTCCGCCATCTGCAACATAAGCACAAAGCACATAAAAAACCACACATACCTGTATCTACTCACATAATGTACCCAGATTAATGGACACATGAGCGCAACCTGTCAATAATCTGACATAATTTGGGCCAAACATTGACGTGCAGCTTGACATTGCTCAATGTCAAGAGCTAACATAACCATGACCAAAAAGAAAAAAAAACATGTAGTTTAAAGAATGTCTCCAACAACCAATATTAAACCTGTGTTTGGGTAGGCATGTAAGGGTAATATTAATAACAATATTAATAACAAGTTGCTGCTCCTGACCAAATCAATATAGACCAAGCGCCGGCATTGAAAAGTAGTAGACACCAGACACAGTGAGTCAGATGTACACCCTTCCTTGGTCAGACCCAAGCTCCCAGTGTCTGTTTATTATAAGACATTAGCTTTTTACTCAAAAAGGGGCTCGGTCAGCCCTACTCAGATGTATTCATTGGTCCATGGGCAATAAGGGGCTCGGTTAGCCCTACTGAGATGTATTCATTGGTCCATGGGCAATAAGGGGCTCGGTCAGTCCATGGGCGGATCCATGAGGTCATCAAGGGGTGTGGTCTTGATCGAGTATGTTATTCTGTGATTGGTTCGTCTTGCCTGACCTCCAGCTTCGGTGATTGGTCCGTCTTCTTTGGACTCCATCTTGCTCTCAGCACATGGTGTGATGTGGCAGGAAATGGCAGCCATGTTTAAATCACAACTTATACAATGTAAAATAATACACTATATATATCATTTCTCCCATGCCCTTATGTCTTAGGCTTAATGAAGTATTTTGATCTTAAGGCTCTCCTTAACAGTCCCCCCTAAATACTTTATTAACCAATCCCTACCAGAGCCTATCACATCTGCCCAATGTGCCTTCAACTCTGCCCGCCAGCTGAGAATTGATAACCATTAAAACCCCCCTTGGTACAGACTTACACAACAAACAATGATAGCTGCAATAATTTAAGATGACAAGGATAACAAAGCCTATCTAATCCAGCCATCTCTGCATTTACAGAAAGTATTGGTCCCGGGGATCTTCTACACCTGATTGTAGAAAGTTCAGTTTCTGTACGGCTGCTGTAACCTCCCGGTGGGACCTGTATTATCTGGAATATTCGTACAATTTTACAAATGCCTCATTATTTTGCTAATACCATGCCCAGGTCTATTCTATTTTGGAGCACCATTATCGATGAAGGGCCTAGTTGGTCTGCTAAACCTTGAAGGTCTTCTGTAGTATAATTGACGAATCTCTGTTAATCATAGATGTAATTGATCTAGACTATATTCTTACTTATGGCCACTAGGGGTGAGATAAAGGATTCAAAACCTACTTTAACTTGATCTCTGGCTTCAAATACATGCGATATGAACCATTCTTATGAACAGTTGTTATGAACAATTCTTATGAACAATTCTTATGAACAGTTGTTATGAACAATTCTTATGAACAGTTGTTATGAACAATTCTTATGAACAGTTGTTATGAACAATTCTTATGAACAGTTGTTATGAACAATTCTGGGTATATCAGGAGGTATATAGGATCGCGCTATCCGCGTCCTCGGGACTTTCCTACCTGCTTCACCTCAGTTCCCTACCTGGATACCCAGAATTGTATCACAACACTCATGGATGGACATTTCCGTCTCAGGGCCATATTCTACCACCAGAGATTATTTGGTAACATTTTCCCTTTACACATTAACCCGATTACCTCAAAAATAACATAAAATGAATAAAATGACGTAAAATTGCGCTTTTACGGCTACATATACAAGTTATTAGAGTAATGTCAGTTATACTCAGTGTTATCTACCCTTGAACTAATGGTTTGCTCCAGGAAGTGAATGTTTCTCCCTCACTGACTCCTCATTTATATCATGTTCCTGTAACCATTTTGCCTTAGTTTGGATCTTCCATATGTATATCAGACATAATGTGGAGTTATAAGGTCATATATGTGACAGTGTATCACTATGTGGTGTATGTCAGTGACTATCATTATCGGAGTTCATCATCTGCTGGTGGGGAGTCTCCAACAGTTGCCGCGTCCTTTTCCCTCAGTCTCCACTGAAGTTGCTGTAATTCAGAGATGCTGGATCGGCCATCTAATCTCAGCTCACGGCTCTTACTCGCATCTTTTCAGGATCACCCGGTCTACTGACATGAGACCATGCGCTCCTGAATCTGATTTAGGATCTGGAATTGAAGAACACATCTCTTTATCACACCCTTTAAACAATTATTTAAGGCTTGGACATCGCTGGTGATTTCATCTGTGGGAAATAAAACACAAATTCTGAAGAACATTGCCTGTAATTCTCCTTACTTGAAGATAGCAACGCAGTGTTTAACCCTTTCTTAACTGGATACTCATCTCACTGATGCTAATATTGCAGCAGCTATCTATTGACCTGTAGTTCTTAACCCCCCTAGGTGAGAGGCTCATCGGGTCCCATTCATTTAATATCAGACTAAACTTTATTACACACTTACTTTATAGAAATTACAGTCCTGTTCAAGGTGTTGGATCGAGAATTATCTAATCTTATTTTAACTTATTTACTGAGGAGGAAAATTAAACAAAAACAAACATTTCATCTATGTGTTGCCCGTCTCCTCTACCTTGCACCTTTAATGTTAATCTCCCCTTCATATTGTCCACTGTCTTATGCTTGATACGTATTGTAGAAAGCTGCTGACTCCCAGATACTGTAAAATACCCTTAATGACCTCCACTATAACACACGCAGCTTTACCTCATCAGAAGCCTCATTGTTACATACCACCTTCATCGGGAGTTTCTCAGAAGTAACATAGTTTCTGCACCGGATCCTGAAAAGAGATTACCGCAACAGGCACACCCGCCTACACCTAATGTGCAGCTGTCTTTATCATCTATCTGCAATCACTGTAATGGTAGAGTGGACGAGGGGTGCATTCGTGGTTCTGCGGGGTCACTACAGATTCTCTTCCATTATATCAGTCACACATCAACCAAGGCTGGGTGTACCTGGCCACCTGGGTACTGAACCCTGGTGCCACCCAAACCTTGTCCACTAAAACACAGGTAGCAGTTAATGACAAATGAGTCAGTTCTTGGGTTACCTGCGCCATCATTGAGAAGAGAGTCGTGGCAGAGAACGCTTACCGCCTGGTGTCTACAGACCTTCCTCAGCTGGCTCCCTGCGTTTTGCACTCCTTTCCATTCGATCACCTGTTTCTGTGGGAGTAAGAACATCAGGAGTGACAGGGGCCCCTGGTGTCAGGGTCTGCCCTGGTGTCAGGGTCTGCCCTGGTGCCCGGGTCTGAGACTCTCGACTCTAGGCCTCTTCACAGCTTCTGGCAGCT
The DNA here is from genome assembly GCA_033576535.1 of Allobates femoralis. NCBI lineage: Eukaryota > Metazoa > Chordata > Amphibia > Anura > Aromobatidae > Allobates > Allobates femoralis. The sequence continues at coordinate 138,943,462 of JARQOC010000011.1, forward strand.
GCACCTGTGCAGGCATTACCTCTGGCTCAATGAGTGCCAGCTCAGGTGTGAGCTGTACCTGGACTCTGCCAGGCTTATCTGAACACAGGAGAGCCTCCATACAGGCTCATACACTCTCTGCGGTCTCTGTGGGTCTTTATGTGACTCTAGGAAAGATCTGCAGATCATCTTACCCTTTGCCAGCTACCCATTCCAGTGATTACAGATCCCCATCTACCTGGCGGTATGTCAAGAGGGAGTGGTTTTGCTTTATTACCTCCTGTTGTGTAATCACAGCACATCCAGTGGTAGAATCCACGAACATCTGTAAAATAACTCAAGATCTGCATTAGTAATGAGCTCATGTGGGACATGTTCATACATATTTGCTCTGTCCTCTATTTAAGACAAAGATATAAAGAAGAGACTTAAATATAAAGACGTTAATAAATTATTAAAACGTTAATAAATTATTAAAACTTTAAAAAAAACATTGGAAACAGGCACTAACTTTACATCTCACATCTCCCCCCTTTTGGAATCCAATATCCAAAACATATCTGGATTCAAAAATTATGTTGTTAGCTGAATTTCATATTTGGAGCCTGAAAAGATCATGAAAAGGTCCCACTCCATAGAGTATACATAACTATGAATACAATAAGGCGATGTGCACATGATGAACATTACATGTGGGGTGTAAATTTTCTGCATCAAATCTGCATCTTCTGGCAAAAAGAAAACACAAAATCTGTGAAGTCTCAGCAACTTCACTGGTGTCAGAATAAATGTGAAGATGTGTGACAAATTATACAGCAAAATGCACCTCACTATGTGCACAAAGCCCAAATACTATGTGATGTGTAACTTTAGTCCTGTGGGCTCGTCCACCCCCCTCCAGGTACAGATCTCTGGCTGTTGGATTGAAAATATATCAGTGCAGAGACATGGAATAGAAATGCAAATCACCTGGAATTGATTTGCTAATTAGGTAAACCCAGCACACTGTTTGTTCCAGTATCTACAGTATCATGAATACAAATCTACATTCATGTGAAAAAGGTGTCTTGGGGTTGAAGCAGTAAAAATGAAAAACTGGTAAAAGTAATTATCAATAATTACTTGTACCAATACCCTAAAGTGAGACTATAAAAAATAAAATAAAATAAAACATGAACTGGGAAAAATTAGATGTTAAAATGTAGAGGAAAAGATACAATGAAGCATGTGGCCTAGGCATTTTTGGGGGTGGGGTGGTGCCTCTCTGTGGGACTGGCCTGGTTTGCAATCAAGTCTCCTCCCCCCCCATTCAGACAGTATCTACAGGTCATTCACACTTCCTGTTGAAAAGAGAGAGGTCATGGAAATTTCTCTCCTTGGAGCCATAATGATGAATCTCCACATTTTTCCCTTGGATTATCTGTGCACCGTTGGCATTTATTATTATTATTTTTTTTTCATCTCATCTTTTCTCTAAGGTATGTTATTTGGTCTCCCATGCCAATTATATCTATATTTATTTATTTAATCCCAATTAATACTTCACTAATATGTGCATTCACATCTTTTACCTTTCCCATTTAGCAATTTCTTATAGCTTTCAGCACATGGTTATATCTGACCAGCACACTGGACTTCTCTGAACAAGGGAACCTATATGTGCCTTATTTGTATTATTTATTTTTAATTACCAGCATATTCATGTAATCATTCAATCTCTCTGCATTAGCCCATCACATGTCTCTATGTGGGAAGGGGTTGAGGTGGCTACCTCTTCTTTTGTGTGTGAAACCAGCAGAGTATATTCAAAACTGGTTAGACAACTTTTAGTCCTTACACATCACTTCCTGTCTAAGTCTATTGTCCAAACATTCCTTCATTTCTTTGTCTCTAACCATGTGGCCTTCACTCGGCGGCCATCTTTGCATGGACACAAGTATATTCCCTGATTCTCAATCTGAGGCAATCCTAACCCATCTTTCCCACACATTCTCTTATACTCCTGCATTTCTGTCTTAACACTATTTAAACTCTAATTTCTCTGCTGTCTTACATTTGTTTTAGAATATCTGCTATTTACTTACATATTTTCATTTATGCTCGACAAGTCTCTCGTACTTGCCATATGCTAGCATCTTTTAAGGGCACAAAAAACCAAGCACTAGTTACCACAAGGCTCATTTACCAGAGCACATAGCATTACAAAATGGCTGACATCAGAGAGCACATGTCATCACACAAAATGGCTGACATCAGAGAGCCCATGTCAGTCATCAAAATGGCTGACATCAGAGAGCACATGCCAACAAACTGGCTGCAAGAGGTATTGCCTCCCACAAAATGGCCGCCCCCAGAGGAGGTCTGAGAAGCACCAACAAGATGGCCGCCAACAAAAGAAACATGTGCTCCACCAACAAATTGGCCCCCCAACAAAGAAACATGTGCTCCAGCTTATGGTGGTGGGAATTCACATTGTACAGTTCTATAATACACATAACTTAAACTTTTGTCTTTCTTTTTCCTTTCCTCTAATATCCAATTTTCTCTATACAAACTGTAAGAAACTCTTTCCCATGCCCCTAGCAGTATATAACAATCCATTACCTTCCAAAACACCTTGTCTCTCTTTTAACCCAATCTTCACTGCCCATTCCACACAACTTCATAAGCTATGTGCATCATTTAACATAACTTTTCCCTTCACGAGTCACAAGTAATGTACACAGATCTATCTTGCCATCTGAATTAGGCTTAGGGCCTATGCGACACAACTGCATTAACTTCTCCATCTTTCTCTATATAGAATAGACACAAAACAAACACTTAAGACTGGGGAGATGACAAACCTGGCACAAGACCTTCACAGCCGTCTACCCTTCCTATCTGTCCCTGTCTGATTTCCGTGTTCTGTAGACTACTATCAGGGCATGTACTGAGTCAAGTTACTCTAAGTAACATGCCCTATGGGAGTCCAGTTACTCGACCTATTCTCTCCAGAACCAAAAATCATATATTATCAGGCTATGAACTGAGTCAAGTTACTCTAAGTTACATGCCCCTATGGGAGTCCAGTTACTCGACCTATTGCAGCACAGGTGACCACTTTGATCTATCCCATCTCCAGACACTGCTCAAAAACCCTCTTTCCTACCAGTCATCTCCCCTCCACACATATAACAGGCCGCAGCAACTTAGCATGACGGTTCTTCCGCAATTAAATGGCCAACAGCGGAGATTACCCCATCTGCCGTCTTCAGAGACCCTAAAAGACCGGACGCGGTCAGGCAATCTGCACAGGGTACCCCGAAAAACAGGTAAAGCCAACAGATTATAATAAAATCAGCAGACTTACCGTTTTTGTTAGGGAGGTGATCAGTCTCCTGGCTCGGGGTACTCAGTGCGTCCTGCCGTCTCCTTCACCGGTCATTCAAGGTTTGGGGATTCTCCAATACTGTTGTCCCACGTTGGAGCGTCAATTGTAAGGGTAATATTAATAACAATATTAATAACAAGTTGCTGCTCCTGACCAAATCAATATAGACCAAGCGCCGGCATTGAAAAGTAGTAGACACCAGACACAGTGAGTCAGATGTACACCCTTCCTTGGTCAGACCCAAGCTCCCAGTGTCTGTTTATTATAAGACATTAGCTTTTTACTCAAAAAGGGGCTCGGTCAGCCCTACTGAGATGTATTCATTGGTCCATGGGCAATAAGGGGCTCGGTCAGTCCATGGGCGGATCCATGAGGTCATCAAGGGGTGTGGTCTTGATCGAGTATGTTATTCTGTGATTGGTTCGTCTTGCCTGACCTCCAGCTTCGGTGATTGGTCCGTCTTCTTTGGACTCCATCTTGCTCTCAGCACATGGTGTGATGTGGCAGGAAATGGCAGCCATGTTTAAATCACAACTTATACAATGTAAAATAATACACTATATATATCATTTCTCCCATGCCCTTATGTCTTAGGCTTAATGAAGTATTTTGATCTTAAGGCTCTCCTTAACAGGCATACATGTATTAGCAAAGGCACTATGTGTCAACAGCACTACAGTTGTATGCCACTCTGGTTTGTTGTATGGCAACAGCACAGGTTTAGCGTTTGTTTGCTGCATAATGTAGACAAAGCGCATCACAGTACATGAGGCCATTCTAATGTGTTCACCCACATGATGTTTCACAAATGAAAATGAAGGGCCCAACATGCCTACAGCAACCAGAACTCCTACAGCCATGTCCCGCTACATAGACAACATTATTCTATACAAAATTTCCAATGGCCCAGTGGGTATTGATAGGATCAAAACACACAGACATGTGGAGTTGGTGAAGGCATGGAGAGCGCTATACCTACCGTCTGGCCAGCAGTGTGTGCTTGAAGAGACGCTACCAAGATGTTGCATATGGCTATGCAACACACAAGTGCTTTCAACACTGCCCATTTTAAATGGACCATCAACCAATCACAACGCACCTGAGTGAGCCAATACTATGCTTCGGGCGTGGCAACGCCGAGGCGGGTGCGTTAATTAGATGACGCCAGTGCGCTGTGATTGGCTGCGTCACAAAAATACACCACGCAAGTGCGTGCTCAAGGCTGCTCGCCAGAGTCATTGGGTAAGTAGTGGGGGTCAGACGTCATATCTACGATGCTTGAGTGTGTTTGGTTGTGAGGCTTCTCATTGCCTATACATGTATACTGTCTGGATAACTGGAAATACAACTACAGCTGTGTGCAGGCCACAGTTCAGATGTGGGACCTTGTGTTAACTTAGCCAAAATACAGTATGCATGTGAAGAAAATGGTGCATGTGCCATACTCATTGAGCTTACATCTTTCCCTTTATATAGTGTTACTAGTAAAAAGGTCTGATGCTATTGCATCGGGAGTGGGGTGACATCAAGATGGGGGGCGGGCTGTTTGGCATTGGGGGCAGCAGCTGTCACTTCACCCTGTGGGGTATCAGCAGGGGCAGTGTGGGGAGTGAGGGCATGTGGGGGGGTAAGAGGGGTGAGCAGGGGCAGTGTGGGGATGTGAAAGGGATAAACAGTGGCAGTGTGGGGTGAGTGGGGCATGAGCAGGGGCAGTGTGGGGGGTTGAGCAGGGGCAGTGTGGGTGATTGGGGGCAGTTGGGGTGGGGTGAGAGGGTAAGCAGGGTGTGTGGGTGAGTGGGGGGGGTAAGCAGGTACAGAGTGGGGGCATGAGCAGGGGCAGTGTGGGGAGTGAGGGCATGTGGGAGGGGTAAGAGGGGTGAGCAGGGGCAGTGCGGGTGAGTGGGGTCAGTGTGGGTGAGTAGGGGATAATCAGGGGCAGTGTGGGGAGTGAGGAAATACGGGGGTAAGAGTGAGCAGGGGCAGTGTGGGTGATTGGGGGGGTAAGCAGGGGCAGTGTGGGTGATTGGGGGGGTAAGCAAGGGTAGTTTGAGGAGTGAGGACATACGGGGGGGGTAAGAGGAGTGAGCAGGGGCAGTGTGGGTGATTGTGGGCAGTTGGGGTGAGAGGGGTAAGCAGGGTGAGTGGGGGCATGTGGGGGAGGTAAGAGGGGTGAGCAGGGGCAGTGCGGGTCAGTGGGGGGGCTATGCAGGGGCAGTGTGGGTGAGTGGGGGGGCTATGCAGGGGCAGTGTGGGTGAGTGGGGGGGCTATGCAGGGGCAGTGTGGGTGAGTGGGGGGGCTATGCAGGGGCAGTGTGGGTGAGTGGGGGGGGGGCTATGCAGGGGCAGTGTGGGTGAGTGGGGGGGCTATGCAGGGGCAGTGTGGGTGAGTAGGGGGGTAAGCAGGGGCATTGTGGGTGAGTTGGGTGGGCTATGCAGGGGCAGTGTGGGTGAGTGGGGGCAGTGTGGGTGAGTAGGGGGTAATCAGGGGCAGTGTGGGGAGTGAGGGCATAGTGGGGGGAAGAGTGAGCAGTGGCAGTGTGGGTAAGTGGGGGGGGGGCTATGCAGGGGCAGTGTGGGTGAGTTGGGTGAGCTATGCAGGGGCAGTGTGGGTGAGTAGGTGGTAATGAGGGGCAGTGTGGGGAGTGAGGGCATAGTGGGGGGAAGAGTGAGCAGGGGCAGTGTGGGTGAGTGGGGGGTTGAGCAGGAACAATGTGGGTGATTGGGGGCCGTTGAGGTGGGGTGAGAGGGGTAAGCAGGGTGTGTGGGTGAGTGGGGGGGTAAGCAGGTACAGAGTGGGGGCATGAACAGGGGCAGTGTGGGGAGTGAGGGCATGTGGGAGGGGTAAGTGGGGTCAGTGTGGGTGAGTAGGGGGTAATCAGGGGCAGTGTGGGGAGTGAGGAAATACGGGGGTAAGAGTGAGCAGGGGCAGTGTGGGTGAGTGGGGGGCTATGCAGGGGCAGTGTGGGTGAGTGGGGGGCTATGCAGGGGCAGTGTGGGTGAGTGGGGGGGGCTATGCAGGAACAGTGTGGGTGAGTGGGGGGGCTATGCAGGAACAGTGGGTGAGTGGGGGGGCTATGCAGGAACAGTGTGGGTGAGTGGGGGGGCTATGCAGGGGCCGTGTGGGTGAGTGGGGGGGGCTATGCAGGGGCAGTGTGGGTGAGAAGGGAGTAATGAGGGGCAGTGTGGGGAGTGAGGGCATGGGGGGGGGGAAGAAGAGTGAGCAGGGGCAGTATGGGTGATTGTGGGCAGTGGGGGGGGTAAGCAGGGGGTGTGTGGGGGGTTAAGCAGGGGCAGTGTGGGGAGTGAGGGCATGGGGGGGTAAGAGGACTGAGCAGGGGCAGTGTGAGTGAGTGGGGTGTAAGCAGGGGAAATGTGGGTGAGTTGGGTGGGCTATGCAGGGGCCGTGCAGGTGAGTGGGGGCAGTGTGGGTGAGTAGGGGGTAATCGGGGGCAGTGTGGGGAGTGAGTGAGGGCATGGGGGGGGGGGGAAGAGGAGTGAGCAGGGGCAGTGTGGGTGAGTTGGGTGGGCTATAGAGGGTCAGTGTGGGTGAGCAGGGGCAGTGTGGATGATTGGGGGGTAATCAGGGGCCGTGTGGTTGCAGATGTCAGCGCCGCTGCCCCTGTAACCTTAGTTGAGGAGGGGGAGTGGTGGTGGTAGCAGACTGCAGGGCCGGCGGGCCTGCAGGCTGCAATGACAGTGCGCCACCGCCATCAGAGCGGGGGCGGCAGCGGCGGGCAGCGTCTGTGATGAAGGGGTCCGCAGATGCTGGCGGCAGGCCCTTCAGTAATAGCACTCCCCCTGGCTGCGGCAGGCCTGCAATGAGAGTGCGGCGGCCAGTGTCTGTGATGAAGGGGGGCCGCAGATGCTGGCGGCGGGCCCTTCTGTAATGGCGCTCCTCTTGGCTGCGGCGGGCCTGCAGCTTGCAATGAGAGTGCGCCGCGGGCGCCATCTGAGCGGGGGACGCAGCGGTGGGCAGCGTCTGTGATGAAGGGGACCGCAGATGCTGGCGGCGGCCCCTTCTGTAATGGCGCTCCCCCTGGCTGCGGCGGGCCTGGAGGCTGCAATGAGAGTGCTCCGGCATCTGAGCGGGGGACGCAGCACCGCAAGTCGAGCTGCACCGAGAACCCAGCGGTGAGCAAGGGGCGGAAGGCACCGCCGGCATCCGGGCAGCGTCGACGTCACGGCGGGGCCGACGGTTGCCAGGATGGTGGCGGTGTGAGGTAGTGCGGATGCGGCTCGCGATGACGCTACGAGTCATCGCTCGCAGTGCCGCAAAGGATTTTGGGATTCGGCTACAGTGCCCAAATCCCAAACTCCTGATTTATATAAGTAGATGGGTATACAAGTAGGGTGAATTATGTGGTGTGGCCAACCTTTTCTGTCATGCTAAATGTATCCTGACTTTGCCACACAAAATGGAGGCGTAGTGTTGATGGGCCACCTTGACTGTGTTAGCATTATTGTGCATGTGTGAGGGCAAATAACCAGCGTATCACAATTAACAGGGATGTAGTTTGGTTAGGGTGACTCATGCAGTGTGTAATGTTGGCTTGACATGTCTGTGTTCATACACCATGCATGTTCGCCGTGGTGGGATTAGTGATTTTGTTGTGGGGTCCTCCAAATGTGGATGTATGTGGGCAAATGTGTGGTAGGATTAATGTGCTGATGTCCTTTCCACACATGATGTTGTCCAATATGTTATTTGTGGTATTGAGAATGTAGAATTGTTATGGTCAGGTACTTAATGTGACTTGTGTTTTTTTTAGTACCATATGGCTTGTGTGTGGTTTTGTTGGCCTAAGGATGTTATTGTATGTGGTGTCAGTGTTGTGAATTTCACTGGGGGCTGGGCCACTATTTTTGAACCTTGTATTTTATCCTTCTATGTGTAGCCTGTATGTAGGCAAGTGAATATTGTATGGTTTTGATGATTTCTTACATGTAAATTATGACTTACCTTTCTTTTTTCTACTGTTCCCCAGGGGTTGGTTGGTTGTGCTCATCATGGATACTGAACGGAGGCTTCTTGTGGCCTTGGTGGATGAGGACTTGTGGCTGGAGGAGAGAGCTGAGAAATTGCGGGCTTGTAGACCATGCCGTGTTTGGTTTCGGGAGTGGCTTTTGCAAAGAGACAACCTAAGCCACATTTATTAGAAACAGCGCCCAAATAGGCTTATATAAGTGAGGCAGAGCCCGCCACATGTCAGTGCAAGTGGGAAAGGGTTCTGCCGTATGCATAAAGGTACTCAAATTAGCATTTTCAACACAAAAGAACAAAAAGTACTATGCAAAAAGTCAAATTTTATTGGAAAACGTCATTAAAAATGGTAAGGTGGCAAGAAAGGCATATACAACAAGCCCATCAGGTTCAAGCAAGGGCAGTGAGATATAATAATACATCAACGGGTAGGCATAATCTCACAGTAATAGAAAAGTCCCACAAGTACAAAGGTAAAAAAAACCCCCAAAAGGGTCATTACCATATAAATGACAAAGGCGTAGTTACAGTGAACATGATTACATCCAAATAAAGTGCAAGTGCAACAAGTATATAGACTATACATAAATCCTTAGAATGAACATGCTCAAACGCTTTTGTCATGATCGAAGTACAAGGAGGGGTCCCATCAATAAAGACCTGTGCATACCCATGTTAGATCCAAGTATGTTGCCCTCAGCAAGGGACCTGATGGGCAAGAACCCCGACGCGGCGTTTCGCTGCATAAGCCTGGTAGCTGCAGCTTCCTCAAGGGGGAGTGTTGTGTGCTCTATGTCAGCCCTCATTCGTCCCCCTATATATGATCATAACGAGCGAGGCCCGTACAGCACCTGTGTGTGCGCGTCATCCTCAGTCGCCGCGCGCCGGAAGTGACGCTCCAGTCAACGTGACGGCCGGCCGTGACGCGCACGCGGCGCCATGGGACGCGTCACCATGGTACCCACGCATGCGCGTCAGGCTCGGCCGTCCTGGAAAGCGTCACCCCGCGCGCTGGTGTGAGGAGAGCGGGATGGACGAGGAGCCTAAGAGCCCGGTGGTAACTGTTAATTAAGTATGGGGGATCATAGAGGAGACACGGAGCGACACATCATTGGAAAAGAGAATTAAAAACAAACAATTTGCACCTTAGTTAACTATAATGGAAAAAATGAATAGTCCTCAATCCTCTAAATATATAGTCTTCCCGAGGGAAGATGAGTAGTTTTATGGCATCAGTTCAAAGAGTCACACAAATCTAGAAAGTCCCTAATTAAGGACAAAAAACCAGATCCCATGACTTGAAGATAATCCGAGGTCCAGTATGGTCCCTTTTGTATCGAAATTGGTGCCAATGTGGATGAGAGTATTCAACGTCCATAGGTCAAGAAAAAAGAAGGTGACTGAAATAAAGAATTAAAAACAATTAAAATCTTTCCCAAAATGATGGAAGAGTATATGCACAAAGGAAACACAGATGCAAAAATGCGTGCAAGAAAGATAACCAGTCTCACAGGTATGACTTGAAAGATTTTGGGAAAGATTTTAATTGTTTTTAATTCTTTATTTCAGTCACCTTCTTTTTTCTTGACCTATGGACGTTGAATACTCTCATCCACATTGGCACCAATTTCGATACAAAAGGGACCATGCTGGACCTCGGATTATCTTCAAGTCATGGGATCTGGTTTTTTGTCCTTAATTAGGGACTTTCTAGATTTGTGTGACTCTTTGAACTGATGCCATAAAACTACTCATCTTCCCTCGGGAAGACTATATATTTAGAGGATTGAGGACTATTCATTTTTTCCATTATAGTTAACTAAGGTGCAAATTGTTTGTTTTTAATTCTCTTTTCCAATGATGTGTCGCTCCGTGTCTCCTCTATGATCCCCCATACTTAATTAACAGTTACCACCGGGCTCTTAGTCTCCTCGTCCATCCCGCTCTCCTCACACCAGCGCGCGGGGTGACGCTTTCCAGGACGGCCGAGCCTGACGCGCATGCGTGGGTACCATGGTGACGCGTCCCATGGCGCCGCGTGCGCGTCACGGCCGGCCGTCACGTTGACTGGAGCGTCACTTCCGGCGCGCGGCGACTGAGGATGACGCGCACACACAGGTGCTGTACGGGCCTCGCTCGTTATGATCATATATAGGGGGACGAATGAGGGCTGACATAGAGCACACAACACTCCCCTTGAGGAAGCTGCAGCTACCAGGCTTATGCAGCGAAACGCCGCGTCGGGGTTCTAGCCCATCAGGTCCCTTGCTGAGGGCAACATACTTGGATCTAACATGGGTATGCACAGGTCTTTATTGATGGGACCCCTCCTTGTACTTCGATCATGACAAAAGCGTTTGAGCATGTTCATTCTAAGGATTTATGTATAGTCTATATACTTGTTGCACTTGCACTTTATTTGGATGTAATCATGTTCACTGTAACTACGCCTTTGTCATTTATATGGTAATGACCCTTTTGGGGTTTTTTTTTACCTTTGTACTTGTGGGACTTTTCTATTACTGTGAGATTATGCCTACCCGTTGATGTATTATTATATCTCACTGCCCTTGCTTGAACCTGATGGGCTTGTTGTATATGCCTTTCTTGCCACCTTACCATTTTTAATGACGTTTTCCAATAAAATTTGACTTTTTGCATAGTACTTTTTGTTCTTTTGTGTTGAAAAAACCTAAGCCACATGCGGCTGCTCTGTCAGCAGGAGGACAGGAGTCCGCGTGACTTCAGGAGCTATCTCCGTATGTCCGAGGACTCATTCAAGTTCCTATTGGAGGGCATTCAGCCATGGATAGCCCTTGAGGATACTGTGATGAGTACAGCTGTGCCACCTGAGGTGCGGTTGGCTGTGACTTTGAGGTTCCTGGTAACAGTTTGCTCGATGAAGGACCTGCAATACTCTGCTTCTGTGTCGCGACCACTGCTGAGCCGCCTCTAACACGAGACGTGTGAGGCCATCCTGAGGTGCCTTGTGCCAGCCTTTTTGCATTTACCAACCACCCCCACCGAGTGGATGGACGTTGTCAGTGGTTTTGCAGATCGCTGGCAATTTCCAAACTGCGTTGGGGCATTGGATGGTAAGCATATGAGGATCACTCAACCCCCCCCCCCCCCCCAACAGCGGGTCCTTTTATTACAACTATAAAGGGTACTTTAGTGTGATCCTCATGGCCATTGTGGATGCTCAATATGAGTTCCTGTACGTGGATGTTGGGATGAACGGGTGTATCTCAGATGGGGTTGTGTTTGGGCACAGCTCCTTTGGCCAAGAGCTGAGGAGACGTGCTCTCAACTTGCCCTCAAATGCCCTCTTGTTTCTGTACAACTGAATTGTCAACATTTATTGTTACTTGTATTGTTACTTGTCCTAGTCTGCCCTTTTCAACATGTAAAGCGCCATGGAATATAATGGCGCTATATAAATTAATAATAATATAATAATGAGACAACTTTGCATTTGTGGGGGATGAAGCCTTTCCACTTCATGCTCACCTACTACGGCCATATCCCCAGAGGACTGTTACTTCTGAGCAGCGCATTTTCAATTACCGGCTATCCCGGGCCCGCCGTGTGGTTGAAAATGCCTTCGGGATCATGGCTAATAGATTCTGCATCTTTCATACCACTTGGAATATGAAACTGTAATCTGTAGATATAGTAGTGCTGGCATGCTGTGTGCTACATAACTTCCTGTGTCGTAGAGATACAGCATCATACACGCCGTCAAGTTATGTGGATTCAGTGGACTCCACAACAGGGGAACTCCGTCCCGGGGCGTGGCGTGGCGTGCAACCGACCCTCGTCTGGCGCCACTCCAGCCGCTGAGCCAGAGTCAAAGTCAGCAGGATGCCAGGAGCAGCAAAGACAGCTACTGCTCCTACTTCAATGGCCCTGGGGCAGTGGCCTGGCAGCAACAAGAGGGGTAGGGTGTCTGGGGTTGTCAGGCACCACTACCAGGAGGAGGGTGGAGTCAGCAGTGTGGCTGCACCATGACATTATTTGTTCCTAAGGTTACAGTTTTATTTTGGTTTTGTGTTTGCTAATTTGTTGTTCACAAAGCAAAAATTGTGTTTTCAGTATTGCCATTATTTAAGCTGCCCTTTGTAGTATGTGTGTGATGTTAACACTGGTGTTTTTGATGTCTATGTTCTTGGATTATATGTTCATGTGCACAAAATGAAAAAAAAAAAACATTCTGATCAGAAATACCTGTGTCTGTGTTGACTTTTCACTACAGGGCAGTTGCACATTGCATTAAGCTGTGCAGAGAGTTATGCGAGACCACAATGGTCGTTAGGGGTCCCAGCAGCATTGTCTGCTAATGTCCAGTACACAGGCCCAGCCCATTGGCCACCACACTGTCTCATTCACCATATTATATGGATTTACACATAGGTATGTGTCAACACACATGCACATTTTAATTGTGTTTGTTGAGGATGGAGGTAGTCATCAGTATCGGAACACACACGTGTGCACACACATAGTTCAGCTAGGACCACACACAATCCATGCACATATGTCCTGAGTGTTGTTTGGAGCTTACCTACGTTAAAAACAGACGCACACATAGCCATTCATGGTGTACTTCGCAGTGCAACACGCGAGCCATCCTGTGTGGCTTTTATCCTACACAAAAGTGTGTTTTGGGAGCCGCAACACATGTCACGAGCATGCAGTAGCGAGATAGTAGAAAGGGCACTTCCTCACAAGGCTGAACAATGGTGACGCAGTTGTGTAGCCCAATCGGAGTGGTAGGGGCGCGGTGTACGACACTCTGCCACGCCTGTGTCCTCGCCGTGCTTTACACTGTGCGCCCTCATCACTGATGAGGTGGTGGCGTGTGGCGTGGCGAGGTGGCAATTTGAAATTGTTTCAGGTCTGCGCCAGGCCATTTCCGGAACGCAGGATCGCCGAACATCGCACGTGAGATTTCTGTGTGACAGGGCGACGACTGTGCAGAAAAGTGCCCACGTCAAATTGCCAGTCATATGGCGGCGATATTGCTACGTGTGACGGTACCTTTAGCAACAGGGATTTCTGGTCCATTCCACCATGCTAAATCTTACCTCACAGGAATGGGAATTCCCTGAGAAAAGATTCAAGAGCAATACCCTCTTGAATCCAGTGCGATCCAGTGGGATGTCCCGAAGGTGGACGTGCAGCTGGCTCGCGTTGCTAAGAAAACTGCCCTCCTCTTTGAGGACACGTCCCAACGTAGAGATCAGATGGACCGGAAAATTGAGAGCTTTATGAAACGCTCATGGGAAGCCTCCTCAGCTATGATACAGGCAAATATCGCCTCCACCTGTGTTTCTAGGTCTCTCCTTAAATGGATGGACCAGCTTGAGTCCCATATTTCGCTGGGTACCCCTAGGGGGGAGGAGCTCCTAGATTCTCTCCCCTTGCTCCGGAAAGCTACCTGCTTTCTCGCAGATGCCTCTGCAGAATCGGTCCGTTTGGCTGCCAGGACTTCTGTCCTATCCAATTCCGCCAGGCGGGCCTTGTGGTTAAAAATGTGGAGTGGTGATTCCACTTCCAAAATGCGGCTCTGCTCCCTCACTTTTTAAAGAAGGTTTGGTGTTTGGGCCAGCTTTGGAGGAGATCCTTGAAAAAAACGACAGATCGCAAGGCTCTATCAGAACAAAAACCCACCAGGAAACGGCCCTTTCGTCCCTCGGTGCCTCAGGCTTCCCAGCCCAGAGGGAAGGGGAAGTCGGGCCGGTGGAGTTACCCGAAGGCGAAGGGGAAAAATATCCTTGTCCCACCCTGACAAACAGTGACTTGGCCCAGGTGTTGGGGGGGGGGGCTTGGGGGGGGCTTGGACTGGCGGCCTTCTTCCTCCAGTGGCAGAACATCACCACCTCTCAGTGGGTGCGGGAGGTCATTTCGGAGGGTCTTCTCATATAATTCAAGTCGCTTCCCCCACCGGGGCTCCGGGTCACTGCCCTGCCTTCTCAGGAGGCTCAGACTGTCCTGCTCGCAAATGTTTCCTCGGTTCCGGCCCAAGAGGAGGGGATGGGTCACTACTCCCACCTCTTCTTGGTCCGGAAACCATCAGGGGATTCCAGGGTGATCATCAACCTGAAACGTCTCAACCGCCATGTCCGTTACCGGCGTTTCAAGATGGAGTCCATCAAGTCAGCGTTTTGGCTAATAGGACTCCACCACCAGATGGCAACCATCGATTTAAAGGATGCATACTTCCATGTTCCGATTCATCCTCGGCACGGGAAGTTCCTCAGATTCGCGGTGCTGCGCAATGGGGAAATCCTCCATTTCCAGTTCAACGTACTTCCGTTTTGGTTATCCTCAGCTCCAAGGGTCTTCTCCAAGATTATGGCGGAAGTGGTGGCTTTTCTGAGGGGTCAGGGCATTTGCATTGTACCTTTTTCCCTATCGCCACGACAGCACCACCTGACAGCACCACCTGAGAGATAGGACCGCCCATCCAAGACAGGAAACCTCTGAGATAAAAAGGCGGGACCTCTCCTGAACCTCAGTTTAGGTTTCCTGTCTTGGAGGTGGGAGACCTCTGAAGTTCATGCGGTCCTGGCCTGACCCGGTAGCTGGAAGAGCTGTCCTTACCTAGGCAGTGGCTCCGGACTTGGGTGCAGAAGCTCCTCCACGGGGTATCCCCTGCGGTGGTGGTAGGCAAGGGGTCTGGAGAGGGCCACCAGCGGCTTGTTCTCGGCCCTTGTCGCCGCCCGGGTGTCCCAGCTGCACGGTGGGTGGCGGCCCTGCAGTCTCTGCCCCAGGTGAAGAGGATGGTTTGCAGGCAGGGCGCAGCATTCCTGGGTCTGTAATGGGCCTGGGAGCGGTTTTCCCGGCGGCAGGTTTGAATTTCGCGCCGGGAGCCGCTACTTCCGGTTTAGGGCAGGGTGGATTGATTTAAATCACGCCGATTTAAATCATGATTTAAATCACGATTTAAATCAAAAGTTTTTTTTCTATTTAAATCGGATCGATTTAAATCATGATTTTAATCATGATTTAAATCACTGATTTAAATCAAAAGGTTTTTTTTTAATATAAATCACGATTAAAATGAGAAGTGAGAGCAGTGTGCATGTGCGCCCATAGTTACACGGACGAAACTAGGGGCAACGATCTAACGCCAGGGTGAGGGGGGGACCCCAAAGTAAGTAAAAATCTTTTTTGTTTTACTATATGGCAATAGGTAGGTGTTTAAAAGCAGCATGTCTTAATTGTATAAACTATTAATAGCCTCCACATTTTGTTCATACTGCCCCTTTAATTCCACACTTCTAGCTTGGTTTCAGTTTTGGTTTAGTTTCTTTTTCCTGCATTCAGTTGACATGCCCAAACTTGTTGGATAGTCAGCAGTACTTGGCTCAGGCTGTAGTAACATCAGCAGTGCTTGGCTCAGGCTGTAGTAACAATCAAACTTCATAAGTGATCTGTGTGAGCCATGGCAGCAGGTCGTAAGAGAGACCCTATTTGGGTTCATTTTGTTGAGATGCCAGCAGCAGATCTTGGAAAGAAAGGTTTTGTGCACACAACAGTCCGAAACCGCTTAGGAACTGCTAAAGCAGGACAACTGGTTTTCCTAATAAAAGTCCTAAATAAACAGTAGGCTTAAAGGACTGATGTATTCACTGAAGATGTTTGCTTACTTCAAACGTTAGAGATAGGCTATTGTTAAAAAGTACTTACTCTCTGTAGTTCAATTCTGAGTGTTTAATAGTGCAAATAAAAATTATTAGGTTTCATAATCAACTGTTTTAATATTTTTATTTGTGTAAAACAATTAGATTTGCAAAAAGACAAAGTTTTGCTTATGTACAACTTGATTAAAAAATCTGATTTAAATCAAATGATTTAAATCAAAAAAATCTGATTTAAATAAAAAAAATCTGATTTTTTTGATTTTTTTAAAAAAATCAAGATTTTTATCCACCCTGGTTTAGGGCGCGGACCAGAAGTGACGTTCCGCGCATGCTCAGTGCGGGCCAAGATGGCAGCGCACAGCGTTCGGCAGCAGGGAGACGCTGGAGCGGTTCCAGGTGGTGAGGGGCAAGGCACGGAGGGCAGAGCCAGCCAGCGTCCGGCGGTGTGACAGCATTCCCTTTCGGCTCCAATCGTGGGGAAGCATCAGCAGTGGCGGCCGCAGGTCCTCAGAGAAGGGATCCAGGATGAAGGGACCCTAATGCCCGGAAGTCGGTATGCGCCTGGTGGGTGAGTGCCTTCGGGCTGTACTGTCTGTATTTTCACCACCTGAGGTATGTGCTTTCTGCAGGGTTCCTCTTCCAGAGGGTTGTACTGCCAGATTTATGTGGCCCTTGCATTGTGGAGACTGTGGGACTCGCGGTCCCCAGTCCTGCCTCTAGCCTTGGAGCTTTAGTGTGGGAGGCCTTTCCGTCCCTGCAGCTAGCCGGGATGGATGGGGGACATTTGTGGCAGAAGGCTTTGGGCTCTTCCTCTGGTTGTGACCGTGCCGCTCGTTGTTTTCACTGGTGGGAGCCGCAGGTCTTGCTCATCCTCTGCCTCGTCCTCCTCATCGTCCTCCGGGTCCTCCTCCTCTGTTGACAGCAGAGAACGGACGCCGTGGGTTCCACGTAATGACACTGATTTTTTGCTTGCAGCGGTCCGTTCGCCTGTGGGGTGGGTGGATGCCCATGGCCCCTGTTCGGTGACGGATTTAAGGTTCGGTGGTCTGTCTTCTACGCAGAGACAGACTTTTCCCTTAAATCTGAGGGTCCAGGCCTAAAAATTTTAGCTCCTGGTCTAAGCCTGTTCGGAAGGCCTCTCTCTTCCTATTAGGCTACTGGCGTAATTCCTGGGAATCCACTGCTAGCATTTTTTTTTTTTTTTGGCCTCGTGTTTTGGTTGCAGCTGTTGGTGGCTCAAGTGAGGGACGGGTCTCCTACGGCGGAGACCTTGTCTTCCTTCCTTTGACTCTTGCTGCTGCGGCTTTTCTGGTGGATTCCTCGTTGACTTGGCGGCAACGGCTATGTTTTTCTTTAATGCTGCTCATCCTGCCTTATGGTGGGGGCCTGGCCCGGTGTTGCCCACTATGGGTTTCTTTACCTGGTGCGGGTGCTTTTCCGGTTGGTACATCGCTGGCTGATATCTTGGCCCTGGCTTGTGCCAATGTGGATGCTTTTCCCTCCGGGGTTCCGGCTCCCGCCTTCCGGGGCCGTTCCCTTTCGTGACCCTCGGATTGCTACCCTGAGGTCCCCTAGTCGGACGACGAAGTTCTTGGGCCAACGGGTGAAGCATGTAGTCGGGTTTTTTGGTTCGGGGGTTCCTCCTTTGGCGAGAAGTTCCAGTCTCAGTGACGGCTTGCTCCAGGACGGAGGAAGGCTTTCCCCTTCCTCCCAGCCGACTCCGGGTTTGGGGCTTGCGAGGGGGTTCTCGCTCTTCTCAGTGCTGGTTGACACTGGGGTTCGCTTCGGCTCCTGTGGGGCCCCTGGTGATTGCGTCTGTCCGCTGTTCAGGAAAAGGCGATTTTCTGATAAGAGGGGTACGGGCACTTGTGCGACTAAAAGGGGTTTCCCCGGGTTCCTCCAGCCGCCTGCGGCAGGGGGTTCTGTCCCCGCTGGTTCTCGTGCCACGGCCAGTCGGTTCGTTCCAGACTTTTATACCCATGAATCCCCTGAACGGCTTTCTGGTGCAGAGTTCGTTCCTGAGGGGGACTTGGTAGTCGGCAATCGGGGTTTGTTTCCACATTGTTTCAGGGTGGGGCTGGATCTGACGGACGCATAATACAATGTTCCGGTTCACAGTCACCACCGGCAGTTCTGATGTTCGCCCAGTGGGGGGGGGGCTTCCTCTGCCTTGCTGTGCCAGGCTCTCCCCTTCGGCCTGGCGATGGTTCCTCCGCTTTTCACGGCGCTGCTGGCAGTAGTGAGGCCACTTCCGACGTCCACTGGTTTTAATCAATCCTTGTCTGGACGTTTGCTGCTTGTGGGGGACTCCTGGGGTCTGTGCCTCGCCCGTCTGCAACTGGTTTAGTCTTCCCTGGGTCAGCTGGGTTGGATTGTTGATCTGGGAGGGTCCAGGCTGTTCCCCGCCACGCGTCAGCTGGTTCTGGGGTGATTTCTGGGTTCCCAGTCTCTGCTTTGCCTCCTTCTAGACGTCTGGGGTCGTGGCATGACTGAAAGCAGTCCAGAGTCCCCGCACGGGCATAATGTCGGGAAGTTCCCCGCTGTCCTCAAGAGGCCATTGCATCTTCGGTCATCCTTTCTGCAGTACAGGGCTCTCTTCGGTTGGTTTTCTGGAGGGCTGTGTCCCTCTTGGGCTCCCTCTCGTCCTGTATCCCCGCTGTTCCTTGGGCACAGTTGCGCTCTCGGGCCCTTCTGTGATGGTTCCCAGCGTCAGCTTGGGTTGGGGGCGGCCTTGGGCGCATAGATTGTTCTGTCCCTTCCGCCTTTAGATTCTCTGGAGGGGCGGCTCTCCGGGGCGTCCCGTGGGGTGGTCCGGTCTCCGACGTGCTTACCATGGAGGCCAGTTCCTGGAGATGGGGGCCCTTCTCGGGACCTGTCCGCTCGGGGGGGGGGGGCCTGAGACTCATCGCCTCTCCAGGCTGTCCTCCCTTATGCGAGAGTTCCTGGCTGTTTGGAAGGCAGTTTCTGCGTTCCTTACTTCCCTTCGAGGGCGCCATCTTGGTGTCCTCTCCTGCTACAGTGTGTGGTGGCTTCCTGGCACCGTCAGGGGGACACCCGGTCTCAGGCACTCATGGGTGTTACGCGGGGCGTTGTCAGCTGTTGGACGCCCGTCTGATTTCCCTCTCTGCCCTTCGCATGGGGGAGGGTGGCAACTTCCTGGACGGATTCTCTCAGCTGGGTGCAGCTCCGAAGGGAGATGTGGGCCCTAGATCCGAGTGTTTTTTTTTTTTCGCTCCGATTGTGGCCGGGTTGGGCCTTCTGGAGATTGCTTTCTTGCCACTCGAGAGCCCGGTCTGGCGTGTTGATTCTGTTCTCTGATTCCCGGAGTCCGGCCCGTTGCTGGGGACACTCTTCTGATCCCCTGGTCCTTGGGCCTTCTGTGTCCCTTCCCTCCCTTGGTTGGGTTTCCTGCAGTGCTTCTGAAGGTCTGGAAGGACAGGGCGTGGGTCGTCATGATGGCGCCCTTCTGGCCCCAGGGAGCTTGGTTCTTTTGGCTCCGTCGCCTGTCCATACAGGCTCCCTGGACTCTCCCCCTCTTCCGGTCTCTCCTGCGGGGGCCGGTCCCCCTTCCGCTGGTCTCCGGCTGACGGCGTGGGACTTGACCAGGCGCTCCGGTCACGGGGGGATTCTCTGGTGACCTGGTTAGTGCGCTGAGGTCCGGTCGGATGCCGGTTGCCACCGTTTTTTTTTTCTGGTACTGGGTGGTTTGCCTTTTCTGTCTTCAGGGATGGGTCTGGACGGTGGGCTCCTGTGCCGGCAATTTTCGACTTCCTCCAGTGGGTGGGGGATTGGTCTCTGTCGAGTCCCTGGGGCTCTGATTTTCGGCTTTGGGGGCCTGTGCCTTTGTTCCCTCGAGGGGGTCTTCTTGGGTGTCGTGGTTTTTCCGGTCCTGCCGGGGGGGGGGGCCACTCCGGTTCCCTGTCCACAGGTGGCTCCTTGGGGTCTCATTTTAGTTCTGGATGCCTTGACCACCCTCCCTTTGGGCCTTTATCTTGTGCTTCGCCTAGGGTCCTGCCTCTGCAGTTGGTCCTGTTGGGCGGTGGCTTGCCGTCCGCCAGCCTTTTTTGTGTCGTCCTGGCCTTGTCGGTGGTGGAGCCTTGTTCTCTGGTTTTGGCTGGACAGGGTCATCCTCTACCTGGTTCCTTCCTTCTTCCCAAGGTGGCTCTCATGTTCCGTGGACTGCGGGAGCTTGTTCTCCCTTCCTTCTGTTGTCTTCCTAAAATTGTGAAGGACGTGGTTCTCCACACATTCGTGGTCTGGTGGAGTTGCTTGCCTGCTTCGTCGGGCCACGGCCTGGCATCTGGCTCTGTCCCTCTTGGTTTCTTTCGGGGGGCCTCTTGGGGTGAGGCAGTGTCCGTGGGTGCCCTAGCTGGGTGGTTGCGGGAAGTCTTCGCTCTTGCTTCTTCCGGTCAGGTACGGGTCCCGGGGGGGCCTTTGTGCACTTCCACCAGGGCAGTAGCTGGTTCCTGGGCGGAGGTGGCTGTTGTCCCCTTAGTCTTGATCTGGGGGGCTGCTCCTTGATCTTCTCCTTCTCTTTTTTTTCAAGCATGTCAGGCTTGATTTGCTGCTGCTAAGGTGGTGACCTTTTGATAGACGGTTTCTGCTAGCGGTGGTCCCTCCCTACTTTTCATTTCTCTGAAATCTCTCAGGTGGTGCTGTCATGGCGATAGGGAAAAATCTAAATTACTTACCGGTAATGTGTTTTTCATGAGCCACAACAGCACCACCGCATTCCTCCCTATGGCCTGTTGGTGTTGGTCCCGTCTGGGGGGGGGGGATTTGTTGAGTTCTTTTGGTTGTGTACTAATGCTTGTTGGGTTCTCCTCTCCGGTCTCTGTAACCAAAACTGAGGTTCAGGAGAGGTCCCGCCTTTTTATCTCAGAGGTTTCCTGTCTTGGATGGGTGGTCCTATCTCTCAGGTGGTGCTGTCAGGTGGTGCTTTTGTGGCTCATGAAAAACACATTACCGGTAAGTAATTTAGATTATTTGGACGACTTCCTTCTTGTTGTTCCGTCCACTCTGGCCCTCGGTAGCAGCGTGGAGGAGTCCCTACAGGTGCTGAGGTCTCTGGGGTGGATCCTCAATCTCCAGAAGTCACATCTCCAGGCGACAGTTTCTCGGAGTCCTGTTGGATTCCGACAGGCAGATCTCTTTCCTCCCAGACGACCGCATACTGACTCTCCTGTCCAAGGTTTCGACTCTGAGTCAACAGTCGTCTCACACCCTGTGGGCGGCCATGTCTGTTCTGGGCTCCATGAAGTCCTGCATTCCGTTCGTCATGTGGGACCGACTGCTGTCTTCTTTTAACAAGAGGTACTGCCTCCCGGCCATCGTCTCCTCCTCTCTGCTCTGGTGGTTGAGCGCCCAGAACTTGCTGAAGGGTGTTTGCTGGGATCAGTCTCCAGTAGTCACCCTTACTACGGACGCCAGCCAGAGGGGTTGGAGAGCCTTGATTGCCCACACCCCGATTCAGGGGGTCTAGAGTCGCTCCATCAGTTCCCAGTCCTCCAATTACCGAGAACTGAGAGCAGTAGAGGAAGCCCTCCTTGCGGGTTGTGACCTGCTCAGGGGTTCTTATGTTCGGATGTATTCCGACAACATTGCGACGGTGGCTCACCTCAGTCATCAAGGTGGCACGAGGCCCGCCGCCCTGCTGTCGGTTTTTTTCTCGGATTTTCCTCTGGGCAGAACAGTTCGTACTATCCCTTTCAGCGGTTCACCTGACAGGTTCTCTGAACATTCAGGCAGATTTTCTGACTCGCTGGGACGTACACCCGGGAGCGTGGAGCCTGGACCCAGCTGTGTTCTGCTCGCTGGTCGCAAGATGGGGTATTCCAGACATCGACCTCTTCGCTTCCAGCGCCAATCAAAAGTTTGCAACTTATTTCTCCCTGAACCCTCGGGACGACGCGGTGGGAGTAGATGCATTTTCACAGGTGTGGAACTTTCCTCTCGTCTATGCCTTCCCTCCTGTTGCCCTCTTGGCACGGACGCTGCGGAAGATCAGTGAAGACAAGGTTCAGGCCATCCTGGTTGCTCCGGTGTGGCCACGATGGAGCTGGTACAATCTGATTGATTGTTTCTCTGACGCATGACGCTTGTCGGTTCGGTTGTTCTGGGCCCGAACCTCAGCTAGCTGTCCCAGAGGGCCGCTCTTTCATCCAGACCCAGGGAAGCTCAGTTTAGCTGCATGGCTTCTGAGGCCCGGGTGCTGAGAGCTCAGGGCCTGTCTGCTAAAGTAGTAGCTACGTTGCAAAAGAATCTTAAACAGATCACAAATCAGATTTATGATTAAGTATATGGCACAAATTTTCCTCCTGGTGTGGTTCTCGCCCTCCTGACCCACTCAGTCTGGATATTTCCCAAATTTTAGATTTTCTTCAGTCAGGTTGGTGCTGGGACTTAAAGGGATCCTGTCACCTCCAGAACGCCTCCTAAGCTAGCAAAACATGTCCCTGCAGCATCCCATCATTAATCTCGACACTCCTTTTGTCTCCTAAAAGCATCCTGTGAAAGTGCATAAAAACGTTTTAATACTTACTCATTAGGGATTATAATTAGCAGGGGCTATATTCTTTCTTCACCAGGGCGGGCTGTTTTTCAGGCTCCAGGATCCACCCTCTCTCTGTCTGTGTTCCTCTGCTTGTGCAGGCTTTACCCTCGCCCCTCTCTATCACTCACAGAATGCAAATCATTAGTTCTGCGTTCAGCTCCACATCACAGCAGCACAGACAGAGAGGGTGGATCCTTGTGGCTGCAAAACAACATGCCCTGGTGACTAAAGAATATAGCCTCTGCTAATTATAATCACTAATGAGTAAGTATTAAAACGTTTTTATGCACTTTCACCAGGATGCTTTTAGGAGACAAAAGAAGTGTGAGATTAGTGATGGGATGCTGCAGGAACATGTTTTGATAGCTTAGGAGGCATTTTGGAGGTGACAGGATTCCTTTAAACCTAGCACATTGAAGGTGCAGGTTTTCACCCCTCGGCTCGGTTTTTGATGCTGATTTAGCAAATAACCGTTGGTTTCGCGGATTTATGGTGTCTGCTTCTAGAATTTGCCCATGTACGAAGATTCTTGCTCCTGTCTGGGATCTCAACGTGGTTTTGACTGGACTGTCACATTCCCCCTATGAACCACTCGCCTCCTGTGATCTCCGGTTGTCTCACAAAACTGCTTTTGTTGTCGCTATTGCATATGCTCGACGAGTGGGGGAACTTCAGTCGTTGTCCATCAGGAAGCCGTATTTGACTATCCGTGATGACAGCATCGTGCTTCAGCTGGATTCTTCCTTCCTCCCCAAGGTGGTCCTAGAATTTTATCAGTCCCAGTCCATCGTCCATCGTTCCTTCTGTCAGTGCCTTTGGACTCCGATAGAGGAAGAAATTCATTCCTTGGATGTTTACAGAACAGTGCTACGTTACCTTGAAGTCACGGCACCCTGGCGTGTTGATCACAACCTTTTCATTCAGTCCTTCGGTCAGAATAAAGGCAAGAAGGTGGCTAAGAGTACCATTGCCAACTGGATCAAACGCACCATTACAGAATCCTACCGTGCCCAACAGCTACTGGCGCCTTCTGGGTTTACTGCACATTCCACCAAAGCTACCTCGGTTTCCTGGGCTGAAAGGCAGGGGCTTCTCCTGAGCAGATTTGCAAGGCTGCTACGTGGTCCTCCTTTCATACTTTCACAAAGCATTGTCGGTTTGACCTTGCTTCTGCCAGGGACTTGGCCTTTGGCAGGAAAGTCCTGCAGGCTGTGGTCCCGCCCTAGGCTTGTATACGTTGGTATTCCTCCAATGCTGTCGTGGAAGGGGCCTAGAGAAAATAGAATTATTCTTACAGTTAATTCTGTTTCAAAGGCCCTTCCACGACAGCATTATTCCCTCCCTTTTTCCAGGGGTTTGTTTTCCTGGATTTAGACTTTGGGTATTGTCATGCTTTGGTTCATTGTAAGACACTAGCTAGAGGGAGGTGGGAGGGTCCTTTTAACCTTTCTTGTGCTTCCTGTCCCTATTAGGGCGTGGAGAGGCAACCTCCTATGCTGTCTTGGAGGGGCCCTAGAAACCGAATTAACAGTAAGAATTCTATTTTGCTGAATGTCTTTCTGTTCTGTATTATTTCTTGTTTTAGACATAGCTGACGCCTTCCCCGACTTTTGCTAAGACCAAAAACTTGCAGTGTAGGCTCTGTGAGTGTGCACTCCCGGTGGCATGGGCAAAAAAGGTGTGTAGGGCTTGTATAGAACAGACCATTACGGAGACACCCAGAGTTTTTCTTCCAGTTTGCAGACATTAATTATGACCCAGGTGGAAAACGCCTTAAGGTCCTTATCTCAGGGACAGCACCAGTCCCCTGCCTCTCATGTACCTCCTCAGCCTCTCATGTACTTCTTCAGCCCATGGTTGATTCTGATAGATCAGAAGGGGAGTGTGAGTCCTCAAGGGCATCTTCAGCATCCTGTTCTGATGACGAATCTGGTAGACGCCCTTGTTTTTCGGTTGAAGATGTGGGCAGTTTAGTTAAAGCAATCCAAGCCACCATGGGGCTTGAGGATGAGAAGTCGCAGCCATCTAAGTTTGACTTGATGTTCAGGGGGGTTAGGACAGAAGAAACGTTGTTCTTTTCCCTTGGATGAACCAGGACCTTGTTTCTTGAGTGGAAGAAACCAGATAAAAAGGGAGCCCAGACGGCTTTTCTGAAATGCAAATATCCTTTTAAGGAGGCATCTTGCTCATCCTGCGATAAAGCACCCAAATTAGATGTGGCTGTGGCTGTGGCTGTGGCTAAGGCATCGAAAAAATATGCCTTACCATTTGACGACATGGGCACCTTAAAGGACCCTCTTGATAAGAAGGCTGACCAATTCCTTAGAAATAATTGGGAATCATCTGCCGGTGCTCTGAGACCGGGCCTGGGGGCGATATATGCATCTAGGTCCCTGATGGTGTGGCTAGACCAACTTGTGTCACAAATAAAAAATAGGCTGTCTAGAGAGGAAATTCTGGCCTCCATTCGCGATATGGAGGGAGCAGCAGCCTTTCCCTTTTTTTTTTGTACAATTTTATT
This sequence comes from Allobates femoralis, assembly GCA_033576535.1. Taxonomy (NCBI): domain Eukaryota; kingdom Metazoa; phylum Chordata; class Amphibia; order Anura; family Aromobatidae; genus Allobates; species Allobates femoralis. The sequence continues at coordinate 138,968,518 of JARQOC010000011.1, forward strand.
CAGATTATATAAACATCTCAATCAACAGTATATCATTATACAGTATAACAGCATGGTACCCTCAGTAACTCCCTCCCCCCCACCCTCCCAGACAGCGTATTCTCCCCAGATACCACAGCATACAACATAACTATACATCATGTACACTATTATGCACCATCTTACTGGGTTCCATTATTGTAGCAAAGGATCAAGGCCACACTAACGCACCACCACCTTGTTTAGCGGTACGGTAACCATGGAGATCAAATAGTTTCTTTCTCCTGTCATATATACCTCTCTCCTATCGGGCTACTTGATTAACATATGTGAAAAACTCCTCCAGACGGCGGCTCCTGCTTTATCCAGTGTCTGGCGATCAATTTCCTCGCCACGTAAAGCAACCTGGCTAAAACAATTTTAAATGTATTTTCTTTTGCAATCTCCTCAACATATCCTAAGAGCAGCAGCCTTTCTTGCAGATGCAGCGGCAGACTCCACCATGCTAACAGCTAGGTCTGCAGCTTCCTCCAATGCAGCAAGGAGGTCGTTGTGTTTAAAGAACTGGCCAGGTGATCTGCAGACAAAAACTAAGCTGAGTCTTCTTCCCTGCGAGGGTGAATGACACTGGACGACCTCTTAAAAGCCGGGGATAAAAGATGAAATTTCTAGTGTTATCTTTTTCTTCTTTTAAACGTCCCATTCGGAGTAGGCGTTATTCCAGAAAATATTCGCTGAAAAAAGACCAGTCTGGTTGGTCTGACTGAAGTAAGGGTGGAAAGGGGTTCATGTTCAAGGGGCCTTCCTGTGATTCCAAGAAGTCCTCCAAGTGACGCCCTTCACCAGACGGGAGGATGACTTTCTTTCTTCCTTCCAGTCTGGGCTCGAATATCATCCAGCACGTGGATTCTGGACCTCATAAGGCCTGGTCTAAAACTCTGGTTTCCACATCTTCCTCCATGCAGATTCCTGGTCACTCTTCTCAGAGCATCGCAGGTTGAGCGGAGGGCACTGGAGAGTGAGTTCTTCGGTCTCGTGGACAAGGCTGTCCTGGTTCGGGTTACATCCCAGCAAGAGGGGACAGGGTATTAATTGCCCCTCTTCCTGGTGAAAAAACCAGTGCAATTTTCAACTTAAAAAGTCTCTGAAAAATTTCTTGAGGTGCCCACTTTAAAGATGGAGTCCATCAGGTCTGCAGTCAGAATGCTCTTTCCAGGTTGCCACATGGCAGTTCTGGATTTGAAGGACGCATATTATGATGTTCCTATATGTCTTCAGTCCAACAGTTCCTCCGGGTTGCTGTCCAGATGAACTCCCATGTTCTTCATTTCCAGTACCGTGCCCTGCCGTTCGGCATAGCCGACCGCTCCTCTGGTTTCTACCAAAATTACATCAGAAGTTTCGGCCTACCTCAGGGAGCAGAATGTCCTAACTGTGCCATATCTGGGCGATTGTTTGATCATCAGGAAATCAGCCCATCATTGTGCAGGCCAAGTCCCTCAGCTTCTACAGATGTTATCGCATCTGGGGTGGCTCATCAACAGGGACGAATCCAAATAGACTCCGTCAACATCTCAGAGTTTCCTAGGTGTTCTCTTGGACTTTACAATGCAAGAATGTCGTCTTCCACTGGACAAAATACTGCACATTCAGACTCTTGTTCGCAATGCCATGAATTCTCCGACCAGTACTCTGAGACGGGCCATGTCATTACTGGGCTCTCTTACAGCGTACATTCCGGGAGTATGTTGGGCCCAGGCTCATACTAGGACTCTGCAGTGGGACATTCTCAGATATCAAGAAGTCCTGGGTCCGAATCTAGAGGCAAATTGACTCTTCAACCGGCTACCCTTCAGTCTCTCCGCTGGTGTTTAGACGGTTGTCCTGTTCACAGGGGTTCCCTGGTGGTCCCCCACTACCAGGGTCGTCACTATAGATGCCAGTCCCTCGGGGAGGGGATCTCATTTAAATCAGGAGATTCTTCAAGGGAATTGGTCAGAGGCTATGCAACTCAGTTCCTCCAACATGAGAGAATTGGTGGCAGTGGAACGGGCCTTAGACATGATGACCCACTAATGCTGCTAGGAACCCCACGAAGTCCTGTCCGACAATCAGGTGACGGCTGCCTATATCAACCACCAAGGGGGGGACAAGGTCGACGGCACTAATGGGAGTTGCAGAACGAAACCTCTTCCTAGCAGAAGCCCACCTGGCCTCCATGTCGGCAGTGCATATCAGAGGGAAAGACGACGACAAAGCAGATTTCCTCAGCCGGGTACACCTTCACCAGAGCGAGTGGGTTCTAAGTCAGGCAATCTCTTGACAGATCACGGACATGTGGGGAGTCCCCACCATAGATTTGTGTGCAACCCGGGCCAACCGACAAGTGAATCGGTTTTGCTCCCTGGATCCCAGGGATCTTCCAGTAGCAGTAGATGCACTCCTCATCCCCCTGGGATTGCAGACTGGCATATACCCTTCCCCCTCTGCTCTTAATACCGACAGTCCTACGCAAAATTCGGGGTGCGAGTGATATTGATAGCTCCCTTCTGGCCGAGGAGGCCGTGGTTCTTCTGGCTCCAACAGATGTCTGTATCCGATCCTTGGGTCCTTCTAAATTTTCCAGACCTCCTCTCCCAGGGGCTGGTTCATCACCCTCAGGCAGACAGATTACACCTGGCTGCCTGGAACTTGAAAGGCAGATTTTGAGTAATAAGGGGTTCTCGACCGCGGTTTCAGAGACTCTCCTTAAGTCTAGGAAACCTGTGACTTACCGTATTTACCATAGAACTTGGGTGAAATTCTTGTCAGTCACGGGAGCAAATCCTGAAGGGGCAGCTCCTATTAACCTAGTATTGACCTTTCTACAAAAAGGGGTGGAGATGGGACTTTTGGTGAGCACTCTTAAGGTCCAGGTTTCGGCCTTTGGAGCATTATATAATTTCAATCTAGCAGGGCACCCTTGGGTCTCACGCTTCATCAAAGCATGCACAAGATCTGCATCGGTTAAGCCTATTAGCTCAGCTCCTTGGGATCTCAACCTTGTACTCACGGCATTGACAGACCCTCCATTTGAACCTCTGCAAGATGTATCCATCAAGGCACTTTTCCTTAAGACTGTCTTATTGGTAGTTCTGACATTAGCCTGACAGGGGACATTCAGGCCCTCTCAGCTGACTCGCCTTTTACCTTGTTTCGTGACAATAGATTTGTCTTACGACCTCACCTGGTATACCTCCCTAAGGTAGTCTCCACCTTTCAACGATCGCAGGAGATTGTATTGCCCACTTTTTGCTGTAACCCCAAAAATGACGAGGAGTTGAAGTTGCACTCCTTGGATGTGAAACATTGTTTAGAGAGATACTTGGAGGCATCAAGTCCTTGGAGGATAGAGAGGTCCCTCTTTGTCTGTCTTCAGGTACAGATGAAAGGTCGCAGGGCCTCCAAAGCCACCTTAGCTCGATGGGTTAGGGATGCTATTAGCATGGCCTACTCTGCAAGCATTAAGGCAGTGGAGAAGACCCTCAAGGCTCATTCCACAAGGGCTGTGGCGGCTACCTTTGCAGAAAGGTCAGGGTGTGTCTATTGATCAAATCTATTGAGCAGCGACTTGGTTGTCGCCTTCTACGTTCTATAAGCACTATAGATTAGATCTTTCTGGTGCGGATATCCTGTTTGGTAGTAGGGTACTACAGACTGTAGTCCGACCGTAGATCTATGTAATTCTGTAATTCTCTCGTTCTGGGTGCTGTCATGGACAATAATAAACACGTAATTACACAAAAGGTTGATACATAAAATGAGAGCAATTGGGGATAGGGGAAAATATGTGTAAGTGGGTTAAGAACTGGCTTAGTGATAGGAAACAAAGGGTGGATATCAATGGAACACACTCAGAATGGGTCACAGTTAACAGTGGGGTACCACAGGGGTCAGTGTTGGACCCGCTTCTTTTTAATATATTTATTATTGACCTTGTAGGGGTCATACAGAGTAGAATCTCAATATTTGCAGATGACACTAAACTCTGCAGGGTAATCAATACAGAGGAGGACAATTTTATATTACAGGAGGATTTATGTAAACTAGAAGCTTGGGCTGATAAATGGCAAATGAGCTTTAATGGGGATAAATGTAAGGTCATGCACTTGGGCAGAGGAAACAAAAGGTATAATTATGTGCTTAATTGTAAAACACTGGGCAAAACTGTCACTGAAAAAGACCTGGGTGTATGGGTAGATGACAAACTCACATTTAGTGGCCAGTGTCAGGCAGCTGCTGCAAAGGCAAATAAAATAATGGGATGCATTAAAAGAGGCATAGATGCTTATGAGGAGAACATAATTTTACCTCTATACAAGTCACTAGTGCGACCACACTTAGGATACTGTGTACAATTCTGTTCTCCGGTGTATAAGAAAGACATAGCTGAACTAGAGCGGGTCCAGAGAAGAGCGACCAAGGTTATTAGAGGACTGAGGGGTCTGCAATACCAAGACAGGTTATTAAACTTGGGGTTATTTAACTTGGAAAAACGAAGGCTTAGGGGTGATCTTATAATAATGTATAAATATATGAGGGGACAGTACAGAGACCTTTCTAATGATCTCTTTACTTTTAGACCTGAGACGGGGACAAGGGGGCATCCTCTACGTCTGGAGGAAAGAAGGTTTAATCATAATCACAGACGCGGATTCTTTACTGTAAGAGCAGTGAGACTATGGAACTCTCTGCCACATGATGTTGTAATGAGTGAGTCACTACTAACATTTAAGAAGGGCCTGGATGCCTTTCTTGAAAACTATAATATTACCAGTTATATATACTAGATTCTTAGATAGGGCGTTGATCCAGGGAACTAGTCTGATTGCCATATCTGGAGTCAGGAAGGAATTTTTTCCCCCAATGTGGAGCTAGTGTTGCCACATGGTTTTTTTTTTGCCTTCCTCTGGTTCAACATGTTAGGCTATGGGTTGAACTGGACTTAAATGGACTTCCTTCAACCTTAAAAACTATGTTACTATGTTACTTACCGGTAATGTGTTTTCTCGGAGTCCATTACAGCACCCACATATTCCCTCCCATTGTTGAAGGTTCGTCACTTCTCCTCTTGGTGTTTAAACGTGGTTCATGGTTGTGGTGGACTAACGATATTCCGGAGGTCCGTTTTTTAACCCCTTCATGACCAAGCCTATTTTGACCCTAAAGACCTTGGCATTTTTGTCAATTCTGACCATAGTTCCTTTATGAGGTAATAACTCTGGAACGCTACAACAGATCCTAGAGATTGAGATTGTTTTTTCGTGACATATTGGGCTTCATGTTAGTATAAATTTAGGTCAATAATTTTTGCGTTTATTTGTGAAAAAATAAAAAATTTGGCAAAAATGTGGGAAATTTTGCAATTTAAAAATTTTCATTTTTATTCTGCTAAACCAGAGAGTTATGTGACACAAAATAGTTAATAAATAAAATTTCCCACATGTCTACTTTACATCAGCACAATTTTGGTAAAAAATGTTTTTTGGGTTCGTACGTTATAAGGGTTCAAAGTTCATCAGCAATTTCTCATTTTTCCAGCAAAATTTACAAACCCATTTTTTTTAGTGACCACATCACAATTTGAAGTCCCTTTTGAGGGGTGTACATGACAGAAAACACTCAAAAATGAGACCCTTCTAAAAACTACACCGCTTAAGCTACTCAAAACTACATTCAAGAAGATTATTAACCCTTCAGGTGCTTCACTGGAACTAAAGCAACATGGAAGGAAAAAATGGACATTTTAATTTTTCTAACAAAAATGTTTTTAGCCTCAATTCTTTCATTTTCACATGGGCAACAGGATAAAATGGATCCTAGAATTTGTTGGGCAATTTCTCCTGAGTACACAGATACCTCATATGTGGTCATAAACCACTGTTTGGGCGCACGGCAGGGCTCAGAAGGGAATGAGCGCAATTTCACTTTTTTAACTAATTTTCCATTCAAAAAGTGAAATGGCGCTCCTTCACTTCTGAGCCCTGCCGTGCGCCCAAACAGTGGTTTATGACCACATACGAGGTATCTGTGTTCTCAGGAGAAATTGCCCAACATATTTTAGGATGCATTTTATCCTTTTGCCCATGTAAAAATGAAAAAAGGCTAAAAACATTTTTGTGAAAAAAAAAAAGTACTTTTTCATTATTATGGATCAATTTGTGAAACATCTGGGGGTTCAAAGTGCTCACCACCCATCTAGATAAGTTCCCTGAGTGCTCACCACCCATCTAGATAAGTTCCCTGGGGGGTCTAGTCTCCAAAATGGGGTCACTTGTGCGGGAGCTCCAATGTTTAGGCACACAGGGGCTCTCCATGCGCAACATGGTCTCCGCTAACAATTGGAGCTAATTTTCCATTCAAATTGTTAGCGGACACCATGTTGCGTTTGGAGAGCCCCTATGTGCCTAAACATTGGAGCTCCCCCACAAGTGACACCATTTTGGAAACTAGACCCCCCAGGTGCTTCACAAATTGATGAGTAAAAATTAAAAAAGAACTTTTTTTTTTTTTTCCACACAAATTTTCTTTTTTAATTTTTACGGATCAATTTGTGAAGCCCCATGCATCTAGATATGTTCCTTGGGGGGTTCTAGTTTCCAAAAAGGGGTAACTTGTGGGGGAGCTCCAATGTTCAGGCTCACCAGGGGTTCTCCAAACTCGACATGGTGTCCGTAAACAATTGGAGCTAATTTTCCATTCAAATTGTTAGCGGACACCATGTCGTGAATGGAGAACCCATGTGCCACCAGCACAAGGGCTACTGGTAGAGTTGGGGTACAGCACCAGAAAATGGTGCCTCTAATGAATGCGCTATTTTTTTGGGGTGGCTGTGGGTTGCAATTTGCAGCGTGGGGGCCCACGTTTGGGTCTCTTCACGCTGAGGATATCAGCCCCCCAGTTGTACCTGGCTGGCAACCAAAATTACACCGAAGGCCTTTTTTTATATATATTTCTAGAACAGATTTTAGAAAAAAAAAGATGTGAGGCTCCGCCATATTTTTGGTCCATTAGGTACAACTTGGCAGCTACGGACTGCCAGCAACCCCCAGCTGCCTCGTTGTACCTGGCTAGCAACCAAAAATACAGCGGAGCCCATTTTTTTTGTTTTTTAAATTTCTAGAACGAATTCTAGAAAAAAAAATGACGTGTGGCTCAGCCACATTTTTGGCCCAGCTAGGTACAACTAGGCAGCTGGGGGCTGGAATCTTCAGCATGAAGAGGCCCAAGTGTTCTGGGCCCCCATGCTGTGAATTGCAGCCTGCAGCCGCCCCAGAAAATGGCGCATTCATTGAAGCGCAACGGAGGGTGCATCGGCGTGTGCAGCCCGCCAGAAGAGGTGAGGGGGGCCAGGACACAGGGCCCAAAGGTGGGGGGCTGCCCGGGGGGTTACTGTGGAGTCTGGGCGGCGGGCGCACCCACGGGTGCAGCCCGCCGGCAGATACATAATAGGGAGCGGGAGGGGGTATAGGACACTTGCCGATCCGCCCCTCCAGATCTGATTGGAGAGCTCTAATCAGATCTGGAGGGGTGAATCCCTCTGATGGCAGTTTCATTTTTTCAAACTGCCAATCAGAGCAACTTAAGCCATGGTGGGGCTAATTCACCTCCCCTGGGCTAAAGTATAGGTTGTCACTAAGCTGTGACTCTATTAACCCCTTAGTGACCGTGGTTAATAGAGCCGCAGCAAGGGAAACCCGAGATGACGCAGCATATGCGTCCAAGGTCGGGAACAAACTTGTTTTCACGACGCATATGCTGTGTTACGGGTCGGCAAGGGGTTAAACTCTATAACCAAGCTGACATGGAGAGAGGAACCGCCCCTTTTAAAGCCTGATGGTTCCCTGTCCTTGGAGGGCGGATCCCTCGTTCTGGGTGCAGTCATGGACTCTGAGAAAACACATTACCAGTAAGTAATTACGTGTTTCCTTTTCCATTGTCATGAACTGTTCACTTCTGCTATGGGTGGATTAAAATATATCTTTATGGTGCAGAATGATCTCTGAATCAGTGTCATTTTTTTTCCTTCACCTTCTCCTGTTTCACCCTCCAGCTCAAGGGTAATTTTTTTTTGTAAAAGTTTCTAATTTTGTTTGGCAATAACCTGGATAATGGATTGTTTTTTTTTTTTTTTTTTTTTTTTTTGCAATGGGCAATTCTTTGATGTTAGAAAGTGATTTTTTTCAAATACTCTATTGTTAAATCAGGATTTTGTAAAATCCTCTTTGTTGGAAGTTACAGGTTCTTCAAAACGTTGTGCCTGCAGAGGATTTTTCTCCTTTGCAAGTTGCTTTCTACAACTGTCACATTTTCATGCCTGCATTGATTGGATGTTTCATATAAATCCATCAATCTTGTACCGGCCTAAGATTTTTTTTCTTGTGTGTCCAGTGTTTTCAAAAGGATTGTAACAGCATATATTATATTGTTCCTTGAGAAGTAGCAGCCATTGCTGTGTGAGAAAAATGGAGTTAATATTAAGGAAGATGGGTAATAAAAATAAAGCTTTACAGTACACTTGAGATATAACTGTGTTACTATAAAGTGACTATTGGGGCTAGCGCATATGCAGCTTTTTCTGTCTGTGGTTAAACGCAGATTTGGTAGCTTTTTTTGCCGAGTCTTTACTATATCTGCATTAGTTTTTTTAATCTCTAGTGAAAACAATTGAAAAACAGAGAAAAGAACCTCTGTATAAGAAGCGCACAGCCAAATTACCGTATATACTTGTGTATAAGCCGACCTGTGTATAAGCCGACCCCCCTACTTTTGCCCCCAAAACCTGGGAAAACCTATTGACTCGTGTATAAGCCGAGGGTGGACCCCAGCACAGGTATACAGCAGCCTCCCAGTGGTAGTATACAGCAGCCTCCCCAGTGGTAGTATACAGCAGCCTCCCCAGTGGTAGTATACAGCAGCCTCCCCAGTGGTAGTATACAGCAGCCTCCCCAGTGGTAGTATACAGCAGCCTCCCCAGTGGTAGTATACAGCAGCCTCCCCAGTGGTAGTATACAGCAGCCTCCCCAGTGGTAGTATACAGCAGCCTCCCCAGTGGTAGTATACAGCAGCCTCCCCAGTGGTAGTATACAGCAGCCTCCCCAGTGGTAGTATACAGCAGCCTCTCCAGTGGTAGTATACAGCAACCTCCCCAGTGGTAGTATACAGCAACCTCCCCAGTGGTAGTATACAGCAACCTCCCCAGTGGTAGTATACAGCAGCCTCCCCAGTGGTAGTATACAGCAGCCTCCCCAGTGGTAGTATACAGCAGTCTCCCCCAGTGGTAGTATACAGCAGTCTCCCCCAGTGGTAGTATACAGCAGTCTCCCCCTGTGGTAGTATACAGCAGTCTCCCCCTGTGGTAGTATACAGCAGTCTCCCCCTGTGGTAGTATACAGCAGTCTACAGCAGTCTCCCCCTGTGGTAGTATACAGCAGTCTCCCCCTGTGGTAGTATACAGCAGTCTCCCCCTGTGGTAGTATACAGCAGTCTCCCCCTGTGGTAGTATACAGCAGTCTCCCCCTGTGGTAGTATACAGCAGTCTCCCCCTGTGGTAGTATACAGCAGTCTCCCCCTGTGGTAGTATACAGCAGTCTCCCCCTGTGGTAGTATACAGCAGTCTCCCCCTGTGGCAGTATACAGCAGTCTCCCCCTGTGGCAGTATACAGCAGCCCCTCCCCTGTGATGGTATACAGCAGCCCCCTCCCTGTGGTATATACAGGGCCCCCCCCCCCCCTGTTGCTGCCGCACACCTGTAAAAGAACTTTCATACTTCTCCTCCTCGCTGTCACCGCGCGCGCATCCTCTGCTCTGTTTCCTGCTTGTACCCGGCATCCATCTATGTGACCGCGCATCTGCAATGACGTCATTACTTGTGTGCGATCACATGGATGGATGTCGGGTACAAGCAGGAAGGAGAGCGGAGGATGCGCGCGGTGACAGCGAGGAGGATAAGTATGAAAGCTCTTCTTTTACAGGTGTGCGGCAGCAACGGGGGGGGGGGCTGTATATACTACAGGGGGGGGGCTGCTGTATACTACCACAGGGGGGGGGCAGAGCGCTGACATAGTGCAGTGTAATATGCACCGCTCCCCCTGCCGCTGATGGACAGGGGGATGCAGTGCATATTGCATTGCACTAATGAGCGGGGGCACGTAACCGCCCGCTCCTATTACAGCCACCCCCACTTCCTCCAGCCCCGGACACCGGCTCCCTACACTCTGAGCCGTCACTGACTCGTGTATAAGCCGAGGGGGGCACTTTTTAGCACAATTTTTGTGCTGAAAAACTCAGCTTATACACCAGTATATACGGTAATTCATGCAAGGGTGAAGTTTATTTAAGAAACACGTGCAGGCTAGACAGAGCCCCAGAGTTAAAAACAATTAAAAACCACTGAGTCGGGAACAACAAGGCTGCTATAAGAGAATTTTACATATGGCAGTTATTGTAAAGAATGATGGTAACCAAAAAGTAATATCGAGCCGTCATGAAATCTGTGCCAGATAACTAAGTTTTACATTGCACACACTCAAACTATATGGGCACTGCCCCCTTTATTTGTTTTTGGTTTCTGTGCTTAATATCATCCTCTTTCTATAACAATTGTTTGTTAACATTAGACATTGTCAATTGGTTATGTATTTACCTAACAACTGAGTGTCACTTTTTGATTTCATGACTGCTTGATATTAATTTTTGGTTACCATCATTCTTTACAATAACTGCCATATGTAAAATTCTCTTATAGCAGCCTTGTTGTTCCAGACTCAGTGGTTTTTAATTGTTTTGACTCTGGGGCTCTGTCTAGCCTGCACATGTTTCTTAAATAAACTTCACCCTTGCATGAATTATTTTGGTTGTGCTCTTCTTATACAGAGGTTCTTTTCTCCGTTTTTCAGTTATACTACGGTACCACCTCTGTGCAAGCAGCACCCTTTTGACTACACCGCCTGGGCAGCTGCACCCCAAAAAAAAAAAACCCTGTTTCCCTAGTGAAAACAATGGCAGCTTTTTTTTTTTTTTATATATATATATACATAGTGATAAATGCCGTTTTTATTGCAGCAGTCAAAAAGTAGTGCAAGCAGTGATTTACTCATTCTGAGTGTTTCAAAAAACACTGCATGTGTTTCACCCCATTGAAATCAATGGGGGGCGTTTTTCTGAACGATGATCATTCAGAATAGCTCTGTGTGTGTAAAAACATTTAACGTAATATAAATTTACTCAAACTTTAAACACACTCACCAATATTGTAGTACACTTACTCCCTTGATGCCTTTGTACAGACTATTGTTTGAACATGTCCAGGTATGTCAGGACATGAAATCTCTGAAGCTCTGTCTTCCTGACTCTGCGTTGGGCAGATACTTAACATGATTGACAGAGCTGCTGGCCTGTCATCAGCTCTATATTACAACAGAAAAGGATACCTTTTCTACAGGAATGATGACAAATGATATCAAGATATAAATGATTCCAAATTTTATTTATATTTCATATAAAAAAATCCATAAAATTATTAAAAAATCCAGAGCATATCCTCTTAGGGGTCCACAGGAATACAAACACAGCAGTATATATTACATAGTATGTTCAAAACATTCTTTCAATAGCCACACAAATGTATATTACCATTATCTCAAGTGGCACGGTTTTGTGGTATTAATCTTATGTATAGAGGGAAACCAAACAGTAGCTGGACTGCCAAAGAACCGGTTGCTTTAACCATTGATAACCACACTCTCACTGAGGTATCTTATATTCATATGGTATCACCAAACCTAAGCCCTCAGCATTAGCCAGTTCCCACTGTCTCTATTATAGTCCAAACAAAACCCCCTATAGAGTGTTATGAGGTATACCTGATCCTGACCGCTGTGCTGTAGCTGTGGTCCCTTCTCCCCTACGTCCGTTTCGCACCTTGCTTCTTCCGGGGGGCGTGGTTAACAACGGGTATCAGTGGGTCTTATATATAGCCCCCATCCAATGCCATTATGCCACGTCAACATCGCCCGCACACACCTCCTTATTAGCGCGTGTCCAATCAGGTTGCGCTCTCCCAGCCTCGCCCACCCGCGGCTCGACGTGCTAAGCACCGTCATCAATGCCGCAAGTGTCAGCGTGCCCAGAGCGTCAGCCATGATTTCGGGCATGCGCATTGAAACTGTGTGTGGCGATGTAAGAGCGTCTCTGTTGTTATGGCGACTATCACATGACTGATCATGTGAGTTAGCGGACGCATTAATGTAAACAAACCTCCGTAAAACTATCTACAAGCTTCCATAATTCATATATGAGCATGACAACATTATATTAAGGAATCAACCAAATAAATATCCAATAAATATGATTATACACTACAATATTGCACCAAGGGACAGGACCAAATAAATTAAACCCAATATATCAATATATGTGTAATACTAAATTAAATGAATTAAAGAATGATAGTGATTTTCAAATGAACTTCTGCAATATATGTGTTTGAATGTTTAGGATCAATAATAATGCACTGTACACTTTATGTAGTCCTGATAATTCAGGCCTATGTATAATTGATAACTGTATATAATAGAGTAATAAAATAATGGGGGTAATTAATTATTTATATATTCACATAATGTTTAGTATGTATTGCACTTTATAAACTTTAATTAATTGGATATATTTATTTATATTTTATATATTATATAATATTGGGGAATAAATTGTTAATTCATAATTGGTTATTAATATAATCAATTATTAATATTATTAATTAGGGATTTATGTTAATTTATATGGATTATTGTATTGTATGTGGGTATATATTATATTATATGTTTAATGTGGTTTTATATACTTTAGTATTACACATATATTGATATATTGGGTTTAATTTATTTGGTCCTGTCCCTTGGTGCAATATTGTAGTGTATAATCATATTTATTGGATATTTATTTGGTTGATTCCTTAATATAATGTTGTCATGCTCATATATGAATTATGGAAGCTTGTAGATAGTTTTACGGAGGTTTGTTTACATTAATGCGTCCGGCTAACTCACATGATCAGTCATGTGATAGTCGCCATAACAACAGAGACGCTCTTACATCGCCACACACAGTTTCAATGCGCATGCCCGAAATCATGGCTGACGCTCTGGGCACGCTGACACTTGCGGCATTGATGACGGTGCTTAGCACGTTGAGCCGCGGGTGGGCGAGGCTGGGAGAGCGCGACCTGATTGGACACGCGCTAATAAGGAGGTGTGTGCGGGCGATGTTGACGTGGCATAATGGCATTGGATGGGGGCTATATATAAGACCCACTGATACCCGTTGTTAACCACGCCCCCCGGAAGAAGCGAGGTGCGAAACGGACGTAGGGGAGAAGGGACCACAGCTACAGCACAGCGGTCAGGATCAGGTATACCTCATAACACTCTATAGGGGGTTTTGTTTGGACTATAATAGAGACAGTGGGAACTGGCTAATGCTGAGGGCTTAGGTTTGGTGATACCATATGAATATAAGATACCTCAGTGAGAGTGTGGTTATCAATGGTTAAAGCAACCGGTTCTTTGGCAGTCCAGCTACTGTTTGGTTTCCCTCTATACATAAGATTAATACCACAAAACCGTGCCACTTGAGATAATGGTAATATACATTTGTGTGGCTATTGAAAGAATGTTTTGAACATACTATGTAATATATACTGCTGTGTTTGTATTCCTGTGGACCCCTAAGAGGATATGCTCTGGATTTTTTAATAATTTTATGGATTTTTTGATATGAAATATAAATAAAATTTGGAATCATTTATATCTTGATATCATTTGTCATCATTCCTGTAGAAAAGGTATCCTTTTCTGTTGTAATATATTGTTTTTTGGAGTGAATAATTCAATAGGGATATTGTTTTAGCTGTCATCAGCTCTGCATTCACGGTCTACCCCTGTTTATTCTCAGATTGAGACCTTACAACGCTTTCTCCTCTGTCCTTTCCTGCTTCTAAGCTGTAACATAATAAAATGATACAATAATATCTAAAAAATCATGGATTATTTAGCAAATATAGACCCTACAGTTTTAGACCACAGGCTGAACAGATCTGAATTCAAGATTTTCAAATTGACACTAATAGTTATATATTTTTAAATATGATCCCATCACGATCCAAACTTCAATTTTGGTACAGATGTGGCTAAGAGCACAGCAGGCACATGTGCATCTTTGGAAAATTTTGCCTTAAAAATTTCTTTCGGAAATTAGTTTTAAAATTTTGCATTTGTGTTCTGTCACGTACCCACTTCTCAGCACGTGACTTGGGGTTGCGCCTGCAAGGGTTAATCTATCTCCTCTCACTCAATCCAGCACTGGACCTCTGTCCTATGCTGAAAGGGAGCATCAATCACACCCCGACTCAGACCGCGCCCCCCACTTTACACACGCTGCCACCACCCACCGGATTTTTTTTTTGGGGGGGGGGGGGGTCCGATGAGTTCCCCTAAACTAAGACTTATCAGACAATGAACAAAATCACACCTTCCTAGGGCTATGAATTCTAAGAGTATACAAGGTTCAGACTTATTAAAGTTTAAAGCATTAAAGTGACCCTGAACCCGGATGCAAACCCCACATCCCCTTCATACCTATAGATGCAGCTTGTGAAGCTGCTGCCATCCATCCATGAATCGTGCAAAACCGCTGGGGCACTCTTCATAAATCATAGTTTTCATATCTCAGTTCGGGGCGTTTCTGTGAAATTTTAAAGCCGGAGCAGGCTGGCTTGTGTGCCGCTCGCCCCCTCCCTGTCCGTAATTATGCACGCCCATGGCTGCGTGCATAAACAACAGAGAGGCGGCTCGCCTCATAGTATGGGCGGTGAAGCCGGTATGACGTAATACGCGTCACACCGGCTTCACCGCCCATACTATGAGGCGAGCCGCCTCTCTGTTGTTTATGCACGCAGCCATGGGCGTGCATAATTACGGACAGGGAGGGGGAGAGCGGCACACAAGCCAGCCTGCTCCGGCTTTAAAATTTCACAGAAACGCCCCGAACTGAGATATGAAAACTATGATTTATGAAGAGTGCCCCAGCGGTTTTGCACGATTCATGGATGGATGGCAGCAGCTTCACAAGCTGCATCTATAGGTATGAAGGGGATGTGGGGTTGGCTTCTGGGTTCAGGGTCACTTTAATATAAAAGGTACAGTGCTTACATAAAAGATATAAAAATAGAAATAATAAAGTGACATACAAATATGCAAACAATGAAATAAAAAGGAGAAACTTACAGAAACCTAAACTTTGACTTCTGTTGCCTGATGGGGAGAGCGGAAATGTATGGAAAGTTGTTCACAGCATCTTCGGCTGACCCTTCTCTGTGACACAAGGCTTTAGCTGAGCGAGTCCAGTTATAGACTCAGACTGGAGGGAGTCCGATTCTAGGCCGGCCTTCTAGTTTAACATTATACTTCTGGGTCTATGATTGGACGCTCACTAATTTAGCCATGCATATATTATTTTTCAAATGCTCCTTTGTCTAAACCAATTATTTTCCCACAATAAATTTCAACTGCTATACTAAACATTTGGTGGAGTCTTTGATCCCTCTTCTTTCTGGCTACAGGTGTGAAGTTGGTCACTCTCTGCTTTTACCAGAATGCCCCCTGGGGAGACTTGCAGTCACTGTGACTGGGGACCAAGCTTGTGCTTATATAAAACAGGTTGTGACCTCTTGTGGATGGACATGGGATTTAACCCCTTACTGTTCTGTTGTCCAGTCCCTGAGATACATATTTCACTACACGTTCGTATGGGTAAAATATTAACAAATATACTCCTGTGACATATCTGGTGAAAGCCTGTACAGGTCTGAGTAGAATGGTGTTTATTTTGTTTCTCTATCTTTTTCTAGCCTGATTTATGAGGAGAAATGTAAAGGCAAACAACACTGAAATTCACACTTTTAACGCACTTTTAAAATCGATTAAAAAAATTAAATTTCTAGGATTTTTTTTTTTTCTCTTCACATTTTGTTTTCTCTGACACGCTAATATCAAATACCAAAATCTCAAAAGAATTAAAAATAAAGAGGTAAAAATCATTGGTTCACTTGCCATGGAATGACCCACAATCCAGTAAGTGCATCAGCACTGTATTGGATTGTAAGTGAGTGTCAGAGCTGCTTGCAGCTGTAGCAGCTCTGCCACTCAGCCTGGAGGCACTGACAGTTCACCTCGTGCATGGTGCGTGAAGCTTTCCGTAGTCAGGTGACCCATCAGTAAGCTGCATTCAGCTGTGCGCCTGCAAAAGCGTGGACTTTCAAACGCATGCACTTTTGAAATGGCGTTTGCTTTGCGCTCACCAATAGAAGTCTATGGCTAGCATTTCATAGCGTTAATGCAGCTGTCAAACGCATCCGTCCAGATGCAATGCTAAACGTGAATGTGAACGTAGCCTTAGAATGAGGATTAAGGAGCCACGGCTATAAAAAAATAAAAAAAATAAAAAAATAAAAAAATGGGATAGGGGGTTGTCCGGGCTTTTGCAATAATTCATATGTATATCTAGGCTGCAAAATGTTGACAATTTGTCATATACATGCTGTCAACATTTTGCAGGGTTTCCTAGTGTGGAGCCCACTAGGACGGGGTACTCTGTACTCGACCGGGGTACTTCTGGGGATATCACGGCGGTCTTGGTCCGTATCGTGTCCCGAGTTCTCACAAGTAAAAGACGTATTTACAGGGATAGTTTGTTGTGACGCCACCCATGGGTTGTAGTCAGTAAGGGGACCACCGCTGCAGCGCAGCTCTGCAAGGAGGATGGAGGGATGGATGCGCTGCAGCTAGATGGATGAGCCCGCCGCGGGTCGGACTGCTCCTGGCAAGGTAAAAGGTGTAATGCACAGTTCAAAATACCTGGAATCAGACACGGGAAACTGGAGCAGGGTTAACTGGGTTTACTTTCAAGTTCTTCAATTCAAGCAGTGTACAACACAGTTCACGGTACAGTTCAATTCACAACTTCATTAACTCCGGACACTTGAACCCTTTGCAGCCAGGCTGTCACTCTGAGACCCCTCACTCTTTCTATATGTCCTTTCAGGCTTGTTCTTTCTGTCTCTGTTCTTCCTGTGGATTGTATGGCGGCAGCTCGGCCCCTTGTATGTAGCTCCCCCCTATGTGTGTGGGCGGTAAGCCGGTCCTCCTGGTTGCTGCTGTGCCTCCAATCCTGTAGTGGGAACACTGATCTGTAATCTATGTTCCCTGCCGCTTTGTCTGGGGAGCCGGTGTGTAACTTCAATCCCCCTCAGAGCCGACACTCTGGTGTTAGCCTAGCCTGCAGTAACCCTGTCTTTCTAAGGGTTACCAGGCTCCTTCTAACCCGTGTGACTTCCAGTTGCAATCAGGGAATCTATCCCGCCTGTAGTTGGTCGGTACTACCGTGTTCCTCGGACCCAGTGATGCTGGTCCGGTCTGTGTCCTCACACTCCCTTTGGATGCCGGCTATGGACGAGCTTTCTCTCCATGGATCGGTGTCTCTGTGGATTCTGCGTCTCCAGGGACCCCAATCCCACCGGGATGTCACTGTCTGTCTGGTCTTGGATGCTTGGCTCACTCTGCCTACTTGGTCTTTACTTCTCAGCCTACTCCGGCCTACTCTTGGTCTTTTCCTCTCAGCCTACTCCGGCCTACTAACTCCTTCCTCCTCTTTTCCTCTATTTGTACTCTGTCACCTGACCTTCCTTCCTTCCCACCCACTTTCCTCTAAACCCCACCACTCCTTGCCCGCCTAGAGTCGCAGGCTTCGGGTTGGGTGCTGTGCTCCTGTGGGTGTGTGTGCTGTGAGGGTGTTTGGTGTGCACAAACTATCTACCTTCTGCCTGGCTGCAGTTCCCTATGTGGCCTCCTGGTCGCAGGGGCACCAACACTAGATATCACATATTTGTGGCTGGAGGAGAACGTCTAGGGGGCTTGTTTTTGCATGTAAATGGAAACTGGTCATTTCCACCTACTCTACTACAAACACGCTCCCTCCCCTATTCACATTATGGCCAGCCACCCCCAAGATCTCAGTCTGCCACCTCTCCCACTCTCTCACTATACCCGATCACCCCCAGGATCCAATAGCCCGCCCCAGCCCGTAATGTCACCACCCACCCCTATTGTCCCCACTGCACTGACGCACTGTACCGAATTGGCAGCTGTGAAGGCGATTCGGTACAGTATGTCAGTGCAGGAGGGACTGCTGCACATGTGTGCTCTCTCCCTGTCTCTGGGCTATGTGCCCTGGTGCCGAGGTCCACACGCCACAGCCCGAGTGTTGTCTGTGCCCTGGAGCCTGGGTCTGTGTGCTGCAGCCCAATGCTTCTTCTCTCCAGTCCTTTTGGTACCATAGAGCCGACTCCGGCGGTATAGTGAGAACTGTTCCACCGGCTCTGTACTTGCTTCTGTACCATACAGTGCGTGGGCACAGAGCCAGGGGAGCGGTCCTCACTATACTATATCACTATATTTGGGGCTGGGGCAGGCTATAGGATCCTGGGGGTGGCCGGGCATAGTGAGAGTGGGAGAGGGGACAGGCTGTAAGATCTTCGGGGTGGCTGGCCATGCTGTGAATAGGGGAGGGGGCGTGTTTTAGTGGAGTAGGTGGAAACGACCAGTTTCTATTTACATACACAAACAAGCCCCCTAGACGTTCTCCTCCAGCTGCAAATATGTGATATCTAGGAAACCCTGCAAAATGTTGACAGCATGTATATTGCAAATTGTCAACATTTTGCAGTCTAGATATACATGTGAATTGTTTCAAAAGCCCAGACAACCCCTTTAAGGACATGATTGCTGTATTCAAAGTATACACATGGGACAATGAAGGACAGCACTTTAGAGGCCGTGGTCTGTGTTTATAAGAACAAAAAGGAGGTAATTAGAAAGAGTAAGGGTATGTGCCCACAGGACGTTTTTCCTGCGGTTTTGCTGCCTTTTCCGCATGCAGTTTACCCTTGGTTTTATGCTACTATATGGTCATTTGTTCCTGCGGTTGGGCTTCCCAGTAATACCAATGTGTTTCACAGAAGCGCTGTGCCCACACATTGGTTTTGGAAGTGTCAAAGACTGTCAAATACTCCCCGGTTTTGCTCCAGATGTGAAAGATTGGTCATGTTCTATTTTTCCTGCGTTTTTGCTGCAGACAAGGCAAAAGCGCTGGAAAAATGCAGGATCCCAACGCAGCAAAAACACCCAAATGCGATAAAAACACAGGACCTGAACGCAGCAAATCTCCTGGCAAGGACTCTAGGATCTTTGAAACCAGTACCAGTTTTGCTACTTTCAGGGCTGCTGGAAAAACGTCCTATGGGCACATACCCTAACAGGTAAATGAGGTTTCATGATAGCAGAGATGCCGTTGACCAGGTCTAGGTGCCAGGTAAGACAGACCTCAATCAACACAATCTGGAAAAAGGAGAGCAATATACAAACAATTAATAGTGGACTTCATGATTGTGACTGAGACCATGGGGCAATAATTTTTGAAGGGTAGGGGGCAGAGGCTGCGGTCACTGCAGCATCCTCTGCCCTCTCCCTGAAATGAAGCGTCATCAGTGGCTGTGGCAGTGAGCCTGATTACGCTTCGTATAAGTATCCCACAATTTACTGGAATTCGTAAACGAAGCGTCCTTGCACAGGAAGTAGGAAAAAGTACAATAACAGTGTAGTTTGTGAAGGATAGGGATCTTTTAAGCATATTAGAAATTAGTTTAGAGTATGGCACTACTACTAGTACGGCGGTGGCCATGTTATGGAAATCTGGATGCTAAAGGCTGAATTACAGCTTGGCAATGTAGACAGGCACATGGAAAATGGTGGCCCCCACTGTACACCGACGCAACACCCCTGCAGCTTTGCCTCCACCCTCCATGGACCCTGCAAACCTGCCTACTGCACCCCTGCTCCACCATCACAATCCCCCTCAGTAAGCCATGGTGGGCCCAGGATGGGGGATATATATACCAGGATGGGGGGGACCTACAGGTGCATCTCAATGAATTAGAAAATCATCAAAAAGTTAATTTATTTCAGGAATTCAATACATAAAGTGAAATACATACATACCGTGTTTCCCCGAAAGTAAGACCCTGTCTTATATTTTTTTGGGGGCCAAAAGTGGCCCCCTGTCTTACTTTCGGGGGGGGTCTTATATTGGCAGCTCCAGCCTCCCATCCACACACACCCACCCACCCACCCATACACTTACAAACACATACACACGCACACACTTACAAACATATACACACACACACACACGCACACACTGACAAACACACACACATACACACACACACTTACAAATATACACACACACATACACTTACAAACACACATACACTTACAAACACACACACACACTTACACACAAACATACACTTACACATACACACTGCTTCTTACCAGCTCCCCTGGCCTTCAGTGTGGCTCCTTGCTGTCCCCCGGAGTGTCCAGGCTCCTCCAGTGTCCTTGCAGCTGCAGCCGCGCTGGTGCAGATTGGGTTAATCACAGCCTAACATGCTGTGTGCCTTTGCTGAATTCTGCCCAGCCTGACATCACAACAGCCCGGCTCGAGCTCTGATTGGCTCACAGGAACCAGTGGGCGCGGCTAGATGACGAGCCCACGACGTCATCTGGCCGCGCCCACTGCTTCCTAGGAGCCAATCAGAGCTGGAGCCGGGCTGCTGTGACTTAAGGCTGGGCACACAGCATGTTCGGCTGTGATTAACCCTATCTGCACCAGCGCGGCTGCAGCTGCAAGGACACTGGAGGAGCCTGGACACACAGGGGGACAGGTACTGGCCTTATATTCCCCAGCGCCCCCCCCCCCCCCCCTCCGGCGGCCTTACTTTCGGGGGTGGCCTTATATTAACAGACCCCCCCCGTTCCCCCTACCCTGCCTTACTTTCGGGGGGGTCTTAGTTTCGGGGAAACACGGTATATATACTTAGTCATCACAAACAGAGTGATCTATTTCAAGTGTTTACTTCTGTTAATGTTGACGATCATGTCTTACAGCCAATGAAGACCCAACAATCAGTATTTCAGAAAATTAAAGTGGGAGGATGAACGCTTCTATAAATGTGCCATTTTCTGGAGTGGCTGCAATTTGCAGTGTGGGGGGTCCCAGAACGCTTGAGCCTCTCACACTGAGGATTCCAGCCCCCAGCTGCCTAGTTTTACATGGCTGGCAACCAAAATATTGCAAAGCCCCATATTTCTTGAAATAATAAAGAAAGAAAAAATGAAATTTCCCCTGTATTTTTGATTACCAGCCAGGTAAAACTAAGCAGCTGGGGGTGGATGGCAGCCGTACCTGCCAGCTGTAGCTGTGCTGGTGACCAAAAATACAGTGTCGCACTATGACATCTTTTTTTTGTTTTGTTTTTTTCTCCCTTTTCTTCCCCCCCCAGTCTTCAAAGGGGTTGCCCAGCCTTTTGCTATAATTCATATGTATATCTAGGCTGCAAAATGTTAACAGTTTGTAATATACATGCTGTCAACATTGTTCAGGATTACCTAGATATCACATATTTGCGGCAGCCAGGGAATCTCCAGGGTTTGTGTTTGTAATGGAGCCTGCATGGAAATGGAAACTGGTCGTTTCCTCCCAGTCTCCTACAAACACGCCCCCTCCCCCACTCTACATTATGGCCAGCCACCCCCAGGGCTTCTACAGGCCCTCCCCAACCTCTGTCACCACCCCCATTGTATTCACAGCGGTCCCCACTGTGCCGAATCCGCTGCTGTGAAGGAGATTCGGCACAGTGTGTCAGTGCAGTGGGGACCGCTACATGTGTGTGTGCTTACACTGTGGGCTCTGTGCAGGGGAGCCAAGGTCTGCAGCCGGCATTCTGCTGTGGAGACCGATGCTTGTCTTCATACCTCTAGTAGCACAGAGCCGGTGGAGCTTGTAAACAGGACCGCTCCACCGGCTCTGTGCCTCGCACTATGGTACGGGTATGTGGAGCCCAATGCTTCTCTACATACCTCTCGTACCATACATCATACAGCCGGTGGCTGCAGTATAGAGAGGAGTACTCTGTGCTCTATGGTACTGGAGGTATGAAGAGAGAAGCATCGGGCTCCACAGGGTTCACACTGCACTGACACTGTTCCGAATCTCCTTCACAGCAGCGGATTCGGCACAGTGTGTCAGTGCAGTGGGGGCCGCTGTGTATACAACCGGGGTGGTGACATTAGGGGTTGGGGAGGGCTTGTAGGAGCCCTGGGGGTGGCCGTCCATACTGAGACTGGGGAGGGGGTGGCCTGTAGGATCCTGAGGGTAGCTGGCCATAATATAGAGTGGGGGAGGGGGCGTGTTTGTAGGAGACTGGGTGGATACAGCATGTCTGCTGCATTCAGGTAATGGCTCCCCCATGGCTCTAGCCCCCCCTTTTCCCCCGTGTGCTTTAAAAAGACTTTAGAAACCTTATGGGGAAGTCACACCGCGTCAATGTCGCCAGCGATCTCATCGCTGGCGACATTGAAGGTTGATCGCTGGTGAGCTGTCACACAGGCAGACTCACCAGCAATAAGTACTTGCGAAAACGCTGGTAACCATGTAAACAAGCGGGTAACGCGCTTAGTTACCTGCTGTTTAACATGGATACCAGCTCCCAGTGCTTGCGGAGAGGCGCTGGGAGCTGGCTTCTCGCTCGTCTCCCGGTGTCACACACAGCGATGTGGGACCATTGCCAGGTTTAAGAGCAGGTTCTAAAACATGGCGACCATCAACCAGCGATTTATCTCTGGTTGAATGCGCCGTGTCACACACGTCAATATCGCTGCAATATCATGTGCAGCAGCGATATTGCAGCGATATTGACGCATGTGACGTCCCCATTGCAGTTAAGAGGTCGCCTGGGTGGGATCCTATTAAGAGGTCCTGGCTGCTGGCCCAGTCCTCCCTGCCTTCTCCTTGTGTGTTCCGCCTCCTCCTCTTCTGCTGGGTCTGCCCTCCTCTTCTGCTGCTGACGTCACAAGGAGCAGGAGCAGAAGAGGAGGCGGAAGACACATAGAAGGGGCAGGGAGGATTGTGCCAGGACCTCTTAATAAGATCCCACCCAGGCAGCCTCTTAACTGTAAGGTTTCCAAAGTCTTTTTTTTAAAGCTTACAGGGGGGCTAGAGCCATGGGGAACACCTTCCCTGAAGGCAGCAGACATGCTGTATTCAGTGCTGCATTTAGATTGCCATGCACCGGGGGGATGACAGGTCCTCTTTAACCTTTTTTCCCAGTCCTTAACCTACCTAGTTGGTCTCCTTTACATGTTATAACACCCCTGTGAGCTTGATAACATGATTTCCAAGAACTGGCTTCAATGCAGCTCCTGGAAATATTGTGCATGTAGGTGACTCGTTTTGCCGGTTTTAGTGCGCCTCTGAAGCTGGGTGAACATTTTCAAAATTCAGAGAGGCTAAATAATAGCGCCTGCAGGTCCGAACATGTGCAGTGTGCCTCTCTGAATTCGTGACGTATACACCCGGCTTCAGAGGTGCACTAATGCCAGCAAAACGAGATGTGCAATATTTTCTTTTCGCCATGACTGCACCCACTTGAGTGAGAGAGAGTAAATAAGCCTACAGATACAAAGGGGCGGTCCCCCTCGCCGCCTCAGTTGGTTTCCTGTCCGTATGGGAACCTGCAGCAAGAAAGCTTACCTGGTTCCAAGCAGCCTCTGTGCCGGTATCTGTGGGAATGGCAAGGTCTGGGGCACCAGAAGCAGCATCGGGGGAGCCCTGCCTGTAGACTCCCCACTTGTCTGGTGGGATGGATGTCACAATGCCAGCGCTCAGTATGGCCACCCTGGCTTGTGAGGACGCAGTGTTGGGGGCTGGAACAGACTGCACTCATCCTAGGGTGTGGGAAGAAGCGGACGCCGGCGTCTCCATCGGGCCGGCTGTCCGGGTTTGGGCCCCGCCCATGCGCATCGGCAGTTAAGCATCCTGACCTCGAAGTGACGTGGAATCTGTTTCCAGGGGTCTGGGGAGGCGTGCTTTGGTTCATTGATGGCGGGCGCTGAGTATTTAGGCTGGCAGTGTTCGGCTGCAGGCATGCAAACCTCAAGGATGTCCTCACCAGGAGAGTTTGAGGTGCACTCACAACTGGTGTAAGTTCACAGCAGACCCATGAGCAGCAAGTGGGCACTCCAGAGAGGGTGACTCCACTGACAGGAGTGAGAGGAGTAAAAAGGCTTGTCCATCTTTGTCATGCTGTGCCTTCATCTCCAGAACCGGTACCACACTGACAAGCTTCACTGGGTGACTGTAATGGCTCTGCCTATTAAGCTGATTCCCTTTCTATCTGTGTACCCCCTTTTTTAGGCTAAGAAAACCAAAAAACCTAAGCATAAGGAGTTTGCTCTGTGCTAACAGCCCCGTCCTGATGATTATCTTAAATGACTGACAGTCTTGCATCAATCAGACATTACAGGAGGAATCTTCAGTTAAGTCCTCGGACCATAATTAGAGGGGAACTCCAGTCATTTCAGAAAGTGTCTAAACCTAAAGGCCCTGTTACACCTTTCAACATTGTTTCTGACATCGTTCCAAAGTGATGTCAGGAACGATGTTGAAACGACATCGTTGTTGCGTGTAAACACACCGTTCAACAACGATAGTTGTTCAAGTTGGAGTTGACACGTTTTCCTGCATGCAGGAAAACCTGTCACCTTCAAGTTAAGCAACCTGCGGCATCGTTCGGTGTGACACCGCAATAGCTATGTCATGGCATATCCAGCCTATTTGCTGCATTGCAGCGGATCGCTCGCTGGGTTGATCCCAGCCCAGCGATTGCTGCGGCAACATCGCAGCGCGTCACCGGCATCATCTTGCCATGTGACAGCTAGGCTGCGATGTCTGAAGCGAGCGCGCACCCGCGGCATCGCTTTCTACATCGCAGCCAATGTTGTTAGGTGTAACGGGGCCTTAAGCATAATAAGTCAAAGAGGGATGTCTCTCCTTCCAGCTCCTCTTCTGATGTCGATGAGATCAGGTATTCTAGATCCTCTCGATCATTATCTCTGTCATCTTCCTCTGATGAGGATGGGAAGTCAGCCTGTAATTGCAGAGACAAAAGATTCTAAGTCCACTAAGGACATTATGTTTACGGGACTCTCCCAAAGGAAAAGACGGTCCTTCCCAGTGATCACGGCTGTGAAGGATTTAGTCCGAAGGGAATGGGACAGGCAGGAGAGAAGGGGTTCACTGCCTTCTTCCTCAAAAGGCAAGTACCCCTTTAATGATGATGATTTGAGCTCCTGGTCCGAGATTCCTGAAGTAGACGCAGCTGTAGCTTCTACCTCTAAGCGCTTTTGCCAGTTGAAGACTCAGGGTTACTCTCTGATCCCTTGGACAGAAAGGCAGAGATGCTGCTTAAGTGCTTATGGGAGTCTTGCGCAGGTGCTTTTAAGCCAGCCATGTCCGTTACGTGTACAGCCAAATCTATGTTGGTCTGGGTTGACCAGCTGGAAATCCAGATCAAAAAAGATGTTTCCAGGGAGAAAATTTTGTTTTCCATTCCATCAATACGTGGCGGTTCGGCCTATCTAGCAGAAGCTTCAGCACATTCCCTGCGTCTGGCAGCCAGATCAGCAGGCCTCACTAACACTGCTTGCTGGCCACTTTGGCTAAAGGGATGGAAGGGGACACACAGTCTAAAGCAGAATTGTGTGTGCTGCTATGCCAGGGTGAGTACCTGTTTTTCAAAGCTCTTGATGAGATTCTCACCAAAGCAGCAGAACGAAAGAAGGGGTTCCCAACCCATCTGTTCCCTCCTACTGGAGAGCGTTTAGGAAATGGCCATTTGATCATAAGAAGTCCGACCGGGACTGGGACTGGTGGGAGAACAAGGAGACCAAGCAAAAAGTTGCCCTTTTCAGCGGGTCCTCCTCTCAAAGCGGAAACAAATTCCATTAGACCTGACCCTCCAGTGGGTGGCAGGTTGAAGTTTTTTTTATCCACGCATGGAAAAAACTTGCATCTAATCCATGGATCCTCAATTTAGTGGCATTAGGGTTGAAGCTAGCATTTCACCCTATCCCTCAGGATTTGTTTGTGATGACTGCTCCGTTATCTCCTGTACAACAGCTGGCACTTAAATTGGGAGGTCTGGAGTCTCTTATCCAAACATGTCCTGATAGATGTTTCACCAGGTCTGGAAGGAAGGGGATTTTATCACCCTTTATTCTTGGCCTCTAAACCAGATGGTTCTTATAGAACCATCATCAATTTGAAGAAATTGATCTCCTTTCTACTTTTTCATACTTTCAAAATGGAATCTATAAGATCTACAATTAAGTTGTTTCTTAGATGCTTCATGGCGGTTCTAGACCTGAAGACGCCTATTACCATCTGGCCATACATACCAACCATCAACAATGTCTACCAGTGGCGGTCAACATAGACGCCAGTCTACACCATTTTCAATTCCAAGCGATGCTGTTTGGCCTCTCCTTTCCAACACTCATTGTGCTGTACCTGGATGACTTTCTGGTAGTAGAGACTCTGCAGCACAATGCAAAGGTCACTTTACTAACACAATTTCATCCTTTGCAGGATTTAGGATGGATCATAAACATCAACAAATCCAGACTGATTCCACTGACTCTTCAGTCATTTCTGGGGCTACATTTAGATTACATAAATCAGACATGTCTCCTTCCAGAAGAGAAAAAAATGATTATAACTGCCAAGGTTAGGGGAGCTATAGAAAATCCTCGGGTGTCCCTGCAAGATGCTATGTCCCTGCTTGGGTCCCTCACGTCCTATATCTATGTGGGTCATTGGGCCTAATTGTTATACTACAAGTTTACAACAGGAGGTCCTTTGGACAGAAGACCTATTACAGGGTCATCAGTTCTCTTTTCTGGTGGTTAGATCTAATTAATGTTTTCTGGGGGGTCCCATGGGTAATTAAGCCTTCTAGAATAGTATGGACAGATTCTAGTCCTGACGAATGGGGGGCCCATTTGGGAGACAACCTAGCCTAGGGTCAGGGGTTCTTCACTGACTTAAACGACTCCTCAAATCTAAGAGGGTTAAAAGCCATCAAACACGCATTGCTTCACTTTCTCCCACAGCTATTATAAATATATATATATATATATATATATATATATATATATATATATATATATATATATATATATCAACATAAACAGAAGGAGGGGCACCAATGCTGCAGGTTACGCGGCAGGACAACTGTGGAGCACAGGTGTGGAAGCCGGGGTGCCAATCATTAAGACCACATGTACACAATTCTTAGAAAGGAGAGACGGCACTCACCGGATCTTTTACTGTGCTTTATTCATTCGCAATTCACAAGGTGCAGGGAGGGAGCAGAGGCTGGGATGACTACGGCACCGTTTCGCGCTGTATGCGCTTCAACGGGTCATGACGTTGTGAATTGCGAATGAATAAAGCACAGTAAAAGATCCGGTGAGTGCCGTCTCTCCTTTCTAAGAATTATATTATATATATATATATATATATATATATATATATATATATATATATATATATATATATATATATATATATATATATATATACACACGTATATACTCGTGTATAAGCCGACCCGTGTATAAGCCGACCCCCCTACTTTTGCCCCAAAAATCTGGAAAAACCTATTGACTCGTGTATAAGCCGAGGGTGGACCCCAGCACAGGTACACAGCCCCCAGCAGTGTGGTATACAGGTCCCCCCAGTGGTATACAGGCCTCCCCAGTGGTAGTATATAGCAGCCCCAGTGGTAGTATACAGCAGCCCCAGTGGTAGTATACAGCAGCCCCAGTGGTAGTATACAGCAGCCCCAGTGGTAGTATACAGCAGCCCCAGTGGTAGTATACAGCAGCCCCAGTGGTAGTATACAGCAGCCCCAGTGGTAGTATACAGCAGCCCCAGTGGTAGTAGACAGCAGCCCCAGTGGTAGTAGACAGCAGCCCCAGTGGTAGTAGACAGCAGCCCCAGTGGTAGTAGACAGCAGCCCCAGTGGTAGTAGACAGCAGCCCCAGTGGTAGTAGACACAGCCCCAGTGGTAGTAGACAGCAGCCCCAGTGGTAGTAGACAGCAGCCCCAGTGGTAGTAGACAGCAGCCCCAGTGGTAGTAGACAGCAGCCCAGTGGTAGTAGACAGCAGCCCCAGTGGTAGTAGACAGCAGCCCCAGTGGTAGTAGACAGCAGCCCCAGTGGTAGTAGACAGCAGCCCCAGTGGTAGTAGACAGCAGCCCAGTGGTAGTAGACAGCAGCCCCAGTGGTAGTAGACAGCAGCCCCAGTGGTAGTAGACAGCAGCCCCAGTGGTAGTAGACAGCAGCCCCAGTGGTAGTAGACAGCAGC
Organism: Allobates femoralis; assembly: GCA_033576535.1. Lineage (NCBI taxonomy): Eukaryota > Metazoa > Chordata > Amphibia > Anura > Aromobatidae > Allobates > Allobates femoralis. The sequence continues at coordinate 138,996,919 of JARQOC010000011.1, forward strand.
CCCAGTGGTAGTAGACAGCAGCCCCAGTGGTAGTAGACAGCAGCCCCAGTGGTAGTAGACAGCAGCCCCAGTGGTAGTAGACAGCAGCCCCAGTGGTAGTAGACAGCAGCCCCAGTGGTAGTAGACAGCAGCCCCAGTGGTAGTAGACAGCAGCCCCAGTGGTAGTAGACAGCAGCCCCAGTGGTATACAGCAGGCCCCCAGGGGTACATATAGCAGCCCCCAGGGGGTACACAGCAGCCCCCAGGGGTACACAGCAGCCCCCAGGGGGTCCCCAGCAGCCCCCTGGGGGTCCACAGCAGCCCCCAAATGCTGGCACTCCGCCCCCCCTTGCAAGGGCCCCCCCGCTTCTCTTACCATTCTGGACTTCTGATCCGCTCCGCTCCTCGGTGCTTCATCCTCGCTGCTCCGTCCGTCTTCTACATCCGGGATCCCCGGCCGCGCGATGACGTCATATGCCTGCGACGGCCGGAGATCCGGATGTAGAAGACGGACGGAGCAGCGAGGATGAAGCAGCGAGGATGAAGCACCGAGGAGCGGCGCGGATCAGAAGTCCGGAATGGTAATATAACCATCGGGGGGGGGGGGGGGGGGCCCTTACAAGGGGGGGCGAGTGCCAGCATTTGGGGGCTATATGCACTGGTTCCCCCTGCCGCTGATTGACAGGGGGAAGCAGTGCATATTTAATGAGCGGCCCCACGTGACGGGGCCGCTCATACAGCAGCCTCCCCCCGCCTCCTCCAGCCTCCACAGCCCCGGACACAGCGCCCCCCCCCCCCCCCGTATTGACTCGTGTATAAGCCGAGGGGGAGACTTTTCAGCCCAAATCTTGGGCTGAAAAACTCGGCTTATACACGAGTATATACGGTATATATATATGTGTATATATATATATATATATATATATATATATATATATATATATATATATATATATATAATATATATATATATATATATATAAAATATATATATATATATAAATATATATATATATATAAATATAATATGTAAAGCGCCATAGAATCTAATGGCGCTATATAAATTAATAATAATAATAATAATTCGAATTGGCTGAAGCCCATCTCCTGCCCCTCTCGGCCGTTCACATCAGGGGTGTGGACATTACCAGAACGGACTTCCTAAGTCGCCATACTCTGCATCAAGGAGAGTGGGTCGTCTGTCACCTGACCTTCAACAAGATAGTGGAGTTATGAGGGCTTCCTGAGATAGACCTGTTTGCTACCAGAGCCAACAGACAGGTCAGGAGATTTGCCTTCCTGAACATAGCAGACCAACCGGAGATGGTCAACTCTCTCCAGGATCCCTGGGACTTTCACCTTGCTTATGCATTTCCACCAATGAACCTACTACCAGTAGTTATCAGGAAGATCAAGGAAGAGAGAGCGAGGGTAATCCTCATCGCTCCTTTCTGGATCCAGGAGACCGTGGATTTCATTGCTCCGAGCAATGTCTAACAGACCCTTGGATCCTTCCATCAGATCCGGCCCTGCTCTCTCAGGGTCCATTCTGTCACTTTCGGGTGAGGGGTCTCAACTTGACGGTGTGGAACTTGAGAGGCAGTTATTGAGATTGAGGGGGTTTTCAGAAAACCTAATCAATACTTCTCTTCAAATTAGGAAGGAATCTACGCCCAAAATATATAGTAGTGTGTGGAAGAAATTCTTCTCTGATGAGGTACCAATACCTACAATACTGGAGTTTCTGCAGAGAGGTCGGGGGCTGGGCCTATCAGTTAGCACCCTTAAGGTTCAGATATCTGCTCTAGGGGCATTATACAGCCAGGGCCGGCATCAGCACCCGGCGTACCCGGGCAAGTGCCGGGGCCCGACTGCTTGGAGGGGGCCCATCGGGCCCCTGAGGGCTAGGCTCACACTTGCATTGTGACCCTAGCCTTATGCAAGTATTGTCTGCTGCAGCGCAGAGCGTTTAACGCTATGCGCTGCCAGCAACTGAGCCCATAGAAACCCGATATTTACATTGACAACCAGTGGTTGTCAAGGTAAACGTCGGGTTTCTATGGGCTGCCTCCAGCGCATAGCATTAAACGCTATGCGCTGCAACATACAATACTTGCATAAGGCTAGGGTCACAATGCAAGTGTGACCCTAACCTCAGGGGCCCCTGAGCACACTGCCCCCACAGCCAGAGCCATATCCAGGGGGCAGCTGGGGGGTCATTTTCAGGCTCCTGCAGCACCGGAGCCCGGAGGTCTCCCTCCTCCCCCCTCCACGGGAGCCGACAGAGCTGCACACTCTGGGCTCAAGCTGACAGGACCTGTGATGATGTCAATGGATGGGGAGGAGTCAGGGGTCTCATGATCAGCTCCTCAGTGTATCCAGGACTGTGCTGGCCACCATGAATGATGCTCAAATAAGGTGAAGTTTGTGTGTGGTCAGGAGGCATTTACAGTGTGAATGTAGCAGAGGTGGGTGTGTACTAGGTGTATGGCAATTAGGTGAAGGTTATGTGTGGGGTCAGGAGGGATTTACAGTTTGAATGTAGCAGAGCCGTGTGTGTACTAGGTGCATGGAGCGGAGCCGTGTGTGTTCTAGGTGTATGGAGCGGAGCCGTGTGTGTACGAGGTGTATGGAGCGGAGCCGAGTGGGTACTAGGTGTACGGAGCGGAGCCGAGTGTGTACGAGGTGTACGGAGCGGAGCCGAGTGTGTATGAGGTGAGCGGAGCCGCGTGTGTACGAGGTGTACGGGGCGGAGCCGCGTGTGTACGAGGTGTACGGGGCGGAGCCGCGTGTGTACGAGGTGTACGGGGCGGAGCCGCGTGTGTACGAGGTGTACGGGGCGGAGCCGCGTGTGTACGAGGTGTACGGGGCGGAGCCGCGTGTGTACGAGGTGTACGGGGCGGAGCCGCGTGTGTACGAGGTGTACGGGACGGAGCCGCGTGTGTACGAGGTGTACGGGGCGGAGCCGCGTGTGTACGAGGTGTACGGGGCGGAGCCGCGTGTGTACGAGGTGTACGGGGCGGAGCCGCGTGTGTACGAGGTGTACGGGGCGGAGCCGCGTGTGTACGAGGTGTACGGGGCGGAGCCGCGTGTGTACGAGGTGTACGGGGCGGAGCCGCGTGTGTTCGAGGTGTACGGGGCGGAGCCGCGTGTGTTCGAGGTGTACGGGGCGGAGCCGCGTGTGTTCGAGGTGTACGGGGCGGAGCCGCGTGTGTACGAGGTGTACGGGGCGGAGCCGCGTGTGTACGAGGTGTACGGGGCGGAGCCGCGTGTGTACGAGGTATGTGTACCAGTGGTAGCCCCCGCGGATTCCGCTCCTATAGTCCCAGCCACCTTTGCCAGCAGCATTCTTCTCCAGAGTCTCTTCTGCCGCTGTCTGCATTCTGCAGCTCAGCATGGAGGGGCACAATGTCATCACTGTGCTGATATGTGCAGAGCGACCGGAGGAGACCGGAGCGGCAAGAAGAAAGGTGAGGAGAAAGAGAGATCCGGACGGCCAGACACTCCGCTTGGCTGCGGTGCCACCATATGGCAGTGTGGCTCCATTGAGCTGCTTGCATTATTTGTGTGCTTGAGAATGCTTGTGTATATCCTCAGATGCACAAAAATGCAACATTTTGCATTTGAAGGGTATTTTTAAAAAGCGCAAGGGAATGCAATCGCATTTTAGGCCGCTCCTAACAACGTGTAATATACTCACTGTCAGAAACAGCTCTTGCTGGTTTCAGCAGTCACTGTTCCTATAAGGCTGCCTTCACATAGGCGTTTTTTTTTTAAATGTGGCAGTTGCGGTAAAAAAAACCCGCATCTGCTGCATTTTCCGTCTAGCGCAGGGGTCTCAAACTCCAGGCCTCGAGGGCCGCACACAGTCCAGGTCTTCATGATTTCCATACTTTGACAGTTGGTTATTTGATTACTAACTGTCAAATACTAGGGAAATCCTGAAAACCTGGACACGTTTGCGGCAAGCCCCATGCATTGTCTATGGGACTTGCGGTAAGTGTGCGGCTATATTATATATATATATAGATAGATAGATAGATAATGTGAAAAAATTCTTGCAGCACACAGCTACTACCAATGATGTACAAATGCTACAAGCTATATGTGTTTGAGGAAAAACACAATGTATGTACCAAGAACTTCAGAAATAAAAAATTAGAATTTGAGTTTTTTTGGAAAAAACGTAAGTTTTTAAACTTTTTCCTCAAACACATATAGCTTGTAGCATTTGTACATCATTGGTAGTAGCTGTGTGCTGCAAGAATTTTTTCACATTATCTATCTATCTATCTATATATATATAATATAGCCGCACACTTACCGCAATATATATATACATACATACATACAGTTAGGGCCAGAAATATTTGGACAGTGACACAATTTTCGCGAGTTGGGCTCTGCATGCCACCACATTGGATTTGAAATGAAACCTCTACAACAGAATTCAAGTGCAGATTGTAACGTTTAATTTGAAGGGTTGAACAAAAATATCTGATAGAAAATGTAGGAATTGTACACATTTCTTTACAAACACTCCACATTTTAGGAGGTCAAAAGTAATTGGACAAATAAACATAACCCAAACAAAATATTTTTATTTTCAATATTTTGTTGCGAATCCTTTGGAGGCAATCACTGCTTTAAGTCTGGAACCCATGGACATCACCAAACGCTGGGTTTCCTCCTTCTTAATGCTTTGCCAGGCCTTTACAGCCGCAGCCTTCAGGTCTTGCTTGTTTGTGGGTCTTTCCGTCTTAAGTCTGGATTTGAGCAAGTGAAATGCATGCTCAATTGGGTTAAGATCTGGTGATTGACTTGGCCATTGCAGAATGTTCCACTTTTTTGCACTCATGAACTCCTGGGTAGCTTTGGCTGTATGCTTGGGGTCATTGTCCATCTGTACTATGAAGCGCCGTCCAATCAACTTTGCAGCATTTGGCTGAATCTGGGTTGAAAGTATATCCCGGTACACTTCAGAATTCATCCGGCTACTCTTGTCTGCTGTTATGTCATCAATAAACACAAGTGACCCAGTGCCATTGAAAGCCATGCATGCCCATGCCATCACGTTGTCTCCACCATGTTTTACAGAGGATGTGGTGTGCCTTGGATCATGTGCCGTTCCCTTTCTTCTCCAAACTTTTTTCTTCCCATTATTCTGGTACAGGTTGATCTTTGTCTCATCTGTCCATAGAATACTTTTCCAGAACTGAGCTGGCTTCTTGAGGTGTTTTTCAGCAAATTTAACGCTGGCCTGTCTATTTTTGGAATTGATGAATGGTTTGCATCTAGATGTGAACCCTTTGTATTTACTGTCATGGAGTCTTCTCTTTACTGTTGACTTAGAGACAGATACACCTACTTCACTGAGAGTGTTCTGGACTTCAGTTGATGTTGTGAACGGGTTCTTCTTCACCAAATAAAGTATGCGCCGATCATCCACCACTGTTGTCATCCGTGGACGCCCAGGCCTTTTAGAGTTCCCAAGCTCACCAGTCAATTCCTTTTTTCTCAGAATGTACCCAACTGTTGATTTTGCTACTCCAAGCATGTCTGCTATCTCTCTGATGGATTTTTTCTTTTTTTTCAGACTCAGGATGTTCTGCTTCACCTCAATTGAGAGTTCCTTTGACCGCATGTTGTCTGGTCACAGCAACAGCTTCCAAATGCAAAACCACACACCTGGAATCCACCCCTGACCTTTTAACTACTTCATTGATTACAGGTTAACGAGGGAGACGCCTTCAGAGTTAATTGCAGCCCTTAGAGTCCATTGTCCAATTACTTTTGGTCTCTTGAAAAAGAGGAGGCTATGCATTACAGAGCTATAATTCCTAAACCCTTTCTCCGATTTGAATGTGGAAACTCTCATATTGCAGCTGGGAGTGTGCACTTTCAGCCCATATTATATATATAATTGTATTTCTAAACATGTTTTTGTAAACAGCTAAAATAACAAAACTTGTGTCACTGTCCAAATATTTCTGGCCCTAACTGTACATACATACACACACACACATATATATATATATATATATATATATATTATATATATATATATATATATATATATAGTCCGCGATATGTACTTAAAGGGGGGGGGGGGGATTGCTCCATGTTGTACACAGATTGCTCCATGTTGTACACAGCCACAAAATGGAACTATGTGTCCATGATTTCACTGCAACCAGAGATCTGTTCAGATATTGGATACAATGATTGGTGTGTGTAAACCCACCATCATACTACATCTCCTGAAGCATGTGCACTCCTATTTCCATAGTTAACCATAATTAGCAACCCTGTACACATTGCTTGGTTGCCTTCCTGAGGCTTGAACCTGGTCCTTGATGACCTCACGAGTCCCCCATTTGAGCCTTTGGAGTCTGCCTCTCTGAAATGTCTATTTAATAACAGCTCTGTTAGTGTCACGAACATCAGCCAGAAGGGTTAGCAATATTCAGGCCTTGTCTATTGATCCACCTTTTCTGTCGATCTTTCCAGATAGAATAATTTTGAAACCTGATCCATCCTACCTTCCTAAAGTTGCTTCCAGGTTTTATAGAAGCCAGGAAATTTTTCTTCCTTCCTTTTTTCAAACTTTTCTACTCCTGAGGAACACAAGTATCACTCTTTAGATGTTAGGAGATGAATCCTACACTGCACAGATAGGACACGAACAGACCCCTACTCTGCCTCCAGAACGGAGTTCTTTCAGAGCCACAGGAAGGGGTCTGGAGTCACAAAGAGCATCTTGTCTCGGTAGATCAGGGATGCCATCTGTCTGGCCTACTAGGCGAAAGGTGAAACCCTCCGGGTGGAGTGCGGGCCCATTCGACTTGGGCCATGGCTTCCTCCTGGGCTGAGAAGGCGGACAGCTCAATATATGATTTTGAAAAAAGAAAATACCTCACTAAAGTGATCTGATGGAAGCTTAAAATGATGTGTCAGGTAGCTACTTGGTCTTCACCATCCACTTTTTACAACCGCTGTAGACTAGACCTGTCTTCTGAATCTTACTTGGTTTTTGGTCCCTACCAAGTGATGGTTCTCTGAAAATCTCTCAAGTCGGTGCTGTCGTGGCAAGAAGAAAAGACTAGATTATTTACCGGTAATCACGTTTTATGGAGTCCACAACAGCATCCACTCCCTTCCCTCCTTTGTTAAGCATGGACTAATAGTGTAGGTTAAGTGTTGGTTCACGATGGTGGTGGTTGTAGATATATATGTATATTGATTGACTACAGAGATTATCTTAATTCAGCGGTTCCTCTCATGCTCTGTAAAACAGCTGAAGAGGCGAGGGGGACCGCCCCTTTTTATCTGTAGGTTTCCTGTCTCAAGTGGGTGCTGTCGTAGACTTCATAAAACACGATTACTGGTAAGTAATCTAGTCTTTCCGGGATCTGCAATCATGCTAGCTCTTAATGCAGCATCACACGCGTCAATATCGTGAGTGACATCGCCAAAAAGTGACGCATCAGCGATGTCGCTCGCGATAATCGCAAGTGCGTTGTGCTGTGTGACAATGCGACGCAACTGCGATTTATCGCAGGTTGACAGGTTTACGAGGGTGAACGGAAACCTGTCAATCTGCAACCAGCGATTAGGCTGGATCGCACCGTCTAACACCGCAATAGTGATGTTGGCGGCAATCCAGCCCATACCGCAGTATTGCTGCGGATCGCTTGCTGGGTTGATCCCAGCCCAGTGAGCGATGGCTCCGCCCACATCGCTGCGGCGTCACCGGCAACATGTTGCCGTGTGACACCAAGAGTGTGATGTCGGAAGCGAGCGCGCACCTGCGCATCGCTTCCAACAAAGCAGCCTTGGTTGCTGCGTGTGATGCCGCCTTTAGAAATCATGTTATCAGGCCCACAGGAACGTGATAATATGGAGAGAGGCCGACTAGTCAGTGGTGAAACAATGCCCCTTCCACTAGCCAAAACCCTCGTTAGCATAGGGAAAACGCAGGTTATAAATCCTTTTTATGAACATTGACTTTAGCAAATGGCAATAGTCAGAGCTGGTTAGGAAGAGATATTTGGGGTAAAAATGTCTCTGTTCTAGGTTGGAGGGTATAAGGGAATCTGTTCCCCTTACATGCAATGTAGTTCTGCATTAAAACACAAAAAATTGATTAAGAAAAAGTGTTCCATTTTACTTTAAAAAAAAAAAAAAAAAATTACTGATGGAGATGTCTTTTAACCCATATCAAACACCCGACATCTCAGCTGATCTCATCAGCTGAGAAATCGGACTTCCAGCACCGATCGGATCCCGGATCCGATCGGTGCTGTTAACACTTTGAATCCCGCTGTCATTCACTAAAACTTACGCAGTGGGGATTGCGCTGTTTCCCCGCCTGCATCGGAGATCCTGCGATAAGATCGCGGGATCTCCGGTGCTCATGTGATATCCCCGGGTCCTGGTGTAAACCCGTAAGCTATCAGGAACAGCTTCCTGTTAGTGGATGGCAGGTGCTGTCAACCACTGAAAATGAAATCAAGTGCCATGTCATGGTGTGCTGCAGCTTATCGGGACATGGCACAAGGTATCGGACCCTGCAGCAATGTGGAGCCCTATGGGGCACTGATAAATAAAGAATGAATTCAAAAATAAAGTTTTTTAAATATGACAAAAACAAACAAACCAAATCATCTCCCCTTACTCTCATTCAAAATAAAAGTATTAAAACAAAAAAACACATTTAGTATCGCTGCATTCAGAAATACCCGATTATCAAGATATAAAATAATTTAATAAGAGCCGTTAACTGCGTGACGGAGAAAAAGGTCCAAACGCCGAAATTACATTCTTTTTGGTCGCTGCAACATTGCTATAAAATGCAATAACGGGTGATCAAAACAGCACATGAACCAAAATTGGTATCATTAAAAACGTCAGCTCAAGACACAAAAATAAGCCGTCACACAGCCCCAGATCCTGAAAAAATGAGGACGCAGAAGTTGACGCAAAAAGTGCGATTCTTTTCAAATTTTGATTATTTATTTATTTTTTTTCCCATCACTGAGATAACCGTAAAAGTATACGTGTCTGGCATCTACGAACTCGTACCGACCCGAGGCATCACACTGTCATGTCAGTTTTAACATATAGTGAACATGGCAGATAAAACCTCCAAAAAACAAATGTGGTGGTTTTTTTTTTTTTTTAAATTTCACCGCACTTGAAATTTTTTTACCGTTTTCCTGTACATCTATATGGTAAAATAAATCATTGCTTCTGAAAGTACAACTCGTCCCGCGCAAAACAAGCCTTCATATGTCTATATTAATGGACAAATAAAAAAGTTATGGCTCTTGGAAGCAGGGAAGCAAAAAGCGAAAATGAAAATCGCCTGGTGGTGAAGGGGTTAATACTTGACTATTTAAAAGGAAGCTGTCGGGCTATTCATACTGCTCAATTTTACATTGGGAAAGACCTGTAAATCACCTGCAGCAGGGAAGCGATGGACGGTCGTCAAAGTATATTTCCTTCTAAACATTTCAGCGAATATAATGTGCTGTACCTGGCTGCAGTATATGCTGCCTGCTGTCTGGGCAGCATGAAACGCCTGACAGTTTCTATATAAGCCTGTACCTATTTTTGTTTAATTTCTGATTTTTATACATTTATTTTGAATTGTATTGTTTGTAGGATTTCTACAGCTGGCCAGATGAATCCTTTGACGAAATGGACAGTACACTTGCAGTTCAACAGGTAAAGTAAAACTGTAACTTTGTAATGTGGAAGTAATGAAATGAAATACATGCTAATGGACTTTTCTATTTCAAACGGTAAATTTTTTTTTTTTTCTTTTTTCTTTGCTTGGTCTATTAGCTAAAAACACAAAAGCATGTTTTCCATGTGAAAAAATGTACATTTTGTCAGGACACCAAGGAATAAACCTTAAAATACTAGTGCCTACCCTTTTTGGGTTGTTCAAGTTTTGTCTGCACAAGTTGCAGATAAAAATGTTGGCGTCTTCTTATGCTGCTTTCACACAGCGTTTTTTGTGCATCCGCCGGGATCCTTGATTTTGAAGGTCTCGACTCACGGTCACGGATGCTTCAAATCGGATGCCATCAGTCCGATTTAATATCTGATCCATCAAACTGCTCCGATAAAAAATCGGACTGATGGCATCCGATTGCATCCGATTTGAAGCATTTTTTTCATCGGATCCGTGTTAAATGTCCAACTGTGTTAGGTATTTGGAAGGTCTGTGGGAGGTCTGTCGGAATTGCGCATGCCCAATAACCAAAATCAGATCTGATAACCGATCCGATTTTCCCACGGTCCGATTTACATAGGACCCAATGGGTTACCCTGTGGTGCCACACCAGCAGCTGCTCAGAGGAAATCGTCTTTTGTATGTAGCATGTATGATAAAAGGGATACACTGGTCACGGAGACGAAGGATATTTTGAATATTTTTAAACCGTTTTATGAAGAACTAGCTGGGAGCCCGATGCACATGCATCGGGATTCTAGAAGGTGGAGTACTGCTCGCAATGGCCGCTTCGCGGCCAATGCTTCGCGCTGCTAAGTCGACTCTCCATGCCCGCTGCGCGGGCATAGCGAATCGCCTTAGAACTGCTCGCAATGGCCGCTTCGCGGCCAATGCTACGCGCGTATCCACATGACCACGCCGGGGCAAAAAGCCGATTCGCGATTATATAATAGATTGTATTCCTCCAAATTGAATGCATCCATGGATGAGATCATGACTTTTTTGGCAGTAGCTGGCCTGATGAAACTTCGTGCAGAGGATAGAGATAGTTTAGAAACTCCTTTGACAATAGAGGAATTAGAGGTGGCGCTGACCTCTATGGCAAATACTAAGGCCCCTGGAGCAGACGGCTTGCCAGTGGAGGTTTACAAGCAATTTAAGAATGTGCTGCTGCCCAGCTGTTTGGAAGGGACTAAAAGGGGTGGGGGGGTAGTCTCCAGCGTATTCAAAGATATTTTACACATTTTTCTGTTGAAGCATCCGATTGGTTCTCGGAGTAAATGGGAGGAGGAATTAGGGGCGCTAGATGATGAGATCTGGAAGTCTATTTTGGAATATATCCCAAAACTATCATTAAGTGATCCGGGACAGCTATCGCAACTGTACACAATTCAGAGTGTACAGATCTCCTGAGTTCCTATATAAGATTGGGATGAGAGACACGTCAGAATGTCTGAAATGTATGAATGAAAATGCAGGAATTATGCATATGTTGTGGGATTTTCCAAGGCTGCAAGCCTTTTTGGATGGTAGTGATTGCGATGATTGAAGGAAAGTATGGATGTGTGGTGCCTAGAGATCCTCTGGTGTGTGTGTTTGGGTATGTGGATGAAATACAGGTCACAAAAGATAGCGATAGCCAGACTGTTATATATGGCTAGGAAGCTAATCACTAGGGGCTGGATCTGGGCCGAGCCCCCCTATTGAAAGGAGTATGTTCAACAGGTCTAATACATGATTGGCTTCGAAGAAGGTATATATCGGAGGAGGGAAGCCATGACAACATTTGAACAAATCTGGGCTTCATGGAGGGAGTAACGCGAGCAATTCGTGGGATGTGCTGTTCTTCAAGGATGATTTATAATTATAAAGGATGTTCTAGTGCTATGATATATCACAACTATTGCTCTTAGACTGCTCTTAGACTGCTGATATACCTTGTAAAATCACTTTTATAGGGTCAAAGACATTGGTTGTGATGTTTGCTGTCTGAAGTGGGGGGGGGATGTCAGGGTTCCATCCATTCATTGGATTCTTGGATTTACTGTAAACATGTATACCACTTGGTTATGCTGTTAAGAATACATGTTTGGTATAAAAAAAAAACAATTGAGTAAAAGGTAGTCAGGGCACTAAGCAGTACCAGATGTCAAGTCCGAGATGTCCTCCCGTTAAGGCAAGTTCCCCTTCAGTGGTGCACAGCCAAAGCACCAGAAAAGTAAACAAAATTGAAGAAAAGGCGGCACTCACCGAATTGTGCAAGATGGTCTTTTATTCCATGGCTTCAGGAATGGACAAGGTACAGGGAGGGGGCCACGGGGGGCCAGCGGACTACGACGCCGTTTCGCAACCGGTGTTGCTTCTATGGGTCCAGGTATCAGGTATACCTGGACCCGTAGAAGCAACACCGGTTGCGAAACGGCGTCGTAGTCCGCTGGCCCCGTATACCTGGACCCGTAGAGGCAACACCGGTTGCGAAACGGCGTCGTAGTCCGCTGGCCCCCCGTGGCCCCCTCCCTGTATCTTGTCCATTCCTGAAGCCATGGAATAAAAGACCATGTTGCACAATTCGGTGAGTGCCGCCTTTTCTTCAGTTTTGTTTAATAAAAAAAACATTGATTTAAAAACAAAATTACCAACTGTCAAATGCTAAGGAAATCCTGAAAACCTGGACTGTGTGTGACCTATGAGGACTGGAGTTGGCCACCCCTGCTCTACGTTATAAATCACCAATGGATATGGAATATCTAATTAGTTGGTGGAGGCTGACGCGCTCACACCTGCAAAACTGCACAAGACCTTAGAATTCCGTATTATCTGGAACCCTAGAAGATGGTACAGAGGTTTGATTGCTTAATGTACACATATTACGTTGCGCGACTCCCCTCACAGCCCCCCCGCTCCTCCTGCCCGCGCTCCTTGCGGCCCACCCGCTCCCCGCGGACCCCTGCCTCCTCCATAGTAAAATTTAAAAAATGCTCTGCACAGGTACCCGCCCCCTCTCGCTGTTCTCACCCGTCTTCTCCAGCCAGCTACAGAGCTATACTGTAGAGTCGCACCCTGTAGTACAGCGGTCATGTGACAGGGCGGACTGATGTGACTTCACACAGCCCGCCCTGTCACATGACCGCTGGACAGTGCGCCCCCCCCCCTTCCTCGGCTCCATCCAGCCCCCCCCCCACTCTCGCTCGCCTCACCACCGCCCCCCCCCCCCCTTCTCGGCTCCATCCTGCCCCCCCCCCCCTTCTCGCCCTCCTCCCCCCTCCCCAGCTCCATCCTGCCACCCCCCCCCCTGCCCGGCTCCATCCTGGCCCCTCCCCGGCTCCATCCTGCCGCCCTTCCCGGCTCATCCTGCCACCCCTCCCCGGCTCCATCAGCCCCCCCCCCCCCCTGGCTCCATCGCTGCACCCCCCCCCCCCCGGCTCCTATCCTGCCCCCCTCCCCCCCGGTCCATCCTGCCCCCCCCCCCCCGGCTCCATCCTGCCCCCCCCGGCTCCATCCTGATTCTCCCCCCACCGGCTCCATCCTGCGCCGCCCCCACCCCCCCCAGGCTCCATCCTGCGCCCCCCCCCTCCCTCCCTCCCCCAGGCATCCATCTGCCCCCACCTTTCCCCGGCTCCATCCTGCACCCCTACCCCCCCTCCCCGACTCCCTCTGCCCCTGGAGCTGCTGTACACTGACACTGCCGGCTCCATCTGTCCTGCCCATTTCTACCCCCACTGATTAGTCTCGCCTGGCGACTGAACACGGACACCGAGACCCCGCCGCACAAGACTGATACTGCTGTACACCCACACTGCCGAACACCAACATCGCCGCACAAGCACTGATACTTCTGTACACAGACACTGCTGTATCCCCAGACACCGTCACACACCAACCGACACCACACACAACACTGATAGCGCTGCACACCGACACTGCTGCACACCGACACTGCTGCACACCGTCGCTATTGCCAGATACACTCGTCCGGGCCGCGGCTATCGTTGAGAGATCCACGGTAGCTGTGGCTCATCTACTGCCCAGAGGTCCGCAACGAGCCAGCCAGGAGATGACCGCGTCAGCTTGCAGCGGTAGTACCCCGACCGCCATATTGGAACACCCACATTATGGGTATTCCTATATGGCAGCTGGAATTCAAATCCCCCGCCAAGCCACGCATCATCTCTGATTGGTCGCCGCCGGCCGTGGCGACCAATCAGCAAAGTGGCTCGGATTGGCGGGAAATATGAATTGATCGGCGCTCTCAGCGGCGCAGGATTCAAAACCCCTGCCAAGCCATGCTCCACTTCGCTGATTGGTTGCCGCGGGCGGCGGCGACCAATCAGCAAAGCGTATTTTAAAACACGCACCAAGTGCACTGATTGTTCTTCGCGGCTGGCGGCGACCAATAAGTGGAGCACGACTTGGTATATTGGCGCGCAATTTCAACTGCCGCTCATAGTGTGACGCACTTTTCTGCTGTTTACAAGGCTGTCAGTCGTAGTGTCACGCAGTTCACTCCTGTTTACAAGGTATTCTAGAAAAATATGCGATGCGTTAGAATCGGGCCACCATCTAGTGTGTGTGTGTGTGTGTGTGTGTGTGTGTGTATGTATGTACAGTGCCTACAAGTAGTAAGTAGTATTGATAAGATGCCAATAAGTTAGAGCCTTCAAACTGCAAACGAGAGTAGGATTTATTAACAGAAGCATAAATCTTACAAACCAAAAAGTTATGTTGCTCAGTTGAATTTTTATAAATTTTATATCCAATCAGTTTTTATTAGAAAGAGTTGTACATCTTATGCATGTTTTCATGTTACACAGTGTCGACATAGAGTGGAATCTGGCATACATTTATAACAATGGGAAAAATCATTGATTATATGAAGCGTAAGTTAATATGCATTTGTGACACTGGGAAAATTTATAATTCCTTCAGGGATATGTTGTTGGGGTGAGGGAGGGGAAGTACCGTGTGGGACAGGGGGGAAGGGGGAGGGGGTATACAAGGGTCGAAAGGGCCAGTGGTGGTGGGGGAGTGTGGGGCGGTGGCGGGTATGAAGTTCAGGAGAAGGAGGGAAAAACAAAAAGAAAAATAAAAAAAAAAATAAATAAAAGGGAGAAATAGGAATATATAATAAAATAAACAAGAGAAATTTAAGGTGAGGCAAAGGGGAACAAAGGAGTACAGGGAGTGGTGAATGGAGGGGGTATAGGGGGTTCGGTGGTGGGTGTATCGCTGGGGGGAGGGCATTGGGGGAGAGGGGGGTTGGTGGGGGACATCCGGGTCCCTTGCGACTCCTACCAGTGTAGTGTGGCCGAGGCTCAATGTTGCTGTAGGAATAGTTTATTGAAGTTGGGGGAATCCTTAAACAAGATCCATTCCATCCAGGTGGTATTGTATCTGTCTATCGAACCGGTGCTGTCAGCCGCCAGCTCCTCCATTCGACAAATGTCCAGCATTTCCGTGCACCAGTCAGCTATGGGTGGCTTTTCTGGTGATTTCCAGTATCGTGGGATGATTGAGCGAGCCGCCGACATGCAAAAGCGTAGTATATCCCTTTTAATGTTCTTTACTGACCCTGGGTATACTGACAGCAAGGCAATCTCGGGGTTGCCAACCAATCGTTTGCCCGTTATGAGATTATAGTTTCGGAAAACCCCTTCCCAGAAGCCCCTGATTGCTGGGCAGTTCCACCATATGTGGAGCATGGTTCCCTCCTCTGTTCCGCATCGCCAACACGTGCTTGGGACCGAGGGGAAGATTACGTGGAGGCGGTCTGGGCAGCGGTACCACCTATATAGTATTTTGTAATTCCTTTCCTGGGCTGTGCATGTGTTCGCCATCTTGTGTGTAAATAGGAAGCTTTTCTTCCATTCAGGCTGGGAGATCTCTCTCCCCAGTTCCTTCTCCCAGGCCAGTTGGAAGGAGCGTTTGCTGGCCGCTTTCTCTCCTAAGATAGTACGGTGTATCTCGGAGACTGCGTGGGTGGGGGGGGGATTCGCGTGTAAACAGTTCCTCCATAGGGGAGGGGAGTTGTCTGATCCCGCCTGACTGTGCTGTCGAGGTGAGGTAGGATTGCAGTTGGAGGAATTCAAACCTCTGTAGGGGCTTGGGGGTCGGGTGTCGTTGGAGTGTCTCGAAGGGGGGCATTCCACCTAGGTGTAGGATGTGTCCTATGCGGACGTCCTCTGCTCTCATCCAGCAGAGGAATGTGTGTTTGTGCATCCCTGGTTGGAAGGCGGGGTTTGAGAAGAGAGGGGTGAGTGGGCTTAGTGTCCCCCTCTCTGGTGTCCCATTGGTGTAGGACTGCCATATTCGCATGGTGTCTTTGGTGAGGCTGCAGGTGATATCAATCTGTTGTAGGTCTAGGGGGCGAAGCCATGGGAGGTACCGTAAGGGGACTCTCACCCCTTCTTGTTCCAGGGTCACCCAGCGTTTGGAGTGGGATCGGTATTGCCAGTCAATTAGCCGAATTTTTATACATTTTTAAACATAAAAGTGTGGGTCAATTATTATTATGTTTAATATTTTGTGGAATAACCCTTGTTTGCAATTACAGCTAATAATCGTCTTTTATAAGACCTGATCAGGCCGGCACATGTCTCTGGAGTTATCTTGGCCCACTCCTCCATGCAGATCTTCTCCAAGTTATCTAGGTTCTTTGGGTGTCTCATGTGGACTTTAATCTTGAGCTACTTCCACAAGTTTTTAATTGGGTTAAGGTCAGGAGACTGACTAGGCCACTCCATCACCTTGATTTTTTCCCTCTTGAACCAGGCCTTGGTTTTCTTGGCTGTGTGCTTTGGGTCGTTGTCTTGTTGGAAGATGAAATTACGACCCATCTTAAGATCCTTGATGAAGGAGCGGAGGTTCTTGGCTAAAATCTCCAGGTAGGCCGTGCTATCCATCTTCCCATGGATGCGGACCAGATGGCCAGGCCCCTTGACTGAGAAACAGCCCCACAGCATGATGCTGCCACCACCATGCTTGATTGTAGGGATGGTATTCTTGGGGTCTTATGCCGTGCCATCCAGTCTCCAAACGTCACGTGTGTGGTTCGCACCAAAGATCTCGATCTTGGTCTCATCAGACCATAGAACCTTGAACCAGTCTGTCTGAGTCCTCCAAGTGATCATGAGCAAACTGTAGACGAGCCTTGACATGACGCTTTGAAAGTAAAGATACCTTACAGGCTCGTCTGGAATGGAGACCATTGCGGTGGAGTACGTTACTTATGGTATTGACTGAAACTAATGTCCCCACTGCCATGAGATCTTCCCGGAGCTCCTTCCTTGTTGTCCTTGGGTTAGCCTTGACTCTTCGGACAAGCCTGGCCTCGGCACGGGAGGAAACTTTCAAAGGCTGTCCAGGCCGTGGAAGGCTAACAGTAGTTCCATAAGCCTTCCACTTCCGGATGATGCTCCCAACAGTGGAGACAGGTAGGCCCAACTCCTTGGAAAGTGTTTTGTACCCCTTGCCAGCCTTGTGACCCTCCACGATCTTGTCTCTGATGGCCTTGGAATGCTCCTTTGTCTTTCCCATGTTGACCATGTATGAGTGCTGTTCACAAGTTTGGGGAGGGTTTTCTAAATGACAGTGGTGCCTACACACAGACAAGTGTGACAAGAAAAATAAGATTTAGAATGGCAAGTCACCTACTTAACATCAGACGCACCCCAGGGCCGGGGTACTCTGATCCTGGGCGTAGCTTTTAAGGGACTGTCACTGGTGGCTGATGCCCGGATCCGTGGCCCTGGTGGTCACGAAAAAGGGGTTTAGTAAAAATAGATTAATAAAAGTTTTTTAAACGTGACGCCACCTGCAGTATCTGGTGATGGCACCAGCGCTGCCAGCAGATCTCCTGGGACGATGGGTAGGCAGCCAGATGATGTCGCTCCCTGCAGGCAGAGCGAAGTCCCCAGGGCAGTGAGGTAAAGAAAGTCTTCTCCTTGAGACTGTAACACAGTTGTCCAACTTGGTAGAAATAAGACACAGGAGACCTTCTTGCTCTGCACGGGTATTTACTGGTGACTTCTCAAGCAGTTCACAAAGTACACAGTCATGGGTAGGTGGCCGGGTAGTCACCAAAGGATGCAAAGTCTCTCTGAGGCCCTCTACGATGTTCCTTCTGGTAACAACTTCTGTCTTTTTTCATTCGCTGTGCTCTCCTTACTATACGTGCGCGACCCTGCACAGAGCCCACTTCCTACTAAGCCCGTTGGGTATATAGAGGTTAATCTTCTCTCTAAGGGGCTCAACCCGGTTTGGAGCTCCTGGTGGGGAAGTGCGTGTCGGACTAGGTTGGGGCTATGTGAAAGACCTTCGACCCACCGGGTTTGGTGGCTCAGAGCTAAACTTTCCTGCACCGCACTAGGAGCCGGTACTCCGTTTTGGACTGGGTTCCCTCCGGACCGGTTATCAGGATGGTCCAGCACCGTGCTTGCTCAAGCAAGAAATCCCCCTTCTGTCTGGGTTGCCTTCCTTTTTCAGGCACCCTCCACCACAATCCTCGCAGGGACCTCCCTCTCCTCCTTCCCTCACTGTACTCTCCTCACGTTCTCCCTAACTGTCACTCCTGCTTCTTTCACTACACCTTAGCTCCTCCCACCGGGACTGGTTCCCTACAGGGGGTTAACCAAAAGGTCCCCTATCCTAAGTGTATGAATGCAGGGATGAGACCTCAGTGTAGTATCACAATAAGCTATACCTTTCATAATGTGTTCCTTCAGCACTGAGAACAGAACGGCCTCCCCCACAGGGATACACGCTGTAGACCCATAAAAACATGGAAACTGCTGAACTGTGTTGTCAGTCGTGCTGAGGCAGCTGCAATTTTGGATGCTGCTGCAAGGCAAAAAAGGGGGAGGAGCAGGCTTGCAATTAAGATTGCTCATGGTCTGAGCCCTATGGATTGCGAGCACATGTTTCCTCCCTCTTTTTTTGTGTCTTGTGGCAGCAGCCAACATTGCAGCTGCCTCAACAGCCCACAGTCCCGGTGTGAGAAACCTGGGACTCCAGATGTATCAAAGTACCGTAACATACAGGGCAGTCTCTGTACACTAGCTCTGTTCTGTCGATTCATGTGTGATATCTGGCATTCCCCCAGCGCAGGCACGACTGACACAACACAGTTCAGCAGTTTCTCTGTGTTTATGGGTCTACAGCATGTATCTCTGTGGGGGAGGCCGTTTAGTGCTTGGTGCTGAAGGAACACATAAAAGGTGCTGAAGGAACACATAAAAGGTATAGCTTATTGTGACACTAGATTATGGCTATCAAGTAGGTGTCTTACCATTGTAGATCATATTTTTCTTGTCCCATTTGTCTGTATGTATAGGCACTGTTGCCATTTAAGAAAACCTGTGATTTATATTGGATCATCAAGATTGGTAAACAAGCTGTCCTTCTCTGTGGAGGTTTTCTTCTTCGTGGAACACACTCTAGGTATATATACATTAACATTGTGCATGACATCTGTTATCAATGCATTGATGGGTGTGTATATACAGCTCTGTAAAAAAAGAAGAGACTTCTGCAAAATTTTCAAACAAAATCACCATGTCTACATGTCTGACAGCCATTCCATTCCAGTGTCAGTTGAATTCCAACCAAAGTACAACTCATTCTACTTGATGTGCTTCTGTTTAGGTCAGGGGGGTGGGGAACCATTTTTCTGCCGAGGGCCATTTGGAAATTTCTACATTTCTTCAGGGGCCGTACAAAATTATCAAATTGAAAATTACCCGCTATATTTGGTTAAACAATCAACTCACCCCTACTGTGGTGGCTGGAGCTGCTTCTCATTGGCGTGGGTGATATTGGTCATGTTGCTTCTTTTTTTTTTTTTTTTTTATAATTCTTTATTTTAGAAAAGTTTTGAATTTTCATAACATGGAAGAAAACACACATTACTTCTCAGTCAGTATATCCAAACAAATATCACGTAGATATGGTGGCCAAACCAGTTAGGCCCAAACTCAGCAAATACTATATATTTTTATGCGTCTACAGAGTAGACACTGCCTTAAAGTGTTAGGATCTACAACATAAGGTTCCATTCAAGACCTTACATCAATATTCAATCTTCACAGTAGAAGTCATTGCTGCAACATCATATATTGACAGTTGACCAAGTAAAAGGGAGAGAGGAAAATCAAAGAGAGAGGAAAAAGAACAGTAAGAGAGTAGTCATGAGGGGTGGTGGGGGGAGGAGGGGGAGGATGGGAAGGGAAGTGGAAAGGGATGGTGTCAGATTATGTGGAAACGCGAAGCCTCTACGTAGGTGAAAAGGTGCGACCCCACTAGACCAGCCAAATTAATTGGCGAGTCCGCCAAGGAAGGGTTTTCTAACAGTCTCTATAAGTCTTATATAAATCAGATTGTTGAAACATCATCCAGGAAAACCACGTAGTACGAAAAGCTACATACGTGTCATGGATTGAGGAGGTCAAGTCCTCTAGGTGCATGAGGTCGTTCACCCTCTCCAACCACATTGACACGGAGGGGCATCTCTCGTCTTCCAGAGCATTGGAACACACGATCTAGCCGCCATAACTAAAAATCTCAACAATGAACGCTTATATTTACGAAGGGGCATCTGACAGTGATGTAACAAGAAAAGGGCCGGGCCCAGGTCAGCTGTAGACTCTGTGACAATCCTAACGATCTTTGTCACTTCAGACCAAAACGGCCTAAGCTTCCTACACTCCCAAAATATGTGGAGTAGGGTACCGTCTGCCTCGCCACACCTCCAACAACCCGGATCAGTAGAAGGAAAAACCCTGTGTAATTGGGCAGGAACTCTATACCATCTTGTCAATATTTTATAATTCGCTTCCTGCAGTCTCGAGCATATTGATGTGGAGTGAGCTAAAGTAAATATATCAGATCTCTGGTCCATTGACAGCTCCAGACCTAGATCAGCTTCCCACTTAAGCATAAATTGGGGAACCGGCAGGTCCGGGGGGGATATCAAACACGCATAGATCCTCGACACCGCATGTCTACAGTCATCCGCATCTAGACACATATGTTCAAATAACGTCTTCGGCCCTATAAAGGACGACTTTGGAGGAAACCTCCGGAGGTAATGCGTGAGCTGTAAGCATCTTCAGAATCCCAAAGCCCTCGGGTCCGTAATTGAGTTAAGTTGTTCAAGCGTGGGCCAAGTGTCACCAACGCCCCAACTCTCAACTCTGTCTAGTCCCGCCGCAATCCAGCATTGGAAAACCGGGTCATCTATGCTGGGTTTAAAATCAGGGTGACTCAGGATCGGACATAAAGTCGAGGTGTGTGGAATCATCAAGGATCTGACCAGGGTATAGTCGCATACCTTGAGGGTAGCCCCAATCGTCGGGTGGTCGCAAACAGTCTCATCTCGTCTGATTGATGTCCAAGGCAAGGTCTGTAGTCTTAGGGAAGTAGAGTCCTGTTCAATCTGTACCCAGATTTTGTTCTTTCCGTGTCTACACCAGTCTACCTCCCGTGCGAGATGACTGGCTATGTGATACAATTTGATATCTGGCAAATTCACGCCACCCTCCCTCTTACGTCTGTGTAAAATAGATCTTGCCAATCTCGGTTTTGTATTATTCCAAATGAATCGTGTCTGAATTTGTGAGATTATCTTAAAAAAGGATGACGGTATGCTGACGGGGAGTGTCTGTAGGTAATATAAGATCTTCGGAAGAATAGTCATTTTAAAGAGTTGGCATCTACCCGTCCACGTAAAGGTGGACGACAACCACCTCTCGCAGTCGGCTCTAATTGATTTTACCAAAGAAGGGAAATTGGCATTATATAAATTTCGGACGTCCGGTGTGATTAGCAATCCCAGGTAGCGGAGGGCCTTAGGTGACCAGTGAAATGTAAAGGCGTCTTTTAATCTGTCTACCAAGCTGTCGGGAAGGGAAACATTTAATGCCTCCGATTTAGCTCTGTTAATTTTAAAATTAGAGAGATAATGAAAAGTCTCCAATTCTTTCAGCAAGTTTGGCAGAGATATCTCAGGGCGCGTCACAAAAAATAAAAGGTCGTCAGCATATGCGGCAATTTTGTGTTCCGTCGACTTAATTCGTAGCCAGAAATATCTCCATTCATCCTTATATGACGTAACAAAGGTTCCAGGGTCAGAATAAAAATCAGTGGGGACAGTGGGCATCCCTGGCGAGTGCCGTTGGCAATATCAAAAGATTCTGAGAGGACTCCGTTGACCCTCACTCTTGCCGATGGGACGGAGTACAGGGACAAGACCCATTCAAGCATCTTTGGTCCCAAACCGATATGAGACAGTGTCTCTTCGATGAAGGACCAATGTACACGGTCAAACGCTTTTTCGGCGTCCGTGGATAACAACATCAATGGGGTGTTAGAGAGTTTTGCGTTATAGATTAAATTTATGGCCTTGGTGGTGTCATCCCTGGCCTCTCGTCCCAGGACAAACCCAGTCTGATCTGGATGAACTATGCTTGGTATGAATGGGGAAAGCCTCGCCGCCAAGATTTTAGCAAATAGCTTAAGATCCACATTTAATAAAGATATGGGGCGGTAGCTAGAGCATACCAAGGGGTCCTTCCCTGATTTGTGAATTACTGTGATGGTGGCGCGTAGCGCATCTCTCGGGGGTGGGACTTTTAACGACATGGCATTGAAGAATGTTCTCAAGTGTGGCAGTAGGGACTTTTTAAATTTTTTATAGTAGCCAATTGTAAACCCATCGGGGCCAGGTGCTTTACCTGATTTGGTCGAGGACAGCGCATCTATAATTTCTTGGTCCGAAATCGGAGCATCTAGGGATTGCAGCGCCACATCCGGAAGTTTTGGCAGCCCCGAAGATCGTATATACTCTTTAATACGTGTCTTAAGTGTATTGCCAGACAGGGATGACTTAGTGGTGTCTAAATTATACAGGGCAGAGGTAGTATTGCTTGAAGGCCTCAGCTATGTCCATGGGGAGTTTTGATCGTCGTGAGGTAGTGGGATGCGTTATTTCAGGCACATACGTAGTCGCCCTGTGAATTCGTGAGGCCTTAGCTAAAGACCTGCCCGCCTTATTCCCATACTCGTAGAAGTGACGACGGCAACGGGAAAGCACGCCCTTCGCCTTATAGAGCAATACAGAGCGTAGCTTTTCTCTAACGTCGAGCAGCTCTTTTCCTCAAAGCCGGGAGGTTCTGCCGTTTGTGTCTCGTCTCGAGCTCTCTCAGTTTGGACATAAGGTCTCGGATCTCAGCGTTCTACTCTTCTTCAGTCTAGCCCGTGTTTTATTAAGATGCCTCTTACTACGCACTTATGAGCTTGCCATGTTGTCATGGGTGACATGTCAGGAGCGGTGTTTAGGTCAAAATAATCTGCAATCGTTTTTGTGACATCCGCCAATATTACCGAATCTTCTAATAGAGAGGCGTTCAACCTCCACTGCCACTGCCTAGGAATTGGGGAGGCAAGAGCAAGAGAAATCGTGACCATAGCATGATCCGAAAAGGAGATCGGTTCTATTGTGGCGTCAGTTAAGTGCGTCAGGTCAGCATGTTTCATAAGGAAAAAGTCGATTCTAGAATACGTATCGTGTATTTGAGAGTAAAATGAAAAGTCTTTACATGTCGGGAACAGTAGACGCCAGGCATCTATTAATCGGTGATCATGTAGCGCAAGATGTAGTCTCCTACTTGCTGCCTTAGATAGACTAGTTTTACCCCTGGAGGTGTCAAGGTCTGGTTCCAGCGTGACATTAAAATCTCCCCCCAGGACCAGTATCCCCTCTGCAAATGCGTCAATCCTGTCCAGGAAACGCAGGAGCACAGATATCTGACCCGAGTTGGGGAGGTATAGCGAGGCAAAAGTATACGTCTGTGAAGCAATCTTACCTTTGACCATGAGCATCCTCCCATCTCCGTCGCCGTCAGAGTCTATGAATTCCCATGGCAGTGATCCTGCTACTGCAATGCTGGTACCGGAAGAGTGAGAATTAGTTGAAAAGCTGTGATACATCGAAGGATACCAGTGGCTGGAGAATTTGTATGGCTTAGCCGCACAAAGATGAGTTTCCTGGAGAAAGGCAACATGTATTTTGTTATTTTTCAAGTAATTAAACAGGATTGATCTCTTTCCCACATCGTGTAAACCCTGTACGTTCAGCGTACCTATTTTTACCTTTGTTAGGTCATTATGCGACATTCTTGTGAGACTGGTAAAACCGAGGCTCAAAGGTAAAAATAAAGCTAAAATAGAAAGGAGAAAGGGAGGGGGGATGGGAAAAGACGACAAGGGAAGAGAAGGAGGGAGGGAGAGACAGGAGGTGTATGTAGAAAAAAAAAAGGGGGGGGGGGGGGGGAGTAGAACAAGAAAGAAAAGGTTAGACACTACTCGTCCCAAGGGGACTAATAGGGGAGACTATAGAGACTTCACAAGTCTATGCCGTGAAGATCGGCTTTCACGATCCTCTCAGAAAAGAAAAAGATGAGAGGATCGTAGAGAATGTGATCGACCACGGATAACGACCCGCAGTCCCGGGACAAATTCGCAATACGTTGGTCAGTTAAATATCCCGCTAATCTCAACAACCAGTTAATATTGAGGGTGAAAAATCTATCCTATCGGACGCCAGCGACTCTCTGGCACTAAACAGAGATAAGTAAACGTCCAAATAACAACAAAAATAACAGCTGGTGCTTACTACTCCATACGTCCAACCTCCCTAACATATCTCGATCTTATCAGGGGGGAAAAATCACATCAAATGCATGCATTAATAGTCAAGAGTCAGGTTGGGAGATCTGCAAACGCCTCGTCTCTTCCGCCCCTCTGGCTGCCAGGCTGTGACGAGGGCGTACGTGGAGCATTGCCACTCCGTGTCTTCCTCTTGCGGACAGCATCTGAAAGGGAACTGCGTTGGCGGCCCATTGTTGCGAACCTCTGAAATCCTTCCAAAGAGAGCCAATCCGGGATCGGGATGGATGGGATATCCAAGAACGAAAATAGTCCAGGAAGGTCATCCCTATGCCAAAGATAATATGTCTTGTTGTTTCTTCTCACAATAAGATGGAAGGGATGACCCCAGCGGTACGTGGCTCCCCGCTCTTTAATCTTCACAAGTAAGGGGCGCAGCTGCCGTCGCATATACAAGGTGCGACTAGAAACATCTGGGAAGAGGCGAACATTTACGTTGTCAATCAAAATGTCGCCAAAAGACCAAGCCGCTTGTATCAGAGCATCCTTGTCTGTAAAATTATGAAGTCTACACAGAACATCTCTGGGGTTGTCTGGGTCAATTGGGCCAGGGCGAGATACTCTATGTATCCTATCAATTTTATATGATGAGCCTGGTGATCTTTGTGTTACCGTATTAAAGATGTCTAGAGTCCTGTCAAGGAGCATATTAGCTGTAATGGTCTCAGGCAATCCTTTCAGGCGTATGTTGTTGCGCCTTTCCCTATTCTCCTGGTCATCTGCTTGTAGAATCAGGGCAACAATATGTGCATTAGAGCGTGTAGCATGTCTCTCCAAGGCAGTGACTCTCTTCAATGGCAGCTATGGTCTCAGACACAGCAGTGGATTGTGACTTTAGAGTCTCTATATCCTCCTTAATGGGGCTCAGGGCTTTGGCTTGGGATGCCTCCATGCGGGCCATTAAACAGTCTAGGTCTTGTCTGGTGGGGAGAGCAGCAATCATGCTCCTAATAGCCCTCAGTTCAGAGTAGGAGCTGCTGGACTGGTCTGAAGCAGGCACCATTATTGCAGCCTGTGTAGGGAGGGGGGAGTATCCCTCCATGTCTCCTCCGTCTCCTCTCCAGTGTCTGCAATCTCCTCTAATGTTTCCACAACTGCAGACTCCCTTGATCTCTCCTTCCCCTTATCTGAGGAGCTGATAACAGCTGTTACCTGGCTTCCAGTGTTTTGTTTGCGGGGTTTCTCTGTGGCAGCTGTGAAGGTGACTGTGCCTGCAGCTTCTGAGCATGAGGTCCTCCCTGTGCCATTACAGAGGAGCGTGCTGCCTTTCTTCCTGCTGTCCCAAACAGTTTTGCCATGCCTGCCTCTCTCCCTTGCTTCTCAGGAGGTGTCAGGGCTGTCACAGCATCTTCAGGCATCTTTCTCCGAGACATTGGAGCAGAGATTGTGAAGTTGAATAGCTCTATAAAGTCCCGGGTCTGCAGAGCTTATGGAGGTGCTTCCTCACACTTCCATGGCCAGGTCACGCCCCCGGTCATGTTGCTTCTTAACTGATTTTCCAGGTTTGCTAGAGCCCAAGATATCACAGGAAAGGCTGGGAGCATATACCTCACTGGGGGGGCTGAGGCTGGGGCATAGAGATCACTGGAGAGCTGGATTTAAAGGGCAGACAGTCGGCAAAATGCGTATGCCAGCCTTAGCACTGCGGTCCCCAGGAATTTGCCCAGGTGCCGCAAAAAAATCATCAATAGCCCCATTTGGCCCTGGGGTCTGAGGTCCCCCACCCCTGGATTAGGTGATCACCTGAACCAAATCTTATTTAACGTAGGGAAAGTATAAAAAACATTGCTGTGGACTTCACAGTACTCTTGCAATAGGAAAAGCTGGATGGCAAAACATGTGCTAGGAATAGCCGAAAAGTAATTTGAACAAGAAAATAACTTTTAACTATGCCAAAGGAGTTGAAAAGTGTATGATAATGGAAAGAAAAAGCGGTCTCAGAGGGCGCTAAGGAAGGAGGGGAGGCAATGGATTTTAGTATATCTTACTTAGTTTATTCTCACTCCGCTGACAGGGATGTTGAAAAGAAATGTTTCTCTAGGAACCTTCCACTACAGCATAGGAGGTTGCCTCTCCACACCCTAATAGGGACAGGAAGCACAAGAGAGGTTAAAAGGCCCCTCCCACCTCCCAAGAGCCAGTGTCTTTCCTGTCCCTATGGGGCATGGAAAGAGGTTTTTCTCTCCTATGCTGTAGTGGCGGCCAGCTACGGTGTACCTGGAGATTTTTGGCCGGGCGGCGTTGGTCGGGCTCCTGCTCCTCCTCCGGTCGTTTTATCGGTCCCTTCGGTGGCGCTGCAGCTCCCATGTGCATTTTTTTTCCTGAGCAGGTACTGGGGGCTGGTTGCTTCGGGGGTCCGGGACCAGCCCTGGCCCTCCGAATCCCCCCTGGGGTGAAGCGGGTCGGCGGCCTCCATCTCTGCTGAGCCCGCCAGCCGTCTCCTGCATGCGCGCGCTGCCGCGGACCGGAAGTGACGTGTCGGAACTTCCAGTCGCGCGCATCTCCGGCGGGGAGCGCAGCACTCCCGGGTCTCGGCGGGCGAGACCCAGTGCGGCGGCGTGCGGGCTCACAGCCATGTTGGGGCCTGCCTAAGCCCCTGTGCAGGGGGCAGGGAATGTGTTTGGCGCTGGGGGCTGGCCTTTTTTCTGGATAAGAGGCTGCCCTGAAGACATTTGACGCCAGGTAAGCTGAACTTCTCCTGGGTCATGTCGTCCTCTGCCTCTGCAGAGCCCAGTGTTCCTCCGGCCACAGTGAGTTGGGGGGGGGGGGGGGGGGGTTTGTGCAGCCTTGAGGGGCTTTTTGGCTGATGCAGCTCCCCAGTGTTTTTTTGCAGGATGACAAAGAAGCCCCCAAGAAAACAGCTGGTAAGTCTGCTAAGGGCCCTATCTTTGTGAAAAAGTATCCCCCTGGGTGGGATAAGAAACTTTGCCAGGGCTGTACAGACAAGGTCGTCCGGGCTGAACATCCTAGTCTGGTGGATGACCTGCACTCCATGGTGCAACAGGAGATTAGAGCTTCTCTGGCATCCTTGGACCAATCCGGCCCTGTATCTGGACCCTCCCCTCCTAAGAAACGCAGGCTCCAGGCTGACCCCTCTGGCTCTGATATGATGGGGACTCTGGCTCTGAGATCCCTGAGGAGGTCTCTGCTCTCGGCAGGCGGACCTTCGGACGTTTTTGCTCCCCTCGGAGGATATGGGGGACCTGATTGAGGCTGTTGGGAGCACCATGGGGTTGGAGGAGGAACATGGTCCATCCCTCGGTGCAAGATGAAATGTTTGCTGTCCTTCAGTCGGCCAAACGGGTTGGGTTCCCTGTGCATTCCACCCTTCGGGATTTAATTATCCAGGAATGGGAATTCCCTGACCACAAAACTCTGGGTGATCCGGGTCGTCGGTTTGCGGGTCCCAAAGGTTGATGTGCAGGTGGCCCATGTGGCCAAAATGACTACCCTCCCCTTTGAGGACACTTCTCAGTTAAGGGATCAAATGGACCAAAAAATTGAGAGCTTTATGAAGCGGTCCTGGGAAGCCTCCTCGGCCACCATTCAGGCTAACATCGCCTCCACTTGTGTGTCCCGTGCTCTGCTGAAATGGTTGGATCTGCAGGAATCCTATGTTTCACAGGGTACCCCTAGGGATGAGCTTCTCACTTCCCTTCCCCTCCTGCGGAAGGCTTCCTACTTTCTCGCTGATGCTTCGGCAGAATCGGTCTGCCTGGTGGCCAGGACTTCAGTATTGTCCAACTCCGCCAGGCGAGCTTTGTGGTTGAAAATGTGGAGCGGGGACGCCACTTCTAAAATGCGTCTGTGTTCCCTGCCTTTCAAGGGGGATTTAGTGTTTGGTCCAGCTCTGGATGACATCCTGGACAAGGCTACGGACTGCAAGGCTCTTCCCGAACAGGCTTCGGGGAGGAAGTGGTCCTTTCGTCCCCCTGGCCCTTCGGTCTTCCAGCCCAAGGGCAAGGGTAAATCAGGCAGGTGGAGTTATCCCAAAGGGCGAGGCAGGAATATCCTCGTCCCTGCTCAGCCACGCCCTCGTCACGACAAACAGTGACTCTGTCCCGAGGGGGGGGGAGACTCTCGGCTTTTCTTCCCCAGTGGCAGGGGATCTCCAATTGGCGTTGGGTCCTGACCGTCCTCTCCGAAGGATTGCTCATAGAATTCGAGTCTCTCCCTCCGCCGGGTCTCCGGGTCACCACCCTGCCCTCTCCAGGCGCCCAGGATCTTCTGTACTCCAAAGTACAGGAGTTTATGCGCTCCAATGTCGTCTCCTCTGTTCCCAGTCACAAGGGAGAGGTGGGTCACTATTCCCGTCTGTTCATGGTAAAGAAGTTGTCCGGGGATTCCAGGGTCATCATCAACCTGAAACTCCTCAACCGTCATGTCCGCTATCGGCGGTTCAAGATGGAGTCAGTCCGTTCTGCGATTCCGCTGATCGGGCTAGGTCACCAGATGGCTACAATAGATCTGACAGATGCCTACTTTCATGTGCCTGTCCATCCTCGGCACAGGAAGTTCCTGCATCCTCTACGTGGGGTCGGTCCTTCATTATCAGTTCAATGTTCTCCCCTTCGGGATCTCCTCGCTCCCCAGGTTTTCTGCAGACTCCTGGCGGAGGTGGTGGCCTTCATTCGAGGTCGCGGCATCTCTATTGTGCCTTATCTGGACGACTTCCTTCTCGTTGCTCCGACACTGCAATCTCTTAGGAACAGTGTGAAGGTGTCCCTGCAGATTCTTCGGTCCCTGGGTTGGCTCCCAAACCTCCGAAAATCCCATCTGCAGCCTTCCTCCCGGAGGCAATTTCTGGGGGTGTTGCTGGACTCTGACCGGCAGGCCTCCTTTCTTCTGGACTCTCACCGCTTGACCCTTTTGGCCAAGGTTTCCTCCCTGAAGCGTCGGGCGTCTCCCACCCTTCGGGATCAAATGTCAGTGTTTGGTTCAATGACGTCCTGCATCCCGTCTGTCCTGTGGGCCCAGGCCCACTCTCAGGTACTGCAGGCTCATGTCTTGTCTTGCTGGGACGGGCTTCCTTCGTCCCTGAATTGTAGGGTTTGCCTTCTGGGGTCCGTTTCCACGTCCCTCCTCTGGTGGTTGGATGTCCGACACCTTCAACGGGGGGTTTCATGGGATCAGTTCCCTCTGGTGACTGTTACTACGGATGCCAGTCAGCAGGGGTGGGGAGCCATGGTGGGCCCCACTCCGCTCCAGGGGCTCTGGGAGCACTCAGTCCGGTCCCAGTCCTCCAATTTCCGGGAGCTGAGTGTGGTGGAGAGGGCCCTTCAGGGGGCTCAGGCCCAGCTCAAGGGTACTCATGTCCTGGTCTACTCGGACAATGTCGCCACGGTGGCTCACCTCCGGCACCAGGGAGGTACCAAATCAGGGTCCCTCTCGTCCATCCCCTCCGAATCTTTCTGTGGGCCGAACGGTTCCTGCTGTCCCTCTCCGCGGTCCACTTGAAGGGGTCCTTGAATCTTCAGGCAGATTTTCTCAGCCGCCAGGATGCCCATCCAGGGTAATGGAGTCTGGACCAAGCTGTCTTTTGTTCCCTAGTAACCAGTTGGGGCACCCCGGCAATCGACCTCTTCGCCTCCAGCGCCAATCGGAAAGTCGCAACTTATTTCTCCCTCAATGCTTGGGACCCGGCCGCGGGGGTGGACGCCTTCTCCCATTCCTGGGATTTTCCTCTAGTTTACGCCTTTCCTCCGATTCCCCTCCTCCCTCGTACTCTGCGGAAGGCCCATTCCTGAGTCCACACTATCCTGGTGGGCCCCTCTTTGGCCCCTGAGGAGTTGGTACTGCCTGATCATGGTGTTTAAAGTCGACGGTCCGGTCATCCTGAGTCCTGATCCCAGCCTGTTGTCTCAGGGTCCTCTGTTCCATCCGGATCCGGGGAAACTCAGCCTAGCTGCCTGGCTTCTGAGGCCCAGGTGCTGAGGGCTTAGGGTCTATCTGACAAAGTGGTGGCCACCCTGCAGATGAATCGCAAACCTGTCACTAATGTGATTTATAATAAAATTTGGCGTACGTTTTCCTCCTGATCCGCTTCGGCCCAATGTCTCCCAGATTCTGGATTTTCTTCAGAATGGGTTGGATCTTGGTCTTAAACTTAGCACTCTCAAGGTCCAAGTGTCGGCTTTCCGTTCCGTGTTTGATTCTTATTTGGCTAATCATCATTGTATTCGCCGCCTTATGGTGTCGGCTACTCGTCTATGTCCTCGTTCGTGGGTCCGTCCTCCCTCCTGGGACCTCAGTGTGGTCCTCACGGGTCTGTCTAGGCCTCCCTACGAACCTCTTTCGTCCTGTGACCTCCGGCGGTTGTCTCACAAGACAGCGTTCCTAGTGGCGATTACTTCTACCCGTCGTGTTGGGGAACTCCAGGCTTTATCCATCTGGGACTGGTACCTCACCATCCGGGATGATTACATTGTGCTTCAGCTGGATCCTTCATTTCTTCCTAAAGTGGTTTCGGACTTGCATTGCTCTCAATCGATTGTCCTTCCATCCTTCTGTCAACAACCCCGGACCCTGAAGGAGGGAAAGTTCCATGCTTTGGATGTCCGGCGTGCGGTTCTTCATTATTTGGTTGCCTCGGCACCATGGCGCATCAACCACAATCTCTTTGTTCAGCCTTTTGGTCCCCGTAAGGGCTTGAAGGTTTCCAAGAGCACTATTGCTAGTTGGATCAAGAAGGCTATTACAGATTCCTATGTTTCCCAGCAGTTGCTAGCTCCTTCTGGGTTTGCTGCCCATTCCACCTGGGCTACCGCTGTCTCCTGGGCTGAACGGGCTGGGGCTTCTCCTGAGCAGATCTGCACAGCTGCTACCTGGTCGTCCCTGCATACCTTCACGAAGCACTACCGTCTGGACCTGGGCTCCGGTGGGGATTTGGCTTTTGGCAGGAAGGTCCTGCAGGCCAATGTCCCACCCTAGGTATTTATTAGTTGGTATTCCTCCTATGCTGTCGTGGAAGGTTCCTAGAGAAAATAGAATTATTCTTACCGTTAATTCGGTTTCTAGGATACCTTCCATGACAGCACTTATTTCCCTCCCTAGTATTCCTTGTGTTTTTCCTGGAATGTTGTTCTATGTACTTGATTTTCTCTCATGCTATGGTTCTTTGTAAGACACTGGCTATTGGGAGGTGAGAGGGGCCTTTTTAACCTCTCTTGTGCTTCCTGTCCCTATTAGGGCGTGGAGAGGCAACCTCCTATGCTGTCGTGGAAGGTATCCTAGAAACCGAATTAACGGTAAGAATAATTTTATTTTTGAGTGAGGCCATCAATGAGAAGCAAACGAGAGCCAGGCTGAGGTTTGCCAAAGACTATAAGGACTGGAGTAAGGTAATCTTCTATGATGAGTCTAATTTTCAGCTTTGCCCAACACCTGGTCGTCTAATGGTAAGACCGAGACCTGGAAAGGCGTTCAAGCCTCAGTGTCTTGCACCCACTGTGAAATTTGGTGGAGGATTGGTGATGATCTGGGGATGCTTCAGCAAGGCTGTAATTGGGTAGGTTAATCTTTGCCAAGGACGTATGAATCAAGCCGCATTCAAGGATACATTTGGAAAACACTTGCTTCCTTCTGCTCAGGCAATGTTCTCCAACTCTGAGGACTGTTTTTTTCCAGCAGGACAATGCCCCATACCACACAGCTAGGTCAATCAATTTGTGGAGAAAGGAGCACCACAATCAAGACCCTTTCATGGCCAGCCCAATCTCCAGACCTAAACCCCATTGAAAACCTCTGCAACGTAATCAAAAGGAAGATGAATAGTCTCAAAACCTCAACAAAGAACTGAAAGAAGAAATACTGATTTCTGAACTCTTCCTGAGTTAAAACATGAGTATTGTTGTTTCTAAATGAATATGAACTTGTTTTCTTTGCACTATTTGAGGTGTGAAAGCCCTGTTTCTTTATTTCTTTATTATTTTGATGGTTTCTCATTTGCTGCAAATAAATACAACATTTTTTAGCTTTGAATTTTGGAGACACATTGTCAGTAGTTTATAGAATATAAAAGAACAATGTACATTTAACTAAAAACTATACCTATCAAGAACAATCAGAGAAACTGAAAATTTTGCAGTGGTCTCCTAATTTTTTCCAGAGCTGTATGTTAGGATCATTTAGGGCATTTTCTCATTCGCATCATTGGGGGACACAGGACCATGGGGTGTATGCTTTTCTGCCCCTAGGAGGCAACACTAAGTAGAGATAAAACTTAAGTCCTCCTCCCTGCAGTATACACCCACCTGTAGGCGTAGTCAGTCAGTTTTAGCTTAGTGTCCCAAGGAGGCACATGTGATCTGTCTCTCAGACCACATTCACCTTTATTTTTAGTTCATTTTTATTCAATTTTCTCTACAGCAGACGGCGCTCCTTTTAAGGCGCCGCTCTCCTCAGGGCATGGGCAGCCCCAAGGCAGCACACATCACCTTTGGAAGGCCAACGGACCCCTGAAGGACTCCGCTCTCCCTACTCTACTACAGAGTGTGCCAGCGCGCATATCCCACTGCATCCCCATGCATAACAGCGGGGATGCAAGGAGCGCACATTATCCCCCTTCTCACCTCCTCCATCCAAGGAGGAGGTGATCGAGGGCACAGACAATCCAGCCACACCTGTGCTGTGTTAGGCAGCGCACATGCTAATGCAGTGGCAATGCTATTTTTTTTTTTTCACTAACCCAGCTTCAGGGACCCAGTGCAGCCCTCTAGCATAAACAGCCCCTGTGCACCTCCAGCCGCGGCGGCCCAAGTCCGAGACGCACTCTGCCGGTAAGTTTGGGGGCGCGCGTCCCGACCGTGGGGCTGGGAGGCTGGACTGCTCACGGCAGCACCGTAGCCTGCTAGTATTGCGGGTCCCAGCGCCTCTCCCGGGAGCCCGCACTAATCCCGGCCCCGGTCTGGGCCTGCGCTGCAGCACCGCCCAGCCCTATTTTAATTGGCTGTGCATCACGTGACCACCCCGCGTCAAAGAGGCTGGCGCGATGACACGGCCGATCAGGCCATGCCGCAATTGGCCGCTGTGGACGCCAATTGCGGCAGCAACACGCCCACCACCATGATGCAGAACAAAGGGGCTGCCTCCAAACGCCCCCTTAATGACACGATGTGGGTTAGCCAATCATGCCACGACCCATTCACCATCGTGACTCCCCCCCCCCAAACCGGCGCTGATTTTTAACTAACTAAGAAACTACATGAGGGAGTCATGTGTTGAAACTTTGAGGTCTAGCGCCTTTCGAGTGGGTTTGTTTAGGGCGGCTTTTCCAGGTGGGATTGGTTTTGAATGAGAGCTGGGTATTTTTGTCCCCATGGGTAGGCCGTGCTGTGCCTGTGTTAGCGGTGGAGGTGGGCCATCCCGATGTCCCATGGGAGGTGCGAAATAGTGATTGTGGCTGTGGGCGGCGAAAAGCCCCTTTGAGCCTTTGCTGGGGTAGAAGCTTTTTCCTCCCGTGGCTTCCAAGATGAGCTGGTCAAGCTTTTCCCCGAAAAGGCGACCTCATTGGTAGGGTTATGAGGGATCTCTTAGATGCAGAGTCCGCGTGCCAACCTCTGAGCCAAAGTGTTCTGCGAATGGAACGCGGAACAGTTGGCTGTGTCTATGGATGCGAGCAAGAAGTACTCCCCTGCAATTGAGAGCTGGTCGAGTAGGTCAGTTGCATCTTGTGGGGAGACGAGTTCTTGTAATATTGCAAGTAGGGAATATATCCAAGATACCGCTGCTTTCGCCACCCACGCCGTTGCGAATGAGGGCGAGAGGGCTGCCCCTGAGGCATCAAAGACTGAGCGCGCCAGGTTATCTATCTGGCGGTCGTTAGGGTCTTTGACAGAGAGGATAAGGAGGGTTCTACTAGCTAGGAGCGATACTGGAGGGTCAACGGCTGGTGACTCAGCCCATTATTTATGATTGTCTGACGTGAAGGGGTGTTTGGCTTCGATAGATCTGTGACCTGCAAAGCGTTGTCTGGACGTTCCCATTGTCGTCGGATTATGTCCCTAAAATCGGTGTGATTAGAAATGACTCGTTGAGAGCGTTTTGCCTTTGTAAAAGAAAAAGGTTTGGTACCGTGTTAGCCAGTTGAGAAAATGTTGATTGCTCTGTGTGCGAAACAAGATAAAAATCTTGTGGTTGTGATACCTTTTAATGGCTAACAAAAACTAAATAAATGATGTTATAAGGCGAGCTTTCGAGACGACTCGGGTCTCTTCATCAGGCATGGTATGACAAGTAAAACCAAAATCTCCCATCAATCCAACGGAAGATAAATGAAACAACTGTCTATTTAACAATTACCGTATATACTCGCGTATAAGCCGAGTTTTTCAGCCCAAAAATTGGGCTGAAAAGTACCCCCCTCGGCTTATACGCGAGTCAGTGCTGTATACCGATGTATACATCGGTACATACCGATGTATACATCGGTATACAGCAGCCCCCGCATCCCCAGTAATGCAGGGCCCCCCCAGGGTCTCTCCGGTCACCTGTAAAGCAAGCTATACTTATCAGTGTCCCGCTCGCACCCGCCGCTGCCGACATCCACGATCCTCCATCTTCATGCGACTCCTCTTCCTGTTTCTGTGCGCGTCGCCGGCAATGACGTCATTCCCGGCGACGCGCACAGGAAACAGGAAGAGGAGTCGCATGAAGATGGAGGATCGTGGATGTCGGCAGCGGCGGGTGCGAGCGGGACACTGATAAGTATAGCTTGCTTTACAGGTGACCGGAGAGACGCTGGGGGGGCCTGCATTACTGGGGCTGCCTGTATACTACCGCTGGGGCTGCTATATACCTCTGGGGCACTGTATACTACCACTGGGGCTGCTATATACCTCTGGGGCCCTGTATACTACCACTGGGGCTGCTATATACCTCTGGGGCACTGTATACTACCACTGGGGCTGCTATATACCTCTGGGGCCCTGTATACTACCACTGGGGCTGCTATATACCTCTGGGGCACTGTATACTACCACTGGGGCTGCTATATACCTCTGGGGCCCTGTTATACTACCACTGGGGCTGCTATATACCTCTGGGGCACTGTATACTACCACTGGGGCTGCTATATACCTCTGGGGCCCTGTATACTACCACTGGGGCTGCTATATACCTCTGGGGCACTGTATACTACCACTGGGGCTGCTATATACCTCTGGGGCCCTGTATACTACCACTGGGGCTGCTATATACCTCTGGGGCACTGTATACTACCACTGGGGCTGCTATATACCTCTGGGGCCCTGTATACTACCACTGGGGCTGCTATATACCTTTGGGGCACTGTATACTACCACTGGGGCTGCTATATACCTCTGGGGCCCTGTATACTACCACTGGGGCTGTATATACTACCACTGGGGCTGTATATACTACTGGGGCTGCGTGTATACTACCACTGGGGCTGCTGTATCTACCTCTGGGACTGGTGTATACCACACTGCTGGGGGCTGTATACTTGTGCTAGGGTCCACCCTCGGCTTATACACGAGTCAATAGATTTTCCCAGGTTTTGGGGGCAAAAGTAGGGGGGTCGGCTTATACACGGGTCGGCTTATACACGAGTATATACGGTAATTATTTTTATTATTATTATTCAAAATTTTTTTTTAAAGATTTAATACATCTGCCAAGGTATCACAATTATTACAGGCAATAATCCATAATAATTTAAAAAAAATTTCTACAAAAATTACCTCACAAACGCAAAAACTGTTTCAGACTTGCATTCCCTGACAGAAGCTATGTCGCTTATCCATGTTATGTAAATAAAAGCTTGTAACCTGACATTAAATTCATCCATTGGTTGTATAAATTACTCTTTTGAAAGCTAGAAGAAAAACCTTGTGGATCTCTGATGAAGTGGTCTGAAGTACCACGAAACGCGTAAGAATTATACATTAAAGGTATTACTTTTAACATCTTGTGATTCCTTGGATTTCCTGGAACCAACGGACAGACGGCAGCGCACGAATTACCACCTTTCATCTAATCTTTTGAAAGCTGAAACCCTCCGAAATGTGGTTAGGTTAAGAAAATAAATTGGCATCAATGCTGAAATATTGATCATTTAATGAACACAGAATGGTCAGATTTTGGCAAGACAAAAGTTTTGTCGCCCACAGAAAGTAATGTGATATTCAAACAAATAATTCACTTAAAATCAGGGTCGGACTGGGGTGTCTGGGGCCCACCAGGGAAATTGATTCCAGGGGCCCACCCACCCTTCAGCTATATACAAATACCTGTTAGCCGTTATACCCATTATATTGGCGGCTCCTGCACTTCTGCTGTGCGCTCACTATAAGTGTCACTGTAGTTGGCATTAAAGGGATTCTTTAATGAAAACATGATATCAGTGATCCGCAGGTTTGGTAGGTGATCACTTATTTATTGATGGAATCCGCCAAGTGGAAACTGAACTGTGTGAAATGTGGCGCTTTTGTCCTCATTATAAAATGCAGCAGCCTGTAATGATGTGACCGCGACTCCATTCATCATCATTGGGGCATCCAGAAAAAGCCAAACCCAGCGCTCACATTCACTGAGGGAATGAGCAGATCAGTGGTTGAGTTGTACATCAGCTCCAGTGGTAAGGCCCCGTTACACGGGCCAACATCGTTTATGATGTCGCTGATACGTCATAGGTTTGGAGGTGTACCAGCGACATCATTACGATGTCATCACGTGTAACACCGCGATCCAACAATGATAAGTTGGTGGATCGTTCATCACAGGTATGAGAATGTTATCAAACCTGACGATTAACGATTCACCAACCTGGTAGATCGTTGTGTGCGACACCGCGATAACTATGTCATGGACGACTTCGCCCATTGACACCAATGAGCATTGATCGTTCACTGGGTTTGCAAATGATCCCTGCTCACAACATCTTTGGCGAGTTGTCCACAATATCACGTCATGTGACAACTCACCAATGATGTCAAAACGATGTCGGAAACGTCCGCGCGCCCACGAGATCGTTGCAGACATCGTTCCAACGTCGTACCGTTTAACGGTACCTTAATGGGTAGAAAACAAACCTATGACTAAGGCTAGGGTCAGACCTGCGTCTTGCCCTCAGCCTGCTGGATCCGTTTTAAACTTAGAATCTGGCAGACTTAGCGCATAGCGTTACGAGCAGGTAACGCTATGCACCGCCTGCCTTTGTATCCCTATGGCAACTGGATGTTTACCTCAGCCGCCGGCTCCATAAACAATCCCGGATATGCGCTTTTGCAGAGCGCACAGGAAACACGGCTTGCAGCGTTTTCCTGTGCGCTCTCCAAAAGCGCATATCTGGGACTTTTAAGTGGAAGCCGGCGGCTGCGCGATCATTCAGGTTGCCATAGAGATGTATATACAGGCGGCGCACAGCGTTACATGCCTGGCAAATTCTAAGTTTTTCACGGATCTGGCTGGCTGAGGGCTGACACTAATCAGACCATAACCTAAGGAACATCTTTAAGGATGATGATTTTAATGTGTGGGTTTTAATGTTTTTTTTCTAATAAAATGAATTTTTAAGGATCTATATTTCAGGATTCTGTGTTGGGTCTTTTTTCTATTTTTTTGGACATGTAATGGGGATAAAAGTTGCAGATTTAGCAGTCGGACCCCCACCAATAAATTACTTATTCAATGTGTGCACATGGCCTAAGGATAAGTGATATTTGGTGAGATTTTTACTTCAGTATTTGAAAGACAAAACCAGTAGTGGAACAATTACAGGTATTTTTTCTGTATTTTTTTTATCCACTCCTGGTTTTGTCTTACAAATGCTGAGGTAAAAACTCACCAAATACTCAGCGTGGACACGAGGCCTTACTAATACTGAGGTAAAAAACACCAAATACTCAGTGAGTGCACAAAGCACCAGAGCCCGTCCTGCTAAAGATTATGCTGTATGCAGGGCGGGCTCTGGTGCTTACGCCACGCGCATGCTCTGTTACAGCAGCCGGGACCTGCTCCTACCAAGTCCTTGGTGTGTGCCTGCATGAATTGACACGCTGAGGCACAGGCGCTGAAGAGGAGGAGGCCACACACAGAAGAGGAGGCCCTGCAGGATCCAGCAGAAACATAGTTTCTGGCCGAGTAGCCTATGCGCCGCCTGTCTATTGATCGCTATGGCAACCGGACACTTACCGCAGCCACCGGCTCCACAGACAACTCCGGGATATGTGCTTTTGCAGGGTGCACAGGAAACGCTGTTTGCAGCATCTTCCTGTGTGCTCGGCAAAAGCGCGTATGGGAGATCTCTGTGGAGCCGGCGGCTGTGGTAAGCGTCCGGTTGCCATAGAGATCCATAGACAGGCGGTGCAGGACAGCATTATGTAACTAATCAACGTCACCTGGTCACATGGGCGGCTACAGGGTCCTAGAGGCAGCACTCGCTGCGGCCTCCTGGTATGAGAACAGATCACCGGTGGTCACTGAAGGAGCGCAGAGAGGTGAGTAAGCGCAGGTGAATAGTACTGTAGCATTCACACGCAGAAGGCTGCGCTGTGTGAGGATCCATTCTTGGTGCAGTTTTGCACCAAAAACGGATCCTCACAAAATGCAACAATACACTGTGTGAACATAGCCTGATGCTGTGCAGAAAACAAGCACAGTGGATAGGAGATTTCTATAAATCCATCCCATGTGCTGGTACGGTACAATACAGTGTTTTGGACGCAGTGAAGACATGCTGCGTCCAAAACGCTGCAATCCCTAATAGTGGGCACGGTGCCTCAGTTTACTGGCATGGCCGCATCACAGTGCTGCAGACAAGGACGTACGCAGTTTGCTGTGCACTGCCATGTCTGTTATACTGACCATACAAGGTTAACACTTTCATGGCCTTCCTATACTCATTTTCTCAGTCAGCTGTAAGGCTATGTACCGTTGAACTAAAGGCCCCATTACACATAACAATATCGTTAACGATATTGTTGCAACGTCACTGGTTTGGTGACGTTGTAGCGATGTCGAAACACCATCGTTGTGTTTGACATTTACCAACGACCAACGATGAGGTTGTTCATCGTTGGTAAATGACCTGGACCATTTTTTAAATCGTTGGTCTCCCGCTGGGTGGCCAACGATCAACCTTGCTCCCAGCACCGCACAGCACACCCTGGGAGCTGGTATCCAGGGTAAACAGCAGGTAACTAAGCGCCGCGCTCTGCTTAGTTACCCACTGTTTACCCTGGATACCAGCGTGTTCGCTGATCGCTGGTGAGTCTGCTTTTGTGACAGCTCACCAGTGAACAGATAACGATGTCCCAGGGATCCCGGCCATGTTGGATCGTTGGTGGGATCGCTGGAACATCGTACTGTGTAACGGGGCCTTAAGGCTAGGGTCACACTTGGAGGGTGACCCACATTTTACGTTACTGCTAAAAACTTAGAAATTTAAGCCACAGCGCATAGCGATTAATGGGAAGCCCTGCTAGGCAACGAAGCCCATAGTAACCCACTGTTTACCTTAGCAGCCGGCCACACACAAAGCCCCAGAAAGTGCGCTTTAGCTGAGCGCACAGGAAAACGTTGTCTGCAATGTGGACACAAACGCAGTGGGAATGCAGCCATTCTGATATGACCACAGCGGTGATTGTCCACATGTGTTCACATAGCATGTCATTCTAAATGTGTCCGGCCACCCAATCAGCGGTCTTGGCACCCGGAAGGCGGAGATCAACGGCGGCAGTGAAGAAGAGATCTCCTCCCGGCCACTGCTGCTGATCTCCTCCTCCCGGCCACTGCCTCTGATCTCCTCCTCCCGGCTGCTGCTGCTAGAGATTAGCGGCGTTGAAAAACAAGAGATCAGAGGCGGCAGCCGAGAAGAAGAAGAAAGAAGAACAAGGAAGAAGAAGAATCAGCTGCGTTTGGCTGCACTGACATGCGGATGGCAGTGCGGCTCCATTTACCTCCATGCATTATTTGTGTACTTCAGGACGCTTGCATAGAAAGCAAGCATCCAGGACGCACAAAAAGTGCAACATGTTGAGTTCGGAGGACCCCGAAAATATGCGCATCCATACGCAACGCAGGTACCATGTGTCCCCATATTAAACATAGGGATGTGGTACAGCGTTTGGCTGCGTTCACATACGCTGCATCCAGAACGCAAGTGTGAAACTGGCCTAAGATTTGATGCTGAATATGCTGCATTCGCTTTTATTAGCTGCTACATACCAAAAGTGTTGCCTTTTTGGTACAGATAGCTGGGTTTTTTTGCAGAAAGTTCTGCATCTATCCATCATTAGGCGTCCGCACTGTAGTACACAGAGTACCGTCTGGCACTTCCGGGTTTTGGTCACGTCATGCATGACCCCTACCCACATGATGTGTGATGTTGCCAAAACCCACCTGTAAGTGCTGAGCAGTACACAAGGCATGACGTGTAATTGAGATGTTGCAGATGTTTATAGATCAATGATGAATGTAATAATCCACAGCTATTACACTGCGCAAAAAAGCGCAGACGTCGGCACAAGTGAAGTCACACTGATGCTGCTGGCTGCCTTATACTATGTGTGTTTGCTGTTCCTGTTTTCACATACAGTGTGAAGATGTGCAGCAAATGCACTAGTGGGGCACAGTCTAAGGAGGCAATGAAGGGGTTAACAGGTACAGTGGTAATAAAAGCTGATAAGGAGCTGTTCAGTGAGAGCAGCCCCTCACCACAGTACAGGCCCTTCAACCCCCCCAGGACATCTCTATCAATTCACAAGACAAGGTTACTCACAGACAGGAGTGTGGAGAGTTGAGTCTGTGTCCCTGCAGAGAGAGCTGTCTGCTCGCCACGTCTCCATCTGCTCTTGCTGGGCTGGCTGCAGCCGCCATGATTCCCAGCGTCATCACTGAGGCTTCCGAGGAGCGGGAACAAGAAGGAGACGTCACATGGGAGGGGGAGGTGAGTCACACACAGGGCCCAGAGGGGATCCCTGACTGTGCAGCAGCAGCACAGGGATCTACATACAAGCGCCGGGAGCGGAGTTCCCCGCCCCAGAGAAGGAACAGATGCACCAGCCAGGGGCGGACCCAGACTGTAGTGGGCCCCGGTGCAAGAAATTTTTTGGGCCCCCCCACAGCCTAATATATACAGTCTACCACAGCCTCCAGGTAATATATACAGTCCATCACAGCCTAATATATATTCAGCACAGCCGCCAGGTAATATATACAGCCCAGCACAGCCACCAGGTAACACATACAGCCAAGCACAGGCTCCAGGTAATATATATATATAGACTAGCACAGCCTCCAGGTAATATATACAGCCCAGCATAACCTCGTATAACATATATAGCCCAAGACAGCCTCAAGGAGGATATATACATACTAAATGTTTGCCCGATGCTATCACATTGGAGGGTGAGGATCGGTGCGGCGGCGGGATGCGGGGGGCGGCTAAGTGTACACACACACACCTACACACACAGATGTACACACAGAGTCACACACCTACATACCCCCCCTCCGGTCTCACCCATTGTTGATGGAAATTTGAGCCGGGAATGAGGTGGCCAGTGCAGGATGGAGGCTCGGATGTCAGCGCAGGATGGAGGCTTGGTGATCAGCGCAGATTGGAGGGGATTAATAGTGGAGGAGCATAGGGTCAGAGGGGAGCTCCATGGCGGGTGTTGGAGCTCCCCCTGTGCCTGGCTGGGCTTCGGGGAGTGGTCCGGTGGCAGCTACTGGGCATGGCGGCCCCAGAGACTCCGCCCAGTCTCTACTGCCACATTAATTTTATTATATATATATATATATATATATATATGTGTGTAATTATTGGACCAACACCAAAAATTACCTCAATGTATGTGCAAAGCTTTCCCAACCAGCAATCCAGATGGTTCCTTACAATAGAGTAAAAGAAAGAAATATCAGGACAAAAGAATAGAAAAAAGTGGACTTTATTGCCCAATGCGAGGCCACGTCATTGGGCAATAAAGTCCACTTTTTTCTATTTTTTGCTGCATCACATGGTGATGGACAGCAGGAGACTGGGCCACTCAAGAAGTGAAGAGATCGTAGCCTGCCCCCTCACCTCTGGGCCTCCATGACTTCGGGCAACCCTTCACACACACTTATATGCAATAACACACACATACTGACATAAAGTAACACACACATTGACACTCACACACACATACTGACATATACTAACACACACTGACAAACAGTAACCTAGTGGTGGCCCTGGGTGAGCTGACCTCTCATCTTCATCGTGCACTCTGTTCTTGGCTCCCAGGCTCTCCCCTCAGCGTTCACAGCTTCAGGTGGTTCCTCCTGCTCCGGGCCTCGGTGATCTTGGCTTTCTGTTCTTCGGGATGAGCGGCAGCGTCCTGTGGAGCGGGGTCAGATCCTGTGACCTCATCAGATTCTCCAAGCACTACAAGGGAGGGTAACAGACTGTGATGTCATCATCAGGGTAGGGGCCTGGACCACCCCCACACAAACATCTGCCATTCCCCCGAGCTGACAGCACATAGTCCCAAATGAGAGGTGAACAGAGAAATCTGGAGGACAGGAGGGAGACGGAGGAGAAAGAGAATGAAGGGAGATGGAGGGAGAAAGAGGGACGAGGGAAGAGGGAGAGGACGGAGGAGGGGAAAGAGGGACGAGGGAAGAGGGCAGAGAGGACGGAGGAGAAAGAGGACAGAGAGGGACGGAGGAGAAAGAGGACAGAGAGGGACGGAGGAGAAAGAGGACAGAGAGGGACGGAGGAGAAAGAGGACAGAGAGGGTAAGTGACATGAATGTGCATCCAAAGCTCCTGTCTCACTGACACTCAGGAGCCGGCCGGCTAGCTTCTTTGCACAACGGGGCCCCCAAGCACTGCAGCCCCCCCCGACTTCAGTAGTTATGCCCCTGGGTCTCCTATCCTGGTGTATATGTTCCTCATTCTGGTATATACAGTATATCTCCCAGTATGGTAAATATGTCCTCCAACCTGGTATATATGGGCCCATACTGGTATATGTCCCCATCTGCACCTTGGATATATATAATGCACACCTGGTACTGCCTACAGGACATCACATATATATGGAGCCATATAAAATATGTGATGTCCTGTAGGTTCAGATGTGATCAATCAGTGCAGGATTTTGTATACTGAGGTCTGTGGTGTCTGCTGGGGTCATAGTGATTTATTGCAGGAGTCTGCTCTTTCCTGTAGGTCGGGTGATGCTGGAGCCGATAATCCAGCGCTGACAGCCCGACCTGATCTGCCAGACTCCTGCAATCACTCACTCTGATCCTCAGCAGAGCAGACCCTGACCGGACTGAGGAGCGTCCTGCTGCCCCACACCATGATTAATTATTTCCTGCTTACCAGCATCTTCTGAGGTCTAGTCCATCCACAATCTGCTCTCCGGGAGGCTGAAGGAGCAGGTGAAGTGTCCCTCTGCAGACCCTGTCCACACAGTGTGCAGGGGGCCTGTCTGCAGCTGCTGATGTGATCTGCGAGCAGCCGGGCGGGAGAATAGTTACATTCAAATCCACAGTGTGTTCCCCAGGCTGCCCGAGCAGCTTCAACAGCTGAGGTTGGTGCGCCCCCTGCACTCCCAGGCCCAGTCGCAGTCCCTACCGCTGCGACTGCGATTGTTGCACCCAGAGCAGTGGAGGCAGGGGCCCGTGCAAGGGTGGGGGGGACCCGCGGCACCGAACCCGTGGCTGGAGCTTTGAGGGGCCCCCGAGCCGGTTGGGGCCCTGGTGCAGCTGCACCACGGTAGGTCCGCCCCTGCTGGGGGACATCTGTTACCCTGTCCCCTGGCTCAGAACGCCACAGTAGTAGTGCTAGCTCAGGAGAATGGGACCCGCTCGATTTGCTCGGCCGCTCTGTTCAGCAGGGGGTAGTGAGAGGCGGGGCTAGGTGGGCGGGGCCTCTAGACCTCAGGGCCTCCCATGAGTTTTACCCTGTTACCCGGCAGAGCAGTCCGAGGCTGCTTAAAATACAAATATATGTTGCGTAACATTGGTGAATGAAGTAGTGGTGCTATTAGCCATATTTAATATTTTGTGTGACTTCCATGAGCTTGGATTGCATCCATGTGGATCAACAATGATTCATACAATTTATTAATGAAGTCATCAGGAATAGTAAAGAATGCAGTCTTACATGCATCCTCCC
Organism: Allobates femoralis; assembly: GCA_033576535.1. Lineage (NCBI taxonomy): Eukaryota > Metazoa > Chordata > Amphibia > Anura > Aromobatidae > Allobates > Allobates femoralis. Next base: position 139,041,488 of record JARQOC010000011.1, read on the forward strand.
AGAGTTCATCTAGATTCTTTGGTTTTGTCTTCCAAGCTTCCTCTTTCATCCTACCCCAAACATGCTCAATGATGTTCATGTCTGGTGACTGGGCTGGCCACTCCTTGAGCACCTTGATCTTTTTTGCCTGGAGGAACTTTGTTGTAGAGATGGATGTATGAGATGGCGCACCATCCTGCTGCAGAATTTGACCCCTTTTATGATTCTTGTAATATATGATTTGGAATGTAAGAGGTAGTTAATACTTCTTGATATGTTAGGCTATTGATACTGCCTTCCGCCTTGCAAATGTTTCGCACACCCCCATACTGAATGTAACCCAAGACCATGATCTTTCCAAATGTAACAGTTTTCTGGGTGTATTTTGGATCCATATGGACTCAAGTAGATCTCCTGCAGTATTTGCGGCAGCTGTGGTGTAATTCTACTGAAGATTCATCAGAGAAATCCACTTTCTGCCACTTTTCCAGCATCCATCTGTTTTGCAGGCTGTGGGACTTTGCAAATGCCACACTTTTTTTTTTTTTGCCTTTTGGTTAGTGCTTGTCTTCTGGGCACTGATTCGACCATGGAGGCCATTTCGAGACAGAATCCTACAAACTGTTCTAGTTGACACAGGGACTTGAGTTGATCAGGCCTGTGGAGCTCTACTGCAGTGGAAGAGGGGCGTACTTTGGATTTTCTAACCAACAAATGTTCCTCCTGAGCAGTTGTCTTGGGGGTTCTGCCGGACCTAGGCTTGTCAAACACATCTCCAGTCTCTTCAAATCTTTTTTTAATTCTTTGTACTTGACGCTGAGACACATTAGAGGTGCCAGCCACCTCTACAGTGGTTCTGGTCTTCAGCGTCTTGATCAGGGACTCAAACTCAATTTACCCGGGGGCCACTCGAGGGAGAGTCTGGGTGAGGGAGGGCCGCATCAAGTTTTCCACAAGAAAAGCTCGTATAAGATGATTATAATTATTATTATTCAGATTCAGCTTTGATAAAGACATATTTGGGTAATATTATCCTTTCTGCCTTATACACAAGGTCAATACTTAGGCCTATAGTGCCTTGAGGTATACCTCTGTTTCTCCAACTCAGGGCAAGGTGCAAGGTGGTTGTGCAGCAATGGAGGGGCATGAGATCACCAGCCCATCCACTGATTCCTCCCGACATCCACTGCGGCGCGCATGGTACTGTTTCCTCCCGGCATCCACTGCGGTGCGCACAGTATACTGATTCCCTCCAGCATCCACTGCGGCGCGCATGGCATTAGGCGCCTGCGCAGTGCTTCCCCGTCCTGCTGTGTCGGATCCTAGCATTGTAGATCTTCACAAGTTTTCTGACCTAACACGCTAGGCTGTCTCGGAAGCTTTGTCGGAACATAACAGATTCTGTATTCGCGAGTCCCGAATACAGTATACAGGACTCTGATTCATAGACTCGCCCAGACTCGCTGCTGAGAGCGGGTATCCGTGAAGCGGTGCGATTGTTTAAACGATTTGGGGAGGTTCAAGTTACATAGCGATGTGATATAGCGAGTCTAGCGAGGGAGAAAAAGTAAACTGACAAAACTAGAATTGCCATTGACTTGCATTGGACTCGTTACTGTGCGAGTAATCGCTGGGAAACTCGCCGAGTACTGAGTCCTGCGAGTCCCTTATTACTCGCCGAGTCCTGCGAGTCCCTTACTACTCGCCGAGTAACGAGTCCTAGCGAGTAGACTCGCCCATCCCTAGTACCCGTGCGGATCCCACAGAGCGAGACGGGAAAGCACTGCACTGAATACAAACTTTGACATTGGGGTGGGGGCCGTAAAGTATTGTCTTGGGGGCCGCAGTTGGCTTGCGGGGCCGCGTGTTTGAGACCCCTGGTCTTGATAATCAAGGCTTTGGTTGCAGGGTGGATTTTTGGCATGTTGTCAGAGCTCAAGTTGCAGTTCAAGTGAAGGTCTGGGGTGCTGGGTTTCTTTTTAGACACGCCCACTAATTAATCGATCATTTACAGAGCACAGGTGAGTGATGTAAACTAGGATTGGGTGCATTATATGACCAGGCGACAAAACGTTTGTCTTGCTAAAATCTGACCATTCTGTGTTCATTAAATGATCAATATTTCAGCATTGATGCCAATTTATTTTCTTAACCTAAACCAAATTTCGGAGGGTTTCAGCTTTCAAAAGAGTAATTTATACAACCAATGGATGAATTTAACATCAGGTTATAAGCTTTTATTTTCTTCTCGCCACGACAGCACCCACATGAGAAAGGGGATCCGCCCACCAGGACAGGAAACCTACAGATAAAAAGGGGAGGTCCCCCTCGCTCCCTCAGTTTGGTTTCCTGTCCTGATGGGAACCTACAGCAAAGGCTTACCTGGGTTCAATCAGCCTCTGTGTCGGTGTCTTGGGGAACGGCAGGGTCTGGAACTCCAGAAGCAGCGTCGGGAAGTCCTGCTGCAGGCTATCCCCTCGTCTGGCTGAGGATGTCTCTAGGTCGGCGTTCGGTTATCTGCCCTGACTCGTGGGAGCGTGGTGCAGTAGGAGCAGACTGCATTCATCCTGGGTGGTCGACGGCGGCCAGAGATCTCGGAGGCATGCTTATGGCTTGTGCTGGTCTGCTGGTGCGGGTGGCTGCGCCTGCGCCTCCTGGGGGCTAGGGCTCTGTTGTGGTGGTGTTCCGCCACCATTTCGCGGGAGGTGGGGGCTGTGCCTAGAAGCCGGCGGGCCTGTGCCTCCAGGGGGTGGGGTGGGGTGGGGTGTCATGGCGGTGGGGCTCTGGGCTCTGCGGGGAGTGCGGGTGTATGCAGTGGCCGCAGCAGTCGGCCGCCCTATGCCTATTGCGCCGGCTTCCGGGTCGCGTCGGCGCCTGCGCATTGGGGGGGAAAGGCGCTTCTGCTTCCGGGCAGCCGGGGAGGTGGCCCCAGCACAGGAAGTCTCTGGGAGGATACTTGAGGCGGCAGCGACGGCGGTGTGGTACCTCACATGATGTTTTCTCCTGGGGCAGGGGCACTGCATCCGCCTGAAGGGGATATGCAGCCATCCAGCAAATCTCGTAGCAGCAGCGGGCGCAGCAAGGACGCCGGCTCATCAGAGAGGAATGAACGGAGTAAATCTGGTCCACAATCATCTCAGGCTGATCCTCCACCTCCTGAACCGCTCAGTAGGCACACAGATTCACTGGGTGAGTGATTCTCTCCTATTATGCTGATCCCCAACCTTTCTGTCTCCCCTTTGGCTAAGAAGACCAAAAAGATAAAACATAAGGAATGTGCTCTGTGCATGCAGCCCCTTCCTGAGTCCTATGTTAAGCGTCTGTGTCAGGCTTGTATAGCTCAGACGTTGCAGGAAGAATCCTCCATTAAGACTGCTGATATCCGCTCTATGATCCGGGAAGAACTGCTTTCATTCAGAGAGGTGGTTCACCCTCGTGCTCCTTCCTCTAAGACTAGGAAGCCTGTTTCTCCTTGTGTCTCTTCTCCAGAGGGCAGTCCGGCTAGTCTCGTGGTGTCTCCAGGTCTCCTTCAGCCTCTCCAGCTTCCTCATCCTCCTCATCTGATGATGAAGGGAAATCCTGTTTTCCGCTTGAAAGCATGGAGAATCTGGGCAAATCGATACGTCACACTATGAGGGTTCCGGACTCTAGGGAGTCTCGATCCGCACAGGATATCATGTTCACGGGTCTCTCGGAGAAACGGAGACAGTCTATTCCTGTGGTTGCGGCCCTCAAGGATCTGGTTCATCGTGAGTGGGATAAGCAGGACCGACGTGGCTCCCTTCCTTCTTGTTCCAAACGTCGATCTCCCTTTGATGATGAGGATTTGGCTACGTGGTCTAAGGTTCCTTGGCGGATGCGGCGGTTGCCTCCACGTCTAAACGTTCCACCCTGCCGGTAGAAGATCGGGCTTGCTAGGGATCCACTGGACCGGAAGGCCGAGATGTTACTCAACCGGTCTTGGGAATCTTGTACTAGGGCCTTTAAACCCGCTATTTCAGCTACCTGTACTGCAAGATCAATGCTGGTCTGGGTGGATCAGCTTGAAAATCAGATTAAGACTGGGGTTTCCCGGGAACAGTTGTTATCTTCTATTCCGTTAATTCGAGATGCCTCGGCTTATCTAGCGGACGTTTCCGGGGACTCCTTACGCCTGGGGGCTAGATCAGCAGGTCTGACCAACTCTGCTCGTCGGGCCCTGTGGCTTAAGGGGTGGAAGGGGGATGCCCAATCTAAATCCAAATTGTGTGCGCTCCCTTTCCGAGGTGAGTACCTGTTTGGTACAGAACTGGATGATATTCTGGCTAAAGCGGCTGACCGAAAGAAGGGGTTCCCTTAATCCGACTGTTGTGTCCTATAGGAGGGCCTTCAAGAGGCGTCCGTTCGGACAGAAGAGGTTGTACCGAGAGCCCCGTGACCGTTGGGAACCCAAGTAGGGTAAACAACGGGGTGCCCTGTTTGGGGGGTCCTCCTTTAAGCCCGGTAAAAAATTCCATTAGTTCGGATCTCCCAGTGGGTGGTAGATTATCGGCATTTACCCGTCGCTGGGCAGTTGTCACCTCCAATCCCTGGATTTTGCGGTTGATCGCCTCCGGTCTTACTCTGGAATTTACCCATACTCCTCCAGATTCTTTTGTGCTCACCTCTCCTCAGTCTCATCATCAACTTGCCCTCGAATTGGAGATTCAGTCCCTATTGTCTAAAAATGTTCTTGTTGAGATTCCGATGGGCCAGGAAGGAAAGGGGTTTCACTCCCCTTGTTCCTTGTTTCTAAGCCTGATGGGTTTTATCGGATTATTATCAATTTGAAGAAGTTAAATTCCTTCCTGGCCTTCCGGTCCTTCAAAATGGAATCTATTCATTCCACGATTAAATTATTTCCTAGATGCTGCATGGCGGTCCTGGACCTAAGGGATGCTTATTACCATCTAGCCATCCACGTCGAATACCAACGGTTTCTTCGGCGGCGGTCATCTGGGGAGGACGGACTCGGCACTTTCAATTTGCAGCAATGCCCTTTGGTCTTTTGATGGCTCCTCGAGTCTTCACCAAATTGATCTCCGAGGTGATGGCTTATTTGCGGCAGCAGGACACCCACATTGTGCCTCATTTGGAATACTTTTTAATCGTGGGTGGCTCCTCCACGCAGTGTCGGACACGCCTGTCTAATGCCATCTCGTCTTTACAGGAATTAGGCTGGATCATCAACCTGGGGAAGTCCAGACTGACTCCTGTGACTCGACAATCTTTTTTGGGTCTGCTCCTGGACTCCGTAAGTCAGCTGCGCCTCCTTCCGGAAGACAAGAAGTCGCATATCAGGGCTAGGGTCAGGCAGGCTATTGCACACCCTTCCAAGTCATTGCGGGAGGCCATGTCCCTGTTGGGTTCTCTCTCGTCTTGCATTCCCGCGGTTCAGTGGATGCAATTTCATACTCGCCCATTGCAACAAGTGGTTTTGCAGGCGGAGGTCTCTTTACAGGGTCGGCTTCAGGGTCGCCTTATCTTATCTCAAGAAGTAGTGGGGTCCCTTGCCTGGTGGTTGGACCTTCATAACCTTTCTAGAGGATCCTTGGGTGATTTGCCCTTCTCAGATCCTTCTGACTGACTCTAGTCCTGACGGGTGGGGGGCTCACCTGGGGCCAGTTTAGCTCAGGGACAGTTGTCCGTGTATGAATCCTCCGATTCTTCCAACTTACGAGAATTGAAGGCCATCAACCTTGCTCTACGTCATTTTCTCCCACAGCTGCGAGGAACGCATGTTCGGATTTTGTCAGACAACACCACGTCTGTGGCCTACATCAACAAACAGAGCGGTCCTCGATCTCGGACTCTGCTGTTAACTGCGGTGGCCATTCTCGACCTTGCCGAAGTCAACCTGTTGTCCCTCTCGGCACTCCATATCAGGGGTGTCCACAGTTCCACTGCGGACTTTGAGTCGCCATACCCTCCACCAGGGCGAATGGGTCCTGTGTCACCGACCTTCCAAAAGATAGTTGCCTTGTGGGGGCTTCCGGACATCGATCTGTTTGCAACCAGAGCCAACTGGCTTGTCCGCCTGTTTGCCTCCCTGAACATGAGGGACTCTCCAGAGATTATGGACTCTCTCCAATACCCTTGGGACTTCCGTCTCGCTTATGGTTTCCTCCACTGAATTTGCTTCCGGTAGTGATCAGGAAGATCAGGGACGAGGGGGCGAGGATAATTCTCATCGCCCCATTTTGGCCCAAGAGACCTTGGTTTTCATGGCTCAGAGTCATGTCTGTGTCAGATCCCTGGATTCTTCCCTCAGTTCCGGACCTGCTCTCTCAGGGTCCATGCCGTCACCCTCGGGTGAAGGGCCTCCACTTGACGGCGTGGAACTTGAGAGGCGCCTATTGAAATTACGTGGCTTTTCGGATAATCTAATCTCCACCCTCCTAAGTAGGAAGGGGGTTACAACTAGTATTTATGGTAGAGTCTGGAGGAGGTTCCTGGAGTTCCATACGGCTCCTTTTTCTCCGGTGGTGCCCATCCCTTCTATCCTGGAGTTCCTTCAGAATGGTCGGGAGTTGGGTCTTTCTGTGAGTACCCTTAAGATCCATGTTTCTGCCTTAGGGGCTTTGTATGGTTCTAATGTGGCGGGGGACAAATGGGTCTCACTGTTCATCGCGGCCTGTGAGCGTAGCGCTCTGGTTCATATTTCTCGGGTGGCCCCGTGGAATTTAAATCTAGTCCTGGACGCCCTGATGGGACCCCCCTTTGAACCTCTTGAGGCCAGCCTCTCTTAGGACTCTGTCTCTCAAGATTGCGCTGTTAGTGGCCCTCACTTCTGCTAGACGGGTGGGTGATCTTCAGGCTTTGTCTATTGATCCTCCTTTCCTGTCAATCTTTCCAGATAGGCTTATCCTGAAACCTGATCCCTCCTACCTCCCTAAGGTTGCATCTCGGTTTCATAGGAGTCAGGAGATTTTCCTCCATTCCTTTTTTTCTCATCCTACTACTCCGGAGGAGCGCAGGTTCCATACGTTAGATGTCCGGAGATTAGTTTTGCAGTACATTGATAGGACCCACGCTTCTAGGCAGAGTAGGGCTCCGTTTGTGTTCTTTCAGGGTCCCAGGAGGGGGTCTGCTGTTTCTTAAAGCAAATTGTATAGATGGATCAGGGATCCATATGCCTGGCCTACTCGGTGTCGGGACGGAGTCCCTCCGGAGGGTGTACGGGCTCATTCGGCTAGGGCCATGGCTTCTTCTTGGGCTGAGCGTGCTGACGTCTCCATTGACTCGATATGTATGGCTGCAACTTGGTCTTCCCCGTCTACCTTTTTATAACCACTATAGACTGAATTTGTCTTCTGACTCTGACTTGGCTTTCGGGAGATCTGTCCTCAACACAGTAGTCCTGCCCTAGTCTTGATCTCTGCAATTCTCTCATTTGGGTGATGTCATGGCGAGATGAAAAGACATGATGATTTACTGGTAATTGTGTTTTATGGAGTCCACGACAGCACCCACTCACTTCCCTCCCTCTTTTTGGCACGTCTTTGGTGGGGTTACTTGGTCCACTTGCCACTTACGGGGGTTTTTGCATTGGGGGTTGGTATGGTTGGTTATGGATGAATTTGTCCTATTATGCTTCTCTTAACTATGCGGTTCCTCTCATGCTCTGTAACACAAACTGAAAGAGCGAGGGGGACCGCCCCTTTTTATCTGTAGGTTTCCTGTCCTGGTGGGCGGATCCCCTCTCTCATGTGGGTGCTGTCGTGGACTCCATAAAACACAATTACCGGTAAGTAATCATGTCTTTATATAACATGGATAAGCGCCGTAACTTCTGTCAGGGAGCGTATTAGCACATGGCAAGCTGCAGATTACAAGATGTATTGATACTTGTGTGGGACACAATGGACATTATTTTGTTGCTGGAATACTGGTGGTCGTGTAACAGTGTTCGTGGGTCTGAAAACTTCTCTCGAACTGCTAAAAATCTAACTTTGTTTACATATTGTTCTGCATGGCCGAAATCATACTTGTCATGTTTGTTTTGCAGTATATTCAGCAGAATATAAGAACGGATTGTTCCAACACTGATAAAATTCTAGAACCTCCTGAAGGTCAGGATGAGGGTGTTTGGAAGTATGAGCATCTTCGGTAGGTATTATTTTCAGGTAAATTTTTATTTTTTTTTATTTTTTTTTTTTTATTTCTTGTTCTCTGAAGTTTAGCCTTACAGTGTACATGTGATGTAAAATTGTGGCTTCAACTGTGTGTACTATATAAAACCCCACCACATGAATTGGTTATGTCAACTGCGCCGAACTGACCCACTGGAGGATCCTCTGGGTAAAATTGTAAAGAAGTGTAAAGCACGGTTGGATTTGAAAAAAAAAATTGTAGCTCAAGCTCTGAACATCTAAAGCCCCTTTCACATCAGCGGTAGTTTGAAAATGCGGCAGTAAAAAAAAAACAAATGCATCTGCCGCATTTACCGCATAACCATCACACTTGTGGTTCACCTGCGGCAAGCCCCATGCATTGTCTGTGGGGCTTGCGGCAGATGCAGTATTGTTGTGGTTTCGGCACTTCTGGCAGATGCGGCCGTGAAAGAAAACGCGGTCAGGCATCTGCCGCAAGTGCCGAAACCGCACTTGCCGCACACTTACCGCAAGCCTCATAGACAATGCATGGGGCTTGCCCCAAGTGTGCCACAAGTGCGGGCGTTATGCAGTAAATGCGGCAGATGCATTTTTTTTACTGCGACTGTCGCATTTTCAAACTACCGCTGATGTGAAAGGGGCCTTACACTGCATTATTCAATCCATCATCCAAAAATGGAAGCATGGCACAACTGGAAACCTACCAAGACATGGCTGTCCACCTAAACTGACATCCCCAGCCAGGAGATCTTTAAACAGAAAAGCAACCAAGAGGCTCATGGTCATTCTGGAGGAGCTGCAGAGATCCAAAGCTCAAGTGAGAGAATCTGTCCACCGGACACCTATTAGGCTGGGATCACACGAGCATATATGATTCAGATCTGTGTATTTTTTGTTTGTTTTTTATCCTCAGCGCTTATTGGACTGAGGAAAAAAACTTACTTGCTGAGATAGTTAGCGAGTCTCGCTTCACATGAACTCATACAAGTCTATGTGTGCGAGTGAAACATCAGATATATGCAGAGATTGGCAATGGAGAAGATGCACCAGAATGGGCCTTTGTTGGGGGCCATGTATCAGGATGGGTGCCATATATACCAGTATGGGTCCAATATATACCTGTATGAGGATCATATATACCAAGATGAGGGCCGTATATACCAGAATGGGACAAGGATGAAGGCCATATATACCAGGATGGAAGGCATATACACCAGGATGGGGGACATACATGCATGGAAAGGGCCCAGGATGGTACATTAGTACAGAATTGAGGAACATTACCCCCATAACTGTGCATCATGACCACATTTTTTTGCTTCAGTTTTTTTCTATTTTCCTCCTCTAAAACCTGTGTGTGTCTTATGGTTCAGTTCCTCTTATAGCCAGAAAAATATGGTATACTAGTGCATCTCAATGAATTAGAATATCATCAAAAATGAATGTAATATTGCCATGTTTCAGGGAGCCCTGAAACACAATGACTACTAAATCAATATTCTAGTCACCCTTTGATGTCTCGTGGAATCCAGCAGCGCACATTTTAACCCTTCATCCTCCCTACTTTAATTTTTTTAAATAATGACCTTTGGGTTTTCATTAGCTACTAGCTGGGTGCCCGATGCACATGCATCGGGATTCTAGAAAAGCGAGTCTCTGACTCGCAATGGCCGCTTCGCGGCCAATTCTTCGCGCTGCTAAGGCGACTCGCCATGCCCGCTGCGCGGGCATAGCGAGTCGCCTTAGAACTGCTCGTAATGGCCGCTGCGCGGCCAATGCTTCGGGCGTATCCACATGACCACGCTGACTCGCAGCGCGAGTGGTCTCAGAAGGGGCAAAAAACCCATTCGCAATTATATAATAGACTAGCTGTGAGCTCGATGCAAATGCATCGGGATTCTAGAACGTGCCTTAATTTGATTATAGTAGTTATAGCTGTTAGGCTGATGGAAATGCATCGGGTATCTAAAATATGTTTATTGTTTTTTTAAAGATTTTTAAATAATAATCGCATTATCAATAGCAATAATATAAGCCATACTATTATTATTAGCATTAATAGCAGTATTAATAGCATTATTAGCATTATGAGCATTAATAACAGTATTAATAGCATTAATAGCATTATTATTAGCATTAATAGCATTATTAATAGCATTATTAGCATTAATAATACCATTAATAGGATAAATATTAGCATTAATAGCATTAATAGCATAATTAATAGCATTAATAGCATTATTAATAGCATTAAGAGCATTATTATTAGCATTAATAGCATTAATAGCATTAATAATAGCATTATTAGCATTAATAATAGCATTAATAACATTATTAATAGCATTAATAGCATTATTCTTAGCATTAATAGCATTAATAGCATTATTATTAGCATTAATAGCATTAATAATACTATTAAAAAGATAAATATTAGCATTAATAGCATAAATAATAGCATTAATAGCATTATTAATAGCATTAATAGCATTATTATTAGCATAAATAGCATTAATAATAGCATTATTAGCATTAATAATAGCATTAATAACATTATTAATAGCATTAATAGCATTATTATTAGCATTAATAAAATTAATAATAGCATTAGTAGCATTAATAATAGCATTAATAACATTATTAATAGCATTAATAGCATTATTATTAGCATTAATAGAATTAATAATAGCATTAATAGCATTAATAATAGCATTATTAGCATTAATAACATTATTAATAGCATTAATAGCATTATTATTAGCATTAATAGCATTATTATTAGCATTAATAGTATTAATAATACCATTAATAGGATAAATATTAGCATTAATAGCATTAATAGCATTATTAATAGCATTAATAGCATTATTATTAGCATTAATAGCATTAATAGCATTATTATTACCATTAATAGCATTAATAATACCATTAATAGGATAAATATTAGCATTAATAGCATTAATAGCATAATTAATAGAATTAATAGCATTATTAATAGCATTATTATTAGCATTAATAGCATTAATAATAGCATTATTAGCATTAATAATAGGATTAATAACATTATTAATAGCATTAATAGCATTATTATTAGCATTAATAGCATTAATAGCATTATTATTAGCATTAATAGCATTAATAATACCATTAATAGGATAAATATTAGCATTAATAGCATAAATAATAGCATTAATAGCATTATTAATAGCATTAAGAGCATTATTATTAGCATAAATAGCATTAATAATAGAATTATTAGCATTAATAATAGTAGTAATAACATTATTAATAGCATTAATAGCATTATTATTAGCATTAATAGCATTAATAATACCATTAATAGGATAAATATTAGCATTAATAGCATAAATAATAGCATTAATAGCATTATTAATAGCATTAATAGCATTATTATTAGCATAAATAGCATTAATAATAGCATTATTAGCATAAATAATAGTATAAATAACATTATTAATAGCATGAATAGCATAATTATTAGCATTAATATCATTATTATTAGCATTAATAGCATAATTATTAGCATTAATAGCATTATTATTAGCAGTAATATTATTATTAGCATTTTATTTTTTTAATTATTATTTATTTTTTATTTATTTTTTATTTTTTTTTTATTTTTTTTTTTTATAATTTTGTAATTATTTTTTAATTTTTTTTTTTATTATTAAATTTATTTATTTTTTTAAGTGAGAGTGAGAGACAGTTGTCATTCAGGTCTGCATTTTTTTTTTTTATTATTATTATTTTTATTTAATTTTTTATTATTTTGTTATTATTTTTTAATTATTTTTTAATTATTTTTAAATTATTTTATTTATTATTTAATTTATTATTTATCTTAAGTGACACAGAGTTCTCCTTGTGGTCCGCCAAAAGGGCTGGAGCTGATTAGCATATATTTATTTTTTTTATTATTTATTTAATTTTTTATTTTTTTTTATTATTTTTTAATTTTTAAATTATTTTATTTATTATTTAGTTATTATTTTTTTAAGTGAACAGTTCTCATTCAGGTCGCCAAAATGGCTGATGATTAATATATTTTTTTTTTTATTATTATTTATTAATTTTATTATTTTTTATTATTTTTATTATTTTTAATTATTTTTAAATTATTTTATTTATTATTTAATTTATTATTTATTTTAAGTGAGACACAGTTCTCATTCAGGTCCGCCAAAATGGCTGAGCTGATTAGCATATATTTATTTTTTTTATTATTATTTTTATTTAATTTTTTATTATTTTTTTATTATTATTTTTATTATTTTTTAATTATTTTTAAATTATTTTATTTATTATTTAATTTATTATTTATTTTAAGTGAGACACAGTTCTCATTCAGGTCCGCCAAAATGGCTGAGCTGATTAGCATATATTTATTTTTTTTATTATTATTTTTATTTAATTTTTTATTATTTTTTTATTATTATTTTTTATTATTTTTTAATTATTTTTAAATTATTTTATTTATTATTTAATTTATTATTTATTTTAAGTGAGACACAGTTCTCATTCAGGTCCGCCAAAATGGCTGAGCTGATTAGCATAGATTTATTTTTTTTATTATTATTTTTATTTAATTTTTTATTATTTTTTTATTATTTTTTTAATTATTTTTAAATTATTTTATTTATTATTTAATTTATTATTTATTTTAAGTGAGACACAGTTCTCATTCAGGTCCGCCAAAATGGCTGAGCTGATTAGCATAGATTTATTTTTTTTATTATTATTTTTATTTAATTTTTTATTATTTTTTTATTATTATTTTTTATTATTTTTTAATTATTTTTAAATTATTTTATTTATTATTTAATTTATTATTTATTTTAAGTGAGACACAGTTCTCATTCAGGTCCGCCAAAATGGCTGAGCTGATTAGCATAGATTTATTTTTTTTATTATTATTTTTATTTAATTTTTTATTATTTTTTTATTATTATTTTTTAATTATTTTTAAATTATTTTTTTTATTATTTAATTTATTATTTATTTTAAGTGAGACAGTTCTCATTCAGGTCCGCTATTTTTCCCATTGACATACATTAGCGGTGTGTCGGCGATTTTATGGCCGGCCACCTGGTTCTATTTGTCGGCCGTAAAATCGCGGACACACCGCTAATACATGTCTATGGGCAGTGAGCCCGATTTCGGATTGGACGCCGACCAATCAGAATTCGAGCTCAATGAGGGGCTCTTCTGATTGGTCGCTGTCTACTGCCCTCAGCCAATCAGAAGAGCCGCTCATATCTCATTGAGATACAATGGCGGATTTGTCGTCCATTGTATCTGAATGAGAAGAGAAGAGGACGTCGGAGCTGGAAGAAGACAGAAGATCCCCGGGGCCGGACGAAGAGGACGCCTGGCCGGACGGACGATCAGATGACTAAGAAGACATGTAAGTATGTGCGGACATGGGGGGGCTGTGTGGACATTAGTGGGGGTCGGCTGTGCGGACATGGGGGTTTTTTCGGACATTGATGGGGGCGGGCTGTGCGGACATGGGGGTCAGCTGTGCGGACATTGCTGGGGGTGGGTGTGCAGACATGGGGGTCGGCTGTGCGGGCATGGGGGTCGGCTGTGCGGGCATGGGGGTGGGCTGTGCGGGCATGGGGGTCGGCTGTGCGGGCATGGGGGTCGGCTGTGCGGGCATGGGGGTCGGCTGTGCGGGCATGGGGGTGGGCTGTGCGGGCATGGGGGTCGGCTGTGCGGGCATGGGGGTCGGCTGTGCGGGCATGGGGGTCGGCTGTGCGGGCATGGGGGTCGGCTGTGCGGACATGGGGGTCGGCTGTGCGGGCATGGGGGTCGGCTGTGCGGGCATGGGGGTCGGCTGTGCGGGCATGGGGGTGGGCTGTGCGGACATTGATGTGGGCGGGCTGTGCGGACATGGGGGTGAGCTGTGCGGACATTGCTGGGGGTGGGCTGTGCGGACATGGGGGTCGGCTGTGCGGACATGGGGGTCGGCTGTGGGGACATTGATGGGGGCGGGCTGTGCGGACATGGGGGGGGGGGGGTGGCGAATTGTGGGTAGCGGGGAGCGGAGGCGGCAGTGCCGCCTCCGCTCCATGGTCCCCGGGTAGGGATTTGCGGCTCAGGCAGCGACTCGCAATGGCCTCGCGGCCATTGCTCGCGCTACCTGAGCGGTAAATCGCTAAGGTTGTAGCCGGGCCTGTGGATCGATTTTGGGCCAGCGACTCGCAATGGCCTCGCGGCCATTGCTCGCGCAGCATTGGGCGCTTCGCGCCCAATGTTAAATTCATATCCACATGACGACATCGGAAAGTGCGCGTGAAGGGGCGCTTTTCCGATTCGTGATTATATAATAGATAAGCCATAATCGTCAACATTAACAAAAAACACTTGAAATAGATCACTCTGTAAGGATTCTATATACATTTTTCCTTCTGGTGAAAGACTAACAGGTTTTTCATCTTTACACTCCTCCAACTCTTGAACAGGCCATGTAGAGTTGACCATGAGAAAAGCATGGAGATTACAAATCGATACCTGCTGCTTTCAAGGGCTGACCTTGAGCCTTGTTAATGAATTTCCAAATGCCAGTCGAACTGGAAACTGGCGCGTTTAAAATCAAAAGGCAAATCAGAAGGAATGAGTGGAATTGTTGGAATGTAAACGTCCTCTCCTGTGGCACAAAAATGGTTGATTCAGTTAATGTGGAAAAAGGTTATTAATCAAGAGTCTTGTTCCATTACACAGCTTTGGTGGATCTACATCTCTCTACAGCAGAGTAGGTGCTCTGCATTTTAAAAAAAGGTTATGCGGAGGAAGTCTTTGCAGTTACATGGAGTTGAGGAACTCTTTTGGATATAATAATGCTTGAGCAGGAATTGTCACTGTATCCACTAACTTGTAGGTTGTGCACACACCTGGAAAGAGGCTTAGAATTTGAAGATTGATCTTGTTGATGCTATCACTTTTCAGCATTAGAATAGCCCTTTCACACAGCCAGCCAACCTTTCTGAAGTTGCGTTGAATGTTTGGAAAAATCCTTTGCATCATTTGGAAGCAGAAGTTTTACTTCCTGATGATGTCCAAGTAATGCGTTGATGTTGCAGTAGTGCGTGCCATCAGAGACTTCAAGGAATCTGATGGTGAGAGCAGAGAAAGATTTTTTTTTTTTTAGCTTGCTGTGGCGCAGCATAAGGGTATGTGCCCACAGGAGGTTTTTACTGCTGTTTCTTTATGCAGTTTACCATTGGTTTTATGGTAATTTGTTCCTGCGGTTGGGATTCCCAGCAAAACCAATGTGTTTCACAGGAACGCTGTGCCCACATATTGGTTTTGCAAAGTGTCAAGAACTGTCAAATCCCTCCAGTTTTGCTGCGGATGGGAGAGAATTGACATGTTCTATTTTCCTGCATTTTTGCTGCAGTCAATGGCAAAAACGCAGGAAAAATGCAGGAACAAAGATGCGCGAAAAATGCAAGACCTGCATGCTGCAAATCTCCTGGCAAAGACTCTAGGATCCTTGAAACCAGTACAGGTTTTGCTGCATTCAGGACTGCTTAAAAAAAACATCCTGTAGGCACGTACCCTAAACCTGGTGGTTCTTCTTTGAACTTCAGGGCATTGCAGTACATGCAGACCACATCCATTTTTCCTATGTTAACTATTGGATTATCCTGATTGTTAATGTCTGAGTCATAGCAAATAATAGAGAGTTTCAAATTTCCAACCTTTTCCTGTGTCCTGGTGGAAACAATTCCGCTCTCACTGGTAAGTCGGATGTCTCTCTGATGAGATGTTTCATTGGCCCTTGAGGAAGCAGCTCTTGTTCTCTTGTCTGTAAGTTTTGCTTCTCTCTACTGAGAGATTTCGTGGCCTTTAAGGAACAGCTCTTGTTCTCATGTCTGCCAGCCTTGCTTCTCTTTCTTCAGGTTGGTCATTGAACCGTAATATGGCTTTTCACCTAGCGTCTGATGACAATCATCCAATCAAATTCCTTTTCTAAGGCTGATTTCACACTTGCAGATTTCATGGATCAGTGTTTATCAGGTTTGTGTGCCAAAACCAGGAGTGAAACTTGCAGAGAAAAACTATAATTTTTCTGTTTTGTGTTTTGGAGGCACTCCTGTTTTTGGCACACAAAGGATGATAAATACTGATTAGTGAAATCTGCAAGTGTGAAACCAGCCTTAAGGTCCCGTCACACTTAGCGACGCACCAGCGATCCTGACAACGATACGACCTGTAGGGTTCCCTGGTGCGTCGCTGTTGGGATCGCTGGTGAGATGTCAAACAGTCAGATCTCACCAGCGACTTCAGCAACGATCCGGAATGATACAGAGGTCGTTGGGAAATGTCACTCTCGGGCGTAGTATTGAGGTCGTTGTCCCTTACAAACAGCGATGCAGCGCTCCCAGTGGGAGCGCAACGACCAAAAAATTACTCGGAGCACTTTGTAACAATCAGCAATCTCACAGCAGGGACCTGATCACTACTAAGTGTCACACATAGCGAGATCATTAGCGAGATCGCTGTTACGTACAAAACCTGTGATCTCGCTAACAATCTCGTTGTGTGACGGGGGCTTTACTGGGCATTATGTGTAATTGACAGTATCTAAAACCTCACACAATTGGCATACAGCTAAGGTCACATGGCTTATATCAGCCTCTACAACAGCAATGGGTAAGCATCACCATCGAAATTGTATTAACTCAAACATAAGCTGTCTTATGCTAAGAATACCCTTCGTTGCCTATAGCAACTAATCAAAGCTTGAACAGTAGCAAAATAGAAGATGCGTTCTGGTTGCTATAGTCCAGTAAAAAAAAATTGGTTGCACTCACCGCGGAATTCTTAAGGTGTTTTATTGCAAAAGATCAGATAAAATACATGCATTCAAACAGATGCGGGCTACGTTCAGACCATTAGTATCTGAACGTAGCCCACATCTGCTCAAATGCCTGCATGTTGACCGATCTTTTGGAATAAAACACCTCAAGAATTCCACGATAGTTGCAGCTCATTCCTTTTTACTGGACTGTATGATTCCTAAGTATTGTATAGAGCAGTTAAAGGTTGATATTGGATTATAGCTGGCGGTCTGAACAAGTTCCCGCACTCCCGGGAAGTGGTGTAGGTTTCCTCTAGATTCGGATTGCTCTGGTTGCTATAGGCCAACCAATAAATATCCTGGCTAACTGTCAAGACAGCCAAGGCAGTATCTATTACCTCACGCATACAAACAGTGAGTAAGTGTTTTGTTTTTTGGTGAATGACTGTAAAGCGCAGGGTGAAATTTCCCCTCAAAACATAGTCTATGTTCCCTGAGTCAAATGTGGTGGCTGTGCAGTATTGTGTGATTGTAAATGCGACGGTGCAGACCTTTAGTGGACATACTCACACTCTGCTTTATATATTGATGTACCACAGTCCCCAGCAGCTGCCCCCTCATGCTGATGCAATTTCGATGAGCTGCACTGTCGTCCATAAAGATAAAATGGGCTTCTGTTGTATGTACACCACACTTACCATCACTCATCACCTCTCACTCACTCACATCACTCCTACACACTCTCACCTCACTTACCATACACACTCTCAACAACCTACACATTTGCCTCCCTAACACTGTACCACACTCATACCACCTACCACACTCTCGCACACTACACGTACACTCCTCACACCTACACGCCTCTCCCACTCCACACCTACACGCTCTCGCTCACCCTACACGCTCTCAGCTCACACCTACACGCTCTCGCTCACCTCGCTCACACCTACACCTCTCGCTCACACCTACACCGCTCACACCTACACGCTCTCCACCTACACGCTCTCGCTCACACCTACACGCTCTCGCTCACACCTACACCTCTCGTCACACTACACGCTCTCGCTCACACCTACACGCTCTCGCTCACACCTACACGCTCTCGCTCACACCTACACGCTCTCGCTCACACCTACACGCTCTCGCTCACACCTCTCACGCTCTCGCTCACACCTACACGCTCTCGCTCACACCTACACGCTCTCGCTCACACCTACACGCTCTCGCTCACACCTACACGCTCTCGCTCACACCTACACGCTCTCGCTCACACCTACACGCTCTCGCTCACTACACCTACACGCTCTCTCGCTCACACCTACACGCTCTCGCTCACACCTACACGCTCTCGCTCACACCTACACGCTCTCGCTCACACCTACACGCTCTCGCTCACACCTACACGCTCTCGCTCACACTACACCTACCAACGCTCTCGCTCACACCTACACGTTCTCCGCTCACACCTACACGCTCTCGCTCACACCTACACGCTCTCGCTCACACCTACACGCCTCTCATCACACCTACACCTCTCGCTCACTCCTCTCGCTCACACCTACACGCTCTCGCTCACACCTACACCTCTCGCTCACACCTACACGCTCTCGCTCACACCTACACACTCTCGCTCACACCTACACACTCTCGCTCACACCTACACACTCTCGCTCACACCTACACCTCTCGCTCACACCTACACACTCTCGCTCACACCTACACACTCCGCTCCTCACACCTGCTACACCTACCACTCTCGCTCACACCTACACACTCTCGCTCACACCTACACACTCTCGCTCACACCTACACACTCTCGCTCACACCTACACACTCTCGCTCACACCTACACACTCTCGCTCACACCTACACACTCTCGCTCACACCTACACACTCTCGCTCACACCTACACACTCTCGCTCACACCTACACACTCTCGCTCACACCTACACACTCTCGCTCACACCTACACACTCTCGCTCACACCTACACACTGTGAAAATGTGCTCACTCATGGCACTGGGGAATCACTCTAAGGGGCCTTTCACACTTGCGTTTTTTTCCTGATTTGGAAGATCAGGAAAACACCTGATTCTTACAGGATTCATTTTTTTCCCCATTCTCTTTAATGATTTCAGGAAAAAAGATGAAGCAACAAGATTCTACCTGACAAAATTAAAGTGAATGGGCAAAATACTGTAAGAATCGGGTTTTTCCTGATCTTCCAAATCAGGAAAAAACCGCAAGTGTGAAAGGCCCCTTAGACCGGTTTCACATTTGCATTTCCGAACGCAGCCAAAAGCATGCGTACTGTGTTCCTATGCTTAACATGGGGACACATGGTACCTGCGTTTGGCTGCGTTCGCATGCATTTGCGTTGGCATGCGTTTATTCAAAGTCAGAAAAAAACGGGCCACGTCGCCAATGCGTCGCCCAATGTAACTAGGCGACGCATTTGATTGGTCGCCTGGTTTCACAGTAGCGCTGTGAAACCAGGCGGCCGATCTGGGGCGATGTGTACACATTGCCCCATGTAAACAGCCGACTGCGACCTGTCAGGTGGTGGGAACTATAGGCTCCCATTGTACTGCATCGCCGCTGGGGCTTTGAGATACCCCAGCGGCGATGCCGCCTGTTAGATCGCCGGGACGTCGCCGGATGTAAACTGGGGGCGGCGACACTGGTGAGGCGCCAAAAAACGTGCACGCTCCCGCCAGTCGCCGCCGACATCTCCGGCCACGTCACCTAGTGTGGCGTGGCCCTTACTGGACAATAAATTCAGAATAACTCACTGACATCGGTATCAGACAATCTCCTGCAACCAGCCAAAGGCATTGGGGCGGTGACATCGCCTGCGACCAGCCAAGCCATATGGGAGATGATTGGTGGTATTTATAGGCACACGGTTCCCATAGGGCGTCAGTCACACAGGTACGTGCAATGCAAAGTGTCTGTATTCAGTGACCTCTCAGTGGGGCTTGCAGCGTCCTGTACAGTGAAATGGATATTAGACCTTGGCTATTGTTGGTGAGTTTTTCTGTTTTTTCAAAGTACCCTTTGAACGCAACTTGTTGCATTTTTTGCGCTTCTGAGGATACGTGCTTCCTACGCAAGCGTCCTGATGCGCACAAGCGATGCATGCAGCTCAATGGAGCTGCACACTCATCTGGATGTCACCGCAGCGTCTCTCACCCTCTGTCTCGCTCTCTGTTTCTCTCTCTCATTCAAATTCAAATGAGCTTTATTGGCAGGACTAAGTACATGTTAGCATTGTCAAAGCAGATGGTAAAAATAGGTAGACAAGGGTAGGGAGTAGGTAGGCATATAGAAGTCCAGGATATTTCAGGCTCCTGTTAAAGGATAATAGCATGTCCAGGGTGAGGTTTATAAGTACATAACATATCAGACGCCTTAGTCAGGGGATTGGGATATGTCTAGGGTGGAGTATAGGAGTCCATGGCATATAAGGCTCTTAGCCAGGGTAGGGACATGTCCATGGTGGGGTATAGAAGTCTATGACATATCTGGCTCATAGTTGGGGGATAGGGATGTGTCCTGGGTGGAGTGTAGAATTCCATGACATATCAGTCTTCTCTTAGTCTGTAGGCAATGAAATAAAGCGATGTATGGGTGAGCGCTGGGATATGAAGACAGCTACACTTCAGCAAGTATTTTACATGTAAGTTTATTGTTCAAATCACACTAGGTCCTCTCCCACAACATGTTTCGACGCTCAGGGCGTCTTCCTCAAGTGGATATCAGACCTTACATTTGGTATCCTTATAAATCCTCCATTAACCAATCCCTTGCTTTTAGGTTGAAAATAGACTTTTTAACTCTTTCCTATCCAAATGTCTAAATAGCTACAGTGCCTACAAGTAGTATTCAACCCCCTGCAGATTTAGGTGGTTTGATAAGATGCAAATAAGTTAGAGCCTTCAAACTGCAAACGAGAGTAGGATTTATTAACAGAAGCATAAATCTTACAAACCAAAAAGTTATGCTGCTCAGCTGAATTTTAATAAATTTTAAACATAAAAGTGTGGGTCAATTATTATTCAACCCCTCAAACCACCAGCATTCTGTTTGGTCCCCCTAAAGTATTAAGAAGTAGTTCAGGCACCAAGAACAATGAGCTTCACATGTGTGGATTAATCATCTCTTTTGCCAGCCTTTTCAGACTATTTAAGACCCTCCCCAAACAGCACTTATACATGGTCAACATGGGAAAGACAAATGAGCATTCCAAGGCCATCAGAGACAAGATCGTGGAGGGTCACAAGGCTGGCAAGGGGTACAAAACCCTTTTCCAAGGAGTTGGGCCTACCTGTCTCCACTGTTGGGAGCATCATCCGGAAGGGGAAGGCTTATGGAACTACTGTTAGCCTTCCACGGCCTGGACAGCCTTTGAAAGTTTCCTCCCGTGCCGAGGCCAGGCTTGTCCGAAGAGTCAAGGCTAACCCAAGGACAACAAGGAAGGAGCTCCGGGAAGATCTCATGGCAGTGGGGACATTGCTTTCAGTCAATACCATAAGTAACGTACTCTACCGCAATGGTCTCCGTTCCAGACGAGCCCGTAAGGTACCTTTACTTTCAAAGCGTCATGTCAAGGCTCGTCTACAGTTTGCTCATGATCACTTGGAGAACTCTGAGACAGACTGGTTCAAGGTTCTATGGTCTGATGAGACCAAGATCGAGATCTTTGGTGCCAACCACACACGTGACGTTTGGAGATTGGATGGCACTGCATACGACCCCAAGAATACCATCCCTAAAGTCAAGCATGGTGGTGGCAGCATCATGCTGTGGGGCTGTTTCTCAGCCAAGGGGCCTGGCCATCTGGTCCGCATCCATGAGAAGATGGATAGCACGGCCTACCTGGAGATTTTGGCCAAGAACCTCCGCTCCTCCATCAAGGATCTTAAGATGGATCGTAATTTCATCTTCCAACAAGACAACGACCCAAAGCACACAGCCAAGAAAACCAAGGCCTGGTTCAAGAGGGAAAAAATCAAGGTGATGGAGTGGCCTAGTCAGTCTCCTGACCTTAACCCAATTGAAAACTTGTGGAAGGAGCTCAAGATTTAAGTCCACATGAGACACCCAAAGAACCTAGATAACTTGGAGAAGATCTGCATGGAGGAGTGGGCCAAGATAACTCCAGAGACCTGTGCCGGCCTGATCAGGTCTTATAAAAGACGATTATTAGCTGTAATTGCAAACAAGGGTTATTCCACAAAATATTAAACCTAGGGGTTGAATAATAATTGACCCACACTTTATGTTTAAAATTTTTTAAAATTCAACTGAGCAACATAACTTTTTGGTTTGTAAGATTTATGCTTCTGTTAATAAATCCTACTCTCGTTTGCAGTTTGAAGGCTCTAACTTATTTGCATCTTGTCAAACCACCTAAATCTGCAGGGGTTGAATACTACTTGTAGGCACTGTATATAAGCAGTTCTATTTAATGCACAATACGAGCCCTTTTTATTCTATTGCACAACTGCCCGTTCTTTTGTGACAAAAACATAACTATTCATCCAGGAGTACATTAAAAATTCAAGATAGTAAAAACACAACAATATTATTACACAAAATCCACCTATTAGATACACATAATTATTACACTTAAAAAATTCACATGAAAATTACATATAAAAACTTCATATAAATATTTCATATAAAAATTACATATAAAAAATACATATACAAATTATTAAAACATCATGAAAACTATACAAACGATCTGATCTTAAAAGATGACTTCTGCAAATGGTGATTATGGGTTTATATATTATTCTTATTGAGAGATTAAGGCCCTCCGGTGCCAATGTACCCATTTTAAAAATCCAATACATTTCTTTCTTATTCAATTTCTCAATCCTATCATGTACTTCCTCACTTATTTTTTCTAGGATTATTAATTTAAGACTGGTGGGATCCCTTTCATGGATCTGATGATAGTGTCTTGAGATGCTTGATGAGATGTTTGATCTGTGCTTACTCAGCCTAGCCTGCATTGTCTGGATCGTTCTACCTATATATTGGAGTTTGCAGGGACACTCCAACATATATATTACAAATTGTGATCTACAATCCATTCTCTGTTTAATTGGGAACGATTCCTGAGTTGTATTGGATGTGAACTTATTACATCCATGTACAATGCTATTGCAACATTCACATCGTCGTGAGTTGCATTTATAGCACCCATTTTTTATTTTTTCATTGGTCTTTATTTGTTGTTCTTTGCTATCAATATTCATATTTTTTATTTTGTTCGGGGCTATTAAGGCCTGGACGGTTTCTCCTCTTCTAAAAATAATCTCTGGTTTTTCTGTTATAATTTTTGAGAGGATAGGATCCCCCTTTAAAATAAACCAGTATTTACCCAAAATTATGTAAATTTCCCTATATGATTGGTTGAAAGTTGTTACTAGATTACACCTATAATTTACAATATCGTTCTCCCCTTCTTTCATTTTTATTTCTTTATTTAATTCTATTTGCTTAATTATCTCACTCTGTGTGCGGTTTTTACTTCTATTATAAGCATCCGCTAAGAGTCTACTCGGATATCCTCTCTCTCTAAACCTTCTCTTTAGTATAGAGGCTTCTTGTTTGAATTTAATCTCATTTGTACAGTTTTTTCTGATTCTGAGGTACTGTCCATAAGGTATATTTTTAATCCAGGTGGGCAGGTGGCTACTATTAAACTCCAGATAACTATTTATAATCCACATTTTTGAAAAAAGTGGATGTGGTTATCTCTCCCTCCTCATTGATGGTAATCCTGAGGTCCAGGAACTGTATATTTTTGTCTGAGATATTCATAGTGAAAAAAAATCCCCAGTTATTTAGGTTTAATGAATTAGCAAAATCTGTTGCTTCCTCCCTGGTACCAGTCCAAATAATTATTAAATCGTCAATAAAACGTTTAAAAAATTTTATGTGTTTTTTACCCAAACTAGACTGTGCGATGGACCGAGACTCGAACGCCCCCATATATAATCCAGCATAACTGGGGGCGAATCTCGTGCCCATCGCACAGCCTTTAATTTGTTTAAACAGTTTATCCTCAAAAGAAAACACATTATTTTCTAAAATAAATTCAATTCCAGCACCAATAAATTCTTTCTGTTTCACCAGGATCTTTTTATCTTGTCTTAAATAATGATTGATGACCCCTATACCTTTTTGATGCGGGATATTTGAATACAGGGACCTGACATCTAAAGTGATAAGTAGGGAACCTTTTAATTGCGGGAGTTTTGTTATTAAGCTGATCAAATGTGAGGAGTCTTTAAGATATGAGTCTAATTTTAAATTATATTGTTGCAAAAATAAATCAGCATAATGGGAAAGGTTACTGGTCATGCTCTCAATCCCTGAAATAATTGGGCGCCCTGGTGGATCTGTTTTATTCTTATGGATTTTTGGCAGAAAATAAAAATGGGGGACTTTATTTATATTCAGAAATCTAAATTCTTTTTTGTTTAAAATTCCTTCCGCCCTGGCTTCTATTATCAGAAGTTTATATTTTATAAATAATTCCTCCAATGGGCTTTTATCCAGTTTTATGTAGAATTCTTTGTCCTCCAACATCCTAATACTCCTATTTATATACCATTCCCGATCCATTATGACCGTCCATCCCCCTTTGTCAGCTTTTTTAATTATTATATTTTTATTTTCCCTTATTTTATTTAGAGCCAATCTTTCCCTAGAAGTTAAATTATCCTTTTGTTTACTGTTTTCGAAACTGGATTTTTAAAATGGGTACATTGGCACCGGAGGGCCTTAATCTCTCAATAGAGAATAATATATAAACCCATAATCACCATTTGCAGAAGTCATCTTTTAAGATCAGATCGTTTGTATAGTTTTCATGATGTTTTAATAATTTGTATATGTATTTTTTATATGTAATTTTTATATGAAATTTTTAAGTGTAATAATTATGTGTATCTAATAGGTGGATTTTGTGTAATAATATTGTTGTGTTTTTACTATCTTGAATTTTTAATGTACTCCTGGATGAATAGTTATGTTTTTGTCACAAAAGAACGGGCAGTTGTGCAATAGAATAAAAAGGGCTCGTATTGTGCATTAAATAGAACTGCTTATATAGCTATTTGGATAGGAAAGAGTTAAAAAGTCTATTTTCAACCTAAAAGCAAGGGATTGGTTAATGGAGGATTTATAAGGATACCAAATGTAAGGTCTGATATCCACTTGAGGAAGACGCCCTGAGCGTCGAAACATGTTGTGGGAGAAGACCTAGTGTGATTTATTTTTTTTTTTTTTGGTAAATCAATTTTTATTTAGAAAAACATGAATACACATTAATAACACTGAGGTTACAACTCCGAAACAAAATGTTTCTTTTGTACAACTCACAATCCACAATGTAACTGTATTTATACATTAAAAGTGAGCAAAATCAATAAGCAATATAAGTAAAGTGGGTAATATCCAACTAACCCACTATTTATATGATGAACAAATACTGGATTAATACCCATAAGAACTAAGAGGGAGGAAACAAGGGAAGAGAGGCAAAAAGAAAGGAGAGATATAGAACTCGTAAGGAGTATATAAAAAGAGTAAAGAAGAGAAAGGAAGAAAAAGAAAAAAGGGAAGGAAAGGACTTAGTCGACTAGCATCTAGACAAGTAGACCTTGCACAAACTATTATATCTTGAAATGATGTATACATTTGGATATGTTGTATATTTCTCAGATAATCTTGTTAGCCTCTGTGAGCCATGTACGCATCTCTGGAGACTCCCGATACATTATCCAGGGGGACCAGATTTTGCAATGTCTGTCAATGAATTGTGGATCAAATATCGAGAAGTTGATTAATTCCTCTAGTCTACACACTTTATTCAGTTCCTCTATTAGATCCGTGTGCGAGGGAGATACCATCTGTTTCCAATGAGTTGAGATTAGGTGTCTAGCACCAGTGAGGAAATGTCTCAGTAAACCTTTTTTAAATTTGGATAAAGACATATTCGAACAGTTCAGTAGAGCCAGCTCTGGCGTTAGTGTTATTTTCACAGACGTGACTCTCTGATACAGGTCCGCCAACCCGGCCCAGAATACACCTATGAGCGGACAACTCCACCAGATATGAATATAGGAACCCACTCCCCCACATCCCCTCCAACACAAAGGTGACGATTCTGGATAGATTCTGTTTAGATCCTCCGGGCATCTGTACCACCTCGCCACCACCCTGTAATTTCTATCCTGCGCATCAGCTGAGACAGAAGCTTTATTGGAGAAGGTGAATATATTTTCCCACTCGTGTGGAGTGAGGGTTCTCTCCAGATCCGACTCCCACCTGCGCACAAACGGAAGATCTCTGGATGTTCTTTCTATTTCAGTGTCCCGAAACCAATTATATAGTACTGATACTACGTGCTCCAAGGGTGCACCCTCCCTGCATCTCCGCTCAAACACAGTCAAGGAACGAAATACTAAGTCTTGCTTAAGCGATTTTATGTAGCTTACTAATCGGGCGTGTAACAACCAGGCATCGGGTGGTGGTTCTTCATCAGGGTACATGGCAGGTAGAGTTTTAACACTGACAGGCGTCATATAGTTAAAAATTGTCGGGTGTGTGCTTTTAGAAATGTTTAGAAAAAGAGATCTGCCCTCCTCAACTGGAAATTGGGGGTTCCCAAATATGGGTGTCATAGGGCCCGGCCAGGACGTTAAATGTAGATGAGGATTTTTACTGCGGAGGAAAAATTGTAGTTGGGAGGTGACGAACGGTGCATCTCTAAGCATGGTCAAACTCTCCCACCACACCAAGGCCTGAGGGGGGTTAGCCGAGAACAAAGTCTCAGCCTCCACCCATCGCTTCTTGTCTGATTGTCTAAACAAATCCAGAATGCACCCCCCCAGAGTAGCTGAGTGATAAGTTGAGAAGTCTGGTAACCCCAAGCCCCCTCTTTTTATGGGTCTACATAGAGTGCGGAAAGAGATTCTTGGCCTTTTATGAGACCATATAAAATTCAATATTTTAGATTTTATCTGGAAAAGTAGGCCGCAGGGAGTCTCAAGGGGATGGTTTGGAAATAGTAAAGAATACGTGGGAGGAGGTTCATTCCCACCGCATGGATCCGTCCTAACCATGAAAGAGGTAATTTGTTCCACTTCACCAGATCTGCTTCAATTCTAGACATCATTGGAAGGAAATTCGTTTTGTAAAGTTCCGCAGGGTCACGGGTTATTTTGATGCCAAGATAGGGTAGGGAATCTCCTGACCACTTAAATGAAAAATCTTCTTTCAGGAGTTGGGATACCAGGCGTGGGAGCGATACGTTTAGTATCTGTGACTTGGACATGTTAACTTTTAGGTTACTTAAGAGGCCATATTTACTTAGTTCCGACATAATGTTTGGGATGCTGATCAGGGGATTGGTAATATATAAGAGGAGGTCATCAGCAAAGAGAGCTACTTTATGTTCTCTCGCTCCCTCGCCTACACCCCTTATGGAGGGATTGCCCCTGAGCGACGAGGCCAGCGACTCCATACAGATTATATATAAAAAGGGGGACAGAGGACAGCCCTGTCTAGTGCCGTTCTTAATTGTGAAAGGCTCAGACAGGGAACCATTAACCCTGATTCGTGCTGTGGGATTAGTATATAGAGCATTGATACTGTGGAGAGTGGGGTCCGTGAGTCCCAGATATCGCAGAGACTCCATCATGAACACCCAGTGTACCCTGTCGAAGGCCTTCTCTGCGTCCAACGACAGGATACACATGGGTAGTCCACGTCTCCTGGCTCCATCTATCAGGGCAATGGATCTGATGGTATTGTCCCTCGCCTCGCGCCCAGGGACAAATCCCACCTGGTCAGCATTAATCAGTTCTGGGAGATACAGTTTTAGTCTATTTGCTATCACTTTAGAATAGATCTTAATGTCTATATTGATTAGGGATATAGGGCGGTAATTTCCATAAAGAGAGGCATCTTTATCTGGCTTTGGGATGACAACCACATGCGCCATCAGAGCCTGCGGCGGAAATGTTTCACCTCCTGCCACTGCGTTGCAGACCTCAAGAAATCTGGGAGCCAACGTCGTCTGGAACCTCTTATAAAAGCTTACGGAAAACCCATCAGGGCCTGGACATTTCCCCACTTTCAATGATTTGATACAGTCTTCGATTTCATTGATCGAGAACTTGCTGGCCATCGCGTCTATAGCGGATTGCTGCAAAGTAGGCATTCCACATTTTCTTAGATACGAGGCCATTTTCTGTCTCAGAAGGGGTAGAGGCATGTCTTTGTAAGGTCCCTTCAGATTATATAGTTCAGAGTAAAACTGACGAAAACCTGCCAGGATGTCTCTCGTTCTGTGAGCCACCTTCCCTGCAGAGTCTCTCATGTGTAGTATCATAGACCTATTCTCTCTGCGGTTAAGAGCTCTAGCTAACAGTTTACCCCTTTTATTGCCCAGATAATAAAAACGGGAGTTAAGTCTGTTTTGGAATAGCCTGTCCTTTGCGTCTAATATGTTTAAGAGTTTGTATCTGGCAGTAGAGAGGGAGGCGAGTGTCTCTGAGGAAGAGTCTGTCTTATGCTGGGCCTCAAGAGTGGAGATCAATTTCAACAAGTGATTTATTTCGTTTGCTCTGGCTTTTTTAAGACGTGATCCATGAGAGATGAAAAGCCCCCTGAGGACACACTTGAGAGCCTCCCATTTTGTCGCTTTAGGGGTAGAATCTGTCTCGTGGGCCACGTAGAATTCAGAAATGGCTTTATCAATATCTGCAACACACGTGGGGTCACGCAGCAGATTCTCATTTAAACGCCAGGAGTATTCCCTGGGAGTGTCCACACACAGACCCAGGGATAGGTACACCGGAGCATGATCCGAGAGTAGAATATTATCTATATCTGAACGCAGGTGGGAGTCTAACAGGGAGTGGGATATATAGAATCTGTCGATCCTAGAATAGTTGGAGTAAACTGCCGAGAAGTATGTGTAGTCTCGGGTTTCTGGATTCAGTATGCGCCAGGCATCTACCAGTGAGAGTCCCTCCCATTGTTTCCCAAGGCGGTGGAGAGATGGCACAGATTGGCTGGACTTACCCCTGGAGACATCTAGAAAAGGGTCAGCTGGGTAGTTGAAATCACCGCCCAAGATGATCTGGGCCGAGTCAGCGAAGCCATGTAACTCCGACTTGAATCCCACACCGAACTGTCGTATCTTCCTATTTGGAAAGTAGACATTTGCAATAACATAAGTACGATTGGAAACTGATACCATGAGGAATATATAACGACCCATTGGGTCTATTTTTTGTTTCAATATAGAGGGAACAAATGACTTGTGAAATCCAATGGAAACTCCTTTTGATTTCGACTCAGGGTTGGTGCTATGGAACCACAGGGGATAGAAGGGTGATTCGCATTTAGGCACCGACCCAGAGCGAAAATGGGTTTCCTGGAGCATCAGGACGTGTACCCCTCTTTTGTGAGCTGAATACAGGACCTGACGCCTTTTTTGTGGGATATTCAGCCCTCTCACATTGAATGAGCAGAATTTTAATTCAGCCATAATCATCTGCTACCACTACTCCTGGTGTATAAGCAAGGTTAACTTCGTCCCTAAAAGAGAAATAAGATAGAGGGGAATGTAGAAAAGGAAAGAATAGATTTAGAGAAAGAATAAAGGTTAGGTGCATATTATAGATCAACAGTATTACAAAAAACAAAAAACTCGTCTTGTGCAGTTTAAGACAGAATTTCATCTGTCTAGCACACATGGGGGATTTCGGGAGCCAAAGAGGTGGCCGCTCCTGCTTCCCGTTACATCCCCAAAAACCACTTTAACTGGATAACCAATGTTCAACACCGCCGACTTTTAATGTGCCGGTCGGCTCATCAGGGAGGGGATGTGGGGTGGGGGTAATGGGAAGATGAGGGCAAAGGGATTGGGGAGGGAGGGGGAGGAAGGGGGGGGGGTATAGGGTCAGAGGGGTAAGAAAAGGGTGGTCTGAAGGGTCGAAGAGGCTGAGGGAGGGGGGGGGGGGGGGGGGGGGGAGTGCCGGTATAATTGAAAGGACAGGAACATGTAGTCATGGTAGGGGTTCAGGCCACTTCAGGTCATGGTCGCAAATGTACAGAGCCAAAGACTTCAGGAATTCGGATTCGCCTGGCTCCGCGGTCTTCGCCTGTCCTGCCATCTAAGAGGGGGTGCAGGTAAATGATGAGACGGAGGCCAGTCAGGTAGATCAATTGGAGGGAGATCAAAGGTCTTCAGAAACGCAGGGAGGTCCCCAATTCTGCGGAACGAGGCTGATTTTCCATCCCTGTGGGCTAGCAATTGGAAGGGGAAACCCCATCTGTAGACAATGCCGCTGTCCTTAAGAAGGGTCAAAAGAGGTCTCAAACCCCTTCTTTGTTGCAGAGTGCGTCTCGCCAAATCTGGAAACAGAGTGATCTCAGCGTCCAGGAACCTAATGGGACCTTGCTGTCTAGCCTCCTGCATAATGGCCTCTTTGGTGGTAAAATAGTGCAGGCGGCAGATTACATCTCGAGGTCTAGCTTCAGCAGATGGCCGAGGAGCAAGGGCTCTATGAACTCTGTCCATAACAATCTCTGAATCTGTAGGTTCCCTCAGAATGGTGTTGAATAGCTGCTGTACTTTTGATTTTAGATCTACTGGAGAGATAGATTCAGGGAGCCCCCTTATGCGCACATTGTTCCTCCTATTTCTGTTCTCTATGTCTTCTTGCCCATAAAGAATGTCCTCAATCATAGTAGTGTGCATCTCCAATAACTCTCTGTGTGCCTGCAGCTCAGTTAATGCACCCTCCTGCACAGCCTCCACATCTTCTATACGTGCAGTAAACTCAGTTTTAAGGGTCTGCAGCTCTCTCCTGTATGAGCCCTCCAGCCTGCTAGCCAGCCTGTCCAGGTCCCTCTTTGTAGGGAGAAGTTTTAAGAGTTTACTTAGCTCAGTGGGGGGCAGGTTAGCAGCGTCCTCCATCTGTGCTGAATCATCATCAGAGTCTTGCTGCAGTGGAGTGTAGCGGCTGCCTCGGTCGCTGGATTCCCGCGCTCCATGTCCACTGTGCTGGGAAGGCGCCGCCATTTTAGCTCCGCTGTGAGTGTGGCTAGAAGAGCTGGAGGAACGGAGAAAGCGGTCTAGATTGCCGCTTTTGCTGGGGAGATCGGTGCCGGAGGCTCCCTGTGACTTCCTTGTCCTGCCCATATGAGTGGAACCGGCGGTGAGGAGGTAGTAATGACGGTTTATGGGGAGTCAGGAGCGGAGCGGCTCAGACGTGCGTCCTACTCCTTCATCAGCTGGCCACGCCCCCCGACCTAGTGTGATTTGAACAATAAACTTACAAGTAAAATACTTGCTGTAGTGTAGCTGTCTTCATATCCCAGCGCTCACCCAAACATCGCTTTATTTCATTGCCTGCATTTCCATCTCCCTATGGGGAGAGCGGTGGAGCAGCTCCGGAGGAGAAGACAAATCTAACAGAGGAGAGGAAAACACGTGACGGATCACGTGCAATTACACAGGCGGACACCGAGGAAAAAGGGAAAGAAATCCACACCGTCCAGAGAGAGACCCCGTGCACTCACTACGGGAGCCCCCCTGTTGTGCGGACAGCACAACAGGAAAAGGTGAGTGTAACGGTGACTTAACAGAGGGTGGATATAAAACATAAAGCAGCGTGGCGCAACCAATTTCTATGTTCTCTTAGTCTGTGGCAGGCATATTGTGCTGCTATGGCCACTGCACTTTCCTCTTTCCCCCCCCCCCAGTAGTATTGCGAGTTTCTCTTCCTCCTCCATGGAAGTGAGGTTTGGGAGGAGATCAGTCAGTGTCTTGAAGTGAGTGTCCCTCCCTGCGGAGTGTTTGGGGCACCTCAGCAGGAAGTGGGCATCATCCTCCATGACCACCTGGGGGAACTGCTGGCACAGTTTACTCTTCGTGGCTTGTAGTTCTGTCGGGGTCGCCCGGATTCGATGAGTAGGCTGTGGGCACTCAGTCTGTACTGGCTCAGAATCTGTCGCTCTTTGGGGTTTTCTAGTTTCTCTAGATATGGTGCCAGTTTGTACTCCCTCTGCAGGTTCTGGTATATCGTCTGTTTCTGTGATTTGTTTGTCGTTCCTTCAGATACTGAGATATTCCTCTTTGCCTTTGTGCACCATCTTCCGGATTTCACCTTTTGTCAGGCCGTGTGGGTTCGTAATTTTGGGGTAGTTCAGGGTCACTGTGAAGGATTGTGGCACAGTGACCGGTTGTGTAATGTATTGTGGCTGGTGTGGCCAGTAATATTGGGCTAGTGAAGCGTCACTATGAATGACTGTGGTCCAATGACCGCTGCTGTAGTCTCTTGCGGCAGTGTGGCCAGTAATTTGGGGCTATTGTAGCGTCACTCTGAAGGGCTGTGGTCCAATGACCGCTGCTGTAGTCTCTTGCGGCAGTGTGGCCAGTAATTTGTGGCTATTAGAGCGTCGCTGTGAAGCACTTTAAGGCAATGATGCTGCTGTAGTCTCCTAGTCTTAGACTCCTGTGGCAGTGTGGCCAGTATTTGTGGGCTAGTGCAGGGTTGCTGTTATGGACTTTGGGCTAATGACCACTGCTGTAGACCACTGGAAGAAGAGGCATGGGTCCGCGGCATGCTCTTAAACACTGTGTGGGTGACAGCTGGGGGATGTGAACTGAAAAGTCGGCGGGCCAGTGGCAGGGTCGGAATAATTGTTCTGCGTCACAGCTGTGGACTGTTACACAGCTTTGACGTACACTCTATGTAAATTGCACGTGCAGTAAAGCTGACTGTCTATCAGCATGTGTGTGATATACTGCACCTACACGTTCTCTGGATTTGCGCAGGCGGGTCATTCCATGTCAAGTGATCCAAAAATGAATATTTTTTTTCCCTGACGTCCTCAGATTTTAAAAAAAAAAATTTTCTATATGAAGAACAACTTTAGTTAATTACAAAAAAAAGTTTTGAATTTTTTTCTTTATCAGTTAATTTTTTACAGACTTTTAAAGTTTTAAAAAAGTGTGAATTTTGACCTGGTATGGCTTTACATTTTCTATCATATCTCAGGCTAGAAATAAGATAGAGAAACAAAATAAACACCAATCTACTCAGAACTGTGCAGGCTTTCACCAGATATGTCAAAAGAGGATCTTTGTTAATATTTTACCCATGTGATCGCAAGCGCAAAACTTTAAAACGCATTTCCGAAAAATCGGCGCGCTTTAAATATTTCAAAAACTGCCCATGTGTCTGCTTTGCTCTTAGCCACATCTGTACCAAATTTCAAGTTGGGATCGCGATGGGATCATATTTTAAAATATTTTAATATCAATAGCGTCAATGGGTCATTCTATATCAAGTGATCTAAATATGAATATTTTTTTTTACCTGACGTCTTTAGATTTTTTTTATTCTTTTTCTTTATGAAGTACAACTTTAGGTAATTACAAATTAAAAGTTTAGAATTTTTTTCTTCATCAGTTAATTTTTTACAGATTTTTAAAGTTTAAAAAAACGGTGAATTTTGGCCTGGTATGACTTTACATTTTTTTATCTCAGGCTAGAAATAAGATAATGAAGTGGGAGAGGCATCATTTTACTCAGAACGGTAACAGCTTTCATTTGATATGTTACAAGACTATGTTTCTTTATATCAAATTCAAACTATTGACGGGCAATTGTGAAAAAATGACTGATTGTGTTCTTGGTTATATTTGTGCAGAGATTCAACTTGGGACCTGTCAAATTTATATATTATTTATTTTATGGTTGTATGAGTTATCACAACTTATTGAATAAAACATTTATATGCAACAAAAAAGAAACACAAAAAAACAAATCCCATAAGTGCCAGGATAAATACATCTTAATCATCAGAACACAACGCTCAGCATTTTCAACTTGAATGTATTGAACAAACCAAAAGAAGAAAGGGGATCATATCCTCAAGTTTGATTAAACAAGATTAAAAGAACCAAAAATGTTAACCCCCATTTATACATATAAATTTGTTTTCTATTCTATCACTAAACATGTGATTTATGAAGTGTTTAATAAGAATAGTACAGTAGTTAAATCATCGTTCTATAAATTATGAACTAATCAAACAACTAATAGTATGTTTTTTAAGTGGCATTTTATCAATTTGTCCCTTCTAGTGGGTGAAATGTAATCTTGTCCATAAACGCTTACTAGCAATCGCCATTTCCTTGTGTGTCAAAGAGTATGTCCGGCCTGTCACGGTGTTAGGCTCCGCCTGAGTTAATATCTGATTTTTGTGCACTTTTAAAATGTTTGGCTTTCTTGGATACACAAAGGATGGCGCTGGACCAGAAGGATGCAATAAAGTCAATTCTACTTCTTCATTTTTCACAATCTTTGGAGAGTACAGTAGCCAGCCACCAGCGCCAATCATATTCATATTTTTTCAAAAGGATTGCAACAGTGTCTATGATAAAATGCTGTTTCTTGAGAAGTAGCAGCCATTGCTGTGTGGGAAAAATACAGTTAATATTAAGTAAGGAAGATGGGTAATAAAAATAAAGATTTACAGTACACTTGAGATAGAACTGTATTACTATAAAGTGAGTTTTAGGGCTAGCAAGCACAGTTTTTTCTGTCTGCAGATACACGCTGCAGTTTTGGCACCTTGTTTTTCTACCAAGTTTTTACCACATATGCGTTAGTTTTTTTAATCGCTAGTTAAAAAAATGGCAGCTTTTTTTATATAAATGATAAATGCTGCGTTTATTGCAGCGATTAAAAAGTAGTTCAAGCAGTGATTTACTCACTCTTGAGTGTTTCCAAAAACACTGCATGTGGTGAACCCCATAGAAATCAATGGGGCTGTTTTTCTGAATGATGATCCCTAAGAATAGCACTGTGTGTATTGGCCCTTAATAATAAAAGCATTAAACTATTAATATATTTACTCACCCATATTTTAGTACACAGCCTTGATGGTTTTGTACAGACTATTGTTTGTTCAGGAGTGAAGATGTCCAGACATGTCAGGACATGAAAGGTCTGAACGAGCTGTCTTACTTCCTGAATGCAGTGGGTAGACACTTAACATGATTGACAGAACTGCTGGCCTATCATCTGCTCTGCATTCACTGTCTATCCCTGTGCTTTCTCAGGTTGAGCCCTAACAAAGCTTTTTCCTATATGTCCTCTCCTGCTTCTAAGCTGTAACATATCAAAATAATACAGTAATGTCTAAAAATAATGGATTTGATAAATATAGACCCCACGCCTTTAGACCACAGGTTGAACAGATCTGAATTCAAGATTTTTGAATTGACACTATAATAGTTAAATATTTTAAAATATGATCTCATCACGATCCCAACTTGAAATTTGGTACAGATGTGGCTAAGAGCATAAAAGACACATGGGCAGTTTTGGAAAATATTTATTAAAACGTTTTTTCGGAAATGCGTTTCAAAATGTAGCGTTTGCGTTCGCATGGGTAAAAAATTAAAATTAACAAACATACTCTTGTGACATATCTGGTGAAAGCCTGGACAGTTCTGAATAGAATGGTGTTTATTTTGTTTCTCTATCTTATTTCTAGCCCAAGATAAAAAAAATGTAAAGTCATACCAGGCCAAAATTCACACTTTTTTTAAACTTTAAAAATCTGTAAAAAATTAACTGATGAAGAAAAAAATTCTAAACTTTTAATTTGTAATTAACTAAAGTAATACTTCATAAAGGAAAAAAAATAAAAAAAATCTAAAGACGTCAGGTAAAAAAAAATATTCATATTTAGATCACTTGATATGGAATGACCCATTGACGCTATTAATATTAAAATATTTTAAAATATGATCCCATCGCGATCCCAACTTGAAATTTGGTACAGATGTGGCTAAGAGCAAAGCAGACACATGGGCAGTTTTTGAAATATTTAAAGCGCGCCGATTTTTCGGAAATGCGTTTTAAAGTTTTGCGCTTGCTATCACATGGGTAAAATATTAACAAAGATCCTCTTGTGACATATCTGGTGAAAGCCTGCACAGTTCTGAGTAGAATGGTGTTTATTTTGTCTCTCTCTCTTATTCCTAGCCTTAGTTATGAGGAGAAACGTAAAGGCAGGCAACAGCGAAATTCGCACTTTTTCCGAACTTGAAAATCATTTAAAAAAAAAAATGTAAAAATTTTTCTCTTCACATTTTGCATTGTCTGACATGCTATTATCAAATAACAAAATCTCAAAAGAATTAAAAATATAGAGGTAATAATCATTGGTTCACTTGACATGGAATGACCCAGGCGCAGTACATCAGAGCGGTGGCGGTGTGCACATGCGCAGTACATCGTAGTGGTGGGCTAGGTGTGATGTACTGTGCATGCGCGTTCACCGTATTGACGCAGTAAATAAGAGGTGCAGATTTGTTTTTGCTGCCGCTAGTGTTATTGGTGGTGCCAGGGTTTTTTTTTTTTGGCCTCGCGGCGGTGTGTTATGTTCGGGGCAGCACCTGGGTGTGTTAATATGGTGTGCGGCGTGCTTCCTGTGTGCCACATGGTATTGTGGCATTCATGTACATCAGGCCGGAAGCTGATGACACACGGGATTAGGTAAGTGCATTATAGATAGACGACCTGTGATATACCTAGCACACATCATGGGTTCTTAAAGGGGTTAAAATAGTATTTCTCATATATACACACAAAAAAAGAACAAAATAACCGAATAATATCCAAGAGATATAACATTCACATTTATGTGCAACAAATATTGTAAATACCTATCAGCACTAAGTCCAAATGACAATAGTTTTTAACCCAAATATAATGGTAACCTGACACACACATTAAAAATTAGTATTTTTAACATTAAGTGTAAATGTCATTTCATTGAAAACTTTTCTTTTACTTATTCACTTGGGACCTGAATATATTTCACTTTGATCACTTGTTTCATGCTCCGCTGTACTCGTGTACTTTATCAGCCATTGTGAATCCTTCCCCTTTTACTTTTTTTTTTTCTCGTTATGTCCAGACATTGGAAACATAGAAAAGTCAGTACCCCAAAATAACATCTAACAGCATATACTGAAAGTAGATTACAGCTAAAATATAAAGAATAAAAGCTTTTGGTGAGGGTTATTGCTTTCTGTTGTCAGCCGTTGTAAATCACCTTCCAAGGCCTTCATACAATAATGGGACATAGGCCAAATGTGTGTGTGTTTTTTTTTTTTTTCTTTTTTTTTTTTTTTGTATTATGAGAGAAATATAGTTTTATGTGGCAAACATCTATGATGACCAAAACGTGGGTTTATACTCTGGGCTATTGTTCTTTGGTGTTTGCCTTTGTTAATTGCCATTTATGGCTTCTACATGAAATAAGAACAAAGTCAAAGCGGTCAATATCAGAACACTGTTTCTGTACAATGGGTTTATTTACGACAACTTATATTTGCGTTGAGGGATCTTTTATAAATATGATTTTATTACAGTAAGAAAAAAAGAATAACGCAAACTAACATTGAAAATATATTCTGAAATAACGTAATATGATATACAAGAATCAATATTTCATGGTTCATGTTTTACTGATATTTATGATATATAATTTGCATATAATTTTATTTTAATTCAGTTCATGGACCTTTTCAAATGAAATAACAAAATAAAAATGAAATTTAATATAAACAAGATGTCTTTAAAAATTATATACAGTAATTAAATCAATTGATATTTATTAACTCTTTACGAAACTTTTTACAACATTTTTGCGATGAATTTTAGCAAACCTTTGGTATTGCAAAAATGTATGTTAATTATATGGATAATTTCCTCTAATATGTACAACTGAATTGTGCTGAATGGTTCCAATGTATTCTCTTGTAAAGATTGGAAAGGGTTAAAATGTTTTAATTGTAATTGTTCACATCTGTGTAGTGGTCTTCGTATAACATATAAAGAATGTGTTATGTTTTTTCACTGTGCTAACGACTAAAGGGAGGACCCTGAAACGCCTATAGCGGGACCCCACAGGGTTGTGATGTTTTTATTTATGTGTCAATAAACACATTAACCTCTAGACGACAGCCTTACGTCTACAGACGTCGGAAAAAAAGGGTACTAAAGCCTAGCCGACGTCTGCAGACGTACCCCAGGAAAAAGTCCTATAGCGACGCCCCTGTAGCTAATATCTCTAGGGTGTCAGCGTACCGATTGTAGCTGAGACCCTAGAGATTAGTAATTAGCTGCTTTTGTACCCGCACCTGTAATGTGATGACCGGTAAGCACCGTTTACCGATCATCACATTACAAACCGTGACAGTGCCGGTACTTTCACTTTAATCCGACATGAAAACACGTCGGATTAAAGTGAAACAGCAACCCCTTAGCCCAGCAAGACCCCCTGTGCCGGAGATTACTCCCCTTACCCCCCATCCCTCCCCGGGCCATCTCAAAATGGTGGCGCATGTACAAACGCGCCGCCTCCCCTGCAGCTGCATGCGATCTGACATGTCACAAGTCAGATCGCATGACTAACACATCCCCCTGTGCCCCCACACTTTTTGCATCCTCCGACCCCCTCCAGCACCCCATCTCCAGCTCCTCCAGCCCCCCATCTCCAGCTCCTCCAGCTTCCCTCCTCCAGCTTCCCTCCACTCCTCCAGCCCCGCTCCTCTGATACCCACAGCCCCCCATCTTCAGCTCCTCCAGCCCCCTCCTCGCCCCTCCAGCCCCGATCCTCTAACCCTCTCCTCCGTTCCTCTTACCCGCTCCTCCGCTTCTGCAGCACCGCTCCTCCGGCTCCCCTCCTCGCTCCTCCGGCCCTGCTCCTGCAGCACCGCTCCTCCAGTTTCCCTCCTCCTCTCTCTCTCACCCGCTCCTCGATCCTGGGGTCCCGCTCCTGGGGTCCCGATCCTGGAGTCCAGCTCCTGGATCCTGGGGTCCCGATCCTGGCACCAGCAGTCTGTCTCCTCTTCTGTGCGTGCCGCTGTGTGCGCGCACTCTCAGGGGAATGATAGGTCATGAACTTAAAGTTCATGACCTATCATTCCCCTGAGGTCAAACAAGGGTTAAGTCATGAACTCTGTAAGTTTATGACCCATCACAATCCAGGAGTTACACAGGGGTACTTTACACGCCGTAACCGTGGAGAGAAATATTGACGGCGATATGTCGCCTTGCAATAATCGCCGTCAATATCTCTCCCAATTGCGGCATGTAATTGGGGAATTTGGCGGCAAAATGTTGCCTCACCACGGTCGTCTGATCTCTGTGCACCGCTTGAAATCAGGCGACCGTGGCGAGGCGACATATCGCCGCCAAATTCCCCAATTACATGCCGCATATGGGAGAGATTTTGAACGGCGATTATTGCAAGGCAACATATCGCCATCAATATTTCTCGCCGCGGTTGCGGCGTGTAAAGGTACCCTTAGAAATGATTATGAAGATCCGTTAATCTCTGTGTGACCCCATGATCGTGATAGGTCATGAACTTACAGCGTTCATGACCTATCATTCCCCTGGGAGAGTGCCTTATTATAGCATATGGGGGATGCCCCCATATGCTATAACACCGAGAAACATCGCGTGACCGTCCACTGGACTACGTCGGACATCACCGCCCACTGGACTACGTCGGACGCCACAGACAAATAAAGATGGGGTCTAAATTGTGTTTGTTTTTTTTTTCTAATAAAAAAATCTTTCTCTGTGTTGTCTTCTTTACAGTTTACTAGAGATTCCTAATGGCGGGTCTAACATTGGCCCTATATTATGAATCTTGGGCTTAATGCCAGCTGGCATTAACCCCTTATTACCCAGTCTGCCACCGCTACACGGCAGCTGGAAGAGCTGCATACAGTGCCAGAAAATGGCGCTTCTATGAATGCGCCATTTTCTGGGGCGGCTGCGGGCTGCAATTCGCAGCTTGGGCCGCCCTAAGCTGAGGATTCCAGCCCCCATCTGCCTAGTTGTACGTGGCTGGCCCAAAAATATGGCGAAGCCCACGCCATTTATTTTTTTAATCATTTCAAGAAATAATTAAAAAAAAAAAAAAGGCTTCCCCATATTTTTGGTTTCCAGCCAGGTAAAACTAGGCAGAAGGGGTTGGTAGCAGCCCGTAGCTGCCTGCTGTACCTGGCTGGACCAAAAATATGGCGAAGCCCATGTCGTTTTTTTTTTAAATTTAATAAAGAAATACTAAAAAAATAATGCAGGAGAGGAGACGACCAGGACACGGTGTCTCCGTATCTTGTGCACATGCTCTAAAAGTGAGAAATTGTGTGAAAAAAAGAAAATGTTCTATATGACGTTATCAAATTCTGTGAAGTAGCTGTAGGTTCCAAATGCTCACTATACCCCTAGATATAATCCTTGAGGCGTCTAGTTTCCAAAATGGGGTCACTTGTGCGGGAGCTCCAATGTTTAGGCACATAGGGGCTCCCCATATGCGACGTGGTGTCCGCTAACTATTGGAGCTAATTTTCCATTCAAATTGTTAGCGGACACCATGTCGCATATGGAGAGCCCCTGTGTGCCTAAACATTGGAGCTCCCTCACAAGTGACCCCATTTTGAAACCTAGACCCCCCCCAAGGAACATATGTAGATGCATAGTGAGCACTTTGAACCCCCAGGTGCTTCACAAATTAGTCCGTAAAAAGGAAAAAAAGAAGATTTTTGTGAAAAAAAAGTACTTTTTAATTTTTACGGATCAGTTTGTGAAGCACTTGAGGGTTCAAAGTGCTCACTATGCATCTAGATAAGTTCCTTGGGGCGTCTAGTTTACAAAATGGGGTTACTTGTGGGGAAGCCCCAATGTTTAGGCACATAGGGGGGCTCTCCATACGTGACATGGTGTCCACTAACAATTGGAATGGTAAGTGGATACCATGTCGCGTGTGGAGAGAGCCCCTGTGTGCCCAAACATTGGAGCGCCCCCACAAGTGACCCCATTTTGGAAACTAGACGCCCCAAGGAACTTATTTAGATGCATAGTGAGCACTTTGAACCCCCAAGTGCTTCACAAAATGATCCGTAAAAATGAAAAAGTACTTTCTTTGCTACAAAAATTTTCTCTTTTCATTTTTACGGATTCATTTGTGAAGCACCTGGGGGTTCAAAGTGCTCACCACCCATCTAGATAAGTTCCTTGGGGGGTCTAGTTTCCAAAATGGGGTCACTTGTGGGGGAGCTACAATGTTTAGGCACACAGGGGCTCTCCATACACAACATGGTGTCCGCTAACAACTGGAGCTAATTTTCCATTTAAATTGTTAGCGGACACCATGTCGCATATTGAGAGCTCCTGTGTGCCTAAACATTGGAGCTCCCCCACAAGTGACCCCATTTTGGAAACTAGATCCCTCAAGGATCATATCTAGATACACAGTGAGCACTTTGAACCCTCTGGTGCTTTACAAATTGATCTGTAAAAATGAAAAAGTACTTTTTTTCCACACAAATTTTCTTTTGTCCTCAATTTTTTCATTTTCACATGAACAACAGGATAAAATGCATCCTAAAATTTGTTGGGCAATTTCTCCTGAGTACACTGATACCTTATATGTAGTTATAAACCACTGTTTGGGCGCACAGCAGGGCTCAAAAGGGAAGGAGCTCCATTTGACTTTTTGAATAGTAAATTAGCTCCAAAAATCAAATGGCGCTCCTTCCCTTCTGAGCCCTGCCGTGTGCTCAAACAGTGGTTTATGACCACATATGAGACATCGGTGTACTCAAAATTGCCAACAAATTTACAGATGCATTTTATCCTGTTGCCCATGTGAAAATGAAAAAATTGAGGCTAGAAGAACATTTTTGTTGGAAAAATTAAAATGTCCATTTTTTGTTTCCACTTTGCTTTAGTTGCTGTGAAGCACCTGAAGGGTTAATAATCTTCTTGAATGTAGTTTTGAGTACCTTGAGGGGTGCAGTTTTTGGAATAGTGTCACTTTTGGGTGTTTTCTGTCATGTACACCCCTCAAAGGGACTTCAAATGTGATGTGGTCACTAAAAAAGTGGTTTTGTAAATTTTGCTGGAAAAATGAGAAATTGCTGATGAACTTTGAACCCTTAACTTCCTAGCCAAAAATTTTTTTTTCCAAAATTGCGCTGATGTAAAGTAGACGTGGGAAATATTATTTATTAACTATTTTGTGCCACATAACTCTCCGGTTTAACAGAATAAAAATAAAAAATTTGAAAAATGTGAAAATTTCTAAATTTTTGCCAATTTTTTTTATATTTTCACAAATAAACGCAAAAATTATCAACCTAAATTTACCACTATCATGAAGCCCAATATGTCATGAAAAAACAATCTCTGACTCGCTGGGATCCGTTGAAGTGTTCCAGAGATATTATCTCGTAAAGGGAGAGTGGTCAGAATTACAAAAAACGGTCTGGTCATTAAGGTGGAAATTGGCTCCGTCACTAAGGGGTTAAGCAAGCCCAATGCACGCTGGATCCACCTCATTTGTTTTGGATTACTAAGGAATGGTTGCCATGCCATTGATCCAGTGTCTGGAATCCTAGGAGTAATTTGTCTGGGGAGACGCCTTTTTTTTCTCCTTTTCCTAATTCAGCAAATGTACTCGTGTAGAGCAGTGCAGGAAACCTGAAAGTGATTAACTGATTGTAAGACCCAGCTTATAGCAGGATCTAACAGAGGTCTTCAGATGATTTCAGGGTACCATGGCTCAGAATGGCACCCACGATTACCATTGTGGGCGCATATCCTGCCCATGGGGGTCTTTTAAATCTTTTAGATACTGCTGACATGCTGTGAATCAGTGGTGTAGGTGAAGTTATACAGAGCATTCAAAACACTGGTAGATCTACAGCAGATAAGGTATGCTACCAAAACTGCAGCAAGTACCCCAGTAAGTGATATGTTACTCAAATCAGGGTCTCTGCCCTAGATCATGCTGCTCACAGATGGAATAGGAAAAACTTGGTGACAGATTCCCCTTTAAATGTTGCTTCTCTTCCAAGATATCTCTGCACAGCAGGGCTCCGAGTCACCGTTCTCTCCAGTGAACGGGCATTATGTGTCTCACCTTAACGTGATGGCATAAGCAAGTTGCCATCATCTTATACAAAGATGATGTATAAGCAAGTTGCCATCATCTTATACTCTTCAAAAAAAATTAGCTATTTTTTTTGTATTATTTATTAAATGTATTTGTTTTCATTAATTTCGAGCATATATCTTATTCATTTTATTTTTACTTCTAGGCAATTTTGTCTCGAACTTAATGGACTTGCAGTCAAGCTTCAGGTACCGATTATTTTGTTGTTTTTCAGGCACCTCAATGTTTAATTTATCATGTATATGCCTTTTTGTGTA
The DNA here is from genome assembly GCA_033576535.1 of Allobates femoralis. Taxonomy (NCBI): domain Eukaryota; kingdom Metazoa; phylum Chordata; class Amphibia; order Anura; family Aromobatidae; genus Allobates; species Allobates femoralis. Next base: position 139,084,786 of record JARQOC010000011.1, read on the forward strand.
ATACCTAAAATGGATTAGTTTTTCTTTTCATTATGTTTAGCCTTTTAAGGCCCACTGATATATACAGTTTCTGGTTAAAGCTTGATCCTGCACAGCTAGGAAGATAATCATATCTGTTGTCTAATATGTACAATAAACTCTTATCACACTGCCATTCATACAAGTGGTGTTATCACAACTACCGTATATACTCGCGTATAAGCCGAGTTTTTCAGCCCAAAAATTGGGCTGAAAAGTACCCCCTCGGCTTATACGCGAGTCAGTGCTGTATACCGATGTATACATCGGTACATACCGATGTATACATCGGTATACAGCAGCCCCCGCATCCCCAGTAATGCAGGGCCCCCCCAGGGTCTCTCCGGTCACCTGTAAAGCAAGCTATACTTATCAGTGTCCCGCTCGCACCCGCCGCTGCCGACATCCACGATCCTCCATCTTCATGCGACTCCTCTTCCTGTTTCTGTGCGCGTCGCCGGCAATGACGTCATTCCCAGCGACGCGCACAGGAAACAGGAAGAGGAGTCGCATGAAGATGGAGGATCGTGGATGTCGGCAGCGGCGGGTGCGAGCGGGACACTGATAAGTATAGCTTGCTTTACAGGTGACCGGAGAGACGCTGGGGGGGGCCTGCATTACTGGGGCTGCCTGTATACTACCGCTGGGGCTGCTATATACCTCTGGGGCACTGTATACTACCACTGGGGCTGCTATATACCTCTGGGGCCCTGTATACTACCACTGGGGCTGCTATATACCTCTGGGGCACTGTATACTACCACTGGGGCTGCTATATACCTCTGGGGCCCTGTATACTACCACTGGGGCTGCTATATACCTCTGGGGCACTGTATACTACCACTGGGGCTGCTATATACCTCTGGGGCCCTGTATACTACCACTGGGGCTGCTATATACCTCTGGGGCACTGTATACTACCACTGGGGCTGCTATATACCTCTGGGGCCCTGTATACTACCACTGGGCTGCTATATACCTCTGGGGCACTGTATACTACCACTGGGGCTGCTATATACCTCTGGGGCCCTGTATACTACCACTGGGGCTGCTATATACCTCTGGGGCACTGTATACTACCACTGGGGCTGCTATATACCTCTGGGGCCCTGTATACTACCACTGGGGCTGCTATATACCTCTGGGGCACTGTATACTACCACTGGGGCTGCTATATACCTCTGGGGCCCTGTATACTACCACTGGGCTGCTATATACCTCTGGGGCACTGTATACTACCACTGGGGCTGCTATATACCTCTGGGGCCCTGTATACTACCACTGGGGCTGCTATATACCTCTGGGGCACTGTATACTACCACTGGGGCTGCTATATACCTCTGGGGCCCTGTATACTACCACTGGGGCTGCTATATACCTCTGGGGCACTGTATACTACCACTGGGGCTGCTATATACCTCTGGGGCCCTGTATACTACCACTGGGGCTGCTATATACCTCTGGGGCACTGTATACTACCACTGGGGCTGCTATATACCTCTGGGGCCCTGTATACTACCACTGGGGCTGCTATATACCTCTGGGGCACTGTATACTACCACTGGGGCTGCTATATACCTCTGGGGCACTGTATACTACCACTGGGGCTGCTATATACCTCTGGGGCACTGTATACTACCACTGGGGCTGCTATATACCTCTGGGGCCCTGTATACTACCACTGGGGCTGCTATATACCTCTGGGGCACTGTATACTACCACTGGGGCTGCTATATACCTCTGGGGCCCTGTATACTACCACTGGGGCTGCTATATACCTCTGGGGCACTGTATACTACCACTGGGGCTGCTATATACCTCTGGGGCACTGTATACTACCACTGGGGCTGCTATATACCTCTGGGGCACTGTATACTACCACTGGGGCTGCTATATACCTCTGGGGCCCTGTATACTACCACTGGGGCTGCTATATACCTCTGGGGCACTGTATACTACCACTGGGGCTGCTATATACCTCTGGGGCCCTGTATACTACCACTGGGGCTGCTATATACCTCTGGGGCACTGTATACTACCACTGGGGCTGCTATATACCTCTGGGGCCCTGTATACTACCACTGGGGCTGCTATATACCTCTGGGGCACTGTATACTACCACTGGGGCTGCTATATACCTCTGGGGCCCTGTATACTACCACTGGGGCTGCTATATACCTCTGGGGCACTGTATACTACCACTGGGGCTGCTATATACCTCTGGGGCCCTGTATACTACCACTGGGGCTGCTATATACCTCTGGGGCACTGTATACTACCACTGGGGCTGCTATATACCTCTGGGGCCCTGTATACTACCACTGGGGCTGTATATACTACCACTGGGGCTGTATATACTACTGGGGCTGCGTGTATACTACCACTGGGGCTGCTGTATCTACCTCTGGGACTGGTGTATACCACACTGCTGGGGGCTGTATACTTGTGCTAGGGTCCACCCTCGGCTTATACACGAGTCAATAGATTTTCCCAGGTTTTGGGGGCAAAAGTAGGGGGGTCGGCTTATACACGGGTCGGCTTATACACGAGTATATACGGTAATTGACCATAAGCAGTTTACTCCTTGGATGCTGCAGTTAATGGCATCCTTGACCTGCAAAGAGGTGTAAGATCAGGCCAATTACATGGCTTCATGGACTGCTTTTCAGGATAAGTAGTCAGACCAAAATGCTTTGAAATGATTTTTATTGATATGCAAATTGCCTCTTCAAAGAAGAGGAACTCTACTGCCATCTATTGATATTAGCAATTCTCAAAGCTAGTACTGACCATTTAACAAGCCTTATCAAAGATATAAGCCAAATCATGTTCTCCATTTGCAGACACTGTGCACTGACGAGGAGCAAACACTCCGAAAGAAAGTATGAGATCTGATTTGGCTAGGTGAGAGGCTAAGACTAGGGAACTGGTTTATAATGTTTCTACTTATGGAGAGATGACATGTCAGGTCTGGCCTGTTGGTATTTGAGGAGTGTAAGGCACCATTCACACACTGATTTTTTTGCTGCGTATTTTTACGCACAAGCTCAAAAAAAGCCAGGAGTGGAACAATCAAAACCGGGAGTGGCACACTCAGATGAAAGGTCTAATAGAAACAAGTGCTCCACTTACCGTATATACTCGTGTATAAGCCGAGTTTTTCAGCCCAAAATTTGGGCTGAAAAGTCCCCACCTCGGCTTATACACGGGTCATATACGGTACATGGAGTGGTGGGGGCTGTGTCCCGGGGCTGTGGAGGCTGGAGGAGGCGGGGGGAGGCTGCTGTATGAGCGGCCCCGTCACGTGGGGCCGCTCATTATATATGCACTGCTTCCCCCTGTCAATCAGCGGCAGGGGGAAGCAGTGCATATGGCCCCCCAAAAGCTGGCACTGTCCCCCCTTCTAAGGCCCCCCCTCCCCCGCTGCTTATACATTACCATCCGGTGTTCTGATCGGCGCCGCTCCTCGGTGCTGCGTCTTCATCCTCCCGTCCGCGCTGGCTGCATCCGGGATCTCCGGCTGTCGCAGCGATATGACGTCATCGAGCGACCGCCGGAGATCCCGGATGCAGCCAGCGCGGACGGGAGGATGAAGACGCAGCACCGAGGAGCGGCGCCGATCAGAACACCGGGATGGTAATGTATAAGCAGCGGGGGGGGGGGGGGCCCTTACAAGGGGGGACAGTGCCAGCTTTTGGGGCTGTTGGTACCCCTGGGGGCTGCTGGGTACCCCCTGGGGGCTGCTGGGTACCCCCAGGGGGCTGCTGGTACCCCCTGGGGCTGTGTACCCAGGGCTGTTGGTACCCCCTGGGGGCTGTTGGTACCCCCTGGGGGCTGTTGGTACCCCCAGGGGGCTGTGGGTACCCCCAGGGGGCTGCTGGGTACCCCCTGGGGGCTGCTATATGTACCCCTGGGGGCCTGCTGTATACTACCACGGGCTGCTGGGGCTCCTGTATCCCTGGGCTGCTGGGGCTCCTGTATACTACCACTGGGGCTCCTGTATACTACCACTGGGGCTGCTGGGGAATCTGTATACTACCACTGGGGCTGCTGGGGAATCTGTATACTACCACTGGGGCTGCTGTATACTACCACTGGGGAGGCCTGTATACCACACTGCTGGGGGCTGTATACCTGTGCTAGGGTCCACCCTCGGCTTATACACGAGTCAATAGGTTTTTCCAGATTTTTGGGGCAAAAGTAGGGGGGTCGGCTTATACACGGGTCGGCTTATACACGAGTATATACGGTATATGTTTAATGACCCACTCCTGGTTTGTGATGAGCTTGTGCTTAAAAATATGCAGCAAAAAAAGCAGTGTGGGAATGCGCCTTAAAGTGTAATCGCCTTTTAAATTTTTATTTAATACTAATGTAGAGCAACTGATTAACTTCATGAGTGAAATCTAAAAGAAGACTTTTCCAAAAATTTCCATATCATATCCCCACTAGGCTGTATCTAAACCAGGGAAATCAGTGTTAAACTCCACACTTGAATACAAACATATAAGGGGGGGCCTACGCATCGTTCACAATACAAACTCATCAGTGACTCAGGTTACCTCAGGCAAAGGGATCTCCTCAGGCCTGTCAGCACACAGCTCCTATGATATCTTATCTGACTCCTCTTCATTCACATGCTCTGCTCTGTGCAATCAGCTGATGGCCTCCACACAGCTCCCCAGCTTGATGTGAGTGGAGAAGTCTAATAAGATTTCGCAGGAGATGTGTGCTGACAGACATGAGGAGCTCCCTTTGCCTGAGGTAATCTGATTCTCTGATCAGCTGTATTATAAACGCTCTGTAGGTCCCAGCTAGTGGAGACATTTTCTGGAAGGCTTTTCAAAGGTTTTCTTCCAGATCTCACTAATGAAGCATATTTTCAAGTTTATTATCACTTGCTTTACTTTGTTATTAAATGAAAATTTAAATGGCAGTTACATGTTGAATGCCTTGCATGCTACTCTGAATAACATATGTTAATTGCCTCTTCAAAGATGAGTTGAACTCTGATGCCACCTATTGAGATTCCTAAAATCCAACATCAAATAAGCAGAAATGTTATAGCTTAGATCCCCTTTTTTTATTGAATCGTCTCTTAAAGGGAATTTGTCACCCCCTTTGGGCATTTTAAACTGTGCACCCCAGCTTAAACATAATGTAGATGGAGTTCTTGTAACCTCTCTATGCACCCAGACATCCCCCTCCTCATACCTGAGAAATGAACATTTATTCTGTCCCACACTGCATCCTAAAAGGTTCGGAAGGCTTGCTCTGCGGTCCTGGTGGATTAGGTCCTCGCCGTCCCCCTGGCTGCAAAAGCCGCCTTACATGTTCAAAATTACCGCCCCCTCCTGTGGGCAGGCACTGAGTGGCAGATGCACTCGCACGAGTCAAAGTTTTCCATTGAAGATAGTGCCAAAATCTCATGAGAGTTGTGAAGTCTCGCAAGACGTAAGCACCATCTTCAACGGGGCACGCTGACCCGTTCCACTGCAAAGGCGCGATTGCGCCTGTCACTTAGCAGCCGACCGCGGGAGGGGGTGTAATTTGGACCATGCAAGGTGGGTTTTGCAGCCAGTGGGCTGGTGAGGACCTAATCCACCAGGACCGCAGAGCAGGCCTCTTGAACCTTTTAACCCCTTAGTGACGAAGAAATTTGTCATTTTTCATTTTCGTTTTTTCGCTGCTCGGCTTCCAAGAGCCATAATTTTTTTATTTTTCAGTCGACACAGACATATGACGGCTTGTTTTTTGCGGGACGAGTTGTATTTCAGATGCAATAATTTGTTTTACCATATAGTGTACAGGGAAATTGCAAAAAAATTCTAAATGCAGTGAAATTGCAAAAAAAAGTGCAATAAGACGTTTGTTTTTTGAGTTTTGTAATCGCCGTGTTCACTATATGGTAAAACCGACGTGACTAGAGGAGGAGAGGTTGCAAGTTGCGTTTGGAGGCTGATATATATATTTACATGACACAGGAGACTATAAGAGGCTCAATTGATCGAGAGACCCTTACTTTGAAGGTTGGATGCAACTTATAAGGGGGACATTTTGAGGTAGGGGATGTGAGTTACAGCCAGCACCCTACTGTTTCACATGTAAAGATGAAAAATGCTAGAATAAGTTGAGAAAGAGATTTGCAGATAACTAGATATATTGTCATAAAGTTAATGTTTGGTTGTTAAAATAAGGCAGATAGATATATGAAGGAAAATTTTGGGGTTCCTAATATTTGGTTAAATATGTGTTTTTTTTATATAATTGGTGGTGGGTGGAGGGAGAGCCATGTGGTTTGTGTTGGAAAAAATGGAAGTAAAGAACGATAGGGGTTATAGGAGTTTAAGCAGAAGAAGGATTATGGGAGTGAGGGGTGTGAGGGAGGGTTTATAATCCAAGCCAAGCAAGTGTTTATTCAAAGGTTACCATCATTGCGAGCTCACCAATCTACTTATCGGAGACTTCTATTATGTCATGGAAATCCTCAGTTCTTAATTATAACACTCTGTGTGATCAAGAATGGTTAGATTGATTACTTGGAACGTAAAGGGGCTTCGCTCACCTAACGAGGTCGATGGTTCTCCGTCACTTAAAAAGGCTGAAAGCCGACATTGCTCTGCTACAAGAGACACATCTTAGACAGGATGAATTCTTCAGGATGCGTACGATGTGGGTAGGTGAAGTCTATGGCTCTGGAGCACAAAATAGGAAAGCAGAGGTTCTCATATTGATCAATAAACACCTGGCACACAGATTAATATCTGTAGACTCAGACCTGGAAGGTCGACTATTACACTTACGTATTCAAACTCAAAATGACCATATTAATCTGTACAATGTGTATGCACCAAACTCAGCCCAGAAACATTTTTTCGAGGAAGTGCAGATAAAGCTTTTGGGAGACACTAACCTTGTGATCGGGGGAGATTTTAATGAGGTGTTGAGGGACACGAGAGCACAGGCATCATGGAGGGGCTGAACCTAGGGTAAAGGGAGGAATCTTGGAGACTATCATGTCACAATCACACTTGAAGGATGCATGGTGTGCACTACACCCATTGGAAAGGGAATATACTTACTATTCACACCCACACGGTACGTGGTCCAGATTAGATATGTTCTTCACGACTGAGAGAATGTTCCAAAGGGTCAATCGGGCTGTGATAGAAAATATGGTGGTATCAGATCATAGCCCAGTGTCACTAGAGCTCTCGGACATATACCCGAGAGGTATGGATTACATATGGAGGTTCCCAACATAACTGTTGAAGGGGGAAAATTTTGAGAAACAAATGAAAGAATGGTGGTTGGATTTCTCTCTCAATAATGGAGAACATAGACAGAATCCACGTTTATATTGGGAAACAGCTAAGGCGGTATTGAGAGGACACATCATTGCACATACTTCAAAGCTAAAAAAACAAATCAAAGAACAGTATGCGATAACTAGCGAAAGGGTCAGGACAGCCTACTCAAATTTTAAATACTCCTCCTTGGAGACTGACAAACAAATTTGGCTGAGAGCCAAAGCTGAGTTGATGATTGGGCAGAAAAGAGGGAACAAACAGTTAGAGGATATATGGAGGTGGAATTACACAGATTTGGGGATAAGGCAGGACGGTTATAATAATCTCCAAAGAGTGCACTTTAAAATGAATTCTTTATTTAGTCATTACTAAAAGCAGTCAATAGTGTGTGTAACCCTACACCTGTATCTAGTAAAACAAGGGGATGACAGTTGTAGGGGAGGATCCCTATGTCTCTATCCTTCTCCTACCAACTGTCCCTGCCTGACTACGGAGATTTAGACACGTTATGTAAATGGTGTCCCCGTTCCACGGCGGCTCACCCTGAGTGTCCCTATATCCTCACTCAGGGCAATTTGCTACCGGCAGGGTACCTGTCAATTATATCTTGAATGTGCTAGAATATGAGCCTGGGTCAAACCCAGTGCCCTTCCTGCGTGTGTGTGGTGCAGCTTGGATGTATACGTTTTTTAGGGGAGAGTTCTACTTGATATTACCATAAACCCAGTATAGCAGATCTCAAGGTGGGGTACCATCTATCCCTTGAGACCTCCTTCACATCACCAGCATATATATATATATATATATATACACACACACACATTCACCCCTATTTTGCTCAAATAGTGGGCAATAACGCAGGTTCAGCAATCATCACAAGTAGACAGGTTAGTGACCCATTCAAGCAGAGTTAGAACTTATCATTCCACTTATCTGATGTTATAGATGTTCCATCAGTCCCAGTCTCTGTCATACAGCGTACGACCTCTCAGTCTCCGTCATACAGCGTACGACCTCTCGACGCGTTTCTGCCCGCTAGTTCAGCTGGGCGTCCTCAGGAGCGACTGTGCTGTGTTGGTTACCAGGTGGTTCCATATAAGTCACCCGGGCGCTGTAAGAGGTGGTATGGTAACCTGCCCTCTACTCCTCATTGGTGTCAGCAGCAAGGGGTGCCTCCAGGAAGCACCTTATATACCCTAGTGTCCTTCCATTAGTGAGGACAGGTGTCCCAGCCTGCCTCCCCGCCTTAGAAGCGCTACTTCCGGTTCCGCGACGCGAACCGGAAGTGCGTCATTCCCGGTATTAGGCCGGCCGCAGCAATGCTTGCGTTCCACAGGCTGTACCCGCGACTTCCGGTGTGCGTTCCACACACCGGAAGCGCGTCATCTAAAGCTCAGATGCGGCCCGCCCCACAGAACCCGGGCTAAACAGGACGGTGCAGCAGTATTTACTGCCCGCACTTCCTGTGCACCCCGGATAGGGGCTAGATGGGAAACACGTATGGGGAAACATTGGTTCCACCACAAGGACTCTCACAATCAGCAGAGTCCAGGGTGAATTCCTACCTGCAAATATCGGTACAAAGGACACATATATACATATATGGATGATATTACCTCTAGATTAAGTGATTGTCATGTCCCTTTCTTTATTTTACATTTACAGGTGTCCTGTTGCCCCATACATTCCCCATCAATCATTTTAAATCACATATGTACAGTTATTTCAGAATATAAGGCAGGACGGTTATTTGCCAATTTAGCAAGAGGGAGACGTATTGCTCCTGGATAGTATCGCTGAAAACTAAAGGAGGGGAAAGAACAACTAACCCTAGGGATATCAACCAGACACTAGGTAACTATTATGCTAAGTTGTATACTGATACGAAGGTACCAGAGAGGGGAGGAGAACAGTGGTTGGCGGACATAAAGCTTACGTCATTAACAGAGGAGGACTTGATGGAGTTAAATAGGACCATAACGGAAGAAGTGCAGAGGGCTATAAAAAACTTGGGGTCGGGCAAGGCATCGGGCCCAGATGGGTTTAATGGTGAATTTTATAAGGCCATGAGGGAGCAAATCTCACCAACTTTAACTGATTTGTACAATAATATCCTCCAGGGGGAACACCTGTCAGAAAACATGAACACAGCCTACATTAAATTGTTACCAAAAGAAGGGAAAGATCTGGAAGACCCAGCAGGTTATAGACCCATTTCCCTGATCAATCAAGAGCTTAAATTGCTGACCAAGATTATGGCGGATAGTATTGGCATGGTGTTTACTGAAATTAATCTCAGCACACCAATCAGGCTTTGTCAAAGGGAGGTCGGCGGTCACTAATATAAGAAAAGCATTGTTGGCGATCGATGCAATAAGGGAAAGAAAGCTGGGCACTGACGACAAACCAGCCATGGTCACATTAGATGCAGAAAAAGCATTTGACAACGTAAAGTGGCCATGGCTGGAACTTGTTTTGGACAAAATAGGACTGGTAGGCTCATTTAGAGACTTTGTTGGTATTCTTTACTCTAACCCGAAGGCCAGGGTGTGCACTCCAGGGTTTCTGTCAGACACCTTTTCACTACATAAAGGAACTCGCCAAGGATGTCCACTGTCACCACTATTGTTCAATGTGGCCATCGAGCCATTGGCAAGATACCTCAATAAACATAGCGCATACGAGGGCATAGCCATTGGAAAAAAGTTAATCAAATCTGCCTTGTTTGCGGATGACATAATCCTATTTATGAATAATCCACAAAGGGATCTTCCTCAGCTATTAAATAAAATCGAACAATTTGGCGTATTTTCGGGATTCCGATTAAATAGGTCGAAGTGCGAGATTCTGGTCTTGAAGGGAGAGAGACGAGTGGAAATAAGTAACAATATAGCAGGTATACCAAAGGCTACCACGTCAATAAAATATCTAGGGGTACATCTAGGTAGGACACTGGGACAAATCTACACTTTAAACTATGCTCCACTCATAGAAAAAATAGAAATGGAGCTGGAAAGATGGGGGAAACTGCCTCTGTCCCTTCTGGGTAGATGCCACCTACTTAAAATGGTCAGTTTTGCTCGTCTACTATATCCACTACAAACTATCCCCTTGCTGATGCGACACATAGATGTTAACAAGTTGAACAAAGCCTTTACAAAATTTATATGTAAAGGAAGACGAGCTAGACTCAATATGCGCACACTAATGTTTACAAAAGAGGCCGGAGGAGTGGGACTACCCAACATAAGAGGGTATAACATAGCGTGTATATTGAGGCATGTTCTAGATTGGGTGAAAAAATCAGGACGTTATTCGGATTACGACCTAGAATCAGAGTTTTGTAAACCTTGGGATCTAGCTGCTCTAATGCATACACCTCTGGCGGATATCCCATCGCATGTTAAACAGTCTCTTGTATGCCGAGATACTATAATGACTTGGAAGGCAGTACGAAAAAAGCTCAAGTTATCTTGGAGGGTATCGAAGCATTTAATTCCCTGGGCATTCCCAGCTTTTAAATGGGGAAGGGAGAATAAACTATTTAGAGCAGGGGTCTCAAACTCGGCTGGGTTGGTGGGCCGCACATAGAAACATTTTTTTATCGGGGGGGCCGCATTGCTTGTAGGTCTACGGGTAACGTCACACCAGGTGACATCGCCGGAGATATCGCAGGCGACGCACGGGAGCGCGCACATTTTTGGCACCCCGCCAGCGTCGCATGTTTACATGCGGCGATACCTTCTGCGATGCTTTGGTGATGTTTAAGGCGACGTCGCTGTTGGGGTGTCTAGAAACCCCAGCAGGGATCCTGTAACATGGGAGCCTATGGCTCCCTTCGCCTGTAACATCGCCATTTGCGATGTTACATGGGGCGATGTGTACACATCGCCTGAGAGTGGTTGCCTGGTTTCACAGCAATGCTTTGAAACCAGGCGACCACTCTCAGCCGATTTTCGGCACAAAATCGCCACTTTACACGGGGCGACTCGCCGGCAATGACGCTGATGATAGGCCACGCCCCTGCATCGCCTGCAAAATCGCCGGCGATGTCACCTGGGTGACGGTACCCTAAGTGACATTTTTAGTAATACCAGATTGGTCAATGTAGTAATGTCGAAATCCTGATCCCCTTCTTGTAGTGATGTCCCCATCTTGGTCCCTTTCTTGTTGTAATGTCCCCATACTGGTCCCCATCCTGGTCCCCCTCTTGTACTAATATCCCCAACCTGATCCCCTTCTGTAGTAATGTCCCCCATGCTGGTCCCCTTTTGTAGTGATGTCACCATCCTGCCCCCTTGCTGGTCCCCTTTTGTAGTGATGTCCCCATCCTGGCCCCCATAGTGTAGTAATGTCCCCCATGCTGGTCCCCTTTGTAGTGATGTCCCCATCCTGGCCCCCATAGTGAAGTAATGTACCCCATGCTGGACCTTTTTTTTAGTGATGTCCCCAACCTGATCTGCCTTCTTTTTACACACACACACACACACACACATATATATTCACTCACAATCACACCCACTCACGCATTAACTCTCCCACTCACACACACACTCACATTAACACACTCACTCACAGTCACTCGTGTGGAACAAAAGGGGGGAAAAGCACAACCCATGAGCGGTACCTGGTGGTCTAGTGGGGGCGTCAATAACAGATGTGGGGGTTCGCATCTCACCTTTGGAGGTTCTGCAACCCTGCACAACCTCAGCGTATCGCAGTGGAAGGCTCCGGACTCCAGCGGTCGGGGTTTCCTCCACGAGCAGCTCCTTCTTCCAGTCGGTTGACTCGAGCAAGCCGATCACTTGACCCTGTGACGTTCTCGGTTACGTCACCGCAGGTCCTTTGGATTCTGTTAGCGGAGACTCTGGTTCACAGCTGCTCCTGCTGCAAACCTCGGATGGAGATATGCTATTTGTAGAGAAGTGTGTGATTATAACAGAAGTGATAGAGCACAGGAGGCACACGTTTAATTACCTTTAATGTACCACAACGTGTTTCCATGGTGGTCCGCCGTCTTCATCAGGTAAATCCACCTGATGAAGACGGCGGACCGCCAAGGAAACACGTTGTGGTATAATAAAGGTAATTAAACGTGTGCCTCCTGTGCTCTATCACTTCTGTTATAATCACACACTTCTGTACAAAATTGTGCACTCTGACACCCTTGTGCACTCTGACACCTTGTGCACTCTGACACCCTTGTGCACTCTGACACCTTGTGCACTCTGACACCTTGTGCACTCTGACACCCTTGTGCACTCTGACACCCTTGTGCACTCTGACACCTTGTGCACTCTGACACCCTTGTGCACTCTGACACCCTTGCGCACTCTGACACCCTTGCGCACTCTGACACCCTTGCGCACTCTGACACCCTTGCGCACTCTGACACCTTGCGCACCTGACACCCTTGCGCACTCTGACACCCTTGCGCACTCTGACACCCACGCGCACTCTGACACCCACGCGCACTCACACTCACAGGCACTCACAGGCACTTAATATTACTTCCGGACACTTCACTTTGCCGCTCGCTCTGCTGCTATGTCAGTTCAATGCAAGCCGCCGTCAGCCAATGAGAGGCCCGCAGGTGACGTCGCCGTATGACATCACTTGCGGGCCTCTCATTGGCTGGGGGCTTGTATTGAGCTTACAGAGCCACAGAGCGAGCGGCAGAGAGTGTGAAGCGGCCGGAAGTAATATTAAAGAGGAGACCGCGGCGGCCACATGCACAGGACCGCCGCCAGCATGGTCAATTGTCCAATGTGTCGGGGGCCGCACAGGGAAGCCCCAGGGGCCGCATGCGGCCCGCGGGCTGCGAGTTTGAGACCCCTGATTTAGAGAGTGGGCCAGTAAAGGAATAAAAACACTGGGGGACTTAATTCATAAACAAGACTGGAGGTGGATGACAGGTCGGGAAGTGCTGGATTCCTACAACTTGTCAGCCTTCCAGCTACCACAATACAGCCAGTTAAACCATTACGTTCTACAACACTTGTCGAATGTGGACAGGGAGGTAGATATTAATACCTGGGATAAACTGGTTAATACTGATATTAAGGATATAACCATTTCTTTTGTCTACAAAACATTACGGATGACCTGACGCCTTCGGGCACGGCCAAGCTGTTTAAATCATAGATGAAATACATACCTGACGAAGACCTGGAAAATAAAATCTTGATGGGTTGGGAGTTGGTGCGTAAGAATATTATTAATGAACAATGGCGAGACAGCCAATTTCGAATAATGCATAAAATAATATATGGCTTCAACCTGCCTCCCAATCCTCAACATCCTGAGAGATCTATGATGTGTCCTAAATGTGGTACGGAAAAAACAGATATGGTCCATGGCATATGGTCGTGTCCGAATGTACAGGCATATTGGAAAATGATTCAGCACAAAGTGAAAACGATTTGTGGGATGTGGGTAGACTTAGACCCCCTTTGCTGGATATTTCATTACACAGATGACAGAACAAGGGGAGGAGGGATACAGCCCATATTTCACACGATTACCCTGCTGGCAAAAAGGCTAATTCTACAACATTGGTTAGCGGAGAAGCTACCCGGGGAGAGGGAGATTCACACTGGTCTCATGGCGGCGTTGAACTTAGGAGGGAAGCTGAAAGAAACAGAGATAAATTGGCACCTGTCTTCTTCAAAAAATGGAGATCCTTTATAGAATCTTCTCTGTCCGATGAAGAGATACAGAAAGTGGTATCACCTTTTACTCTCTCCGAATGGTATCTCATGCAGGATATTCAAGGTAGCCTGGGCAAACTTAAAATACGTTCCTGATGGAGATATGAGAGTAGAGGATAGAAAGTAACAATGTTCTAAGATCTAATATATGGAACTTGGGATATACCTAGTAGATTGATCTATGCAATGACTTCGAAGTAGAGGGGACAGTGGTAATTGACTAGCGGGGCATTAAGGTACCGTATATACTCGCGTATAAGCCGAGTTTTTCAGCCCAAAAATTGGGCTGAAAAGTACCCCCCTCGGCTTATACGCGAGTCAGTGCTGTATACCGATGTATACATCGGTACATACCGATGTATACATCGGTATACAGCAGCCCCCGCATGCCCAGTAATGCAGGGCCCCCCCAGCGTCTCTCCGGTCACCTGTAAAGGAATCTATACTTATCACAGTGCTCTGTCCGCGCCCGCTCGCACCCGCTCTCAGCAGCCGACCGCGATCCTCCATCTTGCGTCTTCTTTCTTCCTGTTTCTGTGCTCGTCGCGGGCAATGACGTTATTCCCTGCGACGAGCACAGGAAACAGGAAGAAAGAAGACGCAAGATGGAGGATCGCGGTCGGCTGCTGAGAGCGGGTGCGAGCGGGCGCGGACAGAGCACTGTGATAAGTATAGCTTCCTTTACAGGTGACCGGAGAGACGCTGGGGGGGCCCTGCATTACTGGGGCTGCCTGTATACTAACGCTGGGGCTGCTATATACCTCTGGGGCCCTGTATACTACCACTGGGGCTGTATATACTACCACTGGGGCTGTATAAACCACTGGGGCTGTATATACTGCTGGGGCCCTGTATACTACCACTGGGGCTGTATATACTACCACTGGGGCTGTATACTACCACTGGGGCTGTATATACTACCACTGGGGCTGTATATACCTCTGGGGCCCTGTATACTACCACTGGGGCTGTATAAACCACTGGGGCTGTATATACTGCTGGGGCCCTGTATACTACCACTGGGGCTGTATATACTACCACTGGGGCTGTATATACTACCACTGGGGCTGTATATACTACCACTGGGGCTGTATATACTACCACTGGGGCTGTATATACTACCACTGGGGCTGTATATACTACCACTGGGGCTGTATATACTACCACTGGGGCTGTATATACCTCTGGGGCCCTGTATACTACCACTGGGCTGTATAAACCACTGGTTCTGTATATACTACCACTGGGGCTGTATATACCTCTGGGGCCCTGTATACTACCACTGGGGCTGTATATACTACCACTGGGGCTGTATATACTACCACTGGGGCTGTATATACCTCTGGGGCCCTGTATACTACCACTGGGGCTGTATAAACCACTGGGGCTGTATATTACCGCTGGGGCCCTGTATATACTACCACTGGGGCTGTATATACCTCTGGGGCTGTATAAACCACTGGGGCTGTATATACTGCTGGGGCCCTGTATACTACCACTGGGGCTGTATATACTACCACTGGGGCTGTATATACTACTAGGGCTGCGTCTATACTACCACTGGGGCTGTATATACTGCTGGGGCCCTGTATATACTACCACTGGGGCTGTATATACCTCTGGGGTCCTGTATACTACCACTGGGGCTGTATAAACCACTGGGGCTGTATATACTGCTGGGGCCCTGTATACTACCACTGGGGCTGTATATACTACCACTGGGGCTGTATATACTACTAGGGCTGCGTCTATACTACCACTGGGGCTGTATATACCTCTGGGGCCCTGTATACTACCACTGGGGCTGTATATACTACCACTGGGACTGTATATACTACCACTGGGGCTGTATATACTACCACTGGGGCTGTATATACTACCACTGGGGCTGTATATACTACCACTGGGGCTGTATATACTACCACTGGGGCTGTATATACTACCACTGGGGCTGTATATACCTCTGGGGCCCTGTATACTACCACTGGGGCTGTATATACTGCTGGGGCCCTGTATATACTACCACTGGGGCTGTATATACCTCTGGGGCTGTATATACTGCTGGGGCCCTGTATACTACCACTGGGGCTGTATATACTATCACTGGGGCTGTATATACTACTAGGGCTGCGTCTATACTACCACTGGGGCTGTATAAACCACTGGGGCTGTATATACTGCTGGGGCCCTGTATATACTACCACTGGGGCTGTATATACCTCTGGGGTCCTGTATACTACCACTGGGGCTGTATAAACCACTGGGGCTGTATATACTGCTGGGGCCCTGTATACTACCACTGGGGCTGTATATACTACCACTGGGGCTGTATGTACTACTAGGGCTGCGTCTATACTACCACTGGGGCTGTATATACCACTGGGGCTGTATATACTACTGGGGCTGCGTGTATACTACCTCTGGGACTGGTGTATACCACACTGCTGGGGGCTGTATACTTGTGCTAGGGTCCACCCTCGGCTTATACACGAGTCAATAGATTTTCCCAGGTTTTGGGGGCAAAAGTAGGGGGGTCGGCTTATACACGGGTTGGCTTATACACGAGTATATACGGTAATTGAAACTGACATATATATATAGGATTGGATATAAAGGGGGGGGGTAATTAGAGCTGATGTATAAAATACAAACTACTATAATGATTGTTATAAATGTTATGTTTATGTTATAATATGTTTGGAAACCTAATAAAAAACGAATTTTCAAAAAAAAAAAAAAAAACGACGTGACCGTGTGATGCCTCGGGTCAGTACGAGTTTGTAGATACCAAACATCTATACCTTCATTAATATCTAGGTGGTGGAAAAAAATTCAAAAGCATGAAAAAAAAAAAAATTGCACTTTTTGCGCCATGTTCTGCGACCCTTAGCGTCCTCATTTTTCGGGGTCTGGGGCTGGGTGACGGCTTATTTTTTGCGTCTCGAGCTGACATTTTTAATGATACCATACTTGGGTGGATGCGCTGTTTTGATCGCCCGTTATTGCATTTTTTAGCATTGTTGCAGTGACCAAAAAAAACATAATTTTGGCGTTTGAACCATTTTTTGCGCTACGCAGTTAACGGATCTCATTATTTGATTATTTATATTGATAGACTGGGCGATTCTGAACGTGGCGATACCAAATGTATTCCAAAATAAAAGTGTATTTTTTTTTTTTATGGGAGAAAAGGGGGGTGATTTGAACTTTTATGTTTTTTTTTTTTTTTTTTTCAACTTTGTAAAAACTTTATTTGCTTATTGATTCTTACTTTTACACAGCTCCTGCGGAGTAGGATTCAAATCTACCGCCAAGGCGCGAGGTGTCTCGCTGATTGATCGGCACGCGGTCAGTGCCGACCAATGAGCGAGGCGGCGCGGTATTGGCGGGAAATTTAAATCTGCCCGCCAATACCGCTCAGCTGGTTGGTCTCGCACTACCCGGCTCTCGACCAATCGGCTGTGGGCAGGTTTAAATCTCCTGCCAATACTGCACTGCTCAGCGGTATTGGCGGGAGATTTAAAGCTGACTCAGTGATTAGAGCTATACTCTGGCTCAGTGGTTAGCACTGTATGGTGGCTCAGTGGTTAGCACTGTATATGATGGCTCAATGTTTAGGTGGCTCAGTGATTAGCACTGTATGGTGGCTCAGTGGTTAGCACTGTATATGATGGCTCAGTGTTTAGGTGGCTCAGTGGTTAGCACGGTGTGGTAGCTCAGTGATTAGCACTGTATGATGTCTCAGTGGTTAGCACAGTATGGTGGCTCAGTGGTTAGCACTGTATATCATGGCTCAGTGTTTAGGTGGCTCCGGTTAGCATGGAATGATGGCTCAGTGGTTAGCGTTGTATGGTGGCTCAGTGGTTAGCATTGTATGGTGGCTCAGTGGTTAGCATTGTATGGTGGCTCAGTGGTTAGCACTGTATTTTGGCTCAGTGGTTAGCACTGTATATGGTGGCTCAGTGGTTAGCACACTATGGTGGCTCAGTGGTTAGCACTGTATGTGATTGCTCAGTGTTTAGGTGGCTCAGTGTTTAGGTGGCTCAGTGTTTAGGTGGCTCAGTGGTTAGCATGGAATGATGGCTCAATGGTTAGCACTGTATGGTGGCTCAGTGGTTAGGACTGTATGGTGGCTTAGTGGTTAGGACTGTATGGTGGCTTAGTGGTTAGGACTGTATGGTGGCTCAGTGGTTAGGACTGTATGGTGGCTCAGTGGTTAGGACTGTATGGTGGCTCCGTGGTTAGCACTGTATATGGTGGCTCCGTGGTTAGCACTGTATATGGTGGCTCAGTGGTTAGCACTGTATATGGTGGCTCAGTGGTTAGCACTGTATGGTGGCTTAGTGTTTAGGTGGCCCAGTGGTTAGCATGGAATGATGGCTCAATGGTTAGCACTGTATGGTGGCTCAGTGGTTAGCACTGTATGGTGACTCACTGGTTAGCACTGTATGGTGGCTCCGTGGTTAGCACTGTATGGTGGCTCCGTGGTTAGCACTGTATGGTGGCTCAGTGGTTAGGACTGAATGGTGGCTCAGTGGTTAGGACTGTATGGTATGCTCAGTAGTTAGCACTGTATGGTGGCTCAGTGTTGGCACTGTATATATGGTGGCTCAGTGGTTAGCACTGTATATGGTGGCTCAGTGGTTAGCACTGTATATGGTGGCTCAGTGGTTAGGACTGTATGGTGGCTCAGTGGTTAGCACTGTATTGTGGCTCAGTGGTTAGCACTGTATGGTGGCTCAGTGGTTAGCACTGTATATGGTGGCTCAGTGGTTAGCACTGTATATGGTGGCTCAGTGGTTAGCACTGTATATGGTGGCTCAGTGGTTAGCACTGTATATCATGGCTCAGTGGTTAACACTGTATATCATGGCTCAGTGGTTAGCACGGAATGGTGGCTCAGTGGTTAGCATGGAATGGTGGCTCAGTGGTTAGCACTGTGTTTAAATGATTCGATCATTTAAACAAACACAATACACAAATGCAGAAGGATGACATAAAACAGGTATGTTGGAAAGCGCAAAAGTGTGACACATGTCCACTGCTCCTGTTAGCACCACTAAGGATACATAGATTTTATATCACCGCACTCCCGATGCAATAGCATTGGGCCTTTTTCTAGTGGGACAAAATAAAAGTTCATTTTCCAGATTTGAGGAGGACGTCTGGGCACATAGAGGGGTTACAAGAACCCCATTTACATTATGTTTAAGCTGGTGGGCACAGTTTATAATGCCCAAACGGGGTGACTGGTTCCCTTTAACGAAAACAATTATGCGAGGATTTGACAAAATGTTTAGATCATTACATAATGTTCAGGCAATTTGCTTTAAATAAGATATTTTTCACTAATACAACACTTCTATTCCTTATTTTTTTTCCTCATTTTCCATACATCTTAAAGATTATTCAGTAACACCTCCCTCCCCCAAAATGGGACCAGTTTGGAATGATGTCTTGTCCTTTAATTGAAAAGTTATTTGGGATGTGCATACCGGCAGAACCCTGTGTTCTGGGATACTTGGGGGAGGTAATAGATCTCGGTGCTTCAGTGGCTGCTGGTATACCATGAATCATCAAGCCCACAAGGTCATTGCCCTACATTGTTTAGACGCAACTGCATTCTCTGTATTATGTGCATATACAGCCAGCAGCCTCCTGTATTGTGTATAGATACAGCCAGCAGCCTCCTATGTCCTCTCTATTATGTGTATACATACAGCCATCAGCCTCCTGTATCCTCTGTATTGTGTATATGTACAGCCAGCAGACTCCTCTATCTTTTGTATCCTACACGTACATCCAGTATCCCCTGTAATGTACATATACAGTTAGGGCCAGAAATATTTGGACAGTGACACAATTTTCGCGAGTTGGGCTCTGCATGCTACCACATTGGATTTGAAATGAAACCTCCACAACCGAATTCAAGTGCAGATTGTAACGTTTA
This sequence comes from Allobates femoralis, assembly GCA_033576535.1. Taxonomy (NCBI): domain Eukaryota; kingdom Metazoa; phylum Chordata; class Amphibia; order Anura; family Aromobatidae; genus Allobates; species Allobates femoralis. The sequence continues at coordinate 139,104,774 of JARQOC010000011.1, forward strand.
ATTTGAAGGGTTGAACAAAAATATCTGATAGAAAATGTAGGAATTGTACACATTTCTTTACAAACACTCCAAATTTAGGAGGTCAAAAGTAATTGGACAAATAAACATAACCCAAACAAAATATTTTTATTTTCAATATTTTGTTGCGAATCCTTTAAAGGCAATCACTGCCTTAAGTCTGGAACCCATGGACATCACCAAACGCTGGGTTTCCTCCTTCTTAATGCTTTGCCAGGCCTTTACAGCCGCAGCCTTCAGGTCTTGCTTGTTTGTGGGTCTTTCCGTCTTAAGTCTGGATTTCAGCAAGTGAAATGCATGCTCAATTGGGTTAAGATCTGGTGATTGACTTGGCCATTGCAGAATGTTCCACTTTTTTGCACTCATGAACTCCTGGGTAGCTTTGGCTGTATGCTTGGGGTCATTGTCCATCTGTACTATGAAGCGCCGTCCAATCAACTTTGCAGCATATTTGGCTGAATCTGGGCTGAAAGTATATCCCGGTACACTTCAGAATTCATCCGGCTACTCTTGTCTGCTGTTATGTCATCAATAAACACAAGTGACCCAGTGCCATTGAAAGCCATGCATGCCCATGCCATCACGTTGCCTCTACCATGTTTTACAGAGGACGTGGTGTGCCGTTCCCTTTCTTCTCCAAACTTTTTTCTTCCCATCATTCTGGTACAGGTTGATCTTTGTCTCATCTGTCCATAGAATACTTTTCCAGAACTGAGCTGGCTTCTTGAGGTGTTTTTCAGCAAATTAAACTCTGGCCTGTCTATTTTTGGAATTGATGAATGGTTTGCATCTAGATGTGAACCCTTTGTATTTACTGTCATGGAGTCTTCTCTTTACTGTTGACTTAGAGACAGATACACCTACTTCACTGAGAGTGTTCTGGACTTCAGTTGATGTTGTGAACGGGTTCTTCTTCACCAAATAAAGTATGTGGCGATCATCCACCACTGTTGTCATCCGTGGACGCCCAGGCCTTTTAGAGTCCCAAGCTCACCAGTCAATTCCTTTTTTCTCAGAATGTACCCAACTGTTGATTTTGCTACTCCAAGCATGTCTGCTATCTCTCTGATGGATTTTTCCTTTTTTTTCAGCCTCAGGATGTTCTGCTTCACCTCAATTGAGAGTTCCTTTGACCGCATGTTGTCTGGTCACAGCAACAGCTTCCAAATGCAAAACCACACACCTGGAATCCACCCCTGACCTTTTAACTACATTGATTACAGGTTAACGAGGGAGACGCCTTCAGAGTTAATTGCAGCCCTTAGAGTACATTGTCCAATTACTTTTGGTCCCTTGAAAAAGAGGAGGCTATGCATTACAGAGCTATGATTCCTAAACCCTTTCTCCGATTTGGATGTGGAAACTCTCATATTGCAGCTGGGAGTGTGCACTTTCAGCCCATATTATATATATAATTGTATTTCTGAACATGTTTTTGTAAACAGCTAAAATAACAAAACTTGTGTCACTGTCCAAATATTTCTGGCCCTAACTGTACCCTGTAATGTACATATAGAGCATCCTCCTGTATCCTCTGTAATATATGTAAATGTACATCTCAATAAATTTGAATATCATCAAAAAATTAATTTATTTCAGTAATTCAATAGATAAAGTAAAACGCATCTATTATATAGTCATTACAGAGTGATCTTTTCAAGTGTTTATTTCTGCTAATGTTGCTGATTATGGCTTACAGCCAATGAAAACCCAACATTCATTATCTCAGAAAATTATAATATTATATGACCAACTGAAAAATTTATTTTTAATTAGAAATGTTGGCCTAATGAAAAGTATGTACAGTAAATGCACTCACTACTAGGTTGGGGCTAATTTTGCATGAATTACTGCATCAATGTGGCATGGCATGGAGGTGATCAGCCTGTGGCACTGTTAAGGTGTTATGGAAGCCCAGGTTGCTTTGATAGCAGACTTCAGCTCGTCTGCATTGTTGTGTCTGGTGTCTCATCTTCCTCTTGACAATACCCCATATATTCTCTATGGAGTTTAGGTCAGGCAAGTTTGCTGGCCAATCAAGCACAGTGATACTGTGGTTATTAAACCAGGTATTGGCACTTTTGGCAGTGTGGACAGGTGTTAAGTCCTGCTGGAAAATGAAATCTCCATCTCCAAATGCTTGTCGGCAGAGGGAAGCATGAATTTCCTTGTAGGTGTCAGCTCTGACTTTGGTCATGATAAAACAGTGGACCTACACCAGCAGATGACATGGCTCCTGAAACCATCACTGATTATGGAAACTTCACACTGGAAGTTCAGCAGCAGTCCACTCCTTGTGAATCTCCCCCAAATGTTTGAATGACATTTTCTTAGCAATCCTTTAACCCCTTCCCGACCTTTGACGTTATAGAGACGTCATGAAAGTTGGAGCGTTCCCGACCTATGACGTCTCTATAACATCATGGCTTCTTTGCGCTCCTGCAGCTCCGGTGACAGTGTCCGTGACAAGTCACCAATGCTGCAGGATCGCAAACACCTATACTTTAGCCCAGGGGGGTGGCTTAGCCCCCCCCCCCCCCCCGTGGCTAAAGTCGCTCTGATTGGCATTTGAAAATGAAACTGCCGATCAGAGCGAATCAGATGGATTCACCCCTCCAGATCTGATTGGAGCTCTTTAATCAGATCTGGAGGGGCGGATTGGCGGGTCCCCTCCCCCTCCTCAGCCCCCCTCCCGTAAAGATTAGGGACCCCGTCCCTCCGATCTGCCCCCTCCTCCGGTTCTGTATGTATCTGCTGGCGGGCTGCAGTGGTGCAGCCCACCACGGCTACATACAGATCCGCCGGTCAGGCTCTCCAGCCCCCTCCCCCCCGATCCCTGTGTTCTGGGGCCCCCCTCCACTTCTCCCGGCGGGCTACACCCGCTGGTCAGCTTCCAGTGCTCCGTGTGGGCCCCTCCTCCTCTCCTGGGCTGTTCCTCCTCACCGGTGGATCGTGGATGAGGTAAGTATGAATGAATGACTGCATGCATGGATGGATGGATAGGTGGGTGCATGCATGAGTGGATGGATGGGTGCATGCATGAAACTGCGTGCATGGATGTGTGGATGTGTGCGTGTGTGGATGTGTGCGTGTGTGGATGTGTGCATGGATGGATGTGTGCGTGCATGCATGGTTGAAGGGTGGATGGATGGGTGCAACAAGGGATAAAGTGTCCTCTTGTTGTAGTCTCTGTATGACACATCATTGCCATACAGTGCACCATGACTATGATCCCAGAGACTACAAGAGGACACTTGATCCCTTGTTGCACCCATCCATCAACCACGCATGCACGCACACATCCATCCATGCACGCACCCATCCACGCATGCACACATCCATCCATGCAATATCCATCATTGCCATACAGTGCACCATAATTCTGACCCCAGAGACTGTAGGAAGAGGACACTTGGTCCCTTGCTGCAGTCTTTGGATTGAGCAGATGCGATCGAGCGTCATGGGACCTTCGTTGTGGACTACGTTGGAGGCGATCGAGCGTCATGGGACCTTCGTTGTGGACTACGTTGGAGGCGATCGAGCGTCGTGGGGCCTTCGTTGTGGACAACGTCGGATCTTTATAATAAAGATGGAGTCCGAATTTTGTTTGTATTTTTTTTTCAAATAAAAAGATTTTTCTCTGTGTGGTGTATTTTTTGACTATTTACTAGAGATTCCTAATGGCTGGGTCTAACATTGGCCCGACATTATGAATCTCGGGCTTAGTGCCAGCTGCCAATAAAAAGCTGGCATTAACCCCTTTATTACCCAGTTGGCCACCGGCACCAGGGCAACTGGAAGAGCCTGGGTACAGTGTCAGAAAATGGTGCTTCAATGAATGAATTTTCTAGGGCGGGTGTGGGCTGCAACTTGCAGCATGGGGGGCCCAGAGCGTTTGGGCCTCTCCATGCTCAGGATTCCAGCCCCCAGCTGCCAATTTGTACCTGTCTGGGCCAAAAATATGGTGGAGCCCCACGTTTTCTTTTTCTTTTCTAGAATTAGTTCTAGAAATTAAAAAAACAAAATGGGCTTTGCTGTTTTTTTGATTGCCAGCCAGGTACAACGAGGCAGCTGGGGTTGCTGGCAGTCTGTAGCTGCCAAGTTGTACCTGGCTGGACCAAAAATATGGCGGAGCCCTACGTAATTTTTTTCTTCTAAAATCAGTTCTAGAAATATTAAAAAAAAAAAAAAAAAAAAAAGGGCCTTCGCTGCATTTTTGATAGACAGCCAGGTACAACGAGGCAGCTGGGGGGCTTGAATTCTCAGCGTGGAGAGACTCAAACGTTGTGGGACCCCCAGACTGCAAATTGCAACCCACAGCCATCCCAGAAAATAGCGCGTTCATTAGAGGCGCAATTTCTGGTGCTGTACCATAACTCTTCCAGTTGCCCTTGTGCTGGTGGCACACAGGGGCTCTCCATACGCGACATGGTTCCCGCTAACAAGTTGAATGGAAAATTAGCTCCAGTTGTTAGCGAACACCATGTGACTTATGAAGAGCCCATGTGTGCTAAACATTTGAGCTCTGCCACAAGTGACCCCATTTTGGAAACTAGACCCCTCAAGGAACGTATCTAGATGCATAGTGAGCACTTTGAACCCCCAGGTGGTTCACAAATTGATCCGTAATAAGGAAAATGTACTTTTTTTTCACACATTTTCTTTTTTCATTTTTACGGATCAATTTGTGAAGCACCTGGGGTTTCAAAGTGCACACTATGCATCTAGATACGTTCCTTGGGGGGGTGGGGGTCTAGTTTCCAAAATGGGGTCACTTGTGGGGGAGCTCCAATGTTTAGGCACATGGGGGCTCTCCATACATCACATGGTGTTTGCTAATAATTCCAATTGTTAGTGGACACCATGTTGTGTAAGGTGAGCCCCTGTGTGCCTAAACATTGGAGCTCCCCCACAAGTGACCCCATTTTGGAAACTTGGCCCCCCCCCTAAGGAACGTATCTAGATGCATAGTGAGTACTTTGAACCCCCAGGTGCTTCACAAATTGCTCTGTAAAAATGAAAAAGTACTTTTTTTTTTTTTTTTTTTTCTCCCCACACAAATTTTCTTTTAGCCTAACTTTTTCATTTTCACATGGGCAACAGGATAAAATGCATCCTAAAATTTATTGGCCAATTTCTCCTGAGTTGACCGATAACTCATATGTGGTCATAAACCACTGTTTGGGCGCACGGCAGGGCTCAGAAGGGAATGAGCGCAATTTCACTTTTTGAATGGAAAATTTGCTCCAAAAGTCAAATTGCGCTCCTTCCCTTCTGAGACCTGCCGTGCGCCCAAACAGTGGTTTATGACCACATATGAGGTATCGCTCTGCTCAAGAGAAATTGCCAAACAAATTTTAGGATCCTTTTTATCCTGTTGCCCATGTGAAAATGAAAGAATTGAGGCTAAAAGAAATGCTGTCAATTTTGGGTGTTTTCTGTCATGTACACCCCTCAAAGGGACTTCAAATGTGATGTGGTCACTAAAAAAAAAATTGTTTTGTAAATTTTGCTGGAAAAATTGCTGATGAACTTTGAACCCTTATAGCTTCCTACCAAAAAAATGTTTTTTTCCCAAAATTGTAATGATGTAAAGTAGACATGTGGGAAATGTTATTTGTTAACTGCTTTGTGTCATATAACTCTCTGGTTTAGCAGAATAAAAATTCAAAATTTGAAAATTGCTAAATTTTCGCCAATTTTTTTTATTTTTTCACAAATAAATTCAAAAAGTATCGACCGAAATTTACCACTAACAAGAAGTCCAATATGTCACGAAAAGATAGTCTCAGAATCACTAGGATCCGTTAAAGCGTTCCAGAGTTTATTACCTCATAAAGGGCAACTGGTCAGAATTGACAAAATTGCGAAGGTCTTTAAGGTCAAAATAGGCTGGGTTATGAAGGGGTTAAAGGATGCGGTTATCCCGGTTGCTTGTGAACCTTTTTCATCCGCATTTTTTTTCTTCCACCTAACTGTCCATCAATATGCTTGAATACAGGCTCTGTGAACAGCCAGCTTCTTTAGCATTGACCTTTTTGTTGCCAACCCTCCTTGTGGAGTATGTCAATGACTGCCTTCTGGACATCTGACAAGTCGGCAGTCATCCCCTGATTGTGTAGGCTACTGAACTAGACTATGGGAACATTTTAAACGTTGAGTAAACCTTTGCAGGTGTTAATTATTCTACATATTTAGGTAATTAATTTTGGGTTTTCTTTGGCTATAACCCATAACCATTAACAGAAATAAACACTTGAAAAAGATCACTCTGTTTGTAATGACTCTATATAATAGATGCATTTCACTTTATGTATTGAATTACTGAAATAAATTAACTTTTTGATATTCTAATGTGAGATGCACTTGTATATACATCCAGCAGCCCCTTGTGTCTGATGTATTATATGTATTTATACAGCCAGAAGCAGCCTCCTGAATCCTGTGTATTATATACAGTATACGCAGCCAGAATGTGGCACCCTTGCGGGGGATTGCCACAGGATCCACCGGTGCAAGGAGGGATTTACACCTTGGTTAGCACAGCACACCACACCTTCCACCCCAGACCTGAAGGGGGAGCTCTACTGGCTGCCTTAAGTCAGTTCCCCTTTAAAAACATCCAGGCCTGAGGGGAGGAGTTAGTGAGTCCCAGGAGTCAGTCGAGAGAGGAAGAGAGAGGAGACGAAGGAGCTGGTCGCTAGGAGAGATCCAGGCCCAGGGCTAGGGACCACTGACCACTGTGCGCACCCTAGGGAAAGGGTCGGAGGCAAGTGGAGAAAGAAGGGAACCAAGAAAGGGAACCGGTTACTACAGCCCTTTAGTACACCCGGACACCGGAGTCCGACGCCGCTAGCATTTAGTGCTACAGCAAAAGCCCTGAGGACTCAGGAGGAGTTCAGTCCTGAGGAGAGCGAGTGAGAGACACTAAACTGACCAAGTATAGGACCAGGGGCCATAGGAGAAACCGAGACCCTGCAGAAGGACCTCATTGCCAGTTTAGGACAAAGCCCAGAGAGGGAGAAGAAGCGGTGGGTTCAGGCTCAGGAAGGAATCATCCCAACCATAGAGCACAAAGACAGAGGAGGCCTCATAACTTGTCCCTGTGTGTCTGTGTGCCTGCTTAACCGCCGCAATTCCACCGCCTTGTCTGCAGAGACGCAGCTACTACTCCCCACATCCATCCCCGCTGCCCTGAGGTAAAGCTCCACCTGTGGGGAGCTGTACCACACTCTGCTGCACCCACCATCACCTCAGTGGCCAGCTGAAGCGCTGGTATACCCGGTACCATAGGTGGCGTCACGTTAACAATCCCCTTATCCCCCACCGTTCCCCCCGCCATTGAGGGTCCAGGGCACGGGACCGGGGATCAATCAGCCGTGATCCCCCATCAAAGCCGCCATCAGCCCCGGTTCCCGAGTACCCCATCCCCTGTCGACCGCCTCAATCCTGGCGTCACGAGCAGGATCCCGTGCCTGGTAAAACCGAGTACTGTGTGCCAAGAACTGCTCTTTATTAACTGTTTGTGAACTGCCGGGCAGCCATTACAGAAATTGAGCTGCGCCACAGCGCAGGAAGATAAGCCCCGCCCCTTCACTCTGCTGGAGATTCGCGAAGCGCAGCACCCAGTTCCGGAAATACCTGAGGTGCTCCGCTCCCTCTGCAGAGCCGACGACGACCGGGAAAGGTTGCTTCATCTCACCGGTTGGCAGCAATTAACTAGGGGGGGGCCCATCATGAGTGATTCGGATGATGCACAGGTCCCTGACGGGGGAGATGCTCGGAATGCAGCACCTGGAGCAGCGGCCCAAATAATGTCTCTAACCTTGCCGTATGTACCAGGTGCCAAATGGTTACCAACATATGAAGGCAAACCCGGTACGTTAGCAGCGTTTAAGCAAAAGATGTGTGCAATGCTGGACATGTATACGATGACACAGAAGCAGCGAACCACCATTGTGCTGGGACAATTAACAGGCGCAGCGGAGCTGGAGACTGAGTCCTGGAGTGATGCTGACAGGGACTTTGCTGCTAAAGTGTTTGATAAACTAAAAACGGTCTTTGAAAAATGCTCACAGTCTGAGTTGAGGATGCTGTTCACCCGTGTAAACAGAGACCGCAAGATACCATCAGAGACTATGCTCTCCGTTTACAAGGAATCTATAGAAATGAGGCAAATGCGCAATAGGGTCTTATCTCTATTATATAGAGGTATATGTATGGTGACAAGGGCCTGCTCACCTGATCTGGTTCTGTAACCCACAACCAGTATGAACGCTTAGTCAGTAGCTGCTGCTGGATCCACACATCCACGGGTCACCGCGGTCAGAAATCAGCATATAAGGACGAAGTGTTGTACGATCCGCGCAGCTACCAAAGGAAGACCAGGACAATGGATCATCTGGTTGAAGTAGTTCTTTAATCCGACGCGTTTCTGAGCTATTTCCCAGCTCCTTCCTCAAGGGACATTACAAAGTATTACATACAGGATGCTTTTATACATTTGAGAAGGCGCCAAAACAATTGTTGCTGAATCATTGTGACGTCACTGAACAGGAGGGACAATGGGACGTGAACAAGCGTGTCATCAGTGACGTGAACAGAGCAAGTCATCGGTGTGCAAACATTGTATATGTCCATATATATGTATAACAATTAATAAAATAATCAAAGTTAAATTTATATTTATGATAATAGTGACCAAAAGATCAAAGAAAGGGATAAACTAATTAAAGAAAGGGATACAATGGGTTTGTTATATGATCTGTCACATTTTTATGCCATTTCATGTGAGTTCGATCCACACCAGTTCTGTGGATATCTTTATCACTCTTTTTAGAGCAGCTGGGCCCAAAGGACTGGCGTTACCGGTACATGGGAGACCGTCCGTACCTCAACATTACGCTAGAAGGAATCCCCATATCGGCCCTACTGGACACCGGGTCGAAGGTCACTACGATCCCACATATCTTTACAAACAATTTTGGTCTGATGACGATCTTGAACCCCCAAATTCCAATTTTTGAATTATTGCAGCTAATGGCCAACCACAGGGACAGGTGGGGTACAGAGAAGCTACAATAAAGTTTGGGAGGGAGGAATTAAAAGGCCAAGGGTTATTTGTGGTTGAAGACAATCCTAATGAAAAATACCCCTACGTGGTAATTGGTACAAATTATATTGAAAACTGCTTTGGAGAAGTGTTGTTTTTACTCCGACAGATTTCTGAAACTGCTGGTTATGGGCGGACAAGAGTCATCCAAAGAGAGATCCGAGCCCTCATCCACAAGCAACAGGTAGATCTGTATGGGGGAGAAATTGGCATTGTGCATGTAACAGACCCGGTTCCCATTGTACTACCACCAAAAATGGAGATGATATGGTGTCAAGCAGCGATAGGTCTATGAGGACAGGAATACCAGGCAGTTGTAGAGCCGGTATTTTCAGAGCACAGACCTACACTACTGACAGCCAGAGGGGTGGTGGATGTACGTAAGGGACGAGTACCAATCCGTGTATTAAATTGTGGGGAAGAGGAAGCAAAGCTACCCCGGTATGCTACTGTAGCAAAGCTGTACACTGTTTGTGACTACAAAATACAGGCAGTGGGATCTGTTTCCTCGTCTAACCAGGCGGAGGATAACAACACCAAAGGACAGCTGGAGAAGTGGTGTCAGGAGTTGCACGTAGGAACTGATGCCACCCCTTCTCACCAGAAGCGCTGAGTTTATCTGGTAGCGCATGAGTTCGAGCAAATATTTAGTAATCATCCATTAGATTTTTTGGAGGATTAAAGGGGTTACAGCATTGCATACCCATAGGAGATCATCCCCCAATTAAATTGAGACACAGACCCATTCGACCAGGTCACTACCAACATGCCAAAGAGATGCTGAGGGACGTGAAGGAGGCCGGGGTTATCAAAGATAGCTGTAGTCCCTGGGCAGCCCCTTTAGTCCTAGTCAGAAAGATGGATGGCACGATGAGGATGTGTATGGATTACAGGGAGGTCAACAAGATCACTCACAAAGATGCTTACCTGTTACCCCGAATAGAGGAGTCTCTTGCTGCATTAAAGACTGCTAATTATTTCTCCACATTAGATCTCACTAGTGGGTATTGGCAGGTCTCCATTGCAGAAGAAGACCTAGAGAAGACTGCATTCACAACGCTAATGGGACTATGCGAATTCAACAGCATGCCATTCGGGTTATGCAATGCACCAGGAAGGTTTAAAGAATCATGGATAGTTGCCTGGGACATCGGTACTTCGAGACAGTACTCTTATACCTTGACGACGTCATCGTGTTTTCCATAACTTACCAAGAACACCTGGCAGAGGTATTTGAGGCTTTAGCAAAGTACGGGATGAAACTCAAACCATCTAAATGTCACCTGCTGAAACCTAATGTTCAATACCTGGGACACGTGGTCAGCGCAGATGGAATAGCACCAGACTCGGAAAAGGTAACCGCTATCCAGGATTGTCAGAGACCAATCACCGTCACAGAGATACGTCAGTTCTTAGGTTTGGTTGGGTACTATAGAAGATTCATCAAGGGCTACACAAAGATGGCAGCGCCCCTACAAGATCTTCTGGTAGGCCAATCTAAGAAGAGAAGATCTTCAGAGCCCAATTGGAATGGGGAGAAGAACAAGATAACTCCTTCCAACAGATGAAGCAGGCTCTAACCGGTGAGGAAATTCTGGCTTATCTTGATTATAACCTACCATTCGTCCTTTACACTGACACAAGTAATGTAGGCCTGGGAGCGGTCCTTTCCCAGATTCAAGATGGTAGAGAGCGAGTTATTGCCTACGCCAGCAGAAAGCTTCGACCCACTGAGAGGAACCCGGAAAACTACAGTTCATTTAAGTTGGAGTTCCTGGCATTGGTCTGGGCTATAACAGAAAGATTCAAGCATTACCTCGCAGCTTCGAAGTTTACCGCCTTCACCAATAATAACCCGTTAACACATCTGGATACTGCGAAGCTTGGTGCACTGGAGCAATGCTGGATGGCTCGACTATGGAACTACGATTTTACTGTCAAATACTGGGCAGGCCGCAACAACGCAAATGCTGATGCCCTCTCTAGAAACCCTCAAGTACATCTACGAGGAATTGAAGGAGAAGATGACTTAGAGGAAATAGAACTCCCAGCTTTCCATAAAAGTAGAAAATTTAAAATCGCTGAAGATCAGATCTACCAGAACCATCAAACTGTTGAATTAAACCCGTTGCCTCACTATGGATGTAAGGTGACTCAAGACAGTGATCCAGCAGTGAGCCTTGTAAAGAGGTTGATAACCCAACCGGATTCCAAACTTGAAAAGAATGTTCCACTAGAAGCCCAACACCTGTGGAAAGAAAGAAGCAGGTTATTCATCTATCAAGGTAAATTGTGCAGGTGGTACATCAACCCAAGAACACTTGAAATGGTATTGCAAGTTGTGGTTCCAAAGAGAGATGTCCAAATGGTATTGGAAGCGTACCACGATGGATCGGGACACTTTGGAAATGGAAATACTGTTACGTGAAAGATTCTGTTGGATCAGCTTGAGGTCTTCCATAGAGAGATGGTTTAAAAACTGTGAACCATGCTAATTAAGAAGAAGAGACAGTAACAGCCAGAAAGCACCACTCAAGCCTATCATCACCAATCAACCTTTAGAACTGGTAGCCTTAGATCATGTCAAACTCGCACCCAGCAAATCAGGCTACACCTATGCTCTTACCATGGTAGACCAGTATTCCAGATTCCTTGTGGTAGCTACAGTAAAGGACTTAACAGCTGAGACAGCAGCAAGAACATTTTAAGCCTATTTCTGCAGACCCCATGGTTATCCAGACCGGGTATTGGCATACCAAGGTCCTGTCTTTGAAGCTGAAATATTTCAAGAGTTCTGTTGCTTGTATTGATGTAGAAATATTTGCACTACGTCTTACCATCCTCAAACTAATGGAATGTGTGAAAAGGTGAATCACGTCGTAATTGAATTGCTGAAAGCTCTGCCATTAGAAGAGCGAAACCAATGGCCAGAGAAGTTACCAGATCTAGTTGACATCTACAACAATATCCCAGTAAGCTCAACAAATTGTACCCCTGCATACCTCATGAGAGCAAGACCAGGAAAATTGCCAGTAGACTTTAAGATAGGCATAGTAGTTCCTGAAACAGATACTACAGATGCAGATTGGGACACTCGTAGGAAAGTACAATACCAGAAAATCCAAGAATGCGTTGAGAGAAGTCTGGAAAAATCTAGAGGAAGACAAGAAACCAACTTCAACAAAAGTGCGCAAGGAACGCCCTTAACACCAGATGAATTGGTTTTGAAAAGAAAAAGACTACACAAACTAGATGATCAATGGGAAAAAGAACCATACACTGTATTACCATCCAGTTTTGACAACCAGAAAACCTGTTTAATCAGCAAAGATCATGGTGAAACATCTGCAACAGTGTCCAAAGATCATTTGAAGAAGTGCCCTCAACAGCTTCAACCAGAAGAGAATGTACCTTGTCCAAAGCCAGTAGAGCAAGAGAAGCCAAAGACAGTCCAGACATTCATTGGAGAGTTACCAGCAGATTGGCCTCAAATAGAAGGTACATATCTAATCCCAACTTTAATGTTTCCATCAGCAGTAGAAGTGCCAAGAGTACAAGAATCACCCGTTGTACTGGAACCAGAGAATCCTGCAATCGGTGTACCTGCCATTCCTACGATGAGATCAGGTAGTCGCAGACTGCTACCCAGTTTACCATATATAGAAAGGAGAGAAGTCCGGCTTTCAGGATCGCGCTGTTCCAGTCCAACGTTCACAAGGAGTTAATCCAAGGACCAAGCAGTGGTTATAACTTTCTGTTTGTTCTAGAAAACTCTACGCGTTTCGTGTACACACTGTACACTTCCTCAGGAGCAAAGTTACTTTGTTGTGGGAGGGTTTATTATTGTTGTTGTTATTATTTATGTTGCTGGATATGTGTAGATAGTATGTTGGATACTATATAATATGACTTATGGGCATCCAGGGTAAAACTATAGTGGGAGATTTGTATCATATGCTGCTATGGATATATAAAGATCCACTTGTAGAAATTAGAACCGGATGGATAGAAGCCGCGCTGACCACAATAAGAGTAACAGAGTAACACACACACTCTGTTTATTCAGCCTACGCGTTTCGTGGCAAACAGGCCACTTCATCAGGGCTCAAGATTCAACAGCACATCCAGTTATTATACACACAGGAACAAGCAAAAAAAAATCACAAAAAATGAAGCTCCACCCCCTCTGACATCACTTCCGGTGAAAACGCCCACTATAAGTCAAACGTATAAAAATGCCCATTACATTGATTACAATACATTAAAAATACATTAAAACACAATAATCAGTATTTAAAATCGCATATGTTCTTCAATAAATAATTAAAACATGTATATATGTGACTTGTAATTTACATAGATCAACAAACCAAGGAATATAAATTATTCAGTGAGCATATTATAGACACAAAATTTAGTGGTCATTTACCTTGAAAGATCCCTATAGACAAGAAGTTTATATTTTTATAATTATTTGTTTACTTTTTATATAAAAAAGAAGGTTTTGTGTACCAAGTAAATGAGGATATTTAATTGTTTGGATGGGTTGAGTTGGTAGATCCTGGCTAAACAGTTGCTCTTATCTAAGACGACTGGATGGTTAAGTGGTATAAGATCGAGGTTTAATCTCCGGAGGAGAGCTTTATGCCCCTGCCAGGGTTAGTTCTAATCCTGGTTTATCTTTTTACCAAAAATGTTTTAATTATTTATTGAAGAACATATGCGATTTTAAATACTGATTATTGTGTTTTAATATATTTTTAATGTATTGTAATCAATGTAATGGGCATTTTTATACGTTTGACTTATATGTGGGCGTTTTCACCGGAAGTGACGTCAGAGGGTGGTGGAGCTTCATTTTTTGTGATTTTTTTTTTTTGATTGTTCCTGTGTGTATATATAACTGGATGTGCTGTTGAATCTTGAGCCCTGATGAAGTGGCCTGTTTGCCACGAAACGTGTAGGCTGAATAAACAGAGTGTGTGTGTTACACTGTTACTCTTATTGTGGTCAGCGCGGCTTCTATCTATCCGGTTCTAATTTCTCCAAGTGGATCCTTACTTTTTGCCGGGAGCCTGCTGCGACCATATGTGCTTGTCCAAGGGAGTTGTGACCATTCACAACCAGACCAGGTGAGTCTGTATTGTGGGAGTCTGTGTGACCATCAAACCCGAAGGTATTACTCTATGTGCGCTTCTTTTCCTTCTTATTTGTATGGATATATAAAAAAAGAACTTACAATATAGTAGTATTAAATATATATATTTGTTAAAATTGTGAATAGAGGGCTTAAAGAGCAATGATATATATATACCATAAAGGATTGGGTGACACAATAATATTTTGCCCAGTTATTTTCACACAGGAGGCTTTGCAGGTTAATGAAGAGCTAACTATAGTCCGGACACACTGAGGGCAGGCACACTGCGTGCAGAAGGTGTGGATGTGACGGCGTCATATTAACGCTGGGATTGACACCACAGGACACCGGAACCTGCGTAGAAGAGCACTGACATGGGCCGATACACTGTGGAATCTTGGAGCATGCTCAGTTGAGATGGAGAGATGATTGGTGGAGTGCTCACACAGTCTTCCTGGTGTATGTTGTCAGGACTGGTGGTCAAGGAAACGGACAACGCCTAATGATGATTGGATTAAGGGTTTGTTTACATCTCCTGACTGGGAACTTTACGAACACAATCCTGGAGTGTATATGAGATTGATGAGGGGGGATCTCTGCTCCTGAGGACTTCATATAAGCAGATGTATCTATTAAGACCAACTGGGTTGTTTTTAGAGTTAGGTGTATCTATGTATTAGATTAAGGAATTGCTATGTATTTTGATTGGTTATGGTAATCGTATGGGAGGGCTTATCACTATAAAAGGGATTTTTGTAAAGGGTATTGTGAGCTTGATAAAGACCTCACTGTAGATTGAAACGTCGCTGATATAGACGGACAGTAAAGAGGATTGAAATTTATTAACTGGTGAGGTGCTGTCCTTTATTTTCTTTGCAGTAACACAACTGGTCTCTGCCTATTAGGGAAAATCCCCTGGTTGTAGGGCTGGGACTTCACGTGGAAATTTATCCAGCGAAGAATGGTGCGTGATAATTCTAAATATCCCTACCCAAGCTGTGATGGGTCAGACAAAATAGGAAAGTGAGAAATGCCTGTTGGCTGCAAAGCAAGGGAAGAAACACAAAGATGAGAACCATCAGCAGTTGAGCAGAGACCGACCAGGCTGTGACTCAGCAGGGAAGGAAAGCGGCCATGCAGAAAGAGGTCACCGGGTCGAGTCCTAAAACTGAGGCATGACAGTTACATTTTTCCAGGATATCTATCATGTAATTATTTTAAAATTAAATTTTAGTAATTTTAAAATTAAAAAGTAGTAATTTTTAGATCTGGATGTTTCAATAAATATTAAGGTTTTTATCTAAATTTGTAAATTAACCGCTGGATTTGGTCAGTATTTTCTTCCAGTTTACACTTATCTCTATAACCGTGATTATTCATCTAATGGATATAGCAGTTTTCTTCTTGGATATGTGAAACATCCATCTATCAGACAGTTAAGTTATGACATAACAACATGTCATGAATGTTTCAGATGGGATAACCATTTTTATACACATGGGTTCATAGAAATGTCCTTGTTCCTTGTTCCTTGATGGAGGCGGGAGCTCTGTAGCACTTTAATGTTTTGCTCAATGTTTATAAACTGTGTAAATGAAACTATGCTAAAAAAATCTCTTCAAATATTTTGCAAAAAAATGTATCTTTTTCTCTATTTTTTTTTTTCATTTTGCAGGCAGAATGTCACCCTGAAACATGCACACAGATGACTGCCACAGAACAATGGATATTTCTTTGTGCCGCTCACAAGACCCCTAAGGAGGTGGGCTCTTTTTTTGTTTCAATGTTATGTTTTTTTTTCAATAAATGTATTTATTAATTTCAAAAGGTCATAAGAAAAAAAAAAAGTAACAATTCAGATATAAAGAATTACACATTCGTACATAATCTGGGGTATGACAGAAAACACGTTCCATTTCAAAGGCCGAGACCCCGGCAGCCGTCTCAAAAGACCCTGATACATATAATTTACCAATTATATCACATCAAGATGAAGCTTGGAGCGAAGTGTAAGCCAGTTCTTGCTATTCCGTAGCTATCTAAACATCTCCATCACCCCTGCAGACCATGAAATAAAGAGAGAAAAGAAGGGGAAAGGTAATGAAAGAAGACATGAAAGGAGGGAACAGAAGGGAAGAAGGGGTGGAGAGAAAAAAAAAAGGGAGGGGGTGGGAGGGAAGAGGAAACCTGGTTATTCTAGCTCAAGAAGGAAGAGAGGATCGAACAACCAATCCGCAAACTCCGGGCTCTCCTTAAAAGAATGCCATAGATACCATGTACTACCTCCGTCTGATCCGGTTCCATGATCATCGGCCATCAAAGACACTATGCGACTCAGTTTGTTCATCTCAGCTATCCAATCCAGCATGGTGGGGACCTCTGTAGACCTCCAGTGTCTGGGAATGACAGCCCTAGCCGCCATTAAACAGAACCTCAAAATTCCCCTCTTTGCTGAGGACACAGCGGCAGGAACCAGAGACAGGAGAGCAATCTGGGGGGAAGCATATGATAAATCCCAGACATCAGGTGAAAGGCCTCAAACACCTGACCCTAGAAGGGTTGGAGGAGACCGCACGACCACCAGATATGGAGCATAGAGCCCCTCTCTATCCCACATATCCAACAAGCATCTGACACTCCAGGGTCGAGCCTGTGTAGGAAAGTGGGGCAACGTTACCAGCGTGTTAAAATTTTATAGTTCCGTTCCTGAGCAGCACATGAGACCGTCATTTTGTGGGTGAGTACAAACATTTTTTGACTATCAGTCTCAGATAAGGTGATGTGAAGGTCTCTCTCCCAAGCCTCCATGAATCCAAGAGGGTCGGACAACAACCCAGCCAGGACCAGACCATAAAACATGGAGGCCACATGGGACGGGCCCTCAGATGAAAGCATCGTCAACTCAAATGGTGTCGGAACCCCCAAGGAGATCCCTGAGAGATAATCTCGGATCTGGGCGAACTCCATCCATGAGAACGACACCCCCCTGGTCTGGCCCCGGAGCCCCTCCACACCAGCGAGCCCCGCCAGTCTGTCCGCAACCTGTCCCAGGCATACCCGATCACGTGCTGACCAACACAGAAAGGACTATCTAGTCATCGCAGGGGGGAATGTGGGGTTGTCAAACACAGGACTCAGTCCACCCGGTCTGGAGGTCAACCTCAGTTTGCAGTTAATCTTGTCCCAATGTCTTATAACCGTCTGGTGAGTGGGACCCATTCCGTCACAGAGGGACGCGAGGTCTTTTCAAGCCAGGGGAGCCAATACAGAGACACAGGAGAAAGGAGACCCTCCACGGTTACCCATTGTTTATGGGCACTATTAAACCTCCAGTCCACTAGCCTAGAAAGCAGAACCGCATGATAATATTTTTTTTAAATCAGGGAGGCCCACCCCCCCTTTCTCTTAGGTCTAGTTAAATAGAGAAACGGATCCGTGGTCTCCTGCTCCCCCAAATAAAGTTGTTAACCGCCGACTGTAGACGTCTGAAAAAACTATCCGGGATATTTATCGGGGCAGTTTGGAAAAGATATAAAAACCGAGGTAGAACGTCCATTTTAATGACACTCATGCATCCAAACCAAGAAAGTCGAGGTTTATCATATTTGGCCAAGTCCAGTATCGTCCTCCTCAAAAGCGGAGCATAATTTAGCTCAGATTTCACTCAACTCTGTGGGAATCAGTACACCCAGATATTTTATTGCAGAGGTTTTCCACTTAAAAGAGAAGGACGCCTGGAGTCGCGACACTAGGTCACCAGACAGGGATATATTGAGTACCTCTGTTTTTGAGTAATTAACCTTGAAATTCGAGATGTCCCCAAACTTCCAAAATTCCCTGATGAGCACCGGGAAAGCTATGAGTGGATTGGTAACATACAAAAGCAGATCATCCGCATATAGTGGTAACTTAAAGTTATGCTGACCAATCTGTACTCCAATATCCGGTGATCCACGGAGTGCCACCGCTAAGTGCTCCATGGCAATGACGTAAAGTAGAGGGGATAGAGGACAACCCTGTCTGGTGCCATTGTGTATAGCGATGGGTGTCGAGAAAATGCCATTTATTTTAAGTCGTGCCGTGGGGCCCTGGTACAAAGCAAAAATCTTATCAAGCATTCTAGTCCCCAACCCCAACTGTGGTAAAGATGCTCTCAGGAAAGGCCAGCCCAGGCGATCAAACGCCTTCTCCGCGTCAATGGATAGCAAACAGGCTGGAACCCTTCTTGTGCGCAAATATAAAGTAAGGAGCAAGATTTTCACCATGTTATGTTTAGCCTCCCTACGCTGCACGAATCCCACCTGGTCATTGTGTATGACCTTGGTGAGAGCTGGGCCCAGCCTGTTCGCTATGATCTTTGCATAAATTTTCACATCGACGTTAATGAGGGAGATGGGTCGATAATTAGCACACATGCTCTGCTTATCTAAGGCCCTCACAGCCTATAATCAGCTTTTTATTGCCTGCCTAACTGCATCTACATGAAAGGGAAGACTGGCCTCCGTTCCCAGGCACCCCGGGAGCCTGCAGCGGGCCTTGGAGGAGCAGGTATCACTAAATACCTGGCAGCACCCAGCCGCACAGGAAAAAGACCCAAGCCTGCAGCAATGGCGGCGGGGGCCCTGCTCCCTCACTCCCTCCACCTCAGGGGAAGCGATCCTCATTGAATGCAGGGGCTCCTCGCAGCAGCTCTGGCACTGCTTGTAAATCTACAGCTGCAGACAGGACCCAGGACTTATCTGTGACAGGGGATGTGATTAAGAAGAACGCAGGGGGCCAGAGACTTGAGGGAAGCAGCCGAAGTGAGAGTTAATTTTCCTCCTCCTCCCCTCCCTCCTGTCCCAGCCAGCTTGTTCAGGGGTGAAAACTCAGAGCATTATGCTCCCTCTACTGCTTCTACCTTTCTGTCCTAGGGGCTTAGAGGATCCCCACAATTTGCAGGAGCTGTTCACACTGAGGGTGACCCCCTCTAACAGCAGACCCATGCCTAATTTGTCTCCCATAGAAGTGGATCTACAGGGCGATCAGCAGCTCTCCCCCAAATGTGTGAGTGCAGAGACCTTTGCATACCTCCCCATGGATGCTCTAGACCTCACAGCATGGCTGAATGCTATCCCCACCAAGATAGACATGGAGGGCTACATACAGAGGTTGGAGGCAGTGTGTAGAGGGGAGCTGGGGACCCTCAAGTAAGATGTGTCTACCCTCCACACTAATGTTACTACATTGGAGGCCACAGTGGAGAGGCTCTCCTCGCAAGTACAGTCTCGGCAGCAGCTTCTAGATCTCCATTCAAACAACTTTCACCTATTGCTGGATATGATGGAAGAGGCGGAACAATATTCGGCTCCGTGGTCTCCCGGAGTCGGTTGCACCACGTGATCTAGAGTCGGCCCTTCATGGTATCTTTAATTCCTTGCTGGGAAGAGAAGCGGATATGCACATTGAGATTGATAGAGCCCATCGATCTCTGGGTCCCAAAAACCCTGATGCTGCCAGACCAAGGGATGTCATCTGTCGCATCCACTATTATAATATTAAAGACGACGACATGTCTAAAGCCAGGGATCATGATTCCATTGACTTCAATGGATCGGAAATCTTGCTATTGGCTGATCTCTCACCCTAGCTAAGAGACGTGCACTACGCCCCCTACTGGAAGCGCTTAGAGAGAGACATATTCCATACGGCTGGGGATACCCCTTCCAGCTCCAAGTGAGGAGAGAGGGGAGATGATTGTACTGAGATCACCGGAGGATCTGCTGGACTTCATTTCTGCCTTAGACTTGCCATTGATGGAACTAGGTGAATGGCCGCAACTGTCCAGTTTTGGCCTACGGGGTCTGTGACGTACTGGCGGTCCCTCTGTTGGACCTTTGAATAAGAGGCAAATGAGTTGGCGTCGCCAACGAAGATCTTCTGGTCGTCCTGCGGACACTTGATTTTCAACAATACCTTGAAAGTTTGAGGTATATTTTCCCCTTTTTTTGGGGGGGGGGTGTTTTTTGGTTGTCCTACCCCTCCCGCGGGAGCTGTGAGTCAGGACACATGACTTTTGTGGGCTCCAGCAGAATCTCTATATGGTGAAGTTATAAACAAGGTTCTCAGAACTTTTGATCTTTTGCTGTTCGCTTTAAATGGGGGAGGAGGGGAGTTTTGTTTACAGTTAAGCTGTGCTAATTGTTCTATGCTTTGATTGGGGACTCATATGCGTGAAACATGGAGGGTTAATATTAACACGTGTATATACATATATGTACTTCCTAACTAGCCTCAGTTCACGCTCCATTGATGGGGCCTAGATATCTATACATACTTACCCTCCACTATTAAGGTCCTTGTTAGTAATTGTCCAGGAGGGCTTATGGCATTTGTATTTTTTGTGTTATGTTGGCTGCGGGGGCCGAGCTGGTTGCTCGGTGTCCGACTACTTACCACCTTGGGCGTGTCATTGACACACTTGTTCATCGATTTCTCTGACTCGTTACGTTTACACTGAACCTGGTGGCTCAGAGCCTCCTGGTTCCTCAGACAGACTACTGTTCTCTGTCTGATCAAGTTTCTAATTTCTTCTTTTTTTTTTTACGTACTTTTCCTCTTCTCTACTTAATCCCTACCTCTTTTTTCCCTTAACGCTATCCCTTTCCCTTTCATTTTCCCTCCCCCCCCATCCACCTCTGTTTGTCCTGGTATTGACTGTGGGATAGGACCTGGGGTTCTGATGGCAAATCTGCAGCTCTCTTCCCTGAACGTCAGGGGATTCAATGTCCCAGAAAAATGTTCGAAAGTGTTATATCATATGCACAAGAAGCGGGTAGATGTTCTCCTTCTTCAGGAGACGCGTTTTAAGACGGATAAGATCCCTGCTCTTGGTCATAGATATTACACACAATGGTTCCATGCTAGTAATCCAGAGACCAAGTCGAAGGGGGTTAGCATAGCATTACATAAAAATCTACAGCCTCAGGTGTTGGCCTCTAAGTCAGACCCAAACGGCAGATTCTTGTTTGTCAAGATTAGAATTATTAATGACACGTTTACCATAGCTAATTTCTACCTGCCTAATCAGGACCAGGCTCGGACATGTAGACGTTACCTTCGCGATCTCGCTGCATTTGCAGAGGGATATGTGATGTGATAGCGGGGGAAGACTATAATATGGTGTTGGACCGTGCCATGGATTCCTCCTCGGGCGGGTCGTCTGTGCCCCCTTCGCAACTGGAGAGCCTGAAACGCGTGTTGACAGACCTACGACTGGTAGATGCCTGGCGGATCATGCACCCCACGGACAGAGACTACATCTATTTTTCCACAGTCCACAATTCCCATAGTCGGATTGATTATTTTTTGGTGAGCCATGGTCTTTTGTCTTTTGACCTACAGACAAGAATTGATGTAACAATCTGGTCGGACCATGCTCCGGTGATGATGTCTCTGCGGCTACCGGGCTCGTCCAGGGGGGAGTGGACCTGGTCCCTGAACCCTGGATTGTTGAGCGATCCTTCTTGATAGAAGCTGAGCTAAACGGCTTCATTCAAACAGTTTACATCTACTGTAGCCAGGATAAAACAGCAAGCAGAGCAATGAGGTGCCTGGATGTCGGACACTCGCCTATCTGCTACTGATTACCTATGTGGTATGTAGGCCAGATACCGATACCTGTGAAACCACATTAACATAACATTGAAACGGAGGGCGTGCTTGGACATGGAGCTGTGAAGACACACTCTCCTTAGGGAGATCTCCTAGGTACTTAGGCAAAATGCGTACAGTACCTGTCCCAGTCCAGCTTGCTGATCGCTTCAGCATTAATAACTATGAGGAGAGATGATAGGATCGGAGCTGGAGGAACTCGTACCAGCGTATTGGCTGGGATGGTGAGCGACTTTGTATCCTCTCGAAAGTGTGTATTTCGCCTTGGTGTAGTATCTGCCCCAGGCGTAAGTCCTCCTCATTTGTCCGGCACAGGAAGGAGTTCCTGTTTGTCCCCGGTGGGAAGTCTTGGTTTGAGAAGAGGGGGGTGAGTGGGCCCATTGTCTCGCCCACTGGGGATCCCTTAACGTATGACTGCCAGATTTTTAATGTACTTTATAGTAAGGTCGTATGGGGTGCCGATCTGTTTTAGATCTAGGGGGTTTATCCAAGGGCGGTTATGTTTTCCTGTTCCAGGGCTATCCATTGCTTGGCTTATTATTTGAATTGACAGTAGAGTAGTCGTGTCATCGAGGTTGCGAGGAAGTAGTTGAAGAAGTCGGGTAGTCCCATTCCGCCCAGTTCGGCTGGGGCTGTCGAGGTCTTCATGCTCACTCTAGGTTTCCCTCCTTTCCATATGAACCTCCCTGTGGGAGTTTGAAGTTTAGTGAAGAAGTTTGTGTGGACGTATGGGGATTGTTTGGAAGACGTATAGGATGCGGGGGAGTATGTCCATCTTAATGACATTCATCCTTTCCATCCAGGACAGTTGGAGGGTGCTATAGGTGGCTGTTTGTGTTTCAAGTTGGGATAGGAGGGGTTGGTAGTTGAGTGTAAAGAGTTTTGATGGGGCAGACGGTATGTGTACCCCTAGGTATTTGATGGCCTCTGCTTTCCACTTATAGGGGAAGTTGGCTTTCAGGGTGGAGGGGTAGAGTTATGTTTAGTGCCTCTGATTTGGTGTAGTTAATTTTAAAATTGCTCAGGGAGCCGAAGGTTTCAAATTCCTTCAGTAGTGATGGGATCAAGATCCTCGGTTGGGAGATGTAGAGTAGTAGGTAGTCAGTGAACATCGCCAGTTTGTGGTGAGATGTGTCTGTCTGTAGGCCATGTATGTCGTCGTTGCCCCTGATGGCGTTGGCTAGGTTTTCCATGACTATCACGTAGAGGAGGGGTGAGAGTGGGCACCCCTACCTAGTCCCGTTTCTGATGTTGAAGGGGGCTGAAAGGGTACCGTTTACCCTTACCCTGGCGGAAGGGGTGGAGTAGAGGGATAATATTTTGTGTAAGAACTTGGGCCTAGGCCCATCTGCACTAATGACTCCTTCATGAAGCCCCAGTCGACCCTGTCAAAGGCCTTTTCATAAGATGCTGAGGGGTATTTTGTGTTCTCTGGCTTTGTTGATCAGGAGCAGGGTCTTAATGGTCTTGTCCCTAGCTTCCTGGCCTTTAACAAAGCCTACTTAGTCCATTTTGATGGTGGGAGGGAGTAGGGGAGCCAGGTGGTCTGCTAGGATCTTGGAGTACAGCTTTACGTCGACATTTAGGAGGGAGATCTGTCTGTAGTTGGTTGCTACCGTGGGGTCTCGTCTAGGTTTGGGAAGAATACTTATATGTGCTTCTAGTGATTGTGTGGTAAAGTCAGTGCCATCGGAGATGGAGTTAAAGGTTGCCCGCAACTGGGGTGTCAGTTGGGCTTGGAGCGTTTTATAGAAGGTCGGGGAGAATCCATCTGGGCCGGGGCATTTGAATGTTGGGGTGGATTTAATGGCCGTTTGGATCTCCTGTTTGGTTTTCCCGGCTTCTAGTGCCGTGATGTCCGTTTCCCCTAAGGCAGGGATTGCCGTGGATGTTGCATAGTTATGTATTTTCCGTTGTAGCTTGTCTAGCACCATGTCTGAGAATTTCCCTTTAAGGTTGTGTAGGTTTTCGTAATATGTCCGGAATACCTCCAGGATTTCAGAGGGGTTGTATGTCTCTGACCCGTTGGTGGTCATAATTTTGGGGACATAGGTGTGGTTCGTCCTTGGGTGGAGTAGGCGTGCTATTGGGCGCCGCATTTGTTGGATACCCTGTAGTAGTAGCATTTGGTTTTTTCTGTTTGTCTTTTAAAGGTTTGGTGTAGTATTTCTTGGAGTTCCTGTCGTTTTAGGGTGAGATCCGCGTATGTCTGTCGTGCTAGTGTCTGTTTGTGGGCCGTCTCTAAGCTATGGATTTGGGAGAGGAGATCAGTGATCTTTTAATTTCTATTTCTCTTGAGTCGGGCCCTGTGTTTTATGAGTGTGCCCCTCAAGCAACACTTAAGAGCCTCCCATTTGATGGCCTCTGTGGTAGGGTCATGTTTATGGGCCTGGGTGAATGTCTCGATATCATTCTTCAGCTCTGTCAGGCATGTGTTGTCTTTCAGGAGGTTACCGTTGAGTCTCCAGGTTCATGGTCTTTGAGAGGTGTCCGGCAGAGTTAGGGTCAGGAACGTCGGGGCGTGGTCTGATAGGAGAATGTCCCCAATACGGGCCGTGGGGTTCCAAGTAAGAGTGCCGTGGCTCACCAGGAACATGTCTATGCGGCTATAGGAGCTGTGTACGTGGGAATAGTATGTGTAGTCTTTCCCATGGGGATTGAGGATCTGCCATACATCGATGAGTTGGAGGGTGTGGAGGAGTTTTTTGAAGGCTCTTAGTCGTGTGATCGGGATGGCACCCCTGCCTGACGTGGAGTCTAGGGTGGGGTCTATGGTAAAGTTGAAGTCGCCTCCAATTATCGTTGTCCCTTCGGAGAATTCAGCGAGTCGGAGTAGGAGTGCCCTGCCAACCTTGGTTTGGTCCCTGTTAGGGAGGTACCAGTTGACTACTGTAAGGGTAGAGTTGGCAGTGCACAGTTTTTTCTAAGTAAAAAGCCAGTTCAAAGACCTGGTTAACCGGAGTTTAAACTAGTTTTGAATTGTCTTTTCAAAGAACAGTCTCAAAAAACATGAGTGATCCTCCTGATGACACTAGTCTCCCAACACAGAGGAGCGATGGATTGATTTAAATTTTCTAAAAATGTATTTTTGTATTATAGGAGAAGAAAAAGAAGTCGCACTCAGAGCTTCTATAAACAGCGGTTCTTTATTGTGCTTCTGTGCACACAGCAGGTGGTGGCATGCGGGTGGGAGGATGGGGGGCACGACGTTTCGCGCCGTATAAGGCGCTTCAGCAGGTTAGTCCTCAGAGTGTATTGTTGCACTAGGCAACTTATACACCCCCACTGATGACGTCACAAACTTAATTAGTGAACATGTGTGAAGTTAAGATTATGGAGCTGAAACCAAAACAGCTCTTAAAGTGACAGTGCAATTAAGTGATCAAAGTGCATTACATACATACAGTACAGTACTATGTGCTTATAATAGGAGGCAGGAGAAAACGTGTGTATGTGAGGAGAAACACCACAAATAAGAATTCTGATTCAAAGAAGAAAAATAAGAACAAGAAAGGATTCTGGACCACTGATTCGGACTCTAGTGGTTCTGAGGCCGTGGCCGGTCGTTCTATACCATCAGGACTCGCTTTCATGGATGATCGTAACCCTACCCCGGTGGTCCCTTTAGGAGGAAGACTAGGAGGGGGAGAGGGAGGAGGAGGGGAGGGGGTAACCCAGGGCAACATGAGAAAACAGGTGTCATGGAATTAACCCCTTCAGCGCCCTCTGATAATACGACTGTGATCAACCTGACTGATAAATCTGTCTGTACATTTGATATCTGCCCTTAAAAAGGGTCTTAACTGCATTCCTGAAAGTTTTAATTTTGTTGATTTTAGGGTAGATCTTTATAAGTCAACCAGGAAATTACATCTGTATAAGCATTTTGAAAGCCAGAAAGAATTAGGTGGAAAAGAAAAAAAAAACAGTAAATCTAATAAAATTGGACCTTTGGGGTTCAACCCCCTCAAGTCCAATCTGAACGAAATTGAAAATGACGCAAGGACGTTGGTGAGTATCACTAGTAAAAACACAGTGGAGGCTCCCATAGTCTCAAAAACAAATGAGGGACCCTTCACGGGAGGTCTGAAGTCAACCGTCTTCCCCCCTACTGTCCAGGGTAATGTGATTGATCTATTTCAGGATCAGGTGGCTAGGGAGGTTGAATCATTGATTTATTCTGAGACCCCAAAAAATCTATCTAAAAAGGAATGGGAAGCTCTCAAAGAATTGAGAACATGGGAGGACGTTATAGTCCGAAAGGCAGATAAAGGGGGTAATGTAGTCTTGTTGAAAAAAACTGAGTATGTAGCAGAAGCATATAGACAGTTGGCTGATGAGGTTACTTATCAACCCCTCACGTTCGATCCTACACCAAGGACCAAAATAAAATTAAGATCTATGTTAAGCAGAGCAATTTGCTCGGGTGCGTTGACTGCAAAAGAAGCCGAGAAGGTGTTCCCTGAGTTTCCGTGCAAAGCTCACTGGTACTACCTGCCAAAAATCCATAAATCATTGGACGCACCGCCAGGTCGACCGATCGTGTCAGGAGTAGGTTCAATTACTGAACCACTCTCACGATGGCTCGACTGGCAGTTGCGTCCTCTGATGAAGGAAATCCCCTCTTATTTAAGAGACACTAGTGCTTTTATAGAGCTACTGGGAGGTATCGATTGGCGGGATGGATTTAAATTGACGTCAATCAACGTGGATAGTCTATATACCAGGATTCCACAGAAACTCGCCATTGATGCAGTGAGGGAAACTTTGAACGCTACTGATAAACCCAAGGAATTGCAGGACTTCATTCTGGAAGCCCTGGAGTTTGTATTAACTAACAACTCTTTTCAAGTTTGGGAACCAGTGGTTTACCCAGCGCGTTGGGACCTCGATGGGTACACCAGTGGCCTGCACCATGGCAAATATTTTTCTGGGCTTTTTTGAAAATAAATATATCTATTCATCACAAAATCCGTACCTAAAATTTATTAAAACCTATTATCGGTACGTGGATGATGGTTTCTTGGTGTGGGATGGCGGAGAGGAGGTACTCTTGGAGTTTAACTACTTGAACAGTGAAAATGAGATGAACATGAAATTCTCCTCAGTGCTAGGCGGAGATGTTCTGGAGTTTCTGGCAGGGTGGATTTGATTTAAATCTAACTGATTTAAATCACGATTTAAATCACGATTTAAATAACTAGTCAGTAAGGCTTGATTTAAATCAGTGATTTAAATCAAAGTTTCTACCTAAACTAGTTCTTGCTACTTTTACATGCAAGTAGATGAAGATTTTTAGAATCACTTTTTATATTACTTTTTTCTCCCCAGTTTAATGGGTTAATCATTCATATTTGGACACCACTGTTCTGTTGTACTTAGGAAGGAGAAAAATAATCCTGACCTTAATAACAATTTAAATAGATTTATTCAACTGAAACAATAACAACATTACAGCATAAGTTATTTGCTTGAACAAACATCCATGTTTGTTAACTAATTTGGCTAAACAAAATATATATATATTTTAAGAAACTTGACTGTCAGCCCAGCTGACACATGAAAAACTTAAATACTACTGTCCCTGCAGTCCTCTGTAGCTCACTTGTCGTCATCTTCATCATCATCTTCTTCTTTGTTCCTATTCATAATCTGCAAAAGAAAAACAAGCTTTCCTGCTTTATTGGGTCCCAACCGATTTCTCAATTTATATATTCAATCGGATTTTATTGAACAAAGGGGAAGGGAACAAAGGGTAACTTAAAAATACCAACAAACATACAGACAGTTGGAACATGTCTCCTAGTGATAACACTGTATATCAAATTATTAACATACATCAGTAATAAGTGTTGATACAAAGTTTCTTCGCGTATAGTGTATTTTAGTAATAGCATAACGTTATATAAAAGCTTCATCATGAATTTCTGTAACAATTACCAGCATTGAGTTCGCAGAGAAGATAAGAACTATTAGTTATAGCTCATTCGTAATATGTCGTATACTTCTATGTTTAGGAACATCTCTCTAAAGACCTCCAATCAATTATGCAGTTAAATTC
This sequence comes from Allobates femoralis, assembly GCA_033576535.1. Classification (NCBI taxonomy): domain Eukaryota; kingdom Metazoa; phylum Chordata; class Amphibia; order Anura; family Aromobatidae; genus Allobates; species Allobates femoralis. The sequence continues at coordinate 139,132,758 of JARQOC010000011.1, forward strand.
GTCGCTAGGCAGGTTCCTATTGATTATATCTGAGTGAGCTATTTTGAGATCTTATTGTTTATGAAATACATACAAAGAGGGAAGAGTAGTAATAGGGAAAGAAAAGAAGAGGAACAAACAAAAAATAAAAAAAATAGTTAGTAAGAAGGGAGATCTAAGAGTCAGAAAAAAGGGCTCTCCCCTAGGTTCCCACCACCCCACACAGTAGCACCAGGAACCAACTCAGTAGGGCCATCTTATCGATCAGCTATCTAGAGAATATATCTCTGAAACCTGGGGAGTCCAGGAATAAGACCCAAGGGCTCCATATCCTCAGATAATTATCCCTAGCATCGGTGACTTCCGCCGTTAGCTCCTCCATTCTGCGGATTTTTCCCATTTCCTCTAACCATTCAGTCAAAGTAGGGGTATGGGAGGTCTTCCAATGTCTCGGGACAACTGTCCTAGCTGCTGTTAGACAAAATCGGAGTAGGTCTGACTTCTGGGATTTTATCGATCCAGGAAGAACAGACAACAAGGCCATACTGGAGAAACTGCCAATTCCTGTCCACCCATTTCCTTGTAGAAGTTGAACACTGAGTTCCAGAATGGCTTTATTTTGCTACATTCCCAGTATATCCCTGAGGAAGGCGCCAGGTGGAGCGCTGAAACATGTTGGAGAATAAAGATAAAGCTTGAAATAACTTCCTGCATCCCAGGTGATTTCTTTGGTACCCGGTGGCGCGGACTGTCACACACCTTTTCCCAGTCTTCCTGAGAGTCTTCCCACTGCGAGTGGTTGGTGGAGGTCCTGCAGCAGCCGGTATTGATTGTATGCCTTCAAGCCAGTTGTGGGTCATCACAACTGGAATAGGTGAGTGGTTTTGACAATATACCTCTCATCTTTTAGTGTCTGAGTGATAGGGCACTATTGCGCCTCTTGTTCCCCCTTCCTATTTTATATCTCCAACAACTGTCAGGCGTGGAGGGGAAAGCGGCATCTAAGTTGACGGGGCATTAGTACCATTTAAAATTTCTCTCCTGGGCCAAGCAAGCCATTGACATCTTATGAGTGTAGAGACAGGCCCTTTTCCACTCCTCTCCTGTCAGCTCTTCTCCCAACTCAGTCTCCCATTTATCAAAGTACTTAGGTTTATCCTCTGGATCTTTATTGTTTAGAGTAGCATAAATGAGAGAAACTAGATGTGTAGGGGGGCACTCCTGTGTGTATATGACCTCAAACTGTGAGTGTTGAGCTGAGAAATTACCTTCCCGTCCCATCTTAATCACATATGACTGTAGTTGAGCATCCTCCATCCAAGATCTTCCGCTTTCACAATCTGTCACTATTCTGTCAGACCTTGATCTTCCCTCACCTAGAACTTGGTACATTCGGGGATCATCTTCAAGTTTCCATTTCAAGAACGAAGTAGCCTGCAAAGCTGGGGGAACGAGGGGTTTTTGAAGAGTGGAGTAAGGGGCCCCAATTGTTTGGTCAGTATACCCTTCCTAGCTTCAATATCCCATGTTTTAAGAGTTGTCAGAATGAAATGGTTATCTGAGTCAATCTTGGGTCTATCAATTGGCCTTAGCCAGGGCAGGTATCTAAGGGGAACCTCTATGTTTCCCTGCTCCAGTTCCACCCACTGTTTGGATTTGTGATGGAATTGCCAGTCGAACATTCTCATTAAGACTGCGGCCTTGTAGTATGTCCTAAAGTTAGGTAGCCCTGCACCTCCCTGTTGCTTATGTCGATAAAGATTTTTAATGCCTATTCTAGGTCGGCGACCACCCCATATAAATCTTGTGAGAAGGGCTTTTAAGCGATCAAAAAAACAAGTAGGGACGTCTATTGGAACCGTCTGAAACAAAAACAGGAACCGCGGGAGTACGTCCATCTTTATCGCATTGATGCGACCAAACCATGAGATACCCCTTTTATCTATTTCTGTATGTCCGCAGAGGTTCTCTGTAGTAAGGGAAGATAGTTTAACTCGTACCACCGAGATGGGTCTCTAGGAACCAAGATCCCCAAGTATTTGAGGGCTTCGGTCTTCCATTTAAATGGATAACTCTCCATCATTTGTGTTCTATCGTTCTCCGTGAGGGAAACATCCATGGCCTCTGTTTTGGCTATATTCACTTTGAAATTACTCAGTTTTCCAAATTCCTCAAACACTTTTAGTATAGAGGGAAAGGACGTCCTAGGCTGAGTGACACAAAGGAGGAGGTCATCTGCAAAAAGAGCTGACTTATACGATTTTGCATTCCATGACAGGTCCTTGATGTCTGGGTTTTGTCTTATTGCATTCGCTAAATGTTCCATTATAATTACATAAATCAAGGGGATAGGGGGCATCCCTGTCGTGTCCCGTTCTTAATTGGGAATGCATCAGACAGTCCTCCATTTGCTCTAACCTTCGCAGTTGGTCCTCTATAGAGAGACATTATCTTGTTTATAAAGCATTCACCCAGTCCCAGTTGTATCAAGGAGGCCCTCATAAATCTCCAGTTAACACGGTCGAAGGCCTTTTCAGCATCAACCGATAGGAAACACATCGGGATCTTCAAGGCCCTCGACCGTGTCATTAGCAGCATTATTTTGTTTGTATTGTCTCTGGCCTCCCTTCCTTGTATAAAGCCACCTGGTCACCGTGGATCACAGAAGGGAGGAGAGGAGCCAGTCTGTTGGCCAGTAATTTGGAAAACATTTTGACGTCAATATTGATCAGCGAAATAGGTCTATAATTAGCTGTCTCGGTATGATCTTTTCCGGGCTTAGGTATTACGCTTATGTGTGCCTCTAGGGACTGGGGAACCCACGGGTCATCCGGGGATATTGAATTAAAAACCCTCGTTAAAAATGGTGTGATCTGGGAACCGAATTGTTTGAAAAACTTCGCTGTATAACCGTCGGGGCCTGGGCTCTTCCCTCCCGGAGAACTTCTTATGGCCTCTGTCACTTCCGTCTCAGAGAATTCTGCGTCCAAGGAGTCAGCGTCATTGGGTTTTATGGTCGGTAGTGCTGTCATCTCAATGTATTCTTTAATCCTCTCCTCTACCTGTACCTGGTCCATATCGTCATAGTGACTTTTAATGTCGTATAGTCGACTGTAGTAGCTACTGAGAATTTGTAAGATATCATCTGGGTTCTGAGTCATTTCCCCGGTCGGTCGTCTAAGTTGGGGAATCTTACCCGGAGTACCCCTAGGGTGTAATAACCGTGCCAATGGTCTACCACATTTGTCACCATATTCGTAAACAAACCTATGTAGTCTCTCTTTACCCCGTAGATATTTTTGATCGATCAGGTGTCTCAACTCGTCTCTGGCGATCACCAGTTCTGCTAGCGTCTGTTGTGACAGAGACTGCTTATGGGCACATTCCAAGGCCGCTATTTTCCCGGTAAGGGAGTTAATCTTTTCCCACCTTTCTCTCTTAAGCCTGGAGCCGTGTTTCACCAAGACTCCTCTAATCACACATTTCAACGCCTCCCACTGTGTTGGGAGAGGTGTGGGGTCATTAGCATGGACTTCTAGAAACTCAGAGATATTTGTTTGAATCTCAGAGCTGCATATCGTATCATTAAGAAGGTTATCGTTTAACCGCCATGTCCATTGTTTTTTGTGTCCCCCCGGCAGTTGCATGCTACAAAAAATGGGTGCATGGTCCGACAGACAGATTTGACTTATGGATGCCTGAGCTCCCCAAGTCCAAGACCCTCTGACTCACCAGTATCATGTCAATTCTGCTATAGGTCTGGTGGGCAGAGGAAAAAAAGGTGAAATCCCTATCTTTAGGGTGAAGGGCCCGCCAAACATCCACTAAACCTAAATTTTGTATTGATCGCCTAACCATATTCAGCTTGGATCTAGGGAGTCCCCGCCCCCTGGGGCATTACTCATAGGTGAGTCTAGGCTGAAATTAAAATCCCCTCCCACCAACAAGATCCCCTCAGAGAATGAGGCCAGTTTCTCCAGAAGTGCCACGCATTTGTCTAATGTAAAAGAAAAGAGAAGGAGCGCAAATGTGAAGCACCTCAGGGTAAACCGTATTGCAGGGAAAGCGGGGTTTCCACTCACCTTGTGGAGTTGTACTGGCTGGGTACAACTCCAGTGATGGCCTCCTGTGGAGCAATACCAAACAGGGCGTCCCCGAGAAAATCCTCGTGCCAGGGAGAGAGCAGCGTCACTTCCACCGGTCACGTGATCCAAGGCGGTGACGTCAGAAAGGTCCTAGTAGTCCTCCAGACTTGGATAAACAGGTTCTTTTTATAAACGATGCCTCTCTTACAAAGCTGCTGAACCGCACGGTCCCTCAGAAGGGAGAGAAGTGCACAGGAAAAAATAGTTGCGGTTCTGATAGCGCTAAGGAAGGAGGGCAAGGGGAAATTGTTATGATGAACAGACCTTTATTAAAAACACGGTCCCTCAAACTCCGCTACGCGTTTGACGTTACCGTCTTCATCAGGTGATTCCACCTGATGAAGACGGTAACGTCGAAACGCGTAGCGGAGTTTGAGGGACCGTGTTTTTAATAAAAGTCTGTTCATCATAACAATTTCCCCTTGCCCTCCTTCCTTAGCGCTATCAGAACCGCAACTATTTTTTCCTACGCATTTGTCTAATGGTCCATTGTTAGGGAGGTACCAATTAGCTATGGTAAAAATGGTAGAGTTTACTCTTATTTTCAAAAAGATATATCTCCCTTCCTGATCTATGACTGAATCTAGTACAGTGTGAGTCAAAGATTTGTGTACCGCTATAGAAACTCCACGAGATCGTGCCTCCGGGTTGGAGCTATGTAGCCATACGTTATATCGTCTGCCACCGATGCCAGGGATATGTCCACTCTTGAAGTGGGTCTCCTGTAGAAGCAATAACATAACATGTTGTTTATGCATTTCTTCCATTATTTGAACACGTTTTTGCGGGGTGTTAAAACCCCTAACATTATAGGAACATATTTTCAGTTGATCCATTATGAACTTTGCAGATCAATCTAGTTAGCTCATACGTCAACTAACCCAAACAATGGGAAGCCCCCGGTGACTGTAGGGGCGGTAAGGGTCCCCGGAGAGCGAGAGAGAAGAAAAAAAAAAAAGGGAGAAGAAGGGGAAAAGAGGGGGGGGGGGAGAAGAAAATAAAATAGAGAGGTAGAGTCAAGAAGTAAAAGAATATCAGAGACCTAGTCAGATATGTCTCTGATAATGTGTTGTATGTTATATCAAGCTTATACTTTAACTTGAATTATTGGGTAAAGTGTATCCCCATGCACCTGTGCTTTAGGGAATCCCTGGTTAGGAAAGGGCCTTCTACCGAGGAGCCCCCCGTCCCAGGCCATGAACTCAAATTCTGAGGTAGTCATCTTATATACTAACATGCGTGGTCTAGGCATAACCACATATCAATCTCTAAGTTTAATGAGGAGGGACTAATATTATAGCCCTTATTAACCGTCAAACAAGGCATACAGGAACATCCATACATTGGTACATCAACAGTACATCTGCAGAGAGCAAGAATAAGCCCTCACTCCTCCCCTCAAGAGGGAAAAAACACTGTATCGCATTAAGTAGGGAGTAAGTGTAAGGTAAGAGGAGAGAGGAGTTGGGTAGGGGACAGCAATGGGTCAGGAACAGGGGGGAGGAAAAATGACAAAGGCTACAGAAAGGACAATATAGCATCAATAACGTGCATATGGAGCAATAGTATTACGTATAATAACAAGACTGGCACTAAGGATCAATTCCTCTCATTGTAAAGACCATCTAACGGTGGGGTCTCAGTTCCTCACGTAGCCTTTGACCCCGGCGTACACCTCCCATTGGTCCCTGAAATCCTCCGCCAGCTCTCAACGGGAACTCCGGCCACCCATGGATGGACACAGGTGGGATGTCTAGTCCAGACGTGAAGGACGGAACATCTGCTGGAGAGCGAAGAATGTGCACTCGCCCTCCTTTTCTCACTTGAAGTTTAAAGGGAAATCCCCAGCTGTAGGTCAGGTCGTGATCTTTGATCATCTCCAGAAGGGGACGCAAGGCTCTCCTTTTTTGCAAAGTCAAACTCGACAAGTCAGGAAGGATGGCCACATTTCTATCACCATATCTGCACAACTTCCCATTTCTGATTTTGGTCATAATAGCTTCTTTAATAACATAGCGATGGACTCTACATATCATGTCTCGTGGCCACTCAGGATCTGCTGGTTTAGGGCCAAGAGCCCTGTGGGCTCTGTCAAGTTCGATAGTATTTGTGGGGGGGTCTCCCAGGATCTCGTTGAACAAAACCTGAAGCACCTCAGGGAGATCTCTAGACTCCACCGTCTCGGGTAACCCTCTTATACGTATATTGTTCCGTCGCCCTCTGTTTTCCCCATCATCTAGGGCTTCAACCAGGTGAGAGATCTGGCTGGATTGAGTTTGCAACATTATCTGCTGTGACCTACACATTTCTTCCAAAGCTGTTATTCTGTGGGCATGATCCTGGCCCTGAGTATCAACTCTATTTACTTCTCCTCTCAGGCAGGACAGTTCGCTCTTATAAGCTTGCTCTAGTCGGAACATCTGCTGGAGAGCGAAGAATGTGCACTCGCCCTCCTTTTCTCACTTGAAGTTTAAAGGGAAATCCCCAGCTGTAGGTCAGGTCGTGATCTTTGATCATCTCCAGAAGGGGACGCAAGGCTCTCCTTTTTTGCAAAGTCAAACTCGACAAGTCAGGAAGGATGGCCACATTTCTATCACCATATCTGCACAACTTCCCATTTCTGATTTTGGTCATAATAGCTTCTTTAATAACATAGCGATGGACTCTACATATCATGTCTCGTGGCCACTCAGGATCTGCTGGTTTAGGGCCAAGAGCCCTGTGGGCTCTGTCAAGTTCGATAGTATTTGTGGGGGGGTCTCCCAGGATCTCGTTGAACAAAACCTGAAGCACCTCAGGGAGATCTCTAGACTCCACCGTCTCGGGTAACCCTCTTATACGTATATTGTTCCGTCGCCCTCTGTTTTCCCCATCATCTAGGGCTTCAACCAGGTGAGAGATCTGGCTGGATTGAGTTTGCAACATTATCTGCTGTGACCTACACATTTCTTCCAAAGCTGTTATTCTGTGGGCATGATCCTGGCCCTGAGTATCAACTCTATTTACTTCTCCTCTCAGGCAGGACAGTTCGCTCTTATAAGCTTGCTCTAGTCGTGCAATGTATGACTCCATGTCCTCTCTTGTGGGGATAGAGGCCATCCTCGCCCTTAGGTCTCCCAATTCCTCCAGTACACTGACATTCTGTAGGTGGTCATCTGGAGGGGGCATCATCCCCAGGTTCTGCATAGTGGGGTGATGTCTGTGCCCTTCTAGGTGGGGAACTGCTGGGCTAGCTATGTCCATGTCTGGGGCTGTTCCACAGGCTTGCGCTCTCATTTCTTCTCCCTCATATCTCCCCTGGATCCGCTGGGCATGCTGGGTTACAGTACCTTCAGTGGGGGGAGAGCGTGGGTCTACCGTCCCTGGCTCTCTGTCCTCTACTGATGAGGGACCGGGTCTCCGCCATGTGCGATCCCCCTCCGTCACCTGGTGCCGTGGCTGCGAGACCGCTGCCTCCTCTGCGGATGCAGCCTGTCTGCTGCTGGATCCCCTAGTCTGAATGCCCTCCGGGCGGTGGTACCTCTCCTCGGGGCGCTGTCCGTCTCGCCTATGTTGCGGAGCTTCCTGCACGCCAGGCTCCACACCGCCGCTTCTCCTGTCTGTCGCGGCCATCTTGGGTAGCGCGTTTTTGGCGGGAATCTTTTCCTTCTTGTTGAAAAAGCGCTGTATGGTCGCTCCCGTGGTCCGTGGGGTCAGCGGTCCAGTGCCTGATTGTCTCCCCGACTTCCCCTTGTGCATGGCTATCCTTTGGCCGTTGATAGCTGGTTGTAAACCGCAGATATTAGTGCCTGGGAGCGGGAGCCAGATCAGCCCGCATCTTCACTCCTCCATAGCCAGGCCACGCCCCCCCCGGTTTCTCAATTTAGAATGAATGAGTCAAAAGGAAGAGAATATTCTTTCAACGCCTGCAGAAGAAGCTACTGCTGTTAAAAGTGAAATCATTGGATGGGCCTCCCATTGTCCTTGTTGGGAAGATGCCATTTGGTAAAAATGGTGAGCTTCCCTAGGTTGTTATATCCGCTACAGACCCTACCACTCCTACTGAAAAAAAAAGATGTGACAGAGTTGAACAGGATGTTTTCCACATTTATTTGGCGGGGAAAGAGACCCAGAATTGGGCTTCGGACACTAATGTCTCCTAGGGACTGGGAGGGATTAAATTTTCCCAATATCGGGGGATACAACCTTGCATGTATTTCAAGACACATCCTGGACTGGGTGAGAGGTTCGGGGAAATATTCAGATTATATGTTGGAGTCGGAGATATGCAAACCCTGGAGCCTGATATCTCTGTTACATACGCCAGGGGGACAATTACCCCAAATAATCAAAAAGTCCATGGTGTTCAGCGATACAATTAGCACATGGAAAATAGTGAGGACAGCAATTCAATTGCCGTGGAAGGTATCAAAATATCTTGACCTATGGGGATGTCCAGATTTTCCGCAAGGAAGCGATAATAAGTTTTTGAGAAATGGAAATCACAGGGAATACATACAGCCAGAGATTTATTACATGGAGAGGAGACAAGATGGTTATCTGGAAAGGAAATCCTGAATAAATACAATCTACCACCCTCACACATTTTCCAATACTACCAGATCAAACAGCGGATAATGAAATCATTAATAAATGTTAGGGCGGAATATGTGACCAATACCTGGGATGAGTTGACATCTTTAGACCACTCGGCGGTGGGCGTCTCCACCATACATTCAGTTTTGAGGACATACATACTCCCGCCAGGCACCAGAGACATGTACAGGGGTTGGAGGAATCAATTGGGTATTGAGGATATTGAACAAATAATAAGAAGGGGATGGAAAGGGATGAGGCAATACATACCAAATGAAAGGTGGAGAGACTCATACTTCAGGGTTATCCACAGAGCGGTCCTGGGATTTAGATTCTCTCCCAGAAACATACAGACAAGATGGATACAACAATGCCCCAAATGCCAACAGGACAAAACGGACATGTACCACGGGATATGGGAATGTGACACCACGCAGAAACTCTGGGAGGGAGCGAGGGGAATATTGACAGTCTTTGGGACAGAGGTTACCCCTAACACCACAAATATGGATATTTCAAGACAAAGAAACAACAACATTAAAGGGGGACGATATGCCACTGTTTCACCTGGTGGCAACTATCACATTAAGAGCTATATTGCGACATTGGCTGACCTCAGATCCACCTCGGACGTCAGAAATAATGACAGAATTAAAAAAAAAACATGTCAATGGAGAAACTATTAGCAGAGAAAGACAAAGAAAGAGATGCGGCCAGGTTTTTCTCCAGATGGAGAGGACTAATCGTGTCTCAGTTGTCAGCAGATGAGATCAGGAAGACGGTATGGCCTTTTAGATTAACCAGCTGGTACAATCTAGAGGAGTTAGGAGGAAAACTGGGAAAACTAAAATTGGACTAAATTATGAGACTTGGGTGGGGGGGGAGAAGGGGAGAGGGAAATAGTTTCATGATTGAAATCTGGATAGACATTGAAAATCATCTTTTATGTCTTCCTCTCGACTTGTCCCTCCTCTGGAAGTAATGGTAGCATGAGACCCCAGGAGGTAGGGGACTGAGATAGGGGGGTGGGAATTAGTTGGAATTGATAAACTTTGTAACCAAATGTATATGAATACCAAGCATTTGTATTCTTTGTTCTGTTTAATTGAAAATTCAATAAAAAGTATTTAACAAAAGTGAAATCATTACTTGAACAGTCTCTAAATCCAAGCGCTTAAGTGACTTCCACCAGTTTACTGGTGTGACCTTCCTTAAAATATCTTCAGCAAACATATATTTCTTGAATGGTTCCCCCTTAGCTCTGAAGTTTATTTTTCTGGTCATCATAATGGGAGACCCAGACAATGGGGTTTAGGGCACTGCCCTCCGGAGGTCACACTAGGTACTACAAGTTTGTAGACACCGCCCCCTCCGCTTATAAACCCCTACCGCAGGGAACATCCTCAGTTTTAAACTTAGTGTGCTCGGAGGATCACGCTTTGCTTGCACTTCACTGCATTCTCACTACTTACGTGATGGCGTCTGAAGACAAGGTAATAAGGTCCCAGTCGGGACCGGTGACAGCCTCCCCGCTCACCCTTAGTGGCACACGCTGGTGGAGGTACCGGAGGGCCTAGGGCCTGGACACCTGGTGTTCTCCCGGTACGCTGTTACACTCCTCTCCATCCCTCTCTGGGGGGCTCTGGTGAGTGGGAGATGGGAGCCTTGCACAGCTCCGCTCCGTCCGAGGCCTCCCTAAATGGTGCTTACAGACCGGACTGGAGCCAGCCCAGTCCGAGGCCTCCCTAAATGGTGCTTACACTCCGGACTGGGCTGAGCGGCCCAGTCTGAGGCCTCCCTAAATGGTGCTTACACTCCAGACTGGTGCTGCACCCCCGTCCGAGGCCTCCCTAAATGGTGCTTACAGACCGGACCGGCACTGAGGCACTCGGTGTCTCCTGTGTGCCTGGGGGTAGTGTCTGGCACTTTATGTGCTTCATGACACTCAGACCGCGCGTTACCCTCGGGTCCGCGGTTCTGCGGGTGTACCCTGTGCTGGGGTCACCCTGGCTGACCGCCCTGTGTGTCACAGGGGCTGAGGCCGTAGGCTGCAGATGTGTGACATGTAATTGCAGTCTGTGTACATTGTTTTTTACACTGTTTCCCGCCCTGCGGGCTCCAGCTCCCTCATGAGAAGGATGCTTGGAGGATGGGATGCAGCCCGTGCGGTGACGTCACCGCGGGGCGTGTGTGTGTGTTTCCCGCGTGTCTTCGGCGCCGCCCACAGTTTCTCTGTCGGCGGCCATCTTTACCCTCACTTCCCGGCTGGGAACTGTATGCAGCGTGCGTCTGCACTCCAAGAGGGGAGACCGGAAGACAGCGCGGAGGTCACACACACAACCGCTCCCTCATACCGCTTTACAGCGGTCGGTAAGCCACCGGGATCCCCGGTTTTATTGTCTGCAATTGGGCTTATCTACCCCTACTGTGGCCATGTCCTCAGCTGGGAAGCGTGCTGCTAAGGCGGCCGAGACCACCGTTACATGTGCTACGTGCAATGGAACACTGGTGGAGGGGTCCTGCAATAACTGTGGACGCCCAGAGGCCCGGGCTGCAACTACTGGGTCAGCAACCCCGGTGCTATACCCCGAGGTTCAGGTGATCTCAGGGCCTTGGGAGACTCAGAACAGGATCAATGAATCTCTGTTGTCTCAGCTGTCCTCCATGTCGCAATCCCTGGAGGCACTTAATAGGAGACTGGATAGCCCAGCTACTCCTTCCAGTTACCCCCGGGTGTCTCCCTCTTCTGCTGTGAGACCCCTTAAGCGGGCTCGTCGTGAGGCTTCACCCGAGCTCCAGACTCTCTCTGAGGGGGAGCGTTCCTCTGATGGTGAGGAAGATGATGGGGGTTCGACTTTCGGGTCTGTATCTGTGTCTGAACCACCAGATGGGGTGGAGGATCTGGTGTCCTCTATCAACGAGACCTTACGTCTCGTGACACCCCCTGAGGAGGTGACGGTGCACCCGAAGGAGGTCTATCAATGGCTGCGGCCGGAGGCTAGACCAAGTGGCTCCTTTATGGACCATACTAATTTTGGAAGGGTGATTAGAGCCCCCAGGTTACATCCTGGGCGGCGTTATGTCCGCAGACCCAAGGACAATCGCTTCCCCTTTCCCCAGGAGGTGCTTCAGGAGTGGTCGCAGTCCCCGAAGGTGGATGCTTCCATGACCAGGATTGCTGCACGCTCCCTTTTCTCTGCCTCTGATAGCTCCTCACTGAAGGATGCTACTGATAGACAGGTCGAGCATCTCGCCAAGTCTTCCTATGAGGCGGTGGGGTCGTCATTTGCCCCTAACTTTGCCACGGTCTGGACCTTACAAGCGATTACTACCTGCTTGGATGGTATCACTGACCTGGCAAGGTCCAGTCCAGAGGTCCTGGCACTTACCGAAAGGGCAAGGGCCTATGCGGACTACGCCAGAACGGCGACTCTGGAAACTGCTACTCGCTCAGCTGTGGCTTCGGCCAATGCTATAGCGATCCGCAGGTTGTTGTGGCTGCGTCTTTGGGACTCAGATGCCACATCTAAGAAGATTCTGCAGAATCTTCCTTTCGCTGGTGACAGGCTTTTTGGCACAGAGCTGGATAAGCTAATTAAGGATTCTGCTGAGTCTAAAATACCGCAGAATAAACCTAAGCCACGGTATACCGTTAAAAGGAACCCAAAACAGTGGTCCTTTCGGTCCAGCTCACAGTCATCAGCACCGTCCGCTCGCACGGACCGAGGGGGCAAGCCCGCTTCTCAGTGGCGCTCTAAGAGTCGTCCAAAGAAGCCGGCGGGGGCAGCAGCTGCCACCCCCAAACCCGCCTCTACATGACTCGCTCTCTCTTCCTGCCTCCCCACAGGTGGGGGGCCGCTTGTCTCGCTTTCAGAACGAGTGGCTACTTCACGTTTCAGATCAGTGGGTTCGAGACGTGGTCTCGCGAGGTTACAGGATAGAGCTGACGTCAAAACCGATATCCCGATTCTATCGGTCGGTCCCCTCCCCAGAAAAAGCTCAGGCCTTTTCTTTGGTGTTGGAGGGACTCCGCAGAGACGGAGTGGTGGTCCCGGTGCCTTCCAGGGAGAGGTTCAGGGGTTTTTACTCCAACCTCTTTATAGTCCCAAAGAAGGACGGATCCTTCCGCCCGGTTCTGGACCTGAAGTTGTTCAACCGCTACGTGCTGGTTCGGAAGTTCCGTATGGAATCACTGCGCTCAGTGATCGCGGCTGTGTCACAGGGGGACTTCTTGGCGTCCATAGATATCAGAGACGCTTACCTTCACGTGCCCATTGCACCGGCTCACCAGCGATGGTTGAGATTTGCAGTGGGGGAGGAACACTTCCAATTTGTGGCGCTGCCGTTCGGCTTGGCCTCGGCACCGCGGGTGTTCACAAAAGTGATGGCCTCCATGATGGCTCTCCTGCACGTGCAGGGCCATGCCGTCATTCCCTATTTGGACGACCTGCTGGTCAGGGCGCCATCGGAACACCTCTGTCAAGCGAGCCTGGATGTGACCATGCGGTCTCTGGAACAATTCGGTTGGCTACTCAATGTTCAGAAGTCAACCCTGGTTCCGACCCAGTCCTTGACTTATTTGGGCATGGACTTCAACACGTCCTCAGCCCTGGTGTCTCTGCCACAATCCAAACAGGTGGCGATCCGATCGGGAGTACAAGCGGTGCTCCTGTCACCACAATCATCCCTTCGTGGGTTGATGAAGCTGGTGGTTCGCATGGTGGCAGCGATAGAGGCGGTGCCGTTTGCACAATTTCGCCTCCGTCCTCTCCAGCTGGAGATCCTCCGCAGGTGGGACAAGAGGACGATCTCGCTGAATCGGCTGGTGACACTGTCACAACCGACCCGAGATTCCCTGCAGTGGTGGCTTCAACCACATCATTTGTCGCGGGGCCGGTCCTTCATAAAACCGTCTTGGTTAGTGGTGACCACCGACGCCAGTCTGAAGGGCTGGGGTGCGGTGTTCTTACACCACAGGGCCCAAGGCCTCTGGACTCTGTCGGAGTCGGCATTGCAGATCAACGTGCTGGAGATCAAGGCGATCTATCTAGCACTCCTGGCTTTTCAGAGATTCCTCTCAGGACAACCCATCCGGGTTCAGTCCGACAATGCGACGGCCGTCGCTTATATAAATCATCAAGGAGGAACCAGGAGTGCAGAGGCTCTGGCCGAAGTCCACCGCATCCTATCCTGGGCGGAGGACAACAACTGCCTGATCTCCGCAGTTCACATCCCAGGGGTCGAAAACTGGGAGGCCGACTATCTGAGCAGGCAGGGGATGGACGCCGGAGAGTGGGCCCTTCATCCAGACGTCTTTCGGGACATCTGCAGCAGATGGGGCACTCCGGACGTGGATCTGATGGCCTCACGGCTGAATCATCAGGTTCCGCAATACATGGCGAGGTCATGGGACCCCCAGTCGTTGGGAGCGGACGCCCTGATCTTGACTTGGTCCAGATTCAATCTACCATATGTGTTCCCTCCTCTGGCTCTGATTCCCAGGGTGCTGTGGAAAATCAGGTCGGAATGCAGGGTAGCCATTCTAGTGGCTCCAGACTGGCCCAGGAGGTCCTGGTATCCGGACCTGTGGCAACTGTCAGGCGGACACAGGTGGGCTCTTCCAGAACGCGCAGATCTTCTCGCGCAAGGCCCATTCTTCCACCTCAATTCCAAGGCCCTCAGATTGACTGCATGGCTCTTGAGGCCTGGCTGCTGACATCCAGGGGGTTCTCCCCTACAGTGGTTGCCACTATGAATCGGGCTAGAAAACCAGTTTCCAGGAAAATGTACCACAGGACGTGGAAAATCTTTTTTACCTGGTGTGCCTCTGGGGGCCGGTCCCCGTGGCCCTTGTCCATCCCGACACTGTTGGCATTCCTACAGTCGGGTTTGGAGTTGGGATTATCCCTTGGCTCCTTAAAGGGTCAGGTCTCAGCACTTTCTGTGCTGTTTGACAGACGATTGGCGCTTCTCCCGAAGGTCCGTCAATTTCTGCAGGGGGTGTCGCGGATGGTTCCACCCTACAAAAGACCTCTGGATCCGTGGGACCTTAACATGGTCCTGGCGGCATTGCAAAAACCGCCATTTGAGCCTCTGAGGGAGGTTTCCCTTTCTCGTCTGTCCCAGAAGGTGGCTTTTCTGGTGGCGATTACATCTCTGAGGAGGGTCTCAGAATTGGCTGCACTTTCGTGCAAGTCTCCCTTTCTGGTGGTTCACCAAGACAAGGTGGTGTTGCGTCCACGGCCGGAATTCTTGCCAAAGGTGGTTTCAACGTTTCACCTGAACCAGGAGATTGTTCTCCCGTCATTTTGCCCCGCTCCCGTTCATCAGGTTGAGCGCGACCTCCATACTCTGGATCTCGTGAGAGCTATACGCATTTATGTGTCCAGAACCGCCTCCTTTAGGAGTTCGGATTCTTTGTTTGTTCTTACGACAGGTCGCTGTAAGGGGTCCGCGGCTTCAAAGTCAACCTTAGCCAGGTGGATTAAGGCTTCCATTCAAGAGGCTTACCGGTCTTCTGGTTTGCCTCTCCCGGTGGGATTGAAGGCTCACTCGACCAGAGCCGTAGGTGCCTCATGGGCCTTGCGACATAGAGCATCTGCTCTACAGGTGTGTCAGGCGGCCACTTGGTCCAGCCTACACACTTTCTCTAAGCACTATATGGTGCATGCCCATGCCTCTGCGGATGCAAATTTGGGCAGGCGGGTTCTACAGGCGGCGGTTGCCCACCTTTAAAAGGGAACCATGTTATCCGTCTTGTTGAGGAACTCTTCCCGCCCTGGGGTATTGCTTTAGGACATCCCCATTGTCTGGGTCTCCCATTATGATGACCAGAAAAAAGAGAATTTTGTTTACGTACCGTAAATTCTTTTTTCTTTAATCATCAATGGGAGACCCAGTACCCACCCAGTTGTTCCTTTGCATGTTTTGCATTGGCCCTGTTCTCTGTTGAGACAGTGTTTGCCGGGTTGTTGAACCGTTTGTGCACGGCATTCTTCCCGATGTTTCGGGTGTGGTTTATTTTCCTCCTCGCAGCTTGTAGACCAAACTGAGGATGTTCCCTGCGGTAGGGGTTTATAAGCGGAGGGGGCGGTGTCTACAAACTTGTAGTACCTAGTGTGACCTCCGGAGGGCAGTGCCCTAAACCCCATTGTCTGGGTCTCCCATTGATGATTAAAGAAAAAAGAATTTACGGTACGTAAACAAAATTCTCTTTATAGTTGGCATTAAAGATGGATGATTGCTGGATACCCATGTCATAGCTAACTCCTCTTCCTCAGCACTTAGGTTTTGACCCTGATATTGGATATTGACAATATTTGCCAAAAAATGAGCTGGAGTCAGTGCTTGTCCCATTCGTTTGTTTACTGCTTGTAATTTAATTCTGTCCATGTGTAGTTCTGTTTTTAAGTGTTCACTCAGTTCCTTCCAAATTTCAACAGCATCCGCAATAAAACAGCTATTTTTCTGTATTTTGTTTAAAGCTTGAGAGATCCTGCCTGTTCAGAAGTGTTTCTTTGGTCATCTTCATCACCGCACTTCTCATGATGTTGCCTCATTCGCGCCACCAGACCTTGCATCTTTTTGTTGCATCGCTTGCATTTTGCACGCATGCCTGCCTTACCGATAGGCGAAGGAGCTTCATTAAACTATTCCCAAACTGGGTCTCTTTTACGGCCTGCTGCCATTATAAGGAAAGAATGTAATAAACCTCAGATCGTACACACAAACAGATCCAGACTTGTCTTTCTGTGGCTATGCTGCAGTATTGTGCTCAAAGTTTACCTTTCATTTTCTTGTCTGCTTGCCCTTCCTCCTCCTCACACTTAGATTCACATTCTTCTTGTGTTGTGCAGATCTATTCCACTCCAAACGATCAGAAACATATTGTCTAACTTCTTGGACTTGGCACTGAAGGGGTTGATTCTGTATTCATAGGTTTGTAGAACAATAGGATTAAGGTCTTTTTCTCAACTCTGTTCATGTTGTAACATTTTTGCCGTGAAGAAGAGGCTGGGACCTCTGCGGAGTCAAATTCAGTTTTGAGAACTGCGTAAGTAAAGCGAGCGTCTGTGATAATATAGGAGAGAAACTGCCCACTAATCCTACAGAAACCTCTGGAAGAGCATGGCATTGTGAATGTTACACATATACAGCCTTTATTCTACTGAGTTAAACAACTCAGCTTTATCTCATGATGGAAGAACCTTTGGATGGTAAAATATTTTCCTCAAAAAGCAGTTTATTGTAAAAAATCCGATTTAAATCAAAAAAATCCGGTTTTTTTTTTTGATTGTTTTTAAAAAAAAAACATTGATTTTTATCCACCCTGGTTTCTGGACGTGAACGTTACGATCAGAGATGGAAGGATCATCACTGAAAATTTTCGAAAAACAACGGCTACCAACTCCGTATTCCATTATGAGAGTAATCACCCCTTTCACGTTAAAAAAGCTTTGCCATTCAATCAGGTAATGCGTTTGAGAAGAAATAATAACGAAGATGATAGATATAGAGAACAGGTCCAGGAGTTAAAGAAACGGCTTAGAGAGAGAGCGTACCCTGATGATTTGGTAGAGGAGGCCGTGGTAAAGGTTGATGATATTTGGAAGGAGGGTTGGAGAAAGACCGTAGGGAGTAAAAAAGAAGGAAAAAAGGAGAAGAGGTTCATATTCAATTTCAAATTTGGACCTATGGATAGGGCTATAAAAAACGGCCATATCTAGAAACTGGTACATGATAGAAAGCGATAAACATCTTAAGGAGGTCGCTTTGAGAAAACCCCTGGTTACGCATAGACGATACAGAAATATTGATGATATGATAGTACGGAGACGGTTTACTGCAGAAAAAACTTGGTTAGAGAGACGCTGTCCAGTAGGAAATTTTAAATGTGGGAATTGCTCCGTTTGCGACAAACACGTTACGACCAATCCGGTGCAGATAGGGCATATTATGCATAACGTGAAAGAATTTATTTCTTGCAAAACCAAATTTGTGGTGTATGCCATGGTCTGTGATTGTGGTCGCTTCTATGTTGGAAAAACGATACGTTGCCTTTACATACGCTTTAAAGAGCACGTTAGGTCAATAACTACAGGAGTTGTTTCCCCCCGGTTGATAGAGCATGCCAGGGCTGAGCATGGAGGGGATTTCTCTGTATTAAGATTCTTCGGCTTGGAAAAGGTAATGTTACCACCATCTGGGGGTAACTTACATAAAATGTTGTTGCAGAATGAGGCAGCGTGGATAATAAAATTGAGGGCGCAGAGCCAGGCTGGACTTAATGATAAGACCAATCTTGCTGTATTTTTGTAAGGTTCAGTTATGGGTAATTGGATTTGGGTATTGAGGTACTGTGGATTTAGGTTAGTGAATACTTGAATCTGCAAGGGGTACAACTCTGTATACTGGTCTGATAAGTAATTCATGGTTCTCTATGTTTGGATGGCTGTGAAGGTCTTGTGCTCAGTCCCTTATGTTTGATGAGAACTCTCTATGTACGGATAACTGTGAAGGTCTTGTGCTCAGTCCCCTATGTTTGATGAGAACTTAACAGGCTCACCCCTGGTTAGAAATGGGGAAATGTAAATATAAGAGGATCCCCGAAGCTAGCCCGAGGGTATCAGTATAGTGATCCCGATGAATAGGTATTAAACTTATTATCAGGAAAGAGAAGAGGGTAAGTCGAGTAGTGTACTGGCCTATGACGGGAAAAAATATTTTTAACCTGTGGTTGTGAGTAAAAAGGTTTTTATTGTATATATTGTAGCACATAGTACTGTACTGTATGTATGTAATGCACTTTGATCACTTAATTGCACTGTCACTTTAAGAGCTGTTTTGGTTTCAGCTCCATAATCTTAACTTCACACATGTTCACTAATTAAGTTTGTGACGTCATCAGTGGGGGTGTATAAGTTGCCTAGTGCAACAATACACTCTGAGGACTAACCTGCTGAAGCGCCTTATACGGCGCGAAACGTCGTGCCCCCCGTCCTTCCACCCGCATGCCACCACCTGCTGTGTGTACTGAAGCACAATAAAGAACCGCTGTTTATAGAAGCTCTGAGTGCGACTTCTTTTTCTTCTCCTATAATACAAAACTGGATGTGACGTATCGGACTTTTGGGAGTGAGCACCAGAGCGGTGCAGCAGGGAGGACCCTCCTCATCATCCTCCATAGCCAAGGGCGGAAAGCTTGCAGGCGGCGGTGAAATCTCCCCAGGCTGTATTGGAGACGCTGCAAGGTGGTGCTGACCCCATCCTAATCTTCAAAACTGTGAGTTTTCTAAAAACTTAGAAAGTGGGATACCAAAAATGGAGACTCTTGTTCCGTTTTTCGTTATCTGATACAATGATGTTTAAGTAGTTGCTCTTGACCAGACAATCCTCCAGTCAGCATTATTTAATTTTCTACCTAGATACAGTTGCATTTCAATAAATTATAATATTATCAAAAAGATAATTTATTTCAGTAATTCAATACATAAAGTGAAACGTATCTATTGTATATATACCGTATATACTCCTGTATAAGCCGAGTTTTTCAGCCCAAGAATTGGGCTGAAAAGTCCCCCCCTCGGCTTATACACGGGTCAGTACGGTAATCCTATGGTGGGGGCTGTGTCCGGGTGCTGGGGAGGCTGTAGCAGGCGGGGGGAGGCTGCTGACTGAGCGGCGCATCACGTGACGCCGCTCATTAGATATGCACGGCTCCCCCCGCCCATCACAGCGGCAGGGGGAGCCGTGCATACAGCCCTCCAGTGTATACAGGCAGCCCCCCAGTGGTACACAGGCAGCCCCCCTCCTGCTGGCCCCCAGACTGTGCAGAGCCCCCCGCTGCATTAACTTACATCCAGCGTCTTCATCACGCGCTGTGTTCCGATCACGTGACTCGCGATGACGTCATGCCGCAGCGGAGGCGGGTCACGTGAGACCAGGAACACAGCGCGAGGGCGGACCCGAGGGCCCGCGGTGATGAAGATGCTGTATGGTAAGTTAATGCTGCGGGGGGGCTCTGCACAGTATGGCGGGCGAGTGCCGGCAGGAGGGGGCTGCATCAGTTAGTGCACTGCATCCCGCGGCTGGGGGAGCAGTGCACTATCTGATACAGCCCCCTCCTGCCGGCACTCGCCTGCTGTGTACTCCTGGCGGATGCTGTACACTCCTGGCGGATGCTGTACACTCCTGGGGGTTGCTGTACACTCCTGGGGGCTGCTGTACACTCCTGGGGGCTGCTGTACACTCCTGGGGGCTGCTGTACACTCCTGGGGGCCTGCTGTATACCACACTGCTGGGGGCTGTATACCTGTGCTGGGGTCCTCCCTCGGCTTATACGCGAGTCAATAGGTTTTCCCAGTTTTTGAGGGCAAAAGTAGGGGGGTCGGCTTATACACGGGTCGACTTATACACGAGTATATACGGTAGTCGTTACAAACAAGTGATATTTTCTGGTCGTCATAATGGGAGACCCAGACAATGGGGTTTAGGGCTCTGCCCTCCGGAGGTCACACTAGGTACTACAAGTTTGTAGACACCGCCTCCTCCGCTTATAAACCCCTACCGCAGGGAACATCCTCAGTTTTAAACTTAGTGTGCTCGGAGGATCACGCTTTGCTTGCACTTCACTGCATTCTCACAACTTACGTGATGGCGTCTGAAGACAAGGTAATATGGTCCTAGTCGGGACCTGTGACAGCCTCCCCGCTCACCCTTAGTGGCACATGCTGGTGGAGGTACCGGAGGGCCTAGAGCCTGGACACTTGGTGTTCTCCCGGTACGCTGTCACGCTCCTCTCCATCCCTCTCTGGGGGGCTCTGGAGAGTGGGAGATGGGAGCCTTGCACAGCTCCGCTCCGTCCGAGGCCTCCCTAAATGGTGCTTACAGACCGGACTGGAGCCAGCCCAGTCCGAGGCCTCCCTAAATGGTGCTTACACTCCGGACTGGTGCTGAACCCCCGTCCGAGGCCTCCCTAAATGGTGCTTACAGACCGGACCGGCACTGAGGCACTCTGTGTCTCCTGTGTGCCTGGGGGTAGTGTCGGTCACTTTATGTGTCCTGACACTCAGACCGCGCGTTACCCTCGGGTCCGCGGATCTGGAGGTGTACCCTGTGCTGGGGTCACCCTGGCTGACCGCCCTGTGGGTCACAGGGGCTGAGGCTGTAGACTGCGTATGTGTGTTTTGTCTATGCAGTCTGTGTGTGGTGTATTTCACACTATTTCCCGCGCTGCGGGCTCCGGCGCCTTCATGCTGAGGCTGCCTGGGGGATGGGAAGCTGCCCGTGCGGTGACGTCACCGATGGGCGTGTGTGTGTGTTTCCCGCGTGTTCTCGGCGCCGCCCACAGTTTCTCTGTCGGCGGCCATCTTTCCCCATCACTTCCCGGCTGGGAGCTGTCTGAAGCGTGCGGCTGCACTTCAGGGGAGACCGGAACCGATCGCGGAGGTCACACACACACCGCTTCCTCCTACCGCTTTGCTGCGGTCGGTAAGCCACCGGGGATCCTGGTTTGTCTGCGATTTGGCTTATTTACCCCTACTGTGGCGATGTCCTCAGTTGGGAAGCGTGCTGCTAAGGCGGCAGAGACCACAGTTACTTGTGCTACATGCAATGGTACACTGGTGGAGGGGTCCTGCAATAACTGCGGACGCCCGGACTGCCACTGCTGAGTCAGCAGCTCCGGTGCGGTACCCTGAGGTTCAAGTGATCCCAGGGCCATGGGACACTCAGAATAAGATCAATGAATCTCTGTTGTCCCAGCTGTCCTCCATGTCGCAATCCCTGGAGGCGCTTAATAGGAGGCTGGACAGCCCAGCTACTCCTTCCAGTTACCCCAGGGTGTCTCCTTCTTCTGCTGCGAGACCCCTTAAGCGAGCTCGTCGTGAGGAGTCACCCGAGCTCCAGGCTCTCTCTGAGGAGGAGCGTTCCTCTGATGGAGAGGAAGATGATGGGGGTTCGACTTTCGGGTCTGTATCTGCGTCTGAACCACCAGACGGGGTGGAGGATTTGGTATCCTCTATCAACGAGACCTTACGTCTTGTGACTCCCCCTGAGGAGGTTTACAATTGTGAACCGCCGCGACACTACTATGTTCAGGAATAAAGTGAATAAAGTAACTAATGAGTAGCACCAACAAGACAAGGATCTGTGAATCTGTTTCAATTGTGTACTGCAGAAACTGCCCTTTGCTATATATATGAAATCGGAGAACTTAGTCTCATTAGTAGCTACTAAGGAATAAGCTTGGCATCCACATCAAGGAGTCTCCATTGCCAAGTCCTATCACTATGCCTAATGAAAATGGTATGAGGTGGATGGATTTATATGTCCTAGGTGTGATTAAAAACGACGTACAGGTGTGAACTAGGATCTAGCAATGGTGTCCATGTGTGGTTACCAAACTAAAGAAAATGTGGAATATGGGAAAAAATTATAAAGTGGGAGCTCAGTCCAAATAAGCAATATATGAGAAGAGTTAAGACTGGCATCGACCACAGGCGTAGGTGCTAGCAGAAAAAACATTATACTTACAATTGTGAACCGCCGCGACACTACTATGTTCAGGAATAAAGTGAATAAAGTAACTAATGAGTAGCACCAACAAGACAAGGATCTGTGAATCTGTTTCAATTGTGTACTGCAGAAACTGCCCTTTGCTATATATATGAAATCGGAGAACTTAGTCTCATTAGTAGCTACTAAGGAATAAGCTTGGCATCCACATCAAGGAGTCTCCATTATTTGGACTGAGCTCCCACTTTATAATTTTTTCCCATATTCCACATTTTCTTTAGTTTGGTAACCACACATGGACACCATTGCTAGATCCTAGTTCACACCTGTACGTCGTTTTTAATCACACCTAGGACATATAAATCCATCCACCTCATACCATTTTCATTAGGCATAGTGATAGGACTTGGCAATGGAGACTCCTTGATGTGGATGCCAAGCTTATTCCTTAGTAGCTACTAATGAGACTAAGTTCTCCGATTTCATATATATAGCAAAGGGCAGTTTCTGCAGTACACAATTGAAACAGATTCACAGATCCTTGTCTTGTTGGTGCTACTCATTAGTTACTTTATTCACTTTATTCCTGAACATAGTAGTGTCGCGGCGGTTCACAATTGTAAGTATAATGTTTTTTCTGCTAGCACCTACGCCTGTGGTCGATGCCAGTCTTAACTCTTCTCATATATTGCTTATTTGGACTGAGCTCCCACTTTATAATTTTTTCCCATATTCCACATTTTCTTTAGTTTGGTAACCACACATGGACACCATTGCTAGATCCTAGTTCACACCTGTACGTCGTTTTTAATCACACCTAGGACATATAAATCCATCCACCTCATACCATTTTCATTAGGCATAGTGATAGGACTTGGCAATGGAGACTCCTTGATGTGGATGCCAAGCTTATTCCTTAGTAGCTACTAATGAGACTAAGTTCTCCGATTTCATATATATAGCAAAGGGCAGTTTCTGCAGTACACAATTGAAACAGATTCACAGATCCTTGTCTTGTTGGTGCTACTCATTAGTTACTTTATTCACTTTATTCCTGAACATAGTAGTGTCGCGGCGGTTCACAATTGTAAGTATAATGTTTTTTCTGCTCACTCCCCCTGAGGAGGTGACTGTACACCCGAAGGAGGTCTATCAATGGCTGTGGCCGGAGGCTAGACCAAGTGGTTCCTTTATGGACCATACTAACTTTGGAAGGGTGATTAGAGCCCCCAGGTTACACCCTGGGCGGCGTTATGTCCGAAAACCTAAGGACAATCGCTTCCCCTTCCCCCAGGAGGTGCTTCAGGAGTGGTCGCAGTCCCCAAAGGTGGACGCTTCCATGACCAGGATTGCTGCACGCTCTCTATTCTCTGCCTCTGATAGCTCCTCGTTGAAGGATGCGACTGATAGACAGGTCGAGCAACTCGCCAAGTCTTCCTATGAGGCTGTGGGGTCTTCATTTGCCCCTAATTTTGCCACGGTTTGGACCTTACAAGCAATTACTACCTGCTTGGATGGTATCACTGACCTGGCAAGGTCCAGTCCAGAGGTCATGGCACTTACCGAGAGGGCAAGAGCCTATGCGGACTACGCCAGAACGGCGACTCTGGAAACTGCCACTCGCTCAGCTGTGGCTTCGGCCAATGCTATTGCGATTCGCAGACTGTTGTGGCTGCGTCTCTGCCACGTCTAAGAAGATTTTACAGAATCTTCCGTTTGCTGGTGACAGGCTGTTTGGCACTGAACTGGACAAGCTGATAAAGGATTCTGCTGAGTCTAAGATACCGCAGAATAAGCCTAAGCCACGGTATACTGTGAAAAGGAACCCAAAGCAGTGGTCCTTTCGCTCCAGCTCGCAGTCATCAGCATCGTCCGCTCGTACGGACCGAGGGGGCAAGCCCGCTTCTCAGTGGCGCTCTAAGAGTCGTCCAAAGAAGCCGGCGGGGGCAGCAGCTGCCACCCCCAAACCCGCCTCTACATGACTCGCTCTGCCTTCCTACCTCCCCACAGGTGGGGGGCCGCTTGTCTCGCTTTCAGGACAAGTGGCTACTTCACATTCAAGATCAGTGGGTTCGAGACGTGGTCTCGCGAGGTTACAGGATAGAGCTGACGTCAAAGCCTATACACCGATTCCATCGGTCGGTCCCATCACCAGAAAAGGCTCAGGCTTTTTACCTGGTGTTGGAGGGTCTCCGCAGGGACGGAGTGGTGGTTCCGGTGCCTTCCGGGGAGAGGTTCAGGGGTTTTTACTCCAACCTCTTTATCGTCCCGAAGAAGGACGGATCCTTCCGCCCTGTTCTGGACCTGAAGTTGTTCAACCGTCACGTGTTGGTTCGGAAGTTCCGTATGGAATCCCTGCGTTCCGTGATCGCAGCTGCGTCACAGGGGGACTTCCTGGCGTCCATAGATATCCGAGACGCTTACCTTCACGTGCCCATTGCACCGGCTCATCAACGCTGGTTGAGATTTGCAGTGGGGGAAGAACACTTCCAATTTGTGGCGCTGCCGTTCGGGTTGGCCTCGGCACCGCGGGTGTTCACAAAAGTGATGGCTTCCATGATGGCTCTCCTGCACGCGCAGGGACATGCCGTCATCCCCTATTTAGACGACCTGCTGGTCAGGGCGCCATCGGAACACCTCTGTCAAGAGAGCCTGGATGTGACCATGCGGTCTCTGGAACAGTTCGGTTGGCTCCTCAACATTCAGAAGTCAACGCTAGTTCCGACCCAGTCTCTGACATATTTGGGCATGGACTTCAACACAGCCTCGGCCCTGGTGTCTCTGCCGCGACCCAAACAGATGGCGATCCAATCAGGAGTACAAGCAGTCCTCCTGTCACCACAATCATCCCTACGGGTGTTGATGAAACTGGTGGGACGCATGGTGGCGGCAATAGAGGCGGTGCCTTTTGCACAATTTCGCCTCCGTCCTCTCCAACTGGAGATTCTCCGCAGATGGGACAAGAGGACGATCTCACTGAATCGGCTGGTGACCCTTTCCCAACCGACCAGAGATTCCCTGCAGTGGTGGCTACAGCCGCATCACTTGTCTCGGGGCCGGTCCTTCATAAAACCGTCTTGGTTAGTGGTGACCACCGACGCCAGTCTGAAGGGCTGGGGGGCGGTGTTCTTACACCACAGGGCCCAAGGCCTGTGGACTCAGTCAGAGTCGGCGTTGCAGATCAATGTGCTGGAGATCAAGGCGGTTATACCTGGCACTCCTGGCTTTTCAGAGATTCCTCTCAGGACAACCCATTCGGGTTCAGTCCGACAATGCGACGGCCGTCGCCTACATAAATCATCAAGGAGGAACCAGGAGTGCAGAGGCTCTGGCCGAAGTTCACCGCATCCTATCCTGGGCGAGGACAACAACTGCCTGATCTCCGCAGTTCACATCCCAGGGGTCGAAAACTGGGAGGCCGACTATCTGAGCCGACAGGGGATGGACGCCGGAGAGGTGGTCTCTTCATCCGGACGTCTTCAGAGAAGTCTGCAGCAGATGGGGCACTCCGGACGTGGACCTGATGGCCTCACGGCTGAATCATCAGGTGCCGCAATACATGGCGAGGTCGTGGGACCCCCAGTCTCTGGGAGCGGATGCCCTAATCTTGACCTGGTCCAGATTCCATCTGCCGTATGTGTTCCCGCCTCTGGCTCTGATTCCCAAGGTGCTGTGGAAAATCAGGTCGGAGTGCAGGGTAGCCATTCTAGTGGCTCCAGATTGGCCCAGGAGGTCCTGGTATCCGGACCTGTGGCAACTGTCAGGCGGACACAGATGGGCTCTTCCAGAACGCGCAGACTTACTCGCGCAAGGCCCATTCTTCCACCGCAATTCCAGGGCCCTCAAGTTGACTGCGTGGCTCTTGAGGCCTGGCTGCTGACGTCTAGGGGTTTCTCCCCTACAGTGGTTGCTACTATGAATCGGGCTAGGAGGCCCGTTTCCAGGAAGATATACCACAGAACGTGGAAAATCTTTTTTACCTGGTGTGCCTCTGGTGGCCGTTCTCCGTGGCCCCTCTCCATCCCGACGTTGTTGGCTTTCCTACAGTCGGGTCTGGAGTTGGGATTATCCCTTGGCTCTTTGAAAGGTCAAGTGTCAGCACTCTCGGTGCTGTTTGACAGGCGATTGGCACTCCTCCCGAAGGTGCGTCAATTTCTCCAAGGGGTGTCGCGGATGGTTCCACCCTACAGGAGACCTCTGGACCCTTGGGACCTTAACAGAGTCCTAGCGGCGTTACAGAAGCCGCCGTTTGAGCCGCTGAGAGATATCTCTCTCTTGCGTCTGTCCCAGAAGGTGGTTTTTCTGGTGGCAATTACGTCTCTGAGGAGGGTCTCAGAATTGGCTGCACTTTCGTGCAAGTCACCCTTTCTGGTGGTTCACCAAGACAAGGTGGTGTTGCGCCCACGGCCAGAATTCTTGCCGAAGGTGGTTTCAACTTTTCACCTGAACCAGGAGATTGTTCTCCCATCATTTTGCCCCGCTCCCGTTCATCAGATTGAACGCGACCTCCATACTCTGGATCTCGTGAGAGCTGTACGCATTTATGTGTCCAGGACCGCTTCCTTTAGGAATTCGGATTCCTTATTTGTTCTCACGACGGGTCGCTGTAAGGGGGCCGCGGCTTCAAAGTCGACCTTGGCCAGATGGATTAAAACTCCCATTCAGGAGGCTTACCGATCCTCTGGTTTGCCTCTCCCGGTGGGATTGAAGGCTCACTCTACCAGAGCTGTCGGTGCCTCCTGGGCTTTGCGACATCGAGCGTCTGCTCTACAGGTGTGTCAGGCGGCCACTTGGTCCAGCCTGCATACATTTTCTAAGCACTATATGGTGCATGCCCATGCCTCTGCGGATGCGAGTTTGGGCAGGCGGGTTCTCCAGGCGGCGGTTGCCCACCTTTAAAGGGAACCATGTGTTATCCGTCTTGTTGAGGAACTCTTCCCGCCCTGGGGTATTGCTTTAGGACATCCCCATTGTCTGGGTCTCCCATTATGACGACCAGAAAAAAGAGAATTTTGTTTACGTACCGTAAATTCTTTTTTCTTTAGTCATCAATGGGAGACCCAGCACCCACCCAGTTGTTCTCTGTTGAGACAGTGTTTGCCGGGTTGTTGAACCATCTGTGCACGGCATTCTTCCCGATGTTTCGGGTGTGGTTTATTTCTCCTCGCAGCTTATGGACCAAACTGAGGATGTTCCCTGCGGTAGGGGTTTATAAGCGGAGGAGGCGGTGTCTACAAACTTGTAGTACCTAGTGTGACCTCCGGAGGGCAGAGCCCTAAACCCCATTGTCTGGGTCTCCCATTGATGACTAAAGAAAAAAGAATTTACGGTACGTAAACAAAATTCTCTTTTTCAAGTGTATGGCTTACAGCCAATGAAAACCCAAAAGTCATTTTCTCAGAAGATTAGAATATTACATAAGACCAACTGAAAAAATGATTTTCAACTCATAAATGTTGGCCTAATGAAAAGTATGTACAGTAAATGCACTCAATACTTGGCTGGGGCTCCTTTTGCATGAATTACTGCATCAACACGGCGTGGCATGGAGGTGATCAGCCTGTGACACTACTAAGGTGTTATTGAAGTCAAGGTTACTTTAATAGCAGCCTTCAGCTTGTCTTCATTGTTGGGTCTGGTGTCTCATCTTCCTCTTGACAATACCCCATAGATTCTCTATGGGGCTACGTCAGACGAGTTTGCCAGCCAATCGAGCGCAGTGGTACTGTGGTTATTAAACCAGGTATTTGTTCTTTTGGCACCGTGCACAGGTGCCAAGTCCTGCTGGAAAATGAAATGTCTATCTCCAAAAAGCTTGTTGGCAGTGGAAAGCATGAAGTGCTCTAAAATTTCCTGGTAGACAGTAGCACTGACTTTGGTCTTTTTTTTTTTTTTTGAACCATATTTTTATTGGGTTTTAAACATTTCACATGTAAGAATTATTAGGATAAGCCTATCCTACATTGATTTACACGTAGCAAATAACTTTAACTGGAATTAACAGTAATTATCTAGTTGCAAATCCGTCTCAAAACTTTCCAAAAACCCTCCCCTCCCAATCCGGAAATTATCCATTATTTCTATTGTGTCTTGTATTCTCAATATATCTTGAATATGCTATATAAATACCATTTCAACATTCATTTTAGTCTTTCAAACATCACATCTGTCTACCCAGTGTCCCACTTAGCTCCCCCTCTGCATACCAGACCGTCGAACGAAAGGGTAGCATAAAATTGGTTGTGTCACCATCTGTGAATTCTTTTTCAATAAATAATTGCCATTTGAAGAAAAATTTCTTGGTTAATTTATTTGGGCTGCGTAATGCATCCACCGATTCGAGGGTCAGCGTGTGGCGCATCATTGCTTTTATCTGGTTCAGGTCTGGGGGTCTGTCATTGAGCCAGTGTTGGAGAAGGAGTCTTTTAGCAAGTATCGCAATGTAATGCCATAGGACATGTGGCTGCCTGTGGGCTCCAGTGTCCGCCTGGTAGTGGAAGAGCCAGCGCAACGGGTCTAGACCCTCCACATCCCCACACAGCTCCCTCGCCCAAGCAACCACCTTCCTCCAGTAATCTTTTGACTCAGGGCAAGACCATCGACCATGTTCCAGGTCCGTCATCTCAGTTCTACATTTTGGGCAGTGAATCCATCTCCCCTGATTGGCTTGGGAGGGGGGAACATTGAAGCCCTGGATAGCCCCATGCATAATCCTGAATTGGGAATCCCTCCATCTCTCATTGTTAATATATCGTCTCATAAGTCCCCATCCCTCTAAAATTTTCTGGGTGAGTTCAGGGTCTTTGATGTGCTTTCGCCACTTGTTGAAGAACCCTCCCCTCCTTTGCGGGCTTAGGACTTGTTGTATTTTGGCGTATAACGAGGTAATTGATACATCACCTTCGTTAATATTTAGTATTTCGGACCATAAGTTATCAATCTCTCCTGAGAGGTCCGCAGGTGTGAAAGGAGATGGTGATCCAACTGGCGGTATTGTATTGCCTGAAACTGGGGTAAATTAAAAGTAGTGAGCACCTCTTTCTCCGTCATCCACCTTCTCTCCT
This sequence comes from Allobates femoralis, assembly GCA_033576535.1. Classification (NCBI taxonomy): domain Eukaryota; kingdom Metazoa; phylum Chordata; class Amphibia; order Anura; family Aromobatidae; genus Allobates; species Allobates femoralis. Next base: position 139,162,036 of record JARQOC010000011.1, read on the forward strand.
CAAAATTTATGAGGTCTTCTAGTGTATTGACCCCTTTTTCTTTCCAATTTTTAAATGGGGCGTTTTCACGGCCGAATTCAAAAGCCGGGCATCTCCACGGATTAAGGCGTCTGGAGATTTTCCATGCCATTTAAGTTTTTTCCTGACCCCTCTCCACGTTATGATGGTGTCTCTATATATTACTGTGTTTTTCAGGGAGGTCGGAAGGCAGGACAACGGAGAATGCAATAAAGCAGTCAAGTCCCACGGTTTAGCCCATTCTCCCTCCAATTTTAAGTCTGAAAACTTGCTTGTTCCCTTAATCCAGTCTAATACAATACGTAGGTTGCATGCTAAATTATATCCCCTAACATCAGGAAGTTGCAGTCCCCCTTCCTGTTTGGGTTGTATTAATGTCCTAAAGGCTATTCTGGCTCTCTTTCCTCTCCATAAAAATTTTGTGAACGCTTTGTTAATTCTTATAATATCAGTATGTTTCATTAACATAGGAATGGTTTGGAGAGGGTAAAGTAGTTTTGAAAAGCTCATCATTTTGAGTAGATGGCAGCGTCCTAGCAGAGACAATGGTAGCCCTTCCCATCTTCCCAATTCCTGTTCTATCTTTGTAATGATCGGTAAAAAATTAAGTTTATATGTCAGCCCACTGGATCTGGCTAAGTGTATCCCAAGATATTTGAGACTATGTTTCGCTACAGGTAGTCCGCAAAAGTAGTCCCCCTGTCGTGCTCCTTCTTCTTGGTTTATAAAGAGGACTTCACATTTGCCTTTATTTAAAGCGAAACCTGAATATCTACCCCATTTCTCTAAGTCTGACAAAAGATCTGGAAGGTCTCTCTCTGGGTTCTGAACATATAAGATGATATCGTCAGCGAAAAGTGAAAGTTTAATTTCAGCCTTCCCTTAAAACCCTCGTAGGTGTTATGACGTTCCAGATATAGTGCCAGAGGTTCTATAGCCAGATTAAATAATAGGGGCGATAATGGACAGCCCTGTCTCGTTCCCTTTTGGAGGGTAAAGGAATCTGACAGAAAGCCCGGCGTACTAATACACGCTTTGGGGTTACTGTATAAAGCTTTAACATATTGTCTAAAGGGGCCTCGTATACCTACGAGTCAAGCGCTTTACCCAGCCATGACCATCTGACATTGTCGAATGCTTTTTCAGCGTCAAGAGTCATCATGGCTGGGTTACCACCATTAATCTTTGTTTTCTTTCCCATAACATCTAGCATCAGCATTGCTTTTCTAATATTTGTAGTGGTTGACCTCCCCTTAACAAAACCCGCCTGATGTGTGGGTATCAGCTTGGGTAGGATCACCGCCAGTCTGTCAGCCAGAATTTTGGAGAGGAGCTTCAAGTCTTGATTTATTAGTGAGATCGGTCTATAGTTTGCCGGGTCTGTGGGTGTTTTTCCTGGTTTAGGTAACAATTTGATGTAAGCTAGATTCATTCTCTCCGGTATAGGAGCTCCACTCAATATTGAGTTAAATAAATCACGTAACACCGGAGTGATCTGTTCCCTCAATGCCTTGAAGAAAGCACCGTTATATCCATCTGGTCCGGGTGCTTTACCCGGGTTTAAGTGACGTATAGCCATCTCAATTTCGCCTGTAGTAACTGGGCTATTAAGAAACTGAGCATCCTCCTGGGAAACAGCTGGCAGCTTTATCCCCCCCAACCAGTCAAGGCTGTCTGGGTTATCAGTGTTGACCTCCGTATAGAGAGAGGCATAATACCTGCCCAACACTCTAGAGATGTTCTTAGGGTCATGCCAAGTGGTGCCATGTGTGTCCACTATCGCTTGTATCGGGGAGGGTCTATGTCTACTCTTAGCTAACCTAGCTAGTAGACGTCCTGCTTTATCCCCGAATTTCTGGAGTTCTAATTCCAAACGATTTTTATAGATATCTTCCCGTTTTCCCGCCCAAACATCAAATTCTCTCTTTGCCTGGAGCCATTTATCTCTGTCAGGAGCTGCCATCGTGGATTGATAATGTGTATACGCGTCTCTTACCACTAGACTGGTTTGAATAAATTTGTCTTTGATTTGTCGTTTAATCCTCATGTTATATGCCATGATGTGCCCTCGCATCACCGTTTTCGCTGTTTCCCAGTATAGAGCTGGATCAGATCTATGTTCCCGATTGTCAGAAGAGAAGTGCGACCACCATTCTCCCAGTAGTTTAGTAAAATTTTCTTCTCTGACAAACGTGTCGGGGAATCTCAATAAGTAATCGGAGCCTTTCTCCTCTTCATCTCTTAGTACGTCCAGGGCTCTTCTTCTTTTCCCTCAGGGCATCTACTGCAGATCCGTCAGATGCGAATGTCCTCGAAATTAGTCCATTTTAGTCAGTTCCTGTATCACTTCTTCTTTTGCCATCTGTTTCCGGATTGCCTCTGTTGCTTTGGGTTGCCTGGGGTTGCTCCTTTTTGTGCTCCATCCTCCAATAGGGAGTACGATCTGAGTCTATAAGATCTCACAGAGGTTCTGTCCAATTCGTTCTCTGACTCTGGACTTAGGTTTCACAGGTGACCCCTTACTAGTACGGAGTGGAGACTCGGATCTTCTTGGAGAGGCTAGATTATCTTTGGCAGCCGCCATTGCCTCCTCTGGATCCGAGAAGGACAACATGACGCCCTCTCTAGACCTGAATCGTAAGGTTGCAGGGAAATTCAGTTGGAAGTGGATGTTTTTCTTGTGTAACAGTGAACACGTCTCACTGAATGCCCGTCTGCGACGTGTGACTTCTACAGAATAGTCCGCAAAGACCAGTGCTCTATGTCCCTGGAGTATTAGAGGATGTTTTTTTTTTTTTATATGCCCGCAAGATCTCCTCTTTGTCCCTGTGATTCAAGAATTTTGCTATGGCGTGTCTGGATTTATTGGGCTCCCTGGAGGCTGTGTTCAGAGCTAGGCGTCTCGTGGTTTCAGGCGTCTCCTGAACGTCTCTTGGTGGGCCTATTCTATGGGCACGCTCTGTCTTACATCTATGAGTTAGACCTAGGGCTTTAGGCAGTTCCACCTCAAAAATTTCTTCTAGTTGGCTCACAGGGACAGACTCTGGGAGTCCCACAATTTTCAGGTTACTCCGTCTCGTCCTATTTTCAATATCCTCCAACTTGTTATGTGTGTAGTCAGCATGTTTTTGCAGGGCCATTAGCTGTTCCTCAAGTTCCTGGATCCTGTCCTCTGCTGTTCCAATTCTAGATTCAGCCTCTAGAAGCTGCTGCTCATGTGTCTCCACTTTCACAGATAAATCTCTGGTAGAAGCTGCCACCATCTCTGCTACTGTGACTTTAAATTCTTCTGCTAAGTGCACAGCCAATTCTTTGGCTAATTTTTTATAGTCCAAGCGTTGGCATCCCCAGCTGTCTCCTGAGTCCTCACCCCAGGTCTCAGAAGTGTGCTGATTTTGTGTTTTGCTTGTGGCTGTAGCCTGTGACTGTGATGATGTCTGGGGCTGGTGTTGGTCACAGATCGCTTCCACTGTGTGCAATCTCTGTCCTGGGGGGCTTTCATACCCTCTCTCAGGGGCCATCTCCCGGTGTCCCTCCGTTTTCTCCCCTACTTCTTCCTCCCCCGGCTCAGTCTCCCTGTTCCCGGCTACCTGTCTCGGTCCTCCATCCTGCGCTTCCTCCTGTGATTCTTGTGTGCAGACCGCGCCATTACTGCGGTCTGCACATGGCGCCTTGCCTCTCTCCCCTCTCTATTCTTCGGGAAGTAGCAGTCCAGCGTGGCCATGGCGGGTCTTACCGGGCTCCCGGAGGTCTCCTCTGTGCCGATCGGTAGTCAGGGGGCCGCTCTGGAGTATGATTGGAGGCGGATGGTGGCGGATTATCCAGGTGGGGAGCGGAGCGGTCTCAGGCGCGTCCGCACATGGAGGGGCCGAAACCGGAAGTCCTGACTTTGGTCTTGATAAAACATTGGACCCACACCAGCAGATGACATGGCTCGCCAAACCATCACTGATTGTGATTTTCAAAAAAACGCCAGTGTGCAAGGGGCCTTATTTGGCTGCGTTTTGCTATTTCAACACTATGAAAGTTTTATCTTCAGGAGATGTTCACTGCTTGGACTATAGTGTACAAGGAGCCTTGGTCCAACCATGTACCCTTCTCTGATAAGCAACTGACTGGCAATACACACAAGTAGCTGTAGTGGAGGGTGGGGGTTAGTTTTCTAGGTGAAGCAGTTGTGACAGAAAGGGCTTAGCTTTCTAAGAATTGGTACGTCTAAGTAAACTATATCGATGGAATCAGGGTCTCTGTTTCTACATAATGTTTTTCTGAGATAATATAGCAAATACCTAGTGACAAATTCCTTTTCATGGAAACTGAACACTAATGGAAAAGTTTTAAAAATATAAAATCCAAATCACACACCCCTATTCTTCTGTTAAAAAGGGAGGGGGGTCGTGTCCAGAACTCCATAAGAAAAGACTTGCTGTGAGAGCGCTCCGGTCCCCGGGGGCTTAATGAACTAAATGACTGCACGAAAAATACAGCAACGGAACGAATATGGGAAGAGGACACTGGCAAAACCTACCAAGGACCCTGGTGCACCGGCCTCTTTCACCCTGGACTCTTATCTGACGAAGGAGAGTCGAGGTACTCCTGCTGCTCCGCAAACCGAGATGACTGACTCGTTGCCCGCACAGCCCATGATGTCATCTGTAAGTGATCCCAGTGAGTCAGAAGAAGGGGGGCCGTAAGCTGCCTGTCAGTCTTCCGGAGGCTGGGACCGCGCACAGTAAGAGGGGCGAGGAGCGGAACGACAGCAGGCGTAGATAAAGATGGTGCCAAGCACAGGAAACGCATCTCTGCAGAGCGCTCCCACGCGCCGTGGACATCATAAGCCAACTCGGGGGGTGGGGACTTATAGATGAGGTCCAACCTTGTAACCCACAGCTCAGCTCACATGAAAATTCTCAGACCCCTTTCATGTTAATACAGGAGAATGAGTCTGCTACATATAGAGGATCTCCCAGATAAGGATAGAGTATTATCTCTGAGCACCTGGTGCATTAGAGATCACCTCGACCTCCTGTAGGATGATCCCCCTGAAACATTAATACAACATTTACAGCCTACCCCATCCCCCCCAAAAAAGGGAGAAAACTGTCAAAAATAAAATACTACTAACCCCACAAGCATGATATCATTTTGCATGTCAGAATGTGTCATACGCTAAGAAAATGCCACTTTGGTCTTTTTTTTTTTTTTGAACCATGTTTTTATTGGATTTTAAACATTATACCATTTCCAAAACATTAGGATAAGCATATCCAACATTAATGTACGCAAAACATACAACGGTTTCTGAAGCTAACCATATACATCGAATTACAATTTCACATCAAAAGTCTCAAAACCCCCCCTCCCCACCCTGGAAATTTATCCATTACTCATGTTATGTCTTATGCTCTCTAAACAGTATGATTGTGATGGGGATATACCAAATCAATCTCATTTCAGTCTCTCAAACACCACACCTCAGTCTACCAAGCGTTCCTCCTAACTCTTCTTCTGCATACCACACCGACGAACGGAAGGGTAACATGAAATTAGTTATTTCACCATCTGAGAACTCTTTTTCAATGAAAACTCTCCATCTGGAGAAAAATTTCCTGGCTAGTTTACTCGGATTGCGTAACGCATCCAACGATTCAAGTGTCAGAGTGTGGCGCATCAGCATTTTGATCTGGTTTAGGTCTGGGGGTTTGTCGTTAAGCCAATGTTGGAGAAGGAGTCTCTTAGCTATTATTGCAATATAATGCCAAACGATATGTGGGTGACTGTGGGCCCCAGAGTCCGTCTGATAATGGAATATCCAGCGTAACGGGTCTAAACCCTCCATATTTCCACACATCTTTTTAGCCCAGACTAGCACCCTCTTCCAGTAATCTTGTGTGTCAGGGCAGGACCAAAGACCATGTTCCAGGTCCGTCATCTCAAGTTTGCACTTCGGGCAGTGAGTCAATCTTTGTTGGTTGGCTTGGGAAGGGGGAATATTAAAACCCTGGATGGTCCCATGCATAATTCTGAATTGGGAATCTCTCCATCTCTCGTTACTTATGTACCGTCTCATAGACCCCCATCCCTCTAAAATTTTCTGAGTGAGTTCGGGCTCTTTAATGTGCTTTCGCCATTTGTTGAAAAACCCTCTCCTCTTTTGCGGGCGTAGAGCTTGTTGCATTTTGGCATATAATGAAGTTATGGATACATCACCTTCATTTATTTTTTTTTTTTTAATCAGATAAATTTTTATTGAACAAATAAACAGACATACATGAAAATGTCCAGTAGATACATTTTGTCATTAAATCTCTGAAACCCCTTTCCCCCCCCCCCCCTCCCTCCCCCCCCCCCTTCCCAGACAGCAATCACCAGTAACAAATCATATCAGCAATTTTTAAAGTATATCACAATACAGTCTTCCTCCCTCCATTCCTTCTTTCCTTCATACACCCCCGATTTACATTTATATATTCATTTCTTCCTACGTACCATATTCTAGCCATGGAGACCAAATCTTAGTGTATACATTGTCCCTCCCACGTCTACGATATATGTTACTCTCCATACATCACCTTCATTTATAGTTAGTATTTCGGACCATAGATTATTATCAACCTCTCCAGAGAGGTCCCGCAGGTGTGAGAGGAGATGGTGGTCCAACTGACGGTATTGTATTGCTTGGAATTGTGGTAAGTCATAAGCAGTCAGTACTTCCTTCTCCGTCATCCACCTCCGCCCATCAAAATTTATAAGGTCTTCTAATGTATTGACGCCTTTTTCTTTCCAAGTTTTAAAAAGAGAGTTTTCACGGCCTAACTTAAAGGCTGGGCATCTCCACGGATTAAGTCGTTTGGAGATTTTCCATGCCAGTTTAAGTTTTTTCCTGACCCCTCTCCACGTTATGATGGTATCTCTGTATATTACTGTATTTTTCAAAGTGGCCGGAAGGCAGGACAACGGAGAATGTAACAAAGCAGACAAATCCCATGGCTTAGCCCACTCTCCCTCTAGTTCTAAATCCGAAAACTTACTTGTTCCCTTAACCCAGTCCAATACATTACGTAAGATGCAAGCTAAGTTATATCCCCTAACATCTGGGAGCTGCAGTACCCCCCTCCTGCTTAGGCTGTACTAGGGTCCTAAAGGCTAGCCTAGATCTCTTACCTCTCCATAGAAATTTGGTGAAGGCTTTGTTAATTCTTATGATGTCAGTATGCTTCATTAGCATAGGTATAGTCTGGAGTGGATAGAGTAATTTTGAAAAGCTCATCATTTTAAGTAGATGGCAGCGTCCCATCAGAGACAGCGGCAACCCTTCCCATCTTGCCAATTCTTGCTCTATCTTCGTAATGATCGGTAAGAAGTTGAGTCTATATGTTAGCCCACTAGATCTGGCCAAGTGTATTCCCAGATATTTGAGACTAGTTTTCGCTATTGGTATTCCGCAGAAGTTTTCTCCCTTCCGCTCTCCATTTTCTTGATGTATGAAGAGGATTTCACATTTGTCTTTGTTAAGGGAGAAACCCGAATATCTGCCCCACTTCTCAATGTCTGCCAATATACCTGGAAGGTCTCGTTCAGGGCTCTGAACATATAGGATGATATCATCAGCAAAAAGTGAAAGCTTAATTTCAGCATCCCCTACCTTAAAACCTTCATAGTCGTTATGACGTTCCAGGTACAGTGCCAGAGGTTCTATGGCCAGGTTAAAAAGAAGGGGCGATAGTGGGCATCCTTGCCTCGTTCCTTTATGGAGAGCAAAGGAATCTGACAGAAAACCCAGAGTATTGATACACGCTTTGGGGTAACTATATAGTGCACTAATGTACTGCCGAAAGGGGCCTAGTATACCTATGGAATCGAGCACTTTACCCAGCCATGACCATCTGACATAGTCGAATGCTTTTTCAGCGTCAAGAGTGATCATGGCTGGGTTATCACCTTTCATCTTCGTTTTCCGTCCCAAAACATCCAGCATAAGCATTGCCTTTCTGATATTTGTAGTTGTTGACCTCCCCTTAACAAAGCCCGCTTGATGTGGGGGTATTAGTTTGGGTAGGACCACCGCCAATCTGTCAGCCAGAATTTTGGAGAGGAGCTTCAAATCTTGATTTATTAGAGAAATCGGTCTATAATTTGCTGGATCTGTAGGCGTCTTTCCTGGTTTTGGTATCAGTTTGATATAAGCCAAATTCATTCTCTCAGGTATAGGTGCCCCACACAAAATTGCATTATATAGGTCACACAACACCGGAGAGATCTGCTCCCTCAAGATCTTGAAAAAGGCACCATTATAGCCGTCTGGTCCGGGCGCTTTACCCGTATTTAAATGTCTTAAAGCCATCTCAATTTCGTCAATTGTGACTGGGCTGTTAATAAATTGAGAGTCTTCTTGGGAAACAGTTGGCAGTGTAATCCCACCCAACCAGGCATGGCCATCTGAGTCATCAGTATTGGTCTCCGCATAGAGAGAAGCATAATATCTGCCCAGTACTCGGGAAATACCCTTAGGATCATGCCAAGTGTTGCCGTTCGTATCCACTATCTCTTGTATAGGGGAGGGCTTATGTCTACCCTTGGCTAGTCTTGCTAATAAGCGCCCCGCTTTATCCCCATATTTCTGGAGCTCTAATTCCAATCGGTTTTTATAAATGTCTTCCCGTTTTCCCGCCCAAACATCAAAATCTCTCTTTGCCCGTATCCACTTCTCTCTATCAGGAGCCGCCATTGTGGACTGATAACGTGTATATGCAACTCTTACTTCCCGACTGGTCTGAACAAATTTGTCTTTGATTTGACGTTTAATCCTCATGCTATATGCCATAATATGCCCTCGCAGCACCGTTTTCGCTGTCTCCCAGTATAAAGCTAGATCAGATCTATGTTCCCGATTGTCAGAAGAGAAATTCGACCACCATTCACCCAGTAGTTTAGTAAAGTTTTCCTCTCTGACAAACGTGTTGGGGAATCTCCATAAATAATCGGAGCCCTTTTCAAATTTATCCCTGGTCTCTAACACCACCGGGCTATGGTCCGAGATCAGCATGTCCTCGATTTTAATATCTGTCATTTGTTGGATTATCGTGGGGGATACAAAGAACATATCTAATCTGGACCACGACCCATGGGGGTGCGAGAAGTGGGTAAATTCTCTACCCAGTGGGTTCATTACTCTCCAAGAATCTAATAGCCCAGCTCCCTTCATTAAACTTTCCAAAACACTGCAGTCCTTTGCTCTAACCCCTGCCTGTCTTCTCAACTGGATTTGGGATGTAGTGCGTCTATCTTCTTCCTCCTTCATGACCGTGTTAAAATCTCCCCCAATTATTCTATTATTTCCATTGTCTAGGAGCAATGTATTTTGTAATTGTTGGAAGAAGGGTTTCTGCTTCCCGTTTGGGGCATATATATTGTAAACAGTAAAGGTGTCATTTTGAATTTGTAACGTTAATTGTATTTTATCTGCCCTCTTTATCTTTTGAAGTGAATAATAGTGAGTGAGCCAGTGACCTATGTATCAATATTAAAACTCCCGCCTTCTTTCCTACTGCTCCCAACCATAAACCTCGCCTACCCATAGCTTTTTGAGTCGGAAAAAGTCTTCCTCGACCAAGTGGGTCTCCTGGAGGAGAGCTATATCTACATGGAGCCTCTTGAGGTGGCGCAAGACCATCATGCGCTTTGCTGGGGAGCGCAGACCCTTAACATTCCAGGAGGCCCACCTAACCATCAGAAGCCTCCCCACATAGGGCCCAAAATTTCTTCATAGTGAATATCGAAAAGTAGTTGTTGTCGCCTGGTGCGAATGTGAATGAGGTGTGGCAGACATTGATGTTGTAGCTTACTTGAGACTCATTTTCAAGGATAATTTCCATTTTTTCCCCCTCATTCTTCCCATTTTCCCATCCCCAAATCACTCCAACACCTTTCATCAAAAAGTCGGTGACTTCACTTACGTCCTCCAGTGCAACCCACATAGAGAGCTCCACCCCGCCCCAGCCCCCGCCATCTCTAATAACAATTAATAAGGAAGCATCATAACTCCAACATGCTGCCCAAATAAAACATCAATCATCAGCTGACAACCATCCTTTGTAGAATATGTAAACACATTGCCCAAGGGCCATGTCTCTAGGGTACATCTAATAAACATCCCACTTCCCACATTCCCTCTCACGTCCTCTGTAATCATGGGTAACCAAATGGCTTCTATAAACGTTCGAGTAGATCCAACCTTAGAGTAGCCATGATCGGACATCCACACCAAAGTTCAGTGCTGAGTTAGGGTTTCTTAAGTTCGTATGCGTCAATGCAGCAATGTTCCTGTATGAAAATCCTAGTTAAAGAGAAAGAAGAGAGAGAGAGATAGAAAAAAAAAAAAAAAAAGGGGGAGGAGAAGGGGGGGTGACAATATATTTCTCTCTATCTTGTAGTGCAGTGCAGCCAGAACAGTTTTCTTCTTCCTTCAGAACAACCGCTGCAAATCCGCCAAATTCAGCCCTCTGTGGGTTTCGTCCATTTTAAATGTTTCCCATATCATTTCTTTCTTTGCCATCTATTTCCAGATTGTCTCTGTTGTTTCGGATTACCCGGCGTTGCTCCCTTTTGCGCCCCATCATCCAATAGGGAGTATGACCTGAGTCTATATGATCTCGCAGGGGTTCCTTCTATTTCAGTATCTGAGTCTAGCGCAGGCGTAGGTTTCACAGGTGATCTCTTACTAGTACGGGGTGGTGACTCGGATCTTCTTGGAGAGGCCATATTGTCCCTTACAGCAGCCATTGCCTCCTCTGGATCAGTGAAGGTCAACATGACACCCTCTCTAGATCTAAAACGTAGTGTTGCAGGAAAATTCAGCTGAAAGCGGATATTTCTTTTATGTAGCAGCGAACATATCTCACTGAATGCCCTTCTGCGACGTGTGACTTCTACAGAATAGTCCGCAAAGACCAGAGCTCTATGACCCTGTAGTATAAGAGGATGCTTTTTTGCTTTATATGCCCGAAGAATCTCCTCTTTGTCCCTGTTGTTCAAAAATTTTGCTATGGCGTGCCTAGACTTATTAGGCTCTCTGGATGTTGCGTTCGTGGCTTGGTGTTTCGTGGCTTCAGCCGTCTCCTGGCCGTCCCTAGGAGGACCTATTCTATGGGCACGTTCTGTTTTGCATCTATGGGTAAGACCCAGGGCTTTAGGCAGCTCAACCTCAAAAATTTCCTCCAGTTGACCAACAGGGACAGACTCCGGTAGACCCACAATTTTTAAGTTACTGCGTCTCGTTCTATTTTCAATGTCTTCCAACTTATTATGTGTGTAGTCAGCATGTTTCTGCAGGGCAAGAAGCTGTTCCTCAAGTTCCTGAATCCTGTCTTCTGCTGTTCCAATTCTAGATTCAGCCTCAAGAAGCTGCTGCTCATGTGTCTCCACTTTCACAGACAGATCTCTAGTTGATGCAGCCACCATCTCTGCCACTGTGACCTTAAACTCTTCAGCCAAATGCACAGCCATTTCTTTAGCCAGTTTTTTATAGTCCAGGTGTTGGAATCCCCAGCTATCTCCTGCATCCTCTGCCCCTGTATCAGAAGTATGCTGGCTTTGCACTTTGCTTGTATCTGCAGCTTGTGACTGTGATTGTGTCTGAGGCTGGTGTTGGTCACATAGGATTTCCTCTCCCTGTGGTTTCTGTCCTGGGGGGTTTTCAAGCCTCCTCTCTGTGGCCTTCTCCTGGGAACCCTCTGGTCTCCCCACTGAGCCTTCACCTCTTGTCTCGGTCTCCCTATTCCCAGCCACATGCTCTGTATCGCCGTCCTGTGTCTTCCCCCTTGTGTCCTGTGTGCAGACCGCGCCATCATTGCGGCCTGCACATGGCGTCCCGCCTTTCTCTCCCTCCTTGTGTCTGGTGATGTAGCGGTCCATTGTGGACATGGCGGAGCTTACCGGGGTCGCGGCGGTGTCCTACGCTCTGATGGTTATTCAGGGGGCAGCCTGGAGTGTTGTGGAGGTCGGATGGCGGCGGATTGCCGAGGCGGGGAGCGGAGCGGGCTCAGACACGTCCGCACATGGAGGGGCCGGAACCGGAAGTCGCCACTTTGGTCTTAATCAAAGGAGTAATGTGAAAACAAGAGCCATGTGTTCCAGTTGTATTTAAATTGTTGTACCTGCCCCATCCTCCCTGCTAACGTGTTCCATTATACAGTTAAAATGAGTCTTGGTATTTCTTTATGTCAAGGTTTTGGAATACTTTTTCATTTTTGGACTATGCTACCTCTAGTAACCATAAGAATGTGGTTCATAATCAAGACATCTTCCAACGACAACTCTCCCAGTCCCAGAGAGAATAGTGCTACCTCTGCAGCCCACGGGGTTATGAGTCCCACTATTGTTCTGATAAGTGCATATATCCTCTTCCACAAGGGTTTAATTATCGGACATTTCCATCATACATGCAGAAAAGACCCCCTGCTTGACCACACCTTCAACAGATATCTGGAGTCATAGGATATGTTGTCTGAACTCCAGATGGTACAAAATGCCACCTATACAGTAATTTTCTAGAGGACTCTAAATGTGTTATGCAATGTGAAGTTTATTTTATGTAATTTAAATGCGTGATACCAATCTTCTTAGGTAAAGTGTGAGCCCAAGTCTACTTCCCACATTTGTTCCAGACATGGGAGTGTAGTGTCATCTGGGGGAAAAGGGCAATATATGATCTAAAAATGCCACCAGCAGTGTCCCTATTAGAAGTAAAAAGTATTCAAATGGTGTTTGCATACAGCTAGTCTTTTCATGAATAGACAAGATGAAGTGTCCGATCTGTAAATATTTGAAAAAAATCATTTTTATGGATGCTAAATTTTTCCATAATATCAGTGAAAGGGATCAGCACTTGGGCTCTCATCATGTTCCCCAAGGTGATAATGCCACGTGAAACCCAACCATCCAAGTGCAGACCAGGGATGACATAACGAAGAGCCACCAATGGTATTTTATCAATTCTAGTGGGTAGTAGCTCCTTCCCTATTTTTGGCACTTGCCATGTTACAACTGCAGCCTGTATTGTTGGGGATCCAAAAGACCCAATCTCTCTTTTCAACCTTAGATGCCACAGAAACAATGATATCCTGGGGTAGCCTACCATATGCGACTTTAAGGTCACCCATGCCCTAGAATTATTATCTACCCACCAGTGTCTTAAGTTGGTCTAGCAAAGTGGCCTTCAGGTATTTATCTATATCCGGACATCCCATACCCCAGCGATTTCAATGAGATGAAGGCTTTTTTATAATTCCAAATAAAACTAGATAAAAAGGTTTTGTTTTTTTTCAGAATATGGGGAGGGATTAAGATTGGCAAATTTCTGAGAGAATCATCATTTTCACTATCGATATGTGACCTAACCAGGATATCGGGAATTTACTATAACATTTTGTGTCATTAGTAATTTTTTTTTCAACAGATTAATGTAGTTTACGGCTTTCAGATTTTTAGTGAGGTATGTAAGTGCTATTCCAAAATAAGGGATCTCAGTGTTAGTCCATATAAAAGGGAAGCTTTGTTGTAATAATGACTAGCTACTCCACGTTATTCCCATATTTAATATGGTGGATTTTCTCATACTTATTTTGTAATAGCTGGCTTGGCCAAATTGTTCTATGATACAAGTCACCCTGACAAGGGAACACTGGGGGTCAGAAAGGCACAAAATCACATCATCCACTAATAGACCTATTTTATGTTCCACCGGTACTACCTTGATATCTGAAACCATCAGGGAATCTCTTACAGCCTGGGCAAAAGGTTCCATCATCAAAATAAATATCAAAGGGGATAATGGACACTCCTGCCTTGTGCCGTTGTACATGTGGAAGCTATAAGAGAGCATTCCTGAGGAATTATCCTGTGCTGATGGTAAGGTATAGAGCGCCAATATAGAATTCAGGGCTGCTCCCTCAAATCCGAATTTCTTCAGTACCTCTCAGATACCCCTAGCGCACCCTGTCGAATGCCTTCTCCGCATCCCAAGATAGAAGAGAAGGCATTCCACCCCGTTCTACCTGTGCCATAGTATTTATAAGCCGTGTAGTTCCTTCGCATGTTTGACAATTTTTTACGAACACAACCTGATCCTTATGCACCAGGCCTGGCAGAATGTCTGCTAGCCTCAAAGCAATTACTTTGGCGTACAATTTCATATCTGTCAGTCCAATGTAGAAAAAAGAGAAGCAACACTCACCCTTTTAGATACCAAATCCTTTATTTTGTCTTTCTCATCTTAGCATAGACAAATCAGGCGGGGAGAGGGATTGGGGTACGGCGGACGATGGCTTGCCGTTTCGCAGCTCTTGCTGCTTCAACGGGTCCAGTAGTCGGTTGAAGCAGCAAGAGCTGTGAAACAGCAAGCCGTCGTCCGCCGACCCCCCACTCCCTCTTCCCACCTGATTTGTCTATGCTAAGATGAGCAAGACGAAACAAAGGATTTGGCATCTAAAAGGGTGAGTGCCGCGTCTCTTTTTTCTACATTGGACGGAGTATCTGTTTGCTTATTGAAGCGTGCAACGCCCGTTGCCAGGAGGAACCTCAGGTAGCCTTACACTTCTTTGCAGATAACCTGTTGGTGCCCGGTCCTCTACACAATTGGAGAATTTTATATCTGTGTTGAGTAAACAATCCAAAAAAGGAAAAAGCAGCACCAAATAGATGTCAAGTGAACCTTTATTGCCAATGGCGTGGCGACGTTTCGGACCGGAGGTCCTTTCTCAAGCCTTGGCTTGAGAAAGGACCTCCGGTCCGAAACGTCGCCACGCCATTGGCAATAAAGGTTCACTTGACATCTATTTGGTGCTGCTTTTTCCTTTCTTGGATTGTTTACATGGACACTTGACCGGTGTTGAGAAAGTGCTGCATAAGTCTGGTAATATCTGGTGCTGTTCTGTTTTTTTTCATATGTTTTTTTCATGTGTGTTGAGTAAAGATATCGGCTGAAAATTAGCTGGATTATCAGTACTTTTCCCCGCTTTAGGCAAGATGATAATGTATGCTTTTTTAAAAGCCGACTTCACACCACGGTGTTCAGCATCAGATTGTGTCCGGTTTGAACCGGACACAACCTGATCCGGTTTGGCCTCCAGTGTATTCTATGGTGCCGGATTGGTGCTATTTAGTCATCCGCGTTTGTGTTTTCTGTGGCTGATTCGATTTTGTCTGTTTTTTCACCAGGGACAAAATCGGAACCTGCATCATTTTTGGCTCCGGTACAAAAATCGGACAAAATCGGATATTCCCGGATTTGGGTCAATCCGGCGCCCATAACATGGGAGTCTATGGGCCCCGGATTCGTTAAAAAATTGGATCGATGTACAGCACAGAGCATGCTCTGAAATGCTGCCGTGCTCATTCAACTCCATGGACAGCAGCATTTCTGAGACGTGCTGAGAATTCAGCACCATGGAGAGCAGCACTGCACGCACAGGCAGAAAGTTCAGCACCATGGACAGCAACAGCATTAAACGAATCCTGCAAAACACAGGATCCATGAGCATATTTGGCAGCAATTGCAACACATCCTGTTCCTTCACTTTCTGTCCGGTGGATCCTGCAACAAACAGGATCCAACCTGACAGCACACATCTGTGGTGTGAAGCCGGTTTAACTGTTCAAGAAATATTCCCCAGTAATCGCTTCATTAAAAGCCTTAGCCAAATACGGAGATAAAAGCTGCTTATATTTGTTAAGTTTGTGTGTCTATGGCCTCTAAAATCTCCAGCTCCAATATCAGTTGTTAAAGTCTTTGTGCCTGCGCTGGAGCCAGACAAAGGAGGCGAATGCCATCTAAAAATGATCAAATAGTCTGCATGTTGGGTTGTGCAATATTTTTATCTTCCTTTAGATGATATAGCTGGTTGTTGTAATTGGCAAATTCATTCGATATTTTTTGGGAATCTATTACTTTATGAGCATCTGAGGTTGGTAAGTATGGTATGTGAAATCTAGGATTTTGGATTTATTTTGCCAAAATGGCTGACCGTTTATTACCCTGCCAATAATATGACAATTTAAGATTTTTTCAATGATAGCTTAACCCCTTCCAGACCCTTGGCCCACCCCCTGGGCCATGGAATGATCGGGCTCCTGCAGGTCGAGTGAGGGTGTCACTGACCTGTCACTCGGCCTGCAGGTACATGGGGAGTTGTACAACACCCCAGGAGGGGTCGATTTGCCCCCACCCCCACCCCCCCCCCGGCTACAGGCGCGGTGATTGGCACTCAAAAGTGAAAGTGAAAATCACCGCGCCTGTAATGCTTCCCTGCCTGCTGCTGCTATCCCTACCCTCCAATCTTCTCCCCTGTCATCCTCTAACTGTCCCCCTGCCCC
The DNA here is from genome assembly GCA_033576535.1 of Allobates femoralis. NCBI lineage: Eukaryota > Metazoa > Chordata > Amphibia > Anura > Aromobatidae > Allobates > Allobates femoralis. The sequence continues at coordinate 139,178,425 of JARQOC010000011.1, forward strand.
CCACCTCTTTCCTGCCCCCTCTTCACCTTTCTTACCCCCCACTTCCTTTTCCTGCCGCCTGCTTCCTGTCCCTGCCGCCCGCTTCCTCTTCCTGCCGCCCGCCTCCTCCTGCCTGCCCCGCCTCCTCCTGCCTGCCCCCACTTCCTCCTGCCTGCCCCCGCTTCCTCCTAAGTGCCCCCCTACTTCTCCTGTCACCCCCCCCTCTTCCCCCTTCCTGCCCCCCCGATCACCGGAGTGGCGATCGCCTCTCCCACTCACCCCTCCGGCGGCCGCTCTGTCTCCACTGCGTCCCGCTCCTCCTCCTCCTCTTCACCGCCTCCGGATCTGACAGCTCTGTGCTGGAGCTGCCAGATCACTTTCTACAGCTAGATCCTGAGGATTCCGATCTCCCTGCATGGGCATCGAGCTGCAGAAAGCGATCTGACAGCCCGGACGCAGTGATGCACATAGTGGGTCAATGCGCCTGTGCTGCCAGATCGCTTTCCGCAGCTCGATCCCCATGCAGGGGATCGAGCTGCGGAAAGCGATCTGGCAGCCCAGGTGCAGTGATGCACATAGTGGGTCACTGCGCCCGGGGTGTCAGATCACTTTCTGCAGCTCGATCACCATGCTGGCGGGTTGGGCTCCAGAGTAGCGATCTGAAAGCAAAGGCGATCGAGCGGCGTGGGACCTTCGTTGTGGACAACGTCGGAGCGATCGGGCGTCGTGGGACCTTCGTTGTGGACTACGTCGGATCTTTTTATAATAAAGATGGAGTCCGAATTGTGTCTGTGTTTTTTTTTCAAATAAAAAGATTTTTCTCTGTGTGTATTTATTGACTATTTACCGTACTAGAGATTCCTAATGGCGGGTCTAACATTGGCCCTATATTATGAATCTCAGGCTTAGTGCCAGCTGCCAATAAAAAGCTGGCATTAACCCCTTTATTACCCAGTTAGCCACCGGTACCAGGGCAACTGGAAGAGCGTGGGTACAGCGCCAGAAAATGGTGCTTCAATGAATGCGCCATTTTCTGGGGCGGCTGCGGGCTGCAATTCGCAGCATGGGGGGCCCAGAACGCTTGGGCCTCTCTATGCTGAGGATTCCAGCCCCCAGCTGCTTAGTTGTACCTGGCTGTATTTTTGGTTCCAGCCAGGTATGACGAGGCAGCTGGTGGCTGGTGGCAGTCCGTAGCTGCCAAGTTGTACCTGGCTGGACCAAAAATATGGCGGAGCCCTATGTCATTTTTTTTCTAGAAATAATTCTAGAAATAAAAAAAAAATAGGCTTCGCTGTATTTTTGGTTCCAGCCAGGTACAATGAGGCAGCTGGGGGCTGGTGGCAGTCCGTAGCTGCCAAGTTGTACCTGGCTGGACCAAAAATATGGCAGAGCCCCATGTCATTTTTTTTTAAAAATTCTACAAATAAAATGACATGGAGCTTTGCCGTATTTTTGGTTGCCAGCCAGATACAACATGGCAGCTAGGGGGCTGGAATCCTCAGCATGGAGAGACCCAAATGTATTGGGTCCCCTATGCTGCGAATTTTAACTACTAGACTAGTATGTTTTTTCACAAAAAGTTTCTTTATTCATTTATACGTCTCAATTTGTGAAGCACATGGGGGTTCAAAGTGCTCACTGTGCATCTAGATATGTTCCCTGGGGGGTCTAGTTTCCAAAATGGGGTCACTTGTGGGGAGCTCAAATGTTTAGGCACACAGGGGCTCTCCATACGCGACCTGGTGTCCGCTAACCATTCCAATTGTTGGCAAACACCAGGTTGCGTATGGAGAGCCCCTGTGTGCCTAAACATTGGAGCTCCCCCACAAGTGACCCCATTTTGGAAACTAGACCCCCCAAGGAACCTATCTAGATGCATAGTGAGCACATTGAATCCCCAGGTGCTTCACAAACTGATCCGTAATAAGGTAAAAATACTTTTTTTTCACACAAATTTTCTTTTTTAATTTGTACGGATCAATTTGTGAAGCACCTGGGGGTTCAAAGTGCTCACTATGCATCTAGATATGTTCCCTGGGGTGTCTAGTTTCCAAAATGGGGTCACTTGTGGGGGAGCTCAAATGTTTAGGCACACAGGAGCTCTCCAAATGCGACATGGTGTCCGCTAACAATTTGAGCTGATTTTCCATTCAAATTGTTAGCGGACACCATGTCGCGTTTGGTGAGCCCCTGTGTGCCTAAACTTTGGAGCTCCCCCACAAGTGACCCCATTTTGGAAACTAGACCCCCCAGGGAACATATCTAGATGGGTGGTGAGCATATTGAACCCCCAGGTTCTTCACAAATTAATTCATGAAAATGAAAAAAAATACTTTTTGTGGAAAAAAAGTACTTTTTAATTTTTACGGATCAATTTGTGAAGCACCTGCGGGTTCAAAGTGCTCACAATGCATCTAGATATGTTCCCTGGGGGTCTAGTTTACAAAATGGGGTCACTTGTGGTGGAGCCCCAATGTTTAGGCACACAGGGGCTCTCCAAATGCGATATGGTGTCCGCTAACAATTTGAGGTGATTTTCCATTCAAATTGTTAGCGGACACCATGTCGCGTTTGGAGAGCCCCTGTGTGCCTAAACTTTGGAGCTCCCCCACAAGTGACCCCATTTTGGAAACTAGACCCCCCAGGGAACTTATCTAGATGAGTGGTGAGCATATTGAACCCCCACATGCTTTACAAATTGATCTGTGAATATGGAAAAAGTACTTTTTTTTCACAAAAATGTTCTTTTAGCCTCAATTCTTTCATTTTTACATGGGTAACAGGATAAAATTCATCCTAAAATTTGTTGGGCAATTTCTCCTGAGTACACCGATACCTCATATGTGGTCATAAACCACTGTTTTGGCGCGCGGCAGGGCTCAGAAGTGAAGGAGCGCCATTTCACTTTTTGAATGGAAAATTAGCTCCAAAAGTCAAATTGCGCTCTTTCCCTTCAGAGCCCTGCCGTGCGCCCAAACCGTGGTTTATGATCACATATGTGGTATCGATATACTCAGGAGAAATTGCCCAACAAATTTTAGGATCCATTTTATCTTGTTGCCCATGTGAAAATGAAAAAATTGAGGATAAAAGAACATTTTTGTTAGAAAAATAAAAATATCCATTTTTTTGTTTCCAATTTGCTTAGTTCCTGTGAAGCACCTGAAGGGTTAATAATCTTCTTGAATGTAGTTTTGAGTAGCTTGAGGGGTGCAGTTTTTGGAATGGTGTCACTTTTGGGTGTTTTCTGTCATGTAAACCCCTCAAAGGGACTTCAAATGGGATGTGGTCACTAAAAAAAATGGTTTTGTAAATTTTGGTGGAAAAATGAAAAATTGCTCATGAACTTTGAACCCTTATAACTTCCTAACAAAATTTTTTTTTTTTTCCAAAATTGTGCTGATGTAAAGTAGACATGTGGGAAATATTATTTCATAACTATTTTGTGTCACATACCTCTCTGGTTTACCAGAAGAAAAATTCAAAATGTGAAAATTGCAAAATTTTCAAAATTTTTGCCATATTTTGGATTTTTTCACAAATAAACGCAAAAATTATCGACCTAAATTTAATACTAACATGAAGCCCAATATGTCATGAAAAAACAGTCTCAGAATCGCTAGGATCCGTTGAAGCATTCCCGAGTTATAACCTCATAAAGGGACACTGGTCAGAATTGCAAAAAATGGCAAGGTCATGAAGGGGTTAAATCTATACAGGTTGAGTTCATGGAGTTGCAATGTAAGGTCAGATATTTCTTTAGCTCTGGAATCTAAAAATTTGAATTTATTAAGTCTATGTAGGGAAGCGAGTTTGTCCTGGAGAACAGTGTACATCTGTCTGGTCTTTTTATTGTGTGACGTTTGCTTAAAGGCCTCGTACTGCTGCTTTATAGGCACACCACAATCTTTCTTTGTGGTAAATCTGTTTTTATTAAAGTATGAAACAACATAACACAACAATTTGAAGCATAGTGCATCAACATAATGCACAGCGTATTGAACATCGCTGTGGAGGCAAAAGAAAAATATGACCTGACAAGAGTAACATGTAAGATCATGGAAACAAAGCCATATAGTAAGATCATGGAAACAAAGCCATATAAGTTCCTGTGGTGGTAGTGAGTCCAGAGCATTATTAGTCCCAATTCTTCATAAGTTGGTTTCCGGAACATACCTAAAATCCACGCGATAAACCAAATATAGGCAATCAAGCATACTCAAAAAGGTAAAAAAAAGAGGAAAAGGAGGTCAAGTAAGGATAAAGAGAAAGAGAGAAGAGAGGGGGGAATAGCGGGATATAAGGACCCTAGGGGGGGTATAATGTAGCAGAGGGAGGAGAAAGACAAAATGGAGCAGGGGGTTCACGATAAGGGGTCAGGATAGGGGACGCCCGGGGGATAGCCGATATCTGTAGATCAAGGATTATGCCGCAAGCCATGAGGCAAGAGCAGGGGATTCCCTAAACATAAGCCATGACGACCAGGTCCGGAAAAATCTGTCAGTATCCTGGGTCGTGGAGCAAGATTGGTGTAACAGGTCCTCCATCTTACAAATATCACTAACCTCTGTCACCAGTTCTTCCTTGGAGGGGCATCTGATCTGTTTCCAGTATCTTGGTATAAGTCTCCTAGCTGCCGTCAAAAAATGACGTAATCTTTCTATCTTTAACTTCTTCATTATTGTTTAGCATAAAATATTATTGTATCATGGTGTACGTTGGAGCTGCGTAGAACGGATGGTTCAAAATATAATTATTTAGATGCCAAATAGAAGAGGGATATGCAATAAATTATTCATGAAATGTTAAGTAATGGGGGCATGATCAGACCAGGTAATGTCTGCTATGTGTGAAAAGTGTAGTCTCTGGCTGACTGGTTCTTCAACCTCCATATATCATATACGGTAACTCGTTATTGTTCAAAAGACAAGTTGGTGGACTTAGGTTTAGATTTTTGCTCTTACCCAAAATATCTATAGATGGCCCCAGGGATTGATTATAGTCTCCCATCAGTACAAGGCACCCTGACATGTAGTTTTGTCAGTGTAATGACTCTCTTCACAAATCTGTACTGATGCGTGTTGGGAGCATATAAAGATACTAAAGTATAACCTATATTATTAATGGAGCATATTAGGATAACATACCAATCCTTTCGGTCTATAATGTGTTTTTAAATGGATAGTGCAACCAAATTGTGGCTTGCAATGGACACCCCACATTTGTTTTCCAGTTGCTGGGGCTGAGAAAACCTGTGAGTAATGTTAGTGCTTTAATCTTCCAAGATCCTCAACATTTAAATGCATTTCCTGCAACATTGACCTCTTGTATGGAGAATTTAAACCTTTAACGTTAAGTGACAAAATCTTAATTGTCATTTATACACATTTCTGTTTCCCATTGATAAAACATTGTCACAAACTGAAGTAATCCCAGGCCTCGCATCAATCAGTAAATCTTGTGCATATCTGAACAGAAAATACATTTCATGACACTGCGCCTGTGGAGGAGATATAAAAAACACAACACGCTCATGGCATACACCCTCACATGGCTTAAACTCCAAGTGAGAAACCATGAAAACAGCCCTAGAATAAGACAAACCGTTAAAAGAAGACTAGGGGCTGGAGGAGGGAGTAAAAAAGGGGCAAGGTGGATATGCGAGAAGGAATTGCAGCGAGAAAAGACAAAAACATGCAGAAATAAAGAAGAAAACAAGAACTAAAGGGTTAACAACCCTAGAACAATATATTGAAACACCTAGATGTGTCATTTGGGGGTTTAGGTGTCCCAAAAAGGATATATGTCCACTACGGCAACATTTCTGTAATACAGTGAGCAAAAGTCATCTTTATTAATCTACAGTTCGAGTGATGAATGCATTGTTGCGCCTTCAGAGCCGACCATTCCTCCTGAGGCCGGCTTGGGGAGACTCTAGCCGGCGGGTATCCAAATATCTCCCAAAGCAAGTCCCACTCTTTACATTTCTGGAGAGCCTTAGCTGGGGTGGTGGCCACATGTCTCCTGTCGTCTTTTTAAAGGTAAGTTTAGTGGGGGATCCTCATATATAGTAGATGCCCCATTTTTTCTGAGGGCCTGCATACTCCTTTCTGCGAGCCAGGGTATAAGCTGACAAGTCAGTGAATATGGTGATGTTTAGGAACCTTTCTGGTACTGCAGGAGGCTTATGGACAGCTGCCATTGTCTTATCTTTGATATCATATAAATGGATCCTGCTAAAACATCTCTAGGTACCGACAAAGGAATGGATTTAGATTTTTGGTTGATTTTTGTGATGCTGAACAAGAACGCATGCGTTTTTGAAAAACACAGCTACACCTAAGTGCACCATGCATTAACGCATATGCATTTTTGGACTTGAAAAAAAAATGACAAAAATGATCCCATAAACGGATCCAAGGCAAAAACGGATGCCATGTGTCACCCTGGCCATAGGCTGTAAAGTTATGTTAAATCCTGTCTTAATTGATATTAAAAAAAATATACATTTGAAAAGACAAACAATTTTTGGTATTGCCCAGTTTGTAAAACTTCAATCTATGAAATGTGACAATTAATTACCCTTTTGGTAAAGTGTAAAAAAAAATAGGAATGCTAAAACTGCATTTTTTTTCAGTCACTTCACCTGTGCAAAAACATAAATTATTTTTTATTTTTTTTTTTTAATCACTCTCTCTTCGTGCTGCGATGTGCTGATCATTAGTTTATGGAACGGTCTCTAATATACTATCTAATGATCAGCACATCACATGTCTTGTCAGATGAAAGCACCACACCGTGAAGCGTGATCTGGGCATGCGTGCCCAGAATGCTGTCACTAACAGAGAGGTAGCTGTGACGTGCACTATTCAGTACATCTGATTCTGGTTCCCAGATTGAAAGTAGAATCAAAACAGCAGCAGAGGAATAAAGGAACCATATAGAGATGAATTTACAGGTAATTAATTGTGGAAAACCTCTTTAAGAATAAGGACGTGTGCTTTTCAGGGAATGGATGCCTAGCTCGTGCAGAAGATATTCTATTGAGACTGCATGAAAAAGACATTATGCTAAGTCTCCCAACTTAGCCGTGTAATTAAGATCAATTATTAGGGCGGAGGTGAAATGCTCCTTAAATCCTTGGTAGACCAAGAAGAGGATTCATGCGGGAAGGAGATGAGATCCTGAGTTAATCCTCTGATTCTGAAGAATTGGTGAAGCATGAAGTTTAATATGTGCCTGCCTAATCCTAGTTTTCCTCAGAAGGTGGTGCAGTGGGTCATCTGTGCTTCCTGGTAGAGAACACTGATCGATTGGTCAAGGCTGTAAGATCCACTATTGGCATTGTATATAGCAAGACCCAAAGCCAGTACAGTACATTATTTTGGGGATCTGGAGTAGAAAAAGCATCAGACCTTTCTGTTAAATGAAAAGATCATCGTCCTCATTAGAAAAGCTGGAAAAGACCAGGGGAAAATTTTTTTATTGCCTTCATCATCTAAGTGTAAGTAAATCTTTGAAGAAGACTCAACCACCTCATGGGATAAAGATCTTAAAATTGATTAAGCGGTGACCAAGGCATCAAAAAAAAAATATCTACATTTCCCTCTGAAGACATGGAAATACTTAAAAATACAAGGAATACTAATATGATTTTCTGGATTTTATTTTTGATATTCTATCTCTCACTGTTAAAATCAACCTACCCTTAAAATTATAGACTGTTCATGTCTTTGTCACTGGGCGAACTTACAAAATCAGCAAGGGATCAAATAATTGCTTCCTTCACTATATACAACATTCTAAAATGCTTTCTATATCTTTCCTAGACACACTGCATAACATAAAAAAGACCTTATATGTTACTCGCCTATAGGGAGTTCTGGTTCGAAAATCCTTGCTAGTCCTGATTTGGTGCCTCCTCTCTTGTTGCGATCACCATCCTCATCCTTTGCTTCATGTGGATAATGCATCATCAGTCATGTCAGATGTCTGTGTCCTTCAGTGCACTCCTGTGTAAAATGCATTATCCATGTGAAGTAAGGACAAGGATGGCCACGGATCAACACCAGTGACGCCCATCGGACCGGACTACCCCATAAATGTGCATACTAAAAGGTCATTTTTATGTTCTGCAGATTGGCTTGGGTGCATATATACAGCATTCTAGAATGCTGTATGTAAGGGCAGATAGGTAGTGGTCATACTTTATATGGGGGAAACCCTGGTGACAAGTTCCCTTAAAGAAAGAGATTTCTCACAGAATCTGGTCTCCCCCTTACTTGATAGTAGAAAATCAGCAACAACAAAAATTAGGGATATCAGCAACTGCTTCTCTAGAATCTTTCTTTCTTAGTATTATGTTAACATATGCCAGGATGTTCTAGAGCAGCAAGCATCTAAATTTCTGCTTTTATAGAGGTGACGATTTATGCTTATGAGCTTGAGGACATTTTGATTTGCAGCACCTGTCTACTAGTCATTCTTTTTTATTTCTTATGGTAACAGTAATGATGTACTTTATTTTTCATTCCATGCAGGGAGTAAAAAAGCGTTTGTTAATTACACAATGTAATTCGACTTTTGCTGTTGTTCAACTACAGTTGAAATCACCTAATTTGTAGACCATTTTGGGGTCATGGGGCCTACTCATTAAGCCTAGCGTTAAGCATGGACAGTTTTAATGATGGACTTGTTGGAGTATGATGCGCCAAATTATTTTAAGAGGTGCACGCCATTTATTGAATCCTGCACATCTTCTCAGTTTCATGTGCCTCACCAGAAATGATTTGCCAGTATGTGACTGGAATAGCATTTCTGGTGTAAGAAATGGCATCATTTTTAATTAATTTGACTGGCGGGCATAGCAACGCCTTGTCCAACCAATGCTCCTCTCCAGCAGCTCTTCCCTATTTTGATGAAGCTGCTCTTCAAACTGGAGTAAAATGCAAAGTCGCTAAATGTTTCCCCAATTTTTTGACAAAAATGTTGTGACTTTTAACCCTTTCCCAACCTTTGACGTTGTACAACGTCATGAAAGTCTGTGTCTTGCTGCGGTAACCGCCATCAGGCCCCGGTGCTCTGTGGTTCCTATCACAGAGCACTGGGACTTGAGGTTGGGGGGGTAGATTGCCCTCCCCTCCCTCAGGATTACTGTGATTGGCTGCTTAAGCAGTCAATCGCAGTGATCCTGTCTCCACCTATAGAAGGGGCAGTCAAAGCCCCTTCTATAGGCAGGAGGGGGCAGGGATCGCCCCCTCCACGCTGTTGGGGAGTGATCTGAATACTCCCAATCAGCTTCAGCATGGCGGCGATGCAGGCACTTGTTCCCGCCGACGCTTCTCTGCAACCCGATTTCCACATAGTGGATCACTGTGCCTGGGCTGTCAGATTGCTTCTCTGCAGCCCTATCCCCATGCAGGGGGATCAGGCTGCAGTGAAGTGATCTGACAACCCTGGCGCAGTGATCCATTATGTGATCACTGTGCCAGGGCTGTCGGATCACTTCACTGCAACGTCGGGTCACCTGAGCCAAGCCTTAGAGATCATGTTATCTCTGAGACTTGGGTTTGCACAGTAATGCTGCACTGTATGGCAATGATCTGTCATACAGTGCATCATCACTATGACACCAGAGACTGCAACAAGAGGACACTTGATCCCTTGCTGCAGTCTCTGAATGTAGCAGAGGCAATCAAGCGTCTTGGGACCTTCGTTGTGGACTACGTCGGATCTTTATAATAAAGATGGAGTCCGAATTTTGTTTGTGGGTTTTTTCAAATAAAAATATTTTTCTCTCTGTGCTGTATTTTTTTTTTTTCTTAAACTATTTACTAGAGATTCCTAATGGCTGGGTCTAACCTTGGCCCGACATTATGAATCTCGGGCTTAGTGCCAGCTGGCATTAACCCCTTTATTACCCAGTTTGCCACCGGCACCAGGGGCAACTGGAAGGGTCTGAGTACAGCGCCAGAAAATGGCGCTTCAATGAATGTGCCATTTTCTGGGGCGGCTGCGGGCTGGAATTCGCAGCATGGGGGCCCAGAACGCTTAGGCCTCTCCATGCTGAGGATTCCAGCCCCCAGCTGCCTAGTTGTATCTGGCTGGACCAAAAATATGGCGGAGCCCCATGTCATTTTTTTTCTCAAATTAGTTCTTTAAATAATAAAAAGGTTGGGCTTCGCTGTATTTTTGGTTGCTGGAATCCTTAGCGTGGAGAGAGCCAAACGTTGTGGGCCCCCCCACGCTGCGAATTGCAATCCTCAGCCACCCCAGAAAGCGCATTCATTAGAGGCACCATCTTCTGGGGCTTTACCCCGACTCTTCCAGTTGCCCTTGTGCTAATAGTAATGCCGGTGGTACGCAGGGGCTCTCCATATGCGACATGGTGTCTGCTAATAAGTTGAATGGAAAGTTAGCTCCAATTGTTAGTGGACACCATGTCGCATATGCAGAGCTCCTGTGTGCCTAAACATTGGAGTTCCACCACAAGTGACCTCATTTTGGAAACTAGACCCCCTAAGGAAGTTATCTAGATGTATTGTGATCACTTTGAACCCCCAGGGGCTTCACACATTGATCCGTAAAAATGAAAAAATAAACTTTTTGTGAAAAAAAAAAAAGTTTCTTTTTTTCATTTTTAGGGATCAATTTGTGAAGCCCCTGGGGGTTCAAAGTGCTCACTATACATATAGATAAGTTCCTTGGGGGATCTAGTTACCAAAATGGGGTCACTTGTGGGGGAGCCCCAATGTTTAGGCACACAGGGGGTCTCCATATGTGACATGGTGACTGCTAACAATTGGAGCTCATTTTCTATTCAAAAAGTGAAATTGCGCTCCTTCCCTTCTGAGCCCTGCCATGCGCCAAAACAGTGGTTTATGACCACATATGAGGTATCGGTGTACTCAAGAGAAATTGCCCAACAAATTGTAGGATCTATTTTATTCTGTTACCCATGTGAAAATGAAACAAATTGAGGCTCTAAGAACATTTTTGTTGGAAAAATTAAAATGTCAATTTTTTTCCTTACACGTTGCTTAAGTTCCTGTGAAGCACCTGAAGGGTTAATAATCTTCTCGAATGTAGTTTTGAGTAGCTTGAGGGGTGCAGTTTTTGGAATGGTGTCACGTTTGGGTGTTTTCTGTCATGTACGCCCCTCAAATGTGGTCACTAAAAAAATGGTTTTGTTAATTTTGCTAGAAAAATAAGAAATGGCTGATGAACTTTGAACCCTTATAACTTCCTAACAAAAAAATGTTTTTTTCCAAAATTGTGCTGATGTAAAGTAGACGTGGGAAATGTTATTTATCAATTACAAAGCTCTCTTGTTCCACATCAGGGAGGGCAGCCCTGTAGAAAAGATAAAACTGTAGCCTTGATGTCGTCGTCTTTACCACCCTCCACTAATCCTCTGATTTTTGCATTTCCTCTGCGCAGCTTATCTTCTAATCCACACATTGCAGCTTGCAGTTGACGCACATCAGTCTATCACCATGTAATTGTCAGCTAACTGGTTATGGGCTCCTGCAAAATCTGCCATTTTTGTCTCCAGATGGCTTGTCCTCTCTCCTAGTGCCCCCATGTCAGCCCTGATATCCTCAATCATGGTTCTCATGTCCTCCTGCAGAGATCTGCGGAGTAAATTGAGAAAGTCTCTCAGGCAGCCCCTGGTGACTGCTGCACCATCATCTCCTCCTCTCTCACAGCTCTCCAGGCTGAGCACAGCACGAGGAGAAGCACAAGGAGACTTCCCTGACCCAGTGCCATGTTAGCTGAGGGGGAAGATGCAGGGAGCCGTTCATTAGAAAAGAAATCCTGCACGGACTGTACCGTTTCCCGGCGGTGGGTGGTCCTCCCCGGCATCCTGGGACTCTCAGGGATCTGGTGGTAGGTAGTAACGGCAGCTGCGGGGCCCGCAGGCGATGATAATAGCCGTTATAAGGGCAAGGCTGGAGGAGCTCCTCAAACCGTGTCCTTCTCCATGAGCTGTTGGACAAGCCCCTCAGAAACGTTATTTATTAACTATTTTATGTCACATAACTCTCTGGTTTAATAGAATAAAAATTACAAATTTGAAAATTGTGAAATCTTCGTCTGATTTTCGATTTTTTTCCCACAAATAAACGCAAAAATTATTGACCTAAATTTACCACTAACATGAAGCCTAATATGTCACGAAAAAAGGCTCAGAATTGCTAGGATCCGTTGGATCGTTCTAGAGTTATTACCTAATATAGGGACACTGGTCAGAATTGCCAAAAATGGCAAGGTCAGTATGGCCAAAATAGGCTGGGTCATGAAGGGAATAAAGGAAATTTAACATTTTTCTGGTGTAGAAAGCCTTGATGCCTCAGCCCCCACAAGGTTTTCCACATCAATGTAAATATATTTGAATACTGATGTTTTGTTTTTTTATGCATAACTAAGCCAAACTGAGCTCCTGTTTTTATAGTCTTACAAATGTGATGTTTCCTCTTGTTTTATCCAGTGCCCTGCTATAGATTACACAAGACACACTTTGGATGGTGCTGCATGTCTTTTGAATAGCAATAAATATTTTCCTAGCAGGTAAGTTTGTACATTTTATGTTATGTAATCTGTGTATAGAGGAATACTATGATAATACATATAATAGTATCCAATCTTCCTGCATGTACAGGATAAACATAAAATTGAGCATTACAATTTATAATATAATAACTGTCAAATCAGTATATAGTGTACTCATTGTAGTATTCATTCCTGGTGTTAAAAATTGATTAAAAAGGTATTACTTTAACATTTGTTTAAATTTTACCACCTGGTTTACAAGTACCGTATATACTCGTGTATAAGCCGACCCATGTATAAGCCGACCCCCCTACTTTTGCCCCAAAACCTGGGAAAACCTATTGACTCGTGTATAAGCCAAGGGTGGACCCCAGCACAGGTATACAGCCCCCAGCAGTGTGGTATACAGGCCTCCCCAGTGGTAGTATACAGCAGCCTCCCCAGTGGTATATACAGGCCCCAGCAGTATTTCCAGCAGCCCCAGTGGTAGTATACAGCAGCCTCCCCAGTGGTAGTATACAGCAGCCTCCCAGTGTGTGTATACAGCCTCCCCAGTGGTAGTATACAGCAGCCTCCCCAGTGGTATATACAGGCCCCAGCAGTATTACAGCAGCCTCCCCAGTGGTATATACACACCCCAGCAGTATTACAGCAGCTCCCCAGTGGTATATACAGGCCCAGCAGTATACAGACCCCAGTGGTATATACAGGCCCCAGTGGTATATACAGGCCCCAGTGGTATACAGGGCCCCCCCTTGCTGCCGCACACCTGTAAAGTAATAGATCATTATACTTATCCCTGTCGCCGCCGCTCTGACACCGTGCTCCTCCGGGTCTTCATTCTTCTTCCTGCTTCCTCCTCCTGCGCGCAGACAATAACGTCATTGCCTGCGCCTGCCGGTCACAAGCAGGAAGAAGCATGAAGACCCGGAGGAGCGCGGTGTCAGAGCGGCGGCGGCGACAGGGATAAGTATAATGATCTATTACTTTACAGGTGTGCGGCAGCAAGGGGGGCCCTGTATACCACTGATGGGGGGGGGGGGGGGGGAGCGCCTGTGTATGACTCGTGTATAAGCCATGGGGGGGACTTTTCAGCACATTTTTTGTGCTGAAAAACTCGGCTTATACACGAGTATATACGGTATATGGCAGTTTGCATGCTCATCCAATTATATTAATGCTTGTGAATGCTTGCTCAGCAATTTTGTAAGGGTGGAGGCATTTTTGATGCATGACAGTGATGCGAGTGCTGTGCGTGTTTGTGGGTGTGTATGGTGCGAGTATGGTGTGTATGATGAGTATGGCTGGCTGTATGTATGTTAGTGTGCTGTGATTGTTAGGTGTGAGTGCGTGTGAGCTGCGTGATTGTGATGCTGTCTGTGGTCCTGAAGGACCGCAGACAGCATTTGTCGGGAATACAAACTCGCTGGCTGTCAAAGCCGGCAAGTTTAAACTTCCCGCTTTGTGGGTACAGTAAGCTATCATCTTGTAGCGCTGTGACAGCAGCGGTACAAGATGTTTAGCTAAGACGATGATTGTAGTAAAATAATGTATTCTGGGTTTATTTTACTGATTAACCCCATCAGCATCCTCGGCACCGCATGTGTGCACAGAGGATGCTGTGGCTCTAAACCCAGTGCTGAAGGGGTTAATATGCAGCTGGTGTAGTGACACCATGTATGTGGAGAGTGTCCTCACTCTCTGCAGACATGGTGTCATTACACCATGTGTGTGAAGGGGTTAATTTTTAAGTATAATGGGTTAAAAGAACCGTCGGATTTATAACTTCAGAGAAAATCCGGCTTTTTTACTGTCTATGGGGAGCTGTGGCTTCAGCACCATGAGAGGGGACAGCTCCCCATAGACAGTAACATAAGCCGGCTTTTCTCTGAAGTTATAAATCTGACAGTTCTTTTAACCCATTATACTTAAAAATTAACCCCTTCACACACATGGTGTAATGACACCATGTCTGCAGAGAGTGAGGACACTCTCCACATACATGGTGTCACTACACCAGCTGCATATTAACCCCTTCAGCACTGGGTTTAGAGCCACAGCATCCTCTGTGCACACATGCGGTGCCGAGGATGCTGATGGGGTTAATCAGTAAAATAAACCCAGAATACATTATTTTACTACAATCATCATTGTCTTAGCTAAACATCTTGTACCCCTGCTGTCACAGTGGTACAAGATGATAGCTTACTGTACCTACAAAGCGGGAAGTACTTGCCGGCTTTGACAGCCGGCGAGTTTAAAGCGTTTTTGGCTGCACACTCGCACAGTGTGCTGTATGGGGGCGAGATTTTCTCGCCCCCATACACTTGCATTGCCCTCACGTGCGTCAGAATCGCGTGCAATCGCAGCATGCTGCGATTGCTCTTGCTTCTGACACGCAGTGCGAGTTAGGTGCCTGGGACTCGCACCAGTGTGCCCTGACTGATAGGCAACACTGGTCTGAGTGCAATGCGTTTTTTCCACGCATTGCACTCGCACGAGTCTCACGCCAGTGTGCCTATACCCTTAGAAAAGCAACAGAGCCTCCTGTGGTATTTTAGAAGTCTAGGACTGTAAATGATGATGTACCAAATAATATTGAGGGAGCTATACTTTTTTGATTAACACATATCTATTATATAATCACGAATGGATTTCGCGCACCAAAGTCGCATGCGACTCAGCGTGGTCATGTGGATACGAAAAATGCATTGGCCGCGCAGCGGCCAATGCGACCAGTTGTAAGGCGACTCGCTATGCCCGCGCAGCGGGCATGGCGAGTCGCCTTAGCACCGCGAAGCATTGGCCGCGAAGCGGCCATTGCGAGCAGTTGTAAGGCGACTCGCTATGCCCGCGCAGCGGGCATGGCGAGTCGCCTTAGCAGCGCGAAGCATTGGCCGCGAAGCGGCCATTGCGAGTCAGAGACTCGCTCGGCTAGAATCCCGATGCATTGTGCATCGGGCACCCATCTAGTACATCATATTTAGCCATGAGGATGGCTCTTGCACAAAATCCTCTCAAATACTGATCTGTGAACCTTAAATATAAAGTTTGAGGTCTGTACCGAGCACCTAGTGTTTGGGCGCAGACCTTGAATACGCACTTCCCTCAGGCATCTGTGCTACTGTTTGGATTCGGCTGGGGGGGTGGGGTGGGGTAAGGGGCTATAAAAGAAAGCAAAACCGTAATTAAAGTAGCAGCATTATACTTACCAAGGATTGCTCGATTGTAACACCACTTCCGGGTTTCGCTCATTAACCCCCAGTTTATTCACTGGATTCTGCATCCAACAGCCAATCAGACACCCACTTTGTAGCACCGTCTCTAATTGGCTGTAACGCCCCCATCCATTGTTCTGGCATCTGTGATTGGTTGCCATTGGCAAAAATCTGCCATCATAGGGGTTTAAAAATAATATAAGAAAAAAATTGCGTAAGGCTTCATCGTATTTTTGAATCTTAGCACAGATAAAGCGGATAGCTACTGGATGCCACCCCCAGCTGCCTGGTTTTACCTTGGCTGGCAATCAAATTTTCAGCGGAGCCTATTATTTTTTTCATTTTAAAAAATGCATGTGCTCCACCCCATTTTTGATTGACAGCCACTGTAAAAGGCAGCTGACGGCTGGTATTCTTAGCGTGATGAAGACCATACTTATTGGGCCCACCAGATTACAGAATAGCAGCCCGCAGCCAGCCCTGAAATTGACGCATTCATTAGAAACACCAATTCTTGGCGTTTTACCCAGCTCTTCTCGATGCACTAGTGCAGTGGCATCGGGGTGATAGAGGGGGTTAATGATAGCTGAGTATTGACAAGTGTCATTAAGCCCTAAATTGAAAATGTTCAGGCTTCTATGATACCATCATACTAGCCCATTATCAATCCTGTGGGTAAATAGTTAAAAAACGCAGAGAAATATCATTTATTTAAATAAAACATACAACCCAAACATACCCTCAGTCGGTAATCCACAGCTATGTGCAGTGAAGCACACTCAGCTCTGCTACATACGGTGAGCAGAGACATTTGTGTCTGCTCACCACGAGTAACGCTCTCATGAGCCAGTAATTGCGCAATTGCAAGGGCCCGATCTGAGTAACTGGTCACCTGACTACAACAAAGCTTCAGGGATCATGTGATAAATGAGGCTTGTAACAATGCCTCACTGACATCTGCACTGTACTGCAATGATCTAGCATTGTAGTACAGTGGAGCTGCAATCAGAGCTGTAAAAGTGATGACCTGTAAAAGGTGATGACTAAGTAAAAAATAAGAAAAAGTTAAAAAATAAATATACAAATATTTGGTGCCACGTCCTTCACTACCCACTCTATAAAACTGTCACAGTTGTTAACCCCTTCCTGACCTATGATTTTATAGAGACGTCATGAAAGTCGGGTGCGTTCCCCACCCATGACATCTCTATAACGTCATAGGTTGTTTGCGCTTCTGCAGCTCCGGTGACAGTGTCAGTGACAAGTCACCAGAGCTGTAGGAGCGCAAGCACCCTATACTTTAGCCCGGGGGAGTGGCTTAGCCCCCCGTGGCTAAACTCTCTCTGATTGGCAGTCTAGATTTCAACTGCCAATTAGAGCGAGTAACCCCCTCCCGATCTGATTGGAGCTCTCCAATCAGATCTGGAGGGGCGGGATGGCAGGTGCCCTTCCCCTACTAGCCTCCTCCTGCTCCAGGGCCCCCCCCCCCCCCGATCCCTTTCTATTCATGCAAGGAGGGAGATGTGTGGATGTGGCATGATGGTGGATGTGTGCTTGGCATGCGTGGTATGGGTGCATGCGTGCATGGATGGATACGTGCGTGGAGGGGTTTTGCATGGATGTGTGCTGTTGGGGGGCATGGATGGATGTGTGCTTGGATGGATGTGTGCTTGTGGATGTGGATGGATGATGGATGGATGGATGGATGTGTGCATGGATGGATGATGAGTGCATGGGTGGATGGATGGGTGCAACAAGGGATCAAGTGTCCTCTTGTTGTAGTCTCTGGGATCATAGTCATGGTGCACTGTATGACAGATCATTGCCATACAGTGCACCATAGCTCTGACCCCAGAGACTGTAGGAAGTGGACACTTGATCCCTTGCTGCAGTCTCTGGATTGAGCAGAGGCGATCGAGCGTTGTGGGACCTTTGTTGTGGACTACGTCAGATCTTTATAATAAAGATGAAGTCTGAATTTTGTTTGTATTTTTTTTTTCAATAAAAAGATTTTTCTGTGTGGTGTTTTTTTTTTTTTTTTTTTTGTACCATTTACTAGAGATTCCTAATGGAATTATGAATCTCGGGCTTAGTGCCAGCTGCCAATGAAAAGCTGGCATTAACCTATTTATTACCCAGTTTGCCACAGGCACCAGGGCAACTGGAAGAACCTGGGTTCAATGAATGCGCCATTTTCTGAGGCGGCTGCAGGCTGCAATTCGCAGCATGGGGGCCCAGAACGCTTGGGCCTCTCCATGCTGAAGATTCCAGCCCCCAGCTGCCTAGTTGTACCTAGCTGGGCCAAAAATATGGCAGAGCCCCACGTCATTTTCTTTTAATGGAATTGGTTCTAGAAATA
Source organism: Allobates femoralis (assembly GCA_033576535.1). Lineage (NCBI taxonomy): Eukaryota > Metazoa > Chordata > Amphibia > Anura > Aromobatidae > Allobates > Allobates femoralis. Next base: position 139,196,533 of record JARQOC010000011.1, read on the forward strand.
AAAAAAAAATAGGCTTCACTGTATTTTTAGTTGCTAGCCAGGAACAACGAGGCAGCTGGGGGTTACTGGCAGTCCGTAGCTGCCAAGTTGTACCTGCCTGGACCAAAAATATGGCAGAGCCCCACGTCATTTTTTTCCCTCTAAAATCAGTTCTAGAAATATATATATTATAAAAAAAAAAAGGCCTTCGCTGTATTTTTGGTAGCCAGCCCAGGTACAACTTGGCAGCTGGGGGGCTTGAATCCTCAGCGTGGAAAGACCCAAACGTTGTGGGCCCCCCAAACTGCAAATTGCAACCCACAGCAACCCCAGAAAATAGCGCATTTATTAGAGGCGCCATTTTCTGGTGCTGTACCCCAATTCTACTAGTTGCCCTTGTGCTGGTGGCACACGGGTTCTCCATACACGGCATGGTGTCCGCTAACAATTTCAATGGAAAAATTAGCTCCAATTGTTAGCAGAAACCATATCGCGTGTGGAAAGCCCCTCCCTGTGTCCCTGAACATTGGCGCTCCCCCACAAGTGACCCCATTTTGGAAACTAGAACCCCCAAGGAACTTATCTAGATGCATAGTGAGCAATTTGAACCCCCAGGTGCTTCACAAATTGATCCGTAAAAAATTAGTTTTTTTTGTTTTGTTTTTTATACACAAAAAAATTATTTTTTCATTTTTATGGATTAATTTGTGAAGTACCTGGGGGTTCAAAGTGCTCACTATGCATCTAGATAAGATCTCTGTGGGGCCTAGTTTCCAAAATGGGGTCACTTGTGGGGGAGCTCCAATGTTTAGGCACACGGGCTCTCCAAACGCGACATGGTGTCCGCTAACAATTTGAGCTAATTTTCCATTCAAATTGTTAGCGTACACAATGTCTCGTTTGGTGAGCCCCTGTGTGCCTAAACATTGGAGCTCCCCCACAAGTGACCCCATTTTGGAAACTAGATCCCCTAGGGAACTTATCTAGATGGGTGGTGAGCATTTTGAAACCCCAGGTGCTTCACAAATTAATCTGTAAAAATGAAAAAAGAGATTTTTTTGTGGGAAAAAAATACTTTTTCATTATTTCAGATCAATTTGTCAAACACCTGGGGGTTCAAAGTGCTCACCACCCATCTAGATAAGTTCCCTGGGGGGTCTAGTTTCCAAAATGGGGTCACTTGTGGGGGAGCTCCAATGTTTAGGCACACAGGGGCTCTCCAAACGCGACATGATGTCCGCTAACAATTTAAGCTAATTTTCCATTCAACTTGTTAGCGGGTACCATGTTGCGTATGGAGAGCCCCTGTGTGCCACCAGCACAAGGGCAACTGGAAGAGTTATGGTATAGCACCAGAGAATCGCGCCTCTAATAAATGCGCTATTTTCTGGGGTGGCTGTGGGTTGCAATTTGCAGTTTGGGGGGCCCACAACATTTGGGTCTCTCCACACTGAGGATTCAAGCCCCCCAGCTGCCTCTTTGTACCAGGCTGGCTACCAAAAATACAGCGAAGGCCTTTTTTTTTTTTTTTTTTTTTTTTATATATATATATATATTTCTAAAACTGATTTTAGGATAAAAAACAAATGACGTGGGGCTCCGCCATATTTTTGGTGTAGCCAGGTACAACTTGGCAGCTACGGACTGCTAGTAACCCCCAGCTGCTTCGTTGTACCTGGCTGGCAACTAAAAATACTCGCGAGGAGAGCCCCTGTGTGCCTAAACATTGGAGCTCTCCCACAAGTGGCCCAATTTTGGAAACTAGACTCCCCAGGAAACTTGTCTAGATGGGTGGTGAGCACTTTGAACCCCCAGATGTTTCACAAATTGATCTGTACTAATGAAAAAGTACTTTTTTTTTTTTCACACACATTTTCTTTTAGCCTAACGTTTTTCATTTTCACATGGGCAAAGGATAAAATGCATCCTAGAATTTGTTGGGCAATTTCTCCTGAGTACATTGATAACTCATATGTGGTCATAAACCACTGTTTGGGTGCACGGCAGGGCTCAGATGTGAAGGAGTGCTATTTCACTTTTTGAATGGAAAATTCGCTCCAAAAGTCAAATTGCGCTCCTTCCCTTCTGAGCCCTGCCATGCGCCCAAACAGTGGTTTATGACCACATATGAGGTATCGTTGTATTCAAAAGATATTGCCCAACAAAATTTAGAATCCATTTTATCCTGATGCCCATGTGAAAATGAAAGAATTGAGACTAAAAGAACATTTTTGTTAGAAAAATTAAAATGTACATTTTTTCCATCCATGTTGCTTTAGTTCCTGTGAAGCACCTGAAGGGTTAATAATCTTATTGAATGTAGTTTTGAGTAGCTTGAGGGGTGCAGTATTTGGAATGGTGTCACTTTTGGGTGTGTTCTGTCATATACACCACTCAAAGGAACTTCAAATGTGATGTGGTCACTAAAAAAAATGATTTTGTAAATTTTGCTGGAAAAATGAGAAATTGCTGATGAACTTTGAACCCTTCTAACTTCCCACCCCCAAATTTTTTTTTTTCTCCAAATTGTGCTGATGTAAAGTAGACATATGGGAAATGTTATTTATTAACTATTTTGCGTCACATAACTCTCTGGTTTAGCAGAATAAAAATTCAAAATTTGAAAATTGTGAAACTTTCTACATTTTTACCAAATTTTTGATTTTTTTTTCACAAGCCCAAAAAATATTGACCTGAATTTGCCACTAACATGAAGCCCAATATGTCACGAAAAAACAGTCTCAGAATTGCTTGGATCAGTTGAAGCGTTCCAGAGTTATTACCTCATAAACTTTATGGGACACTGGTCAGAATTGACAAAAATGCCAAGGTGTTTAGGTTCAAAATAGGCTGGGTCCTGAAGGGGTTAAACACCCTAGAAATAGTTTTTGCTGTGTTGTTTATTTTTTATGTATTTTCAACATACAGCTGCCAAAAAAAAGCAGAATAAAACACAATCAAAAAGTCATATATAAATAAAAATGGTACTGCTGAAAACATCATCTCACTCAAAAATATCAGAGAAAAGATCAAACAGCTATAGCTCTCAGAATAAAGCAATGCAAAAAAATGTATTCTTTCTATAAAATCGTATTTATGGTGTAAAAGCAGCAAACCCAAAAAAAAAATATATACCGTATATACTCGAGTATAAGCCGACTTTTTCAGCCCTTTTTTTGGGCTGAAAAAGTCCCCCTCGGCTTATACTCGAGTCACTAACTTCTGCCCTTAGGTTCTCTCCTTATCCTAGCCGTCCTCCACACTCCCCGCCATCCCCCACACTCCCCACAACCCCCCACAACTCCCCTCGCCCCCGCTGCATTACCGGGTGCCCGCACTCCTGCGGGACTGATCCCTCCGCTGCCTGGGGCTGGGATGTGCCGATGGATCCCTCTCCGGATCCCTCCGCCGCTGCCTGGGGCTGGGATGTGCTGATGGATCCCTCCGGATCCCTCCACCGCTGCCTGGGTCTGGGATGTGCTGATGGATCCCTCCGGATCCCTCCGCCGCTGCCTGGGGCTGGGATGTGGTGCCCGGATCCCGCCGGATCCCTCCGCGCCTGCTGGGGCTGGGATGTGGTGCCGGATCCCTCCGCCCTGCTCAGGCGATGTGCGGCTTGGATCCCTCCGCCGCATCGCTCAGACTTTCTGTAGCGATGTGGCGGCCGGATCCCTCCGCTGCATCGCTCCCTGCACAGTGCACACACAAAAGAAGTCCCCTGCGGCCAGACATTGACCTAATGCACAGTGTGGCCGCAGGGGACTTTAATTACGGTACAGTGACCCAGTCTAAGGTGAGGCGCCATTACAGTATAAGATTGGTGTAGCAGGGAAAAGAATAGTGAGGGAAAGATGAGCAGAGCAGGGGAAAGATGTGTTCTTAGGATAAGTACAGTAGTAGAGCAGGGGAAAGAAGACTAGTAAGGGAAAGATGAGTATAGCTGGGGAAAGATAGATCCTCAGGGAAAGTACAGTAGTGCAGGGGAAAGAAGACTAGTGAGGTAAAGGAGAAGCAGTGCAGGGTATAGAATTAGCTGGGTGCTTAGGGAATCAATAGTTCAATAAGGCCACTTTCACATCAGCGTTTTTCGCTGATCGCGGCAGATGCGGTGGATTTACCGCATCTGCCGCCTAACAGCCGAGTTGCGTTTTACCTGTGGCAAGCCCCATGCATTGTCTATGGGGCTTGTGGCAGGTGCAGCAAGTGCGGTATAGTTGTGGTTTCGGCACTTGCGGCGACTGCTGCCGTGAAAAAAAACGCGGTAAGCAGAGTTTTGTTCACAGCCGCAGCTGCCAAAACCACAAACTACCAGTATATTGCACTTGCTGCACCTGCCACAAGCCCCATAGGCATAGCATGCATCTATTTTTATTTTTGAAATTTTTCAGTAGCTGCTGCATTTCCCCCCCTAGGCTTATACTCGAGTCAATAAGTTTTCCCAGTTTTGGGGGGCAAAATTAGGGGCCTCGGCTTATACTCGGGTCGGCTTATACTCGAGTATATACGGTAAATGTGGTATTGCTGTAATCATAATACTGACCCGGAGAAACCAGCTTCTTTATTCATTTTAGAACAAAATAAGAGGGTTAAAAAAATTCTGGGTTCTCACAAATGGCAAAATAGAAAGTGATCAAAAAAACATTAAGTTGCCGGTAGGCTAAATACAGTCTTGGTTCTATTTTTATATTTAAAGGAAATGTCATTCAAAAATGTAATTCCCTTCCGATTCCTAAACAGGCTAAATGTTTTAATTTGGCACTTTATTAGGAAATAAAGCTGTAACATTTCAACAGAGCCCAGTGATTTTTATATGTTGTTATATTTTTTATTCTTTTTTTATGACTTTTATTCTTTTTTCTTCTACCGGTATGTTACTTATATTCTTTTGTAAATTGAATGTAATATTATACTTGATGTATGATTTTGTTCTTTTTAATAAAATAAAATGAAGATTTAAACGAGACATGGGAGACACCTTCCCTGAATGTAGCAGACATGCTGCATTCAGTGCTGCATTTAGTTTGCCATGCACCAGGGGGGTGACAGGTCCTCTTTAATAAAATAAGTTTTACAAACTGGAGAGTCAGTAAGAAAGAATGTTTTCATAGGATAATTTTCTTAAATGTAATCTTTAACAAACATCTGCTATATTCTTCCTATTATAAAAAAAAAATACATTAGAATTAAGCCCCATCCTGGTGTTGTTCTGGGGTCATTAGTGGAAATGTTGACCTTAAAGAGGTTCTCCAGAATTCTATAAACATGACTGATTTTCTTCAAACACAGTGCCACCCCTGTCTACAGGTTGTGTTTGACATTGCAGCTCAGCTCAATTGAAGTGAATGGGCCTGTACTCTAATATTTCAAGCGACTAGTAGACAGTTTTGGTGCTGTTTTTGAAAGAATGTAGTAAAGTTTTATTAATACTGGACATGCCGGGGGGAGTGGCTTGGTAATGGAGCTGTGCAGACGTGCTGTCTAGGAGCTCCGCTACAGCAGGGTGCTTTACCGCCCAGAATCTGGTCCCATAGCACCCTATCTGGTCTGGAACGCTACCCGATGGACCCTGCCCACCAGGGACTTCTTCTGGGTGTTTCTGGTGGCCAGAGGAGCGGTATATTTGCTCTGATCCCCGGAGCACTTAAGGGCAGGAGCCGCGCTGTCATGGCGCCGGCTCTGTGAGAAGAAGGTATCACTATACCTAGCACATAGCCAGCCTGCAGATATCCCTGCTCCCGGTTCCTGGAGGCCGCCCGCTGTGCCGCCGACCCCCACAGGACCACAGACAATACCCCGCAGAGTCACTTACCACTGGTGAGCAGGAGCGGCGACTGACACAGGTACCGGGTACGGGTGGTGGCGGGAACCCGGCGGCGGCGGTGCAGAGGAGCACAGAGTGAATCCATCCGCTGAGACACCTCCCGGAGCAGGATGAGGCGCGGTCGTCCCGGTGGGAATCAGAGGGCACCGACAGGGGTGCTGAGAACACCGGAGTGAGATTGCTGGCCCCAGCAGTCATCTACGCGGTGGGCACCATTACGTCCCTCTCCATCAGGCTTTTGCTGAGCAACACACCGCCCCAAGCCATCACAATCATCACAGGGATCCTCCGATATACATTTGCTGGAAAGGCTCAGGACTAATTTATTTATGCTATTGCAGCTCAGTATCTTCAAGTACCCCTGGACTTTATTGAGGGACTCTCTCCCTGTGCACCTCCTTATTAACACACAGATCCCAACTCTATAGAGGAATCCATTTTGCATCATATGAAGCAGGCATCCTGTGGTCTGGTGCACCATCTGGTGGTCACCTAGAGACATTGCCTAACTTTGTTGCTATAGCAGCTCGGACCTGCCATCTGGTGGCCAACCGGATACACCACTGAGAGGTGCATTTTACAGTATTGATACACCTCCTGGTGGCCCTCTAAGATCGCTACATCTGACTGATTTCAAACGTCTGACTGATAAAAGTATGCCCTCCATTCCTCCAAAGGCAATTAGTCAGTAAATATACTTTATTAACAAATCTACAAATCTCAAGTAGTGGGGGACATGTCCTAACCTCTGTAGGACGCTGACCAGGATCATCCACAAACGTCTCTAATCACGATCCCTGCTGCTTTCTTGCAGTCCTGCCCTCCCTCTTCCGGTGCCTTATCTTCAGGTGAGCAAATGGGGAAGAGCAAACCGGGATCCCGCGACCCGGCCCGGAGGATTCCGGACTTCTTCCAACCCCCCCCCCCCCCCCCCCCCACACCTGGCACAAGAAGCTAAAATGGCGCCTCAGTCTCCTAGGGCTGCACGCGCCGCACGGTGAGCTCCCCCTTCAGCAGATCTGAGCAGCGCTGATGCCGGGGCTGCAGAGGCCCCTCTCACCCGTCTCTCCTCAAAACTTTGTTGCAGGAGGATATGCGCAACATGGTGGCCTCTCTAAGATCGGAGGTGGAGGATCTGGGGGGGCGCACAGATCATCTGGAAAGAGAGATGGCAGAGTTGGTGGCATCACATAATAGCCTCTGGGATGTACACGAGGCATTGGACACACGAGCCCTAAAGACCCAGTCAAAGACCCTGGATCTAGAAGATAGATCCAGGAGGAACAACGTTAAACTAAGGGGGATGGATGAATCGGTCTCGGCCCCGGATCTGAGAGCATTCCTACAGGAATTTATAATGGCTGTTCTTCCCCAAACAGATAAAAAGCTTTTGGTAATTGATAGAATCCATCGCCTTCTTAAACCACCCAGCCTGGCAGCCTCCATGCCCAGGGATGTGCTGGCTCGTATCCATTTCTTCGAATTGAAGGAAGAATTCCTGTATGCTCTCCAGGGTTCACCTGAGTTACCAGAGAAGTTTGCTTCCATTAAGGTTTTTCCGGATCTTTCACCAGGCACGCTGGCATTGCGCCGTGCCTTTGCCCGCATACTGCCATTTTGAGAGACAAAGGGATTCAATATCGATGGGGATACTATCCCACGAGGCTTCTTATTAAGAAGGACGGTGCCTTTACAACCTGCCTTACTCCCCGTCAAGCTGCCAAAAATCTGGCTCGCTGGGGCCTCATCCCTCCGGGATCCCCTGCCTCAAGACTCTGGACAACCTGAGGCGGATGCTCTCACCGCTGCCGATCACCATATTGATACTGAGTGGGAGGTCACCTGAAGGGACTTTTTCACAGTCGGTCCTGGTCGGATCCTTTTTTCCTTTGGAATAGAATTTTATTTTTTTTTTTCTCCTTTCTGCCTACTATTTTTGCTCTTGTGGACTGTAATTCCACATATTTGCTGACTTGTCAGCCTTGGCCGCTTGGTGACTTTTTTTTGTCACCTGTAGATTCAGACCTCGTCTGAATGGACATTGTTTCTATGTTTTCTGTTTGTCTGTCCTGTCTGTTCATCCCTTCCCCCTTTTTCCCTTTAATTCCCTTTAAGTTGTTCCGGGCGGTCGCTTGCTTTATTTCAGTGAAAGTTCTGGAGGATTATTATGTTATGATATCACATGCTGTTTTCTATGAACCACCATGAGTGTTACTATATTTTCTCAGAATGTTAATGGCCTCAATTCTCCGTGCAAGAGAGCTATGGTCTGGCGTCAACTCTGTAAAATGCGTCATCAGATAATCTGTCTTCAGGAGACTCACTTGGTAGAACAGGACAATTTTAGAATGAAATCTGATATGTACCCTCACCGTTTTTTTGCAGGAGGAGATACAAAAAAAGCTGGAGTTGCGATATTTATCAGTAGAGATGTGGTCTTTCAGTTGGTTCACACAATCTCAGATCGATCTGGCAGATATTTGATAATATTATGTACTATTAACAGTGTCCCCTTTACGATAGCCTCGGTTTATGGACCCAACACTGGTCAACTTAAATTTTTTAAATCCGTCTTGCAGATCCTTGGGGACGTTCAACATGGGCATAAAGTGATAGCGGGCGATTTCAATGTCCCTATATCAAGATTATTAGACTGTTCAGTCCCTCAACTCAAGAGGTGAAGCCGGCCCCTTGTCGTCTCCATGGTCTGCATGATATTTGGCGATATCTTCACCGCGGTGAGAGAGACTACACGTATATGTCATCTAGGCAAGCATCCTATAGCAGGATCGACTATATCCTGGTAGACGATGTGGCTCTCCCTCACTGTACTGCAGCGTCAATAGGTAATATTTCATGGTCAGACCATGCTCCAGTGACAGTCTCACTTAAAGATCCGTTGGCCATTTCCCCCCCTTCCCGATGGCGTCTAAATACTCAATTGCTGACTGACCAGTCTAATGCTTCCATTTTAGATTCCTACCTTAAAGAATTCTTCGGTAATAATGATTTACCAGAGACTCAACCGGATGTGTTGTGGTTCACACACAAGGCAGTTATGCGAGGCCACTTACTTAAAATTGCAGCCATCCAGAAGCGTTAAATACACTCAGACGTTAAAGGACCCTTTGTCTGAGATTGCGCGATTGGCATCTCATCACAAACACGCCCCTTCTGCGGCCTTGCTTTCAGATCTCAATAAGGCTCGTTTGGCGATCCGGCAGTTACTGCTTCGTTCCACAGCCAATGCACTGCGGAAAACCAGGGCTAATTATTATGCCATGGGAGATTGTGCGGGTGCCCTGTTAGCCAGGCGTGCCAAGAAAAGAGAATTACAGGCGAGGATTCCCTTTATTACCAGTTCGGACTCATCAAAAGTCTATAATCCTATCCAAATTGCTAACGAATTCGCCTCTTACTACTCTGATCTTTACAATCTGCAGGAGGATTCTTCGGTGCCCCAGCCCTCTCCTGATGATATCTCTGTCTTCCTGGAAAGAGCAGCCCTTCCTAGCATTACTCCTGAGCAGCTCTCCTCCTTAAACTCCCCAATTTTACTCTCTGAACTTTCCCAAATCATAAAAGAATCTAAAAAATCCTCAGCTCCTGGCCCGGTTGGGTTTTCTTTTCCTTATTATGCCCAGTTTTTTCCTGTCCTTGGTCCATACCTTTTATGTCTTTTTGATCTGGGCTCGCTCTGGCTGTATCAGGCGGGAGGGGCTGGAAGCCTCGATAGCCACCCTTCCTAAGCCCGGCAAACCTCCAACCACACCTTCCAACTTTCGCCCCATCGCACTGCTTAACGGCAGATGTGAAAATTTATGCCAAACTGTGGGCCAATCGTCTTCTTGCAGTGCTGCCCTCTCTCATCCATCCCTATCAGGTTGGATTTGTTCTGGGTAGGCAGACGAGGGATGGCACAAGACGTTTGATAAATCTGGTGGATGTGGTGGAGAAGGGGCACCTCCCCAGTGCATTCCTTTCACTTGATGCAGAGAAGGCATTTGATCGGGTGCACTGGGGGTATTTGGAGAGGACCTTAAGTAAATTTGGTTTCGGCGGCATTATTGCTCGAGCCATTATGGCATTATACTCCAATCCAAGTGCCTCAGCTCCGGCTTCTGGTTTCCAATCCCGAACTTTTTCCATTTCTAATAGAACGTGACAAGGCTGCCCCCTCTCGCCACTAATTTTTGCATTGATCATGGAGCCTATTGCTGCCATTACCCGCCAGTCCCCAGACATCAAGGGGATACGGGTTGGTCCTACTGAATATAAGATTAGTCTGTATGCAGATGATGTGGTCTTTACCTGCTCTGATCCTCCGCATTCTTTAAGTGCGATTTCGGATCTTCTACGTGATTTCTCTGCGGTTTCATATTATAGGCTCAATATATCTAAATCAACTCTCTTCCCTCTTTTCCTCCCCTTGTCACTTCAAATCAACATTCAAACTACTTATCAGTACATGTGGTCCCCCGTGGGGTTCTCTTATTTGGGTATTAAACTGACACGCCTGGCTGACTTGGTACGTGTTAATTGTGAGGCCCTTACTGCGGACCTTCGGGCTGATGTTGGGAAATTCTCTGAGTCTGCGCTCTCATGGATGGCACGCATACAGGTAGTCAAGATAATGTTATTACCGAAGCTAATTTACCTATTCAGGTGCTTACCCCTCCACATTCCCTCGAGACGTCTTTCTATGTTTCAATCCATTATAGATGCCTTCATTTGGAGTAACAAACCGCATAGAATTAAGAGGAGGTGGATGGTGCTCCCCTATTCCAGGGGTGGATTGGGTGCTCCTATGTTGGTAGCTTACTACAGAGCGACTATGTTGGAACCCCTCAAGTTATGGTGGGATGGGATCTCTAACATTCCTTGGTTACGGATTGAATCTCATTTTGCCCCGGGTGGCTCCCTCAGGCATCTACCGGAGGCCTCCCTTCTGCGTTCTGACATACCTGGGAGTATTTTATCTACCATGTCTGCTGCTATTAAACTATGGGCGTCTGTCTTCCCGGTTGTTTTTCCACACATGGTACGCTATGTCTCACTGGACGCTTTAAAGGAGGCCATCGAGGGTGTTTCTGTGCTTCCCTGGAAGCAAGCTGGAATAAAGTATATTGTGGACCTGTTTGGCCCATCTGGGGTCCTTCCTTTTTCAGCTCTCCAGACCTGTTTCTCTCTTCCGGACTCGGTTTATTTCTCATATATACAATTTCACAGTCTCCTACGTAACCTGCATATATTTAAGGATCCCCCGACTATTGCAGATTCTCCCGGTCAAAAATATTTTAAACCCAATACCACTATTTCACATGGAGTGTAGGTTTTGTATAACTCCTTGCTGCTCCATGGGGTACAGCATATACTCCCTTGTATGGATTCATGGGAGTCTGTACTCTTTCACTGCCTCGGGAGATGATTGGGCCTTTGCACTATCTCACCCGTCAAAATTCTCCTCGTGTGTGGGCCACATGGAGCAAGCTAGGAAAGTACTTTTACAGTGGTATATGACGCTGGAGAGATTGGCCAAGCTTCGTTTGGCTACCTCTTCTTCCTGTTGGAAGGGCTGTGGTTCCTCTGGAACCCTGGCACACGTTTTGTGGGAATGTCCTATAATTAATGCTTTTTGGCGTCAGGTTGAAGCAATTCTTATTGAGGTGACTCACTTACCTTTTACTCTAACGAGCCCACTGGCTCTTCTGGGCATCTCCTTGGTGGACCTCCCCTCTCCTCTGCTACCTATTATTTCAAATGTGCTAATTGCCGCCAGACACTGTATAGCTGCTCATTGGAAGGCCCCTACTGCTCCCTCTAGATCAGAATTGATCAATAAATTAAACCTACATTTCTGCTATGAGACTCTTACAGCTACCTCCCTGTCAAAAAAGAATAAGAGCCTCTCATGGTGGGACCCCTGGACTTCCTCTTCTTTAGCCTCTGATATTCCGGCATATCTTTTGCAGTGACCTTTGATTTTCTGGATTCGTTTAACTCTGGTGTTTTGTACTAATATATATATATATATATATATATATAATACATATACCGTATATACTCGTGTATAAGCCGAGTTTTTCAGCACAAAAAATGTGCTGAAAAGTCCCCCCTCGGCTTATACACGAGTATATACGGTAAAAAAAAAAAAAAAAAAAAATATACAGCCCCCCCGTGGTATACCGGGCCCCCCCTGTGGCCACCTGTAAAGGAAGCGATGATTATACTTATCGGGTCGCCGACGCCGCCGCTGTCACCGTCCGTCACCGCGCTCCTCCTGGTCTTCATGCTTCCTTCACCGTCGCACAGGAAATGACGTCATTTTCTGTGCGCCGATGAAGGAAGCATGAAGACGGGAAGGAGCGCGGTGACGGACGGTGACAGAGCGGCGGCGTCGGCGTCGGCGACCCGATAAGTATAATCATCGCTTCCTTTACAGGTGGCCACAGGGGGGGCCCGGTATACCAGGCGGGAGGGCTGTATACAGCCGGGTACCGCTGTATACAGCGGGGGCTGCTGTATACAGCGGGGGCTGCTGTATACCCCTCTGGGGCTGCTAAATACCCCTCTGGGGCTGCTGTATACCCCTCTGGGGCTGCTGTACACCCCTCTGGGGCTGCTATATACCCCTCTGGGGCTGGGGCTGCTATATACCCCTCTGGGGCTGGGGCTGCTGTATACAGCTCTGGGGCTGCTGTATACAGCGCTGGGGCTGCTGTATACCCCTCTGGGGCTGCTATATACCCCTCTGGGGCTGCTATATACCCCTCTGGGGCTGCTATATACCCCTCTGGGGCTGGGGCTGCTGTATACCCCTCTGGGGCTGCTATATACCCCTCTGGGGCTGCTATATACCCCTCTGGGGCTGGGGCTGCTGTATACCCCTCTGGGGCTGCTGTATACAGCTCTGGGGCTGCTGTATACCCCACTGGGGCTGCTGTATACCCCTCTGGGGCTGCTATATACCCCTCTGGGGCTGCTATATACCCCTCTGGGGCTGCTGTATACCCCTCTGGGGCTGCTAAATACCCCTCTGGGGCTGCTGTATACCCCTCTGGGGCTGCTATATACCCCTCTGGGGCTGGGGCTGCTATATACCCCTCTGGGGCTGGGGCTGCTATATACCCCTCTGGGGCTGGGGCTGCTGTATACAGCTCTGGGGCTGCTGTATACAGCGCTGGGGCTGCTGTATACCCCTCTGGGGCTGCTATATACCCCTCTGGGGCTGCTATATACCCCTCTGGGGCTGGGGCTGCTGTATACCCCTCTGGGGCTGCTATATACCCCTCTGGGGCTGCTATATACCCCCTTGGGGCTGGGGCTGCTGTATACCCCTCTGGGGCTGCTGTATACAGCTCTGGGGCTGCTGTATACCCCACTGGGGCTGCTGTATACCCCTCTGGGGCTGCTATATACCCCTCTGGGGCTGCTATATACCCCTCTGGGGCTGCTGTATACCCCTCTGGGGCTGCTATATACCCCTCTGGGGCTACTGTATACCCCTCTGGGGCTGGGGCTGCTGTATACCCCTCTGGGGCTGCTGTATACAGCTCTGGGGCTGCTGTATACCCTCTGGGGCTACTGTATACCCCTCTGGGGCTGCTGTATACAGCTCTGGGGCTGCTGTATACAGCTCTGGGGCTGCTGTATACCCCTCTGGGGCTGCTGTATACCCCTCTGGGGCTGCTGTATACCCCTCTGGGGCTGCTGTATACAGCTCTGGGGCTGCTGTATACCCCTCTGGGGCTGCTGTATACAGCTCTGGGGCTGCTATATACCCCTCTGGGGCTGCTATATACCCCTCTGGGGCTGCTGTATACCCCTCTGGGGCTGCTGTATACAGCTCTGGGGCTGCTGTATACAGCTCTGGGGCTGCTGTATACAGCTCTGTGGCTGCTGTATACCCCTCTGGGGCTGCTGTATATACCACTGGGGAGGCTACTGTATACTACCACTGGGGAGGCTGCTGTATACTACCACTGGGGAGGCTGCTGTATACCACTGAGGGGGCCTGTATACCACACTGCTGGGGGCTGTATACCTGTGCTGGGGTCCACCCTCGGCTTATACACGAGTCAATAGGTTTTCCCAGGTTTTGGGGGCAAAAGTAGGGGGGTCGGCTTATACACGGGTCGGCTTATACACGAGTATATACGGTATATATGGAATGTCATATTTTACTACATATCTTGGCCTTTGACCTCCTCCCCTACTTCCCCCCCCCCCCCCCTTTATCTTTCCCCTTGTCTTCCCCCGGTTCTATCTTTGTAATGTTTTTGTACTCCGCCTAGGGTAAGGCATATCTATGTATGTTATGTTTTAAACAATAAAAATCCTAATGGTTTAAAAAAAATACTGGACATGCCCTTTAATGTCTTGTAAATTCTGCTTGATAACTGTTTAAAAATGTAGGAATTAAGGAGGTCCCCTTACTCTAATTACAGCCATCATGAACATGTGAAGATTAAAGCCTGCGGGGGGCGCTCCTGCTGCTATTTCATGGCTATTCTATTACACAGATTTTACATCTTTCACCACTTTCGTTTTTGTTTTTTCCTCCCCTTCTAAGAGCCATAACTATTTTATTTTTCCTTCCACATAGCCGTATGAGGGCTTGTTTTTTTTTGTTTTTTTCTGCACAAGTTGTACTTTTGAATGACACCATTCATTATATCACTAAATGTACTGGAGAATGAGAAGAAAATTCCAAGTGCTTTGAAATTGCAAACAAAAAGTGCAATTCCAAAATGTTTGAGTTTTTTATTTACCATGTTAACTATATGGTAAAAGTGACTTCATAAGTTGATTATCTGGGTCAGAATAAGCAGATACTAAACATTTTTTGTTTATTTCAATGATGGAAAAAAACAGAAGTTTATAAATAATAAAATTTTGCTTTATTTGCCATTTTCCAAGACCCATAAGGGCCCCTTTACACGCTGCCACAGGAAGGTAGAAACCGCCAGGCACTGGCTACAATTGTGCCTGTTGCCATGAAATCACTACGAAATGGCGGCGTGTAATTCAGGAATTTCCTTCCTGTGCCCTGCAGTTCCTTCGGATACCTGTTTCTGAGCCGTGCTCAAAAACAGGAAGGTGGTGGTGGCGTGTAATCTGGGCACAGGCATGGATGTTGCGTCGCCTAGTGATTTCCCAGTGGCGTGCCACAGCGTCATGGTTACCACTCCCCATCAGCTATCATTGGTGGGGGCTACTGTATAACCATTGGCTGTCCCTGCACAGGGCGCCATATTTAAAGAGCTGACCAGTCACACTACACAATTGCAATGGCGTTATGTATTAGCCAGCCTTCCTGCGCAGGCTGGCCAGTCGTGATGCTATTGCGTTGTCCAATCACCGTATGAGCATCACGTAATACACAACTCTGTCACGCCTATGTACTTGCGGTGCCCAATATCTACGCCCATATTCCTTTGTGGTAGCGGCGTGTAAACCAGGGAAGGTACTCCACAGGTAGTAAGCCGCGGCACCCGTTGGCACTTCCGGGGAACGCAAATACCTTCAGTGGAGCACGCAGTGGGGGTGTCCATATGCGGCATCGGCGATCGGTATACACCGTTAAAAACGCGCGCGTGCGGTGGCTACCTGTTGCTGCACTCTGTGGCGGCGTGTCAAAGTACCTTAATGGTTTAATTTTCCAAGATACAGGGCTATGTGAGGCTTATTTTTGTGCCCTGAGCTGACATTTGTACTGATAACATTTTAAGGCAGATACAATGTTTTGATCGCCTTTAATTGCATTTTATTGTAACAATGTGGTGACCCAAAAAACATTCTGGCTATTATTTGTTTCCCGTTACGCCATTTACCAATTGGATTCATTTACTTCATATATTGATAGCTTGGATTCTTACAAACGCAGCGATACCAAATATGTGTATTTTTAAAATTGTTTTAATGCTATTTTTCAGTGCAGATTTTTTAGGGGCGTCCAAGAGAGTAGGGGCCCTGGGCACCTGCCCAGTCTGTTCCTCTGCCCCCAAACGCCAGCCCTGGGTTAGAGGCACATAAAATCACATCATCCGCAAATAGACCTATTTTATGTTCCTCCGGTCCTACCTTGATACCCGAAACCAACGGGGGAATCTCTTATAGCCTGGGCAAAGGGTTCCATCATCAAAACAAATATCATAGGGGACAATGGGTACCCCTGCCTTGTGCCGTTAGACATTTGGAAGCTATAAGACAGCATTTCTGAGGAATAAACCTGTGCAGATGGTAGGGTATAGAGTGCCAATATAGAATTCGGATCCACTATCTCAAACCGAATTTCTTCAGCACCTTTCCAAGATACCCCCCCTGCACCCTATCAAATGCCTTCTCTGCATCCAAAGATAGAAGAGAAGGCAGTCCACCCTGTTCTACCTCTGCCACAATATTTAGAAACCACCTAGTTCCATCGCAAGTTTACCGAATTTTCACAAACTAAACCTGATCCTTATGCACCAGGCCTGGCAGAATGTCTCAGAGCAATTACTTTGGCGTGCACTTTTATATCTGTGTTGAGTAAAGATATCAGACCAGAAATTAGCTGGGTTAACAGTACTTTTCCCCAGTTTAGGCAAGTTGATAATATATGCTTTGAGTAACTCTTTAGGAAATGACTCACCAGTAATCGCTTCATTAAGAGCCTAAAGGCCAGTTTACATGTAGCGACATTGCTAACGATGTCGCTGCAACTGGTGACTTTGCAGCGACGTCACTACGTTTGACATCCTGTAACAATCAGCGATCACCTCACTGATCATTGCGAATGGCCAGGGCCATTCTTTGGCCTCTGGTATCCCGCTGTCACATGTGCATGTATAGAGAGGACCGGACCACTCCACAGGCTCTGTGCTGTATGGTACTGGAGGTCTGGAGAGATCAGGCGACGGGCACCGCTCCACACAGCACAGATACGGCTGCAGAGTGTGGACCTTGGCTGCACAGGACATGGACCAGAGCAGAGGACCACCAGCTGCACAGGACATGGAGGGTGAGCGGCACACACATGCAGTGGGTCCCCTGCTGCACTGACAGTGTGCCGGAATCGATTTTCACAGCAGCGGTTTCAGCACCTTATCAGCACTGGGGACCGCTGTTTTGCAGCGGGTGGGTGGTGATGTTAGGGGCTGGGGCGGCCAGTAGGAGCCCTGGGGGTGGTGGCATTCCATAGTGTTCTGTGGGGAGGGGGCGGGCCTGTATGTCCTGGGGGTGGCTGGCCTTACTAGGAATAGGGGAGGGGGGGTGATTGTGCTAGAGTAGGTGTACGCGACCAGCTCCCTATTTCCATGCACAATCACGCCCCCTGGACATTCCCTGCCAGCTGCAAATGTGTTATATCTAGGAAACCCTGCAAAATGTTGACAACATGTATATTGCAGATTGTCAACATTTTGCAGCCTCGATGTAAATATGAAATAAAACATAAGCCCGGACAACCCCTTTAAGGCATGGACACATCAATTGAAGGATGAGGAGGTAGAAGACAAAATTATCAGTGGTTGAGGTGAAGTTAGGAAACACATTATTGATGGAGAGAGAGGCAACTGCATATAATTCATAGAGCAATATATGGTATTAACATACCACCTAATAGTTTCCAGAGAGATCACAGCAATGCCCTAAATGCAGGTCAATAGAACAGACATGTTACACGGACTGTGGGCATGTCAGGAAATACAGAAATTTTGGAAGTTGGTACAGATGTTAACAACGGAAATCTGCAAAAAAGAGGTGACGCTTGACTCCATGACATGGAGCTTCCATTATACAGGAGGTAGTGACATGGGAAGGGATGTTCCTAGACTGCTGCATGTAATAACCATGGGGCAAAGAAGATATTAGTAAAAGGGTGGTTGCCTTATAGGGTCCCGAGGGAAAGTGAAGTGTTATCATGCTTGAAAGCTCTGCTGAATGTGGAAAGAATGAAAGCCGAAAGGAATAAAGACAAACTGTCATAAGTTGGTTGTTTTTTTTTTTTTTTTTTCTTTTTAGGAAGTTGGAACACTAAGCTGACAGGGGATGAGATCAGGTGGATGGTCTTGCCCTTCATCAATTCTGAATGATATCTGTTAGAAGATCTTCAGGGGAGCCTGGGAAATTAAAACTATTAAATGGTAGTGGAGTCTAATCTACGTTGTAGAAGGAGAGGGGCTATAGGACTTTGATAATGGGTGGCACGAGGGGATCAGATGATTGTGATTAAGCTAAAGTGAGAGAGGGTGAGAAATGAGCAGCGCTAAATAATGACATTATTGTACAAACCTTTTGAGAGAAACTTACATTTTATGAATCTGTAGGTTATGTTGAAATCGATTTCTCATGCAATACTATATTTCTTTGTATGTTAATTGAAATCTTGGAGAACTTTCATTGATGATAAAAATAAGGATCCTTTGAAAAAAAATACATATTTTCTCTCTCGCCTTCGTTGGGGGACACAGTGTTTATGCTGCTGTCTGTCATTAGGAGGCTGAGAAAGATAGCCCCTCCTCTGCAGCGTACACCCTCATGTTGACTCAAGGTGAAGGTAGTTTTCAGCTTCGTGTCGGCAAGAGGCAGATGTGACTCTGGACCTTTTCTTCAGAGCACACCTGACATTTGAATTTTCTATTTATAAGTCAATTGGTCACAGCACCCAGTGGGTAAATGCTGAACCGACTATTCCTCCAGCCACCTGGATGCAAGTCCAACCCAGAGAGTCCAATCTGGGTAATGCACACTTACATAAGAAAGAACAGCGCCACAGACACGGATGGTGCAAATAAACTTCTGGTCTTTATTCCAGGGTCATAACAGGCGACGTTTCGATCACCAACGTGATCTTTATCAAGCTCAAGATGTAATACACATGACCTCTTCATATAGTGCTATACCCCACCCCCATATAGTGCTAACCAATCACAATAAACACAAACTAATTAATACAGTTTATATCAAAATATCCCTTAAAAACATTAAAAACCAAATTAGGTGTTATAAAGGGTCACTCCCATGAGCCCATATATATCATATTCATTTTCAAAGTCCTTATCCACATAAATATCACATTAATACAGAAGGAAATGGTGCACAATTAGTTAACCATAGTGACCAATCAAAATTAAGCTATCTCCGTTGCCATGTCAGCAAACTTTGTTTTGCCAGGAAAATGCATCACCATGCAAGATGATTGAGAGCATACACATCCACACAATAATGTCACACTCACCAGCTGTTCATAAAGTATCATATAGGCTACAGCCTCATATGAGAAGCTTTCTCATGTGGGTGTCTAAACATCGCCTCTATATAAGGACAACCACATATATCAAAAAGGCATTCAAGGGGATCAGTAAATAAAGCACTCCTGTAATCGCTATATAATATATACATGAATCTTACCCTATTCCATGTTAAGAAGTCAGCACACACATCTACCATGGTATAAGTAAACAGCCAATCGCATACAACATTGTAACGGGCCGCACCATGTGACCGCTCGTAATCCCATTGGTCAATTCCACTATGTTTTGTTTAGATCGTGTCATATGTCAAACCTCACCCCGATTCCTAGCCAATCCTATATTACCTTATAACTAGTAATACCACATGACCATCTTAAATCGCAATGATGGGTCTCACTGTGCAGTGTGTAATTGTATCGACTATCTTCATTGGGCGTTCCTGCACATGCACTCTGTTCCTCCTGTTACCAGCCAATCCAATATGTTATAACAACGGACCATGTCACATGACCTCCCGGTTAAGGGGCGTGTCATTTACAGCTCCATAATCATCACTCTCATTGGCTGTCCTCACGCTTGTTCCATCACTCCTTATTCCGGCGACCAGGGTGTACACAGTCGGTCCTTCACCCCACAAGACCACATCCATGTAAAAGCCTATATCACTATTGTTGCCAGTTATATCTTAAGAGGTTTACAACACTAAGGTCCCCATTTGTCATCCAGACCTAACAATCTAAGGGATTCTATTACCATCATCATACCAGGCATTGAATCATTCATATGAATAGCGTGCAGATTAATATTACTTACTAACACTTATCCCCGGCTCAATGTGATCGATCCCACCAACCATACTATCAATCATCTTGCGGAGTGCATCAATTATTGAATATATAATAAAACATAAAGGTCACTTGTTAAACTTAATTGTCCTACCCTACATTTTATTGAGCTAAATCATGAACAACCTACAAAGGAATCATATTGTCATTATTGGAACATAGAAAAATGCCACTCATTATCCTGATGAAAAAAATGCCACTCATTATCCTGATGAAAAAAGTAAAAAAAAAAAAGGAAGAAAAAAATGGGGAAAAAAAATCCAATGTAAAAGATCATATAGTCCTCTTAACTTCAAAAATATAGGAAGTCCATGATCATAGTCCATAGTCTTAATGTTCCATAGTTCATAGAAAATATACAATCATAGTCCGTTTATGATGTTATATAGTACACATACTATATCAATCTACATGTGTATTCACATTTTTTCTTAATAATCTACATCAAGGTGAAAAAAGATCAACCACTGACATCACAAGTGTATGTGTACTTATATAGAAAAATAAACCCAATAGGGGACCCCAATACTTCAATCTGTACGGTAGAGCAAAATAAGAGATTAAAAACAGAACAGATTAATCAGCAGCAAGTCATCACATTTCATCCTCATTTTAGTAGACAACTACGTTGGTTGTATTCAATATTAAGACCCTTAGGGTACATAGTCTCTAATTCAAAGATCCATTTCCTCTTTCTCCATAAAGAGGGCCACCCTATCACCCTCTCTGTGTGGAACTGGGACAGTCAATCAACCTGAATCTTAGCTGATTGAACTAATGTCCAAATTCCTGCCCATGTCTTGGACCCCTGCGTGCTTCTCGCAGAGAAAGAGATCCCCTGTGCACGCTTTCCTGCTGGCACCTCCCAGGGCACACCTCCTTCCAGGGTCCCAGGGGCAATTTTTTTTTGGACGCCGGCCAACAGGATCACAGGTCAAAGTACTGCACACCTTGCAGCCTTTCAAATCTGGGACAAGGCAACCACAGGGTGCCCGACAGCTGCACAAAGGATCACACGGGTTGAGCGGCCATGATCTGCAGGACAGGTAGGCTGGACTCAGCAGACACTTGGCCCCCTGCAGCACACAGGCCATTTGCAGTGTAGTTATGCCCAACTCAAAGAGCTCTCTTCTCCACAAGGAGCACACTGTATCTTATGTTAACCAGGACCCAGCGCACAGTCTCTCAGACCATTGCCCAGACCCTACAACATCTTCTCAACCCCACGGGACTTGCTACGAGTTTTCCGGAGAATCGCCCCCTTTCAGAAGACTACTTCTTTTTTTTTTTTTTTTTTTTTATAAATCATTTGGTCTTTTATTAAGATTTAAGTATAATAATATAACATAAACGGGATAACATTCCCAAACAATAGTACAAGAAAGATTGACACAGACAATAAAGGAAGAGAACAAAAAAAGGAAGATAAGGGATTGGGGGGGGGAAGGGGAGAATACAATCACAGTTGTATACTCATCAAAAATCAATGGGGTATATTAAATTGCATTAAGAAGGATCCAGTGGTGGGAGGAATAGTTGATTATAAATCCACTAAACGAATAGTGAACAGCATATCAGCTAATGATCAAGTTAACAAGCTGCCAAACTGGTGGTAAGATCAATTGGAGTTAGAGCCATATGTGGAGGATAGCCATGGGTCCCATCATCTCAGCCTCTCAGACTTAACGCCAAGATCATGTGCCAGGGTGGTTTCGTGTTGCAAGTGCAGCCCAATTTGTGAGGTCAATTCGACCTTGGAGGGTATGGAGAGAAGCCTCCAGTGTCTGGATAGGCATAGTCTAGCCGCAATTAAAATATTGGTTACAATGGGGTGGAGCATTCCAGGGATGTCCTCAGGGCCGAGGCCCAGCAGAGCCATGGGTCCACCAAGGTCGAAGGGAAACTCAATGACCTCGGAGATCAGTGACTCAACTATGTTCCGGACCCGGGGACAGAGCCACCACACATGTTCCATGGAGCCCACCCCCAGGCCACATTTCCAGCACAAGGAGGCTGAGGACCGCTGGATTTTTGTCAGTCGAAGGGGCGTCAAGTACCAGTTTAACTGGATTTTTTCGCCTGTTCCAAATGTAGGATACAAGACGAAAACCTAGAGGTGTGGTTTGCGGCTCTAATCCAGGAGTCCAAGGGGGCCGAGAAGGAGAGCCTTCGCTCCCAGATCGTCATATAAGGGAGCTTTTGCTGAGCCCCCAGCCAAGAGTAAGGCCCGGTACAAAATTGACACCCCATGAGTAGCAGAGCATTGGGGTTTAAAATATCTTTGTAAGCGATCAGTAACAGGGGATTCGTCCCATGACGGCACACGGCATGTCAAGAGGAAATGGCGAACCTGAAGATATTGGTAAAATACTACATTGGAGAGAGCATAAATACTGTGTACTTCTGAGAAGGGTCGGAGGTCAGGACCATCCATTAGGTCATATAACGTCAGTATATTTGAGGCCACCCAGCAAGACAGAGACAAATCCGGTATACTATGTTCTATGGCCCCGAGAGAAATAAATCTAAATAAAAAGGCAAGATGAGAGTAGCCCACAAGGTACCACACTTTCAGTAGAGCAGTCATTGTTCTCAGAAAACCGTCGGGGGGGGGGGGGGGGGGGGGCCAGAGAAGGCCCATCTCCAAGAGGATTCTAAGGGACCCTGAAGGGGCATGATGTGCCTCAATTTGTAGCCAAGGTATGGGGGGGTCAGCCCCCGACCACCAACTTTTTTGCGTACTCCCAAGAGGGCTGCTTATAATACGTGAGGACGTCTAGGACTCCCAATCCCCCAGCACCACACGGAAGAACCATCACTTTATGGGCAATACAAGGGAGATTTTTGTTCCAAATGAACGAGTTGATGAGGCACTGAAGGCTAGAGAGACAGGTACGAGGAAACAATAGGGGTAGACAACGAAAAAGGTAAATCAGTTTTTGGAGAATAATCATTTTGGTAATGTGTATGCGGGCGGTCCAGGAGAGGACCAAAGGGGAGATGCTGTCAAGCTCTCGTGAAATCTCCCGCTGCATTCTATCAAAGTTTTTCTTAACAACAAAGTGCAGATGGGATATAAAAACCCCAAGATACATGTAACCCTCATGAGACCAGGAGAAGGAGAAACGTCGCTGAAGACGCTCCTGTACAGGTTTAGGTACATTAATAGGGAACAGCACAGATTTGGACATGTTAAGTCTATAGTAAGATGCTGCTGAAAATTCTCCGAGGACTGACATGATCTCCAGTGAAGACGAGACATCCAAACAAGAGAAGACCACATCATCCGCATACAACCCAATCTTATACTCCTGCCCCCCAATGACAAGTCCATGAATGCCGGCATTGGCCCTGACCGAAGCGGCCAATGGTTCCATAGCCAGCGCAAAAATCAGGGGAGAGAGCGGGCAGCCCTGTCTCGTCCCGTTGGTTATATCAAAGCTGCTTGACATGAAGCCAGAGGCTCGGAAGAAGCAGAGGGGAGTGAGTATTAGGGCCATAATGGCCGCCTTAACTTGGCCCGTGATGCCAAACTTAATAACACCTCTCCAAGGTACCCCCAGTGAACTCTGTTGAACGCTTTTTTCGGCATCCAGAGACAGGAAAACACCGGGGGCCCCGGATCTCTCCAAGACATCCAGGATATTAGACGTATGGTTCCGTCGCGAGCCTGTCTGCCCGGGACAAAACCAACCTGATCAGGGCCAACTAGAGCCGGCAATACCCCCATGAGCCTGTTCGCCCAGATCTTGGCATATATCTTTGTCGCAGTTTAGCAACGCTATAGAGCGGAAATTTCCTGGCGTAGTAGGCGGCTTCCCCGGTTTGGGCAGGGTAGCAACGATCGCCTCCAAGCCCTCCCTCCCAACCTCTCCCCTGGACCGCCAGCACTCGAAGAGCCTCAGTAGGAATGGTAGAAGGATAGGAGAGAATTGTGCGTAGTAAGAAAACTGGAACCCGTCCGGGCCAGGCGCGGAATGTTTTTTAGCGGATCTAATCACCTGAGAGACTTCCGGGGCAGTCAAGGGGCTATCCAGGAGGGCCAATTGATGCGGGGACAATTTAGGGAAATGAACCTTATCAAGGAAGGCCACAATTGTTTCAGGGGTAGGTTGCTGGGTATTAGGATCTTTATTTAGATTATAGTGATTCATAGTAGTGTCGAAATTCTTCGGCTATTTTTACAGGGTGGCGATTCTGCTGTCCAGAAGTTTTGACGAGATGTGAAATCCTAGAATGTGCCAGTCTCTTCTGTACCCGCCTGGCCAGCAGGGCCCCGGCCCTGTCATCCATGCCATAATACTTGGCTTTAAGGATTTTAAGGTGTTTTTCCGTTTTATGGAAGAGCAGAGTGCGGAGATTATTCCTCACCTCAGTGAGCGAGGACAGGACTGCAGGTGAGGTAGATGTCTTATGTTGTTCCTCTAAGGACCGCAAGGAGCACAGAGTGGCATTGAGTTCAGCTGTACGCTGCTTTTTAACAAACGATGCTGTTTTTATAAGAAGACCTCTGAGCACAGCCTTGTGGGAAAACCAAAGGGTATCATCCCGCACCTCACCATTATCATTTAATTTAAAGAATTGCATCAGGTGATCAGTCACTTCTTTGGAGATCTGAGGGTCCGTCAAGAGGTATGAATTAAGTTTCCAGAGAAAGGGAGGGCGAACGGCAGAGGGATCCGCTATCTGTTGGGAGGTGGGGGCGTGGTCTGACCAGGTAATGCTGTCGATAGCGGCGGCAGTGCAGGCTTGTAATAAAGCATCATTTACAAAAATATAATCAATTCTACTTTACATATGATCACGAGGAGATAGGATTGTGTAGTAACGTTCTGTACAGTGAAAGTATCGCCATATATCATGTAAGCCGTGCTCCGTCATGAGAGGACCCATTTCTCCCCTTGAAGCGGTTATATCAGAACAATCAAGACTTTTATCCATGGGAATGTTAAAGTCGCCACCTATAATCGTGCGACATCGGCCATACATGGTAAGCCTATCCAGGAGTGAACTCAAAAAGGACTTTTGTCCCACATTAGGTGCATATAGGAATACAAGGACGTAGGGGGTGTTATTAATCAAGCATGAAAGGAGCAGGTATCTCCCCTCTGCATCGGGAAGGGATTCAGTCAGACTGGAAGGAGACCGAGTTCCTAATGAGAATAGCCACACCGGCTTTTTTCAGGGGACTACTAGCAAAAAACTGGAAGGGGAAGGTTTTAGATTGTAGTCCAAAGTTATCCGTAGCTAGTAGGTGGGTTTCTTGAATAAAGACTGTCACTCTTGGGTTTCCCAAATTGCCTCAGGGCCATCGACCGTTTGGCGGGCGAGTTTAGGCCGTTTAGCATTCAGAGACAAGACAACAATACTCATAATACCAGATTATGCAACTAAGATGGAAACATTCCCTCCCAACCCAACCACATATAGGCCATAAATCATCATCATTGGGACCTGCAGGATAGAGAGGGGAAGGGGTGGGAAAGGAACGGAGGTTTTGAGGAAGGGTCCCCGGCCAAATGGACAGGGGATCAAAAAAGGTCTGAAAAAGAAAAGTGCAAAAACAAAACGGTCCAAAAAACAGTAAGCGAAATATGAGGTGCCAAAATCCTTGTACCTCAAGAGTGACCAAAACTTACTTGTGGGGGGAAAAAAAATTCTCAGATCGCAAAGCGGACTTGAAAAAGGGAGCGGCAGAGTCCAAACGAAGGACCAGAGCCAGGTCCTAAGAGCCACAATCACCAGGCATGTGAATATTCAGAGTCGGAGTCAAACAGCCTTCTCCCATTCCTTGGTAACTGTATGGGCAGATGTTTTAGGGCTGGAGCCAGAGCGGGGGGGGGGGTGGGTGGAGTCTTCTCAGAGTCTAGGCTCAGGCCCCAGTCTTTAAGGGCTTGCCTTAAGCGGTTGGGTGAACAAAAGATTTGTGTAGATCCCTTGTAGCGGAAGCGAATATGGACCGGGGACCCCAGGAGTACATGAGGCCTCGGTCTCGCAGAATCTTGCAATATGGAGCGAATTCGCGTCTCCTGGCTAGGGTACCCGCGGAAAGATCTGGGAAAATGGATATGCCTGCGAAAGGAGAGGTCAGCGTGGGTTTCTTGCGCATGGCCTATAGTACAACATCAGCAAGAGACGGCTTATCGAGTTGGATCAAAATGTCTCTGGGGAGTGCCTTATTGACGTGTGGGGGTTTGGGGATCCTGAAAGATTTAGCAATCACCAGCTCTCCTCCCTGTGCATCTGGGAGCAGTTGGTTCAATAATGATTGGACAATGTTCTGTGGGTTCTCGGACTCCTGCGCCTCTGGGATCCCCCGAACCCTGATGTTCCCCTTTCTGGCTCCGTCCTCCAGGCTGCAGATCCTGAGTTGAGCTCGTTTCAGTTCCTCCGCCATCAGGCCATAGTCAGTAGCCAGCTCGTTATGGGCATCTGCATATTCAGCCAGTTTTTCTTCAATGTGATCCGTCCTTTCTCCCAGGGAGGACAGATCCTTGCGAATCTCCCCCAACATGTCCCGCATATCATCCTGTAGGTCAGAGGTTCCCAACTCCAGTCCTCAAGGCACACCAACAGTGCAGGTTTTCAGGATTTCCTTAGTATTGCACAGGTGATAATTGAATCACCTGCACTAGGAATGATTCCAATTTCTAAGGAAATCCTGAAATCCTGCACTGTTGGTGTGCCTTGAGGACTGGAGTTGGGAACCTCTGCTGTAGGGAACGCCGCAGTGATCCCAAAAGGTCTTTAAGTTCCCGTCGGGTCGCAGGTGCGTCGTCGTTTCGGGACGCAATTGCGTTGTTGTTTTGGGTCGCAGGTGCGTTGCCGTTTCGGGTCGCAATTGCGTTCTCCGGGCTGCGGGAGAGGGAAGGAGGAGACCTGAGAGCCGGCTCCGTCTTAGCCTGTGAGTGCCTGGGCTGATCAGGGCCGAAAAAGTCTGTGACCCTTTTCGTTGCTGCCCACTGCCTGGAGGAGTTTCTAGGCATACCTGAGGAGATCAGGGAAGCTTCTGCCACCGGATGGAGTCTGGATGGAGGCTATGGACTCACTGTAAGTTGCCGTTAGCCTGGGAAATTGCAGGAGCTCAGAGATACACGTCCAGGACCATGAGCTCCTAGGCCACGCCCCCCCAGAAGACTTCTTCTGATCGGGGGACTAGTTCAGTCACGGTCACTGAATCTGGTAGTTCATCCCCAGACCCTCTCACGCTTCGGAATCTATGGCTCCTGAGTTAGTTCCTCGTTCCCCCGGAGAGATCTCAGGTTCGGACTCTGTGTCTGAAGAAGCAGCCTTTTAATCTTGATTCTTTGGACACACGAGCAATGGTAGACAGTCTCATTACGGCCGTCAACCAGGCACTAAAAATAGAGGACGACCCCACCGACGTTCAGGAACACGCAATCTCCTTCGAGAGATCCAGGCGAGCGCACAAGTCCTTTTCAAATCATGCCAAATTCCAAGACATAATTAGGAAACCTAGGGTGCATCCTGATAAAGGTTTGTTGGGTGCAGTCTTATAGACTTACATTACCACTTCCCTGCCGACCCTGCTGTCTCAAGGTTTTCCGCAAGAACCCTTCTGTCCCTGCCGGATGGGGCATCCTTTAAGGATCCCACAGATAAGCAGATCGAGAACCTCTCTCGCTCTACTTTTGAGGCGGATGGCGTAATTCTTTCACCTGTCTTTGCCTCAGTCTGGGTGGCCAAGGCCCAGGCGTCTTGGTCAGATTTTCTCCGTAGGGAGTTCCAAAACCGATCCCTACCAACGGAACTAATCGACCTGGCTTCTCAGATTTCTATAGTCGGGGAGTCTCTGATTAATGCCTCTCTTGATGCGGCAAACTGTGTGGCTCAAACAACTAGCAATGCCATTACTATCTCCAGAGCCCTCTGGCTTACAAACTGGAACGCTGACGGGCCGTCCAAATAGTCCCTTACATGGCTTCCTTATCTGAGCGGCAAGGTCTTGATAGACTTATTTCCGATTCGACGGGGGGTCAAAGCACCTCCTTCCCGCAACTCAAGTCTACGCATTTCGTCCACAGACACCAACCGGTTTGTTTTCGACCCGTTAGTGGGTGGACCAATCCGCAAAAACACCCAGACCAGTTAGCTCTCCGCCCAAAGACAGACTGAGCCAGGCGTCTTTCAAAATTAACGCTCGTGTCCCAAGCTCACCCAAAACCAAGGAGCGTGGTCCTGCTAATTCCAGCCGTCGTAACTCACATCCCCTCTCGAAGAGCAGCACCAGAGTAGGCTGCCGTTTACTCCTCTTCAGCTAAGTCTGGCTCTCCGTAGTAGAGGACGAGTGGGTCAGGGATCTCGTATCCTCAGGATACAGAATAGAGTTTGCAGTCTTGCTGCTAAACGGGAAAATTTAAAGCTGCTCAACAGTCATCTCAAGGTCCGGTCGTTCTGCGTGGAATCTCTGCGGTCAGTGATGGCTTCCATGGAGAGCGGTAAGTTCCTGGTGTTTCTCGACATCCAGGATGCCTACCTCCACATTCCCATTTTTCCAGTTCACCAAAAATTACTTAACTTCACGGTACAGGCTGATCAATTCCAGTTCAAGGCCCTCCCATTCGGCCTGGCCACGGCACCCGAGTATTCACCAAGGTCATGGCGGCCGTAATGACCATCCTACACTCCTGGGGTGTCATAGTCCTTCCTTATTTGGATGACCTCCTCATAAAGGCCCCATCCTTCCAGGCTTGTGCAGAGAGCGAACGTATAGATCACTATCAACACTCTCTCTTGCCTGGGCTGGATGGTGAACCTGGACAAATCCTCTCCAACCTCCTCTAAGCAGCGTCTCACCCTCCTGGGGATGGTCTTCGACACAGCCCAGGGATTAGTTTTTCTCCCACCAGACAAGACAGCAGCTCTCTGCCAAGGAGCTCTGTCCCTCAGACGCTCGACACCGCACTCCATCCGATTCGGGATGAAAGTCCTGGGAATGATGGTGTGGCAACGGAAGCAGTCATGTTTGCCTAACTGCATCTCTGACCCTTACAGCTGGCAGTTTTAGCAGCCTGGGATCAGAACCCCTTATCCCTAGACCGGAAGTGCCACTTGAGCTTTCAGGTCAGACGCTCGTTCTCGAGGTGGACCCTTCAGTTCTCGCTGCAACAGGGTAGATCTTTCCTCCCGCTACATTGGAAGATGGTCACCACCGACGCCAGCCTCTTAGGCTGGGGGGCAGTGTTCTGTCAGTTTTCTGTCCCGAGACCTGGCTCCCCATCAACATCCTGGAGATAAGAGCCATTCTACAAGCACTGCGCAAGTTGCAACACCTAGCGGGTCACCCCATTCGGGTGCAATCTGACAATGCCACGGCCGTGACATACATAAACCACCAGGGAAAAAAGCGCAGCACAGCAAGACAGCCATGCACGAGGTACAGAATATCCTTTTTTGGGCAGAGTCGCCAATCTGTCATCTCGGCAGTGCACATTCCCGGCATTGAGAATTGGCCAGCCGACTTCCTCAGCCACTAAGGTCTCACGTCAGGGTAATGGTCCCTCCATCTGGAGGTGTTCCTCCAGATCTGCGACCAGTTGGGAATCCCAGACGTGGACCCCATGGCGTCTTGGCTGAACGCCAAGGTCCCTGTCTTCGTAGCAAGGTCTCGTGAACCACGGGCCATAGGAGCAGACACGCTCGTCCTCCTGTGGAGAGGGTTCCAACTCCCGTACATTTTCCCACCCCTTCCACTGAAACTGAAGGAAGTGAGGAAGATAAAAGGAGAGCAAGTCACGGTCATCCTGATCGCTCCGGACTGGCCTCACCAGCCGTGGTATGCAGAGCTAGTCCAGCTTCTTGTCGACACCCCCTGGCATCTACCAGATCGACAAGACTTGCTGTCAAAAGGCCCACTTTACCACCCAGAACTCAGGACCCCTGAGTTTGATGGCCTGGCTGTTGAGACCTGGATCTTGACCCAGGACGGGTTTTCACTCGAAGTCATCAACAATATGATCAGAGCCCGGAAACCGTCGTTCATATATATTTACGACTGCAGTTGGAAAAGTTTTTTTTCTTCCTGGTGTCAGAGTTAAGGTCATTCCCCTCTAACGTTCTCCATCCCGGTGAATTTGGCCTTTCTTCAATCAGGTTTGGAAAAAAATCTAGCCTTGAGTTTCTTAAAAAGGCCAGCCTTGTCAATCCTCTTCCAGAAGCAACTCACTTCATGCTCCCAGGTTAGAACGTTCATTCAAGGAGTCTCCCACCTAGTGCC
Organism: Allobates femoralis; assembly: GCA_033576535.1. Classification (NCBI taxonomy): domain Eukaryota; kingdom Metazoa; phylum Chordata; class Amphibia; order Anura; family Aromobatidae; genus Allobates; species Allobates femoralis. The sequence continues at coordinate 139,226,650 of JARQOC010000011.1, forward strand.
TCCTTATTGATCTCCTCTTCATCCCTGGGACCTCAATTTAGTATTGAACGCTGTACAGGGACCCCCCTTTGATCCATTGAGGGATACGCCACTACTGCTCCACTCATGGAAGGTAGCCTTTTTGATAGCTATTACTTCCATCAGGAAAATTTTGGAGCTGGCGGCACATTCATGTCGGTCACCTTTTCTTGTCTTCCACCAGGACAAGGTTGTTCTCCAACCTTCGCCCGATTTCCTCTTGAAGGTGGTGTCCTCTTTCCACCTGAATGAGGAAATTGTGCTGCCTTCCTTCTGCCCGGCACTGTCCAACAGTCGAGGGATCTCCCTACATTTGTTGGATGTCGTCAGGGCTCTGCATTGGTACATTTCTCGTACCGCTCCATTCAGGAAGACAGACTTTGTCCTCCCCGAAGGGCATAGAAAGGGCATGCCGGCCTCTGAGTCTACGATTGCTTGTTGGATTAGATGGGCAATTCAGGAATCCTATAAATGGAAGAGCGGCACCACAGGGCCTCAAGGCGCACTGCACAAGGGCAGTGGGTGCCTCCTGGGCCATCAAGCATCAGGCGGCAGCTCTTGAGGTGTGTAAGGCTGCAACTTGGTCCAGCCTACACACCTCTTCAAAGCATCATAGAGTCTAGTCAGGCATACATTTTATATTGTAATGTGTTGTTTTTTTTTTCCTCCTACTGCTTGGTCACCAAAATGGCTTCAGCTTGAGTCAGCATGATACTGTACGCTGCAGATGAGGGGCTAACTTTTTTGTCAGCTTATTGTCAGCCTCCTAATGACAGACAGCAGCATAACATGCACTTGAAAAAGGTCATCAGACCGAAACGTTGTGCACTGAACAGGAATGAAGCACTGAATAAAGATTGAAAATAATCCAGCTGGTGAGGCGCTGTTCCTTTCTATTATGAACAGCAGCATAACATCCATCCACCAATGAAGTCTCAGAGAAAAAGATTTTTTTTGTGAGTACACAAAAATCCTTCTTTTTAATAAATATGCATTAAAAGAGGCAGATTAAAGGGAACCTGTCACCTAATCTAGCCCTCCTAACCTATGAATACCTGTCCCTGCAGCCTCAAACTACTATATTAACCATCCCTGTCTCACCTTTATACAGCTACTAGCTGTACTACCCGGCTACGCCCAGAAGCTGAGCTGTGATTGGTTTCTATAGGCAGCCTGATAAATCTCCAGCCAACGCTAAACCCTCCCCCAGGCCGGGCAGTATATGTTACCTCACACATACACATAATAGACAGCTCATGTGACTGACATCTGCCCTAATTCCCTATATGGCACATGTGCTGCACATTGGCTGATTTTAATCAGATGTTTATTTTTGGAAATTAAAGATAGCACACGTACGAGGCGAGTTGTGTGAGGCGATTTGTGCACATCTGTGTCTGTCTGTGTGGTGTGTGTCCCCCGGGGGGGGGGGGGGGGAAGTGTCCCTGTGGGATGAGTGCATGTGTCCCTATAGGGTGTGTGTCCCTGTGGGGTGAGTGCATGTGTCCCTATAGGGTGCGTGTGTGTGTGTCCCTGTGGGGGGGGGTCTGGGGTGTGTCTGTGTGTGTGTGTCTGTGTTGTGTCTGTGTGTGTGTGTCCCTGTGGGGTGAGTACATGTGTTCCTATAGGGTGTGTACGTCCCTGTGGGGGGGGTCTGTGTGTGTGTGTCTCTTTGTGGTGTGTGTCCCTGTGTGGTGAGTGCATGTGTCGCTACAAGGGGGTGTGTGTGTCTCTGTGTTGTGTCTGTATCTTTGTGGTGTGTGTGTGTGTGTTTCGGGTGTGTGGGGAGTATCCAATGTTGGGGCTTCACCTTAGTGACTATACACTTGCTGTTACCCTTTGTGTGCGTGTGGTGTGTATACATGTCCCCGTGCGTGGTGAATATCCTACTTGGGGGCCCACCTTAGTGACTATATGCTGTTAAGTCTTTGGCGCGGTCATTAAGCCTCTCTCATTCACAACTGTCAACTGGTAACTGTCACTTTTTCCCCATTATGTAGATGGGGCAAAATTGTTTGGTGAATTGGAATGTGCGGGGTTAAAATTCGCCTCACAACATAGCCTATGTTGCTGTCGGGGTCCAGACGTGTGACTGTGCAAACGTTTGTGGCTGTAGCTGGCAGCTGTCGATTTTCTTCCAATACTTTTCCTTTCACTTTTTCCCCATTATGTAGATAGGGGCAAAATTGTTTGGTGAACTGGAACGCGCAGGATTAAATTTTCGCTTCACAACATGACCTATCACGCTCTCGGGGTCCAGACGTGTGGCTGTAGTTGCGACAGTGTAGATGCCAATCCCAGATATACATACATACACACACACATACACACATACACACATTCAGCTTTATATATTAGATATATATATTATTCTAGGGATTTTCTCTGGTAGGGAGCAGCAAGGTGCAGTAATGAGGCAACAAACGGGCTTTGAGTCCAACAAGACTTCAGTGTTTTATTCACACTTATCACTGGCTGTGGCAAAAAGGGAAAAACAACATATAAGATCTCCAACACTCAGGCTTTTTCCTCCAGCCTAGCTCCTCTCTCATTGATGTTTTCCGCTCACTCCCTTATGCAGGTCTGATTGCTCCAGCTGATCCTGACCCACACTGACCTGGAAAACCTGGAGCTTTAGGCCAAGTTTTACCATGCTGGGAGCAATATACCTACCATCCAGTACTACTGTGTTTCCCCGAAAGTAAGCCCCCCCCCGATTGTAAGGCCGCCTAGGGGTAAAGGGGGGGCCTGCTAATGTAAGGCCTCCCCCGAATATAAGGCCTTACAACCGGGGGGGGGCTAATGTAAGGCCCCCCTGCTGCTGCTTACATCTTACCCTCCAGCTCTTCTTGCAGCAGCCAGCGCGTCAGTCCTCCAGTCCCGTCTTCAGCTGTTTCCCGGATCATGTGACCGGCCGGTCGCACTAGCGATGACGTCATGCGCTGCGACGGGTCACATGATCCGGGAAACAGCTGAAGAAGGAACGGAGGACCGACGCGCTGGCTGCTGCAAGAAGACGCTGGAGGGTAAGATGTAAGCAGCAGCAGGGGGGCCTCAGAGCTGGGAGGGCAGTGTGCCAGCAGGAGGGGGCGTTACCACACTGCTGGCGTATACCACACTGCTGGCTGATACACATGCTGAGATGTATACCACACTGCTGAGCTGTATACCACACTGCTGGGCTGTATACCACACTGCTGGGCTGTATACCACACTGCTGGGCTGTATACCACACTGCTGGGCTGTATACACACTGCTGGGCTGTATACCACACTGCTGGGCTGTATACCACACTGCTGGGCTGTTATACCACACTGCTGGGCTGTGTACCACACTGCTGGGCTGTGTACCACACTGCTGGGCTGTGTACCACACTGCTGGGCTGTGTACCACACTGCTGGGCTGTGTACCACACTGCTGGGCTGTGTACCACACTGCTGGGCTGTGTACCACACTGCTGGGGGCTGTATACCTGTGCTGGGCTGTATACCGGGGTGGCGGTCTGCTGTATTTCCCACCCTCGGCTTATACATGACTATATACGGTGTGTGTGTGTGTGTGTGTGTGTGTGTGTGTGTGTGTGTGTATGTGAGTAGGCTGGGGCTGCCAATATAAGACCCCCCCCCCCCCCCCGAAAGTAAGTCAGGGGGCCACTTTTGGCCCCCAAAAAAATGTAAGACAGGGTCTTACTTTCGGGGAAACACGGTAGACCCTTCACTGCACAACATACCTCCCCCCTTTGTACTACCCTATGGGGGTGGACACAGGACATACAATGGACTCGGGATAGGGCATCCCCGTTCCCCTTAAGTTTGCCAGCCCGATGCTCCACCGAAAAGTTGAAGTTCTGTAGGAAGAGAAACCACCGGGTGACTCGCACATTCCTCTCCTTAGCCTGACTCATCCAAGTAAGAGGGGAGTGGTCGGTCACCAAACGAAAGGGTCTCCCCAACAAATAGTAGCGGAGAGACTCAAGTGCCCACTTAATAGCCAGGCACTCCCTCTCCCCTATGCTGTACCTGATTTTGAAATCGGGTGTGACCTGATCCGGTATCACACAGTACCAACTTCAATTTGACAAATGCCTCCTCCGTCTGATCATTCCAGCGGACCATCAGAGACTTCCTCCCTTTCAAGCAGTCTGTTAAAGGAGCGGACAAGGTGGCGAAGTTGGGAACAAATCGCCTATAATAGCCTACTAAACCCAGAAAGGCTCTCACCTGCTTCGTTGTGAGGGGGCGTGGCTAGTTCTGAATCGCCTCTACTTTATTTACTTGGGGTTTGAGGGCTCCTCTCCCGATGACCTAACCCAAGTATTGGGCTTCCGGAACATTTTTTGGGTTGGCGGTTAGCCTTGCTTGTCGGAGGGAGTCTATCACCCCCTGTACTTTTGATATGTGACTTTCCCAGTGTGCACTGTACACAACAATATCGTCTAAATAGGCTGCAGCATAACTGCGATGGGGGCGGAGAACAATATCCAGTAGCCGCTAGAATGTCGCCGGCGCACCATCAAACCAAAAGGTAAGACTTTATAATGAAATAAGCCTTCAGGTGTTACAAAGGCAATTTTTTCCTTCGCTGCCTCCGTTAGTGGCACCTGCCAGTACCCTTTTGTGAGATCAAGGGTCTAAAAGTACCGTGCCTGCCCAAACCTCTCTATCAACTCATCTACCCGGGGCATAGGATAGGCGTCAAATTTGGAAACTTCAGTAAGTTTTCAGTAAGTCTTCGAAGAGTCCCTTCTGCTTTGGAATTAGGACTATTGGGCTATCCCACTCACTTTGGAACTCTTCAATAACACCTAACTGTAGCATAGTGAACACATCTGTGTTTCGGCTAACGAACTCCCGGGCCTCCTGAACCTGTTTAGGGGACAGAGTATCTGCCAACCTCACCGCGGCGGAGCCTCCACTCGTCATCCCTGGAGAAGAAGGAGCCCTCTCCGCAGGGAAAGCAGGCAGCGAACTGTTCCCCCCCAGGTGGTCAATGTCTTTCCAAGGTTTAAGTAAATTAACATGGTAGACCTGCTCTGGCTTCCTCCGTCCTAGTTAAAGTACTTTGTAGGTCACTGGCCCTACCTTCTCTGTTATTTCGTAGGGCCCCTGCCACCTGGCAAGGAACTTGCTATCTATGGTAGGTACCAGTACCAACACCCGATTGCCCGGCCTAAATGTTCTTACCTGCGACCCCCGGTTATAGACCCGACTCTGAGACTGTTGGGCTGCCTCCATATGTACCCGGACCAGTGGTAGCACTGTCTCCATTTTTTCCTGCATTTTTGCAACATGCTCTAACATGCTTTTGAATGGGGTCGGTTGATTCTCCCAAAGCTCTTTGGCGATATCGAGTAAACCCCAGGGTGTCTGCCATACAAAAGTTCGAAGGGTGAGAACCATGTAGATACCTGGGGCACCTCACGCACTGCAAACAATAAGTATGGCAGTAAGAGATCCCAGCCCTTCCCATCTTTGGAAACCGCTTTTTTTAGCATCTTAAGCTTATAAACTCTACTAGACTTTGTTGGGATGATAGACCGATGTGCGCAACTGCTTAACGTTTAACAGGCAGCAGAGTTCCTTCATGATCTTTGACATAAATGGGGTTCCCTGGTCTTTAGAATCTCTTTAGGAATCCCCACCCGAGAGAACATACCCATGAGTTCTTTTGCTATGAGTTTAGCTGACGTGTGGCGCACAGGAACAGCCTCAAGGATTAACCGGAGGTGGCATAATTCCTAGAATCCACCCAAGGATGTTTTGCTGACCCCTCGTTGACTTATTGACGGGACCTACCAGATCCATTGCCACCCTTTCGAAAAGGCACCTCTATAATTGGTAGAGTTACCAAGGGATTCCGAAAGTGTGGCTGGGGACTGGTTACCTGGCACACTGGACAGGAACTACAAAACCTTTTGACCGCTTCATTGATGCCTAACCAATAAAACCGCTGCAGTATTCGGTCTAGGGTTTTCTTTTGGCCTAAATGCCCACCTAACACATGCGCATGCGCTAGGTCCATTACCAGCCTACATTATGCCTGAGGAACCAGCAACTGCTCTACCAATTTCCCCACGTATTTTCTCGACTCTATACAAGAGGTCATGAGTCATCTCAAAGCGTGGTAACACTCTGGCTGCCCCCGGTTGTTGGGGTTCACCATTAATGAGCAGCACGTTTCCCTGGCTCGAGCCAAAGTAGGGTCTCGGAGTTGCGCCATACCAAATTTGTTGCCAGAGACATTTAAGTCTAACGTTCAGGTCCCGGCAGCAAGTCATCCCCATCTCCGACCAACTCTTCTATGGGACAGTTTTTCCCCTCCGCTACGGAAGGGGAGGTTACCCCAACCCACCAGTACCTCTCCTCGGGTCACCAGGTTCATGCCCCACTGCAGGAGAATGTAACCTGGTTGCCACTGGTGCCGGCAGTTGTCCACTGGGTGAGACCACTGTTGGCCATAGTACAGAAAATAAAAAAAATTCTCTTCCCAATATAAGTTCATAATGTAGATCACGTACAACCCCCACTTCGTGACACCACCTCCCCACTGGTGTATTTATTACTAGTGCTTTAAGGTAGTCTTTTGAGTCCCCATGTATACACAACTCTCCAATACTTCGTCCTGTATACTCTCTGGGTTGTACCAGATTGGCTTGTACCAAAGTCACGAGACTCCCCGAGTCTAGTAAGGCCACGGCCGGGGTGCCCTCCACAGTAAACTTACACAGATGTCCAGTACTGGGACCCTTCGGGGTGCCAGTTGCGTAAATCAGATCGGCAAATGGGATACGTGGTACCTAAAGTTTGTGTCCATGGCCTCAGCCAGGTGGGGACAGTCAGCTCTGATATGGCCTGGCTCCTGGCACTGCTAACAGACTAAGAGGGTCCTTTCTCCCCCGGACACATCATGAGCGGGCTTTCTGGGCTCTGCTCACTGGGTCATGGGTGGGGATTTAGGGACCTTTCCTGATGTCCTGCTAAATTTACCTGGATCGGGGCAGAGCCCGTACTTGCGTAGCGCTCACTGACTTACAAATCAGGCATGAATGATACCATTCTCTATAGCAAGATTAAATGTATTTGTTTGCAAAGTAGCACATGAATTGTCATCAATTGAATACAGGCTTAACACAAATTATACCTAGACTTAATTATAGCGAATAAGCATCAATACCTTACCGCGTATTGTAGCTGTTTCACCTTCTTCATTGGGGAGGTCACGATCAGTGAGGAGGGATCAACACCACAGCTTGCATCACAGAAGAGTGCCTTCTGGAAAAGTTCCCCCACTCACTGAACGTAAACTCTGTCTTTTATACAGTTTAGAATATCTATGATCATGCGCTGACTGTATCATCCAGTTTCCCTCATGACCATAAGCCACAGGATGTTCAGTTCTTCCTGTGGCTGCCTGTCATAAGATATGTCACAAGACATCAAGCTCGTGTTCTCATCATGGCAGCATAATGTCAAAGAGTTAACCCTTGTATATTTCATCATTGTACTGATTGTACTGATACATATATATGGAATTATAAGGCCTGTGATCACTATTCTATTATTAAGATACCTATTCTATACACATACACACTCCATTCTCATCCCATGGGTATCACACCTGACGCCTTCCGCTGAGCCCCTCCTGGAGATCTTTGGTAGCCTCATATAGTTCTATAAGGTCCAACATCTGGAGCGCATCTGTAGGGGATGCCTGACCAACCTATAATTGGAGGGAGTGGGGCAAAGCCGTCCAAAACTTATCGGACCCTATGCAGTCTAGCATGGCTGCGGGAGACAGTACCCTCAGGCTGCAACCACTTTTGCAGTAAGTGCAGCAAGTCATAATACTGGGACCAAGCAGGCTTGGAGGGGTTAAACGCCCACTGGTGTACCCGCTGGCCCCGGACTAACGCATTTACCCCAAGCCGTGCCAGTATCTTGCCCTTGATGGTGTAGTCCACCATCTGCTTCGGGGAGAGGTCTTGATAAGCTTTCATAGGTTCTGGGGCCAGAAATGGAGCGATGACTTTTGCCCGTTGGTACCGGGGTAGTCTCTCCCTCTCGGCCACCCTTTCGAACATCTCTAGGTATGTTTCAACGTTGTCCGATTTCTCCATTTTGGGGATCGCCGTGCAAACCGCTTTCCGGACATCATGAATTCCCCATGGAGGCCCGGTTGTCTGCGAGGTCATGAGTTGCTGTATCAACAGTCAATTGGTTTTCTGCTGCTGTTGATTGACTAACAGCTGCTGCTGCATAGCCTCCTGCTGCTGTCGCAGGACCTCCTGTTGCTGCTGTGTAGCCAGCTGCTGTTGTCGCATGGCCTCCATAAGCCTTTTTAACGCGGACTCCATTTTGGCAGCGTTCTCCGACTGGATGTGCGCCGTGCCTTTTGTGTTCAATCTTTGTTTATTAACAAACATACAAACAAATACATGTATAGTTGTATACATATTTCACATAACTCAGTTACATTTTCATCAAGTAGCGTTGCAATGTCAAGGTGTTAAACATTTAAATGGCAGATACCTTAACATAGTAAATCGCTAGATTCGACTCTGAACGAATATCTTATTGTCTGGCTCATCTGTAAAGTCCCAGATGTGAGAGGGTGTACAAAGTCTCTTATTCATCTCCTGTTTGACTAATCCCAGTGGACACATTTGTTTATCGTGTCGATTTTCTATAAAGAACATCTCCCGAATAAGTTCGGGACTTTAGGCTACAACCCGTAGTGTCATATTATGGGTTACCATCCCCGACCTTTCATGGTATACTAGTGTAAAAATAATCCTAGTAACAATATTTCGATTAACAAGGTTTGAATAACATATATAGAACTTGAATTAACCCTTGATCTAAGATAAAAATGTGACAAGTTTTTAGGGGATCAAGAGGTTACAACAATGGAGAGGGATAGAAGAGAGGAGAGGGAAAGACTTAACCAAGACAAATGAGAAAGAGTAAGAATAATTAAACCTACATACTAATATATTTGGTGAGTAAGGAATAGGATAATAAGATATATATTTAGGAATAAGGGGATAGATTGGAAAGAGTTGGGAGTTGAGGAGGGTTCCTCTGGATCCCAGGGCACCCACGAGAGGGTATCACCTCCGTCCACCTCCGGTGTCTACCCATCTCCATCTGCGAACGCGGCCCCAAACTCAGGGGACCCAAGGAACAACACCCAAGGGCTCCATATCCGCAGGTATCTATCCCTGGCGTCGGTGACCTCTGCTGTGAGTTCTTCCATACGATGGATTTCAGTCATCTCTACCAACCATTGTTAGCTCGGGAAGGTGAGTTGTTTTCCAATGTCTGGGTATCACCGCTCTTGCTGCGTCATGCAGAATCTGAGGAGGTCTGACTTAATAAATTTAAAAAAGCTAGGTAAGAGCGATATCCGTGCCAGTTGAGGCGTCCTCTCCGGCACAATACCACTAATTGTCTCATAAGTCTCAAACACCGAGTTCCAGAAGGGTTTGATTCGACTGCACTCCCACCATATATGCACCATGGTGCCCCGCTCCGTTCAACATCTCCAGCACCTGTCCGAGATGGAGGGGAAGGCCGCATGGAGACTATCTTGGCATCGATACCATCTAGATAAGATTTTGTAACCCTTCTCCTGTGCTGAACAAGCCATGGATAGCTTATGGGTAAGAGAGCACGCTTTCCTCCACTCCCTCTCGGACAATTCATGTTTCCACTCTGCCTCCCATCTCAGAAAAAACCTCGGTTTCTCCATCCCTCCATTGTCGTTTAATACTGAGTATAATGCTGAGACCATAAGGCCGGGCGGAGACTCCAGCATGAATAGTTTTTCTATAGGCATCTGGCTTATCTGCAGGCCTGCTACTAAGCTTCTTTTGGAGGCATAAGACTGTAATTGTGCGTACTTTAACCAGGAGGATCCAGTTCGTTCTCCAGCCAGGGATCTGAAGGGGATAAGAGCCCCATTTTTAAATATACAGTTAGGGCCAGAAATATTTGGACAGTGACACAATTTTCGCGAGTTGGGCTCTGCATGCCACCACATTGGATTTGAAATGAAACCTCTACAACAGAATTCAAGTGCCGATTGTAACGTTTAATTTGAAGGGTTGAACAAAAATATCTGATAGAAAATGTAGGAATTGTACACATTTCTTTACAAACACTCCACATTTTAGGAGGTCAAAAGTAATTGGACAAATAAACATAACCCAAACAAAATATTTTTATTTTCAATATTTTGTTGCGAATCCTTTGGAGGCAATCACTGCCTTAAGTCTGGAAACCATGAACATCACCAAACGCTGGGTTTCCTCCTTCTTAATGCTTTGCCAGGCCTTTACAGCCGCAGCCTTCAGGTCTTGCTTGTTTGTGGGTCTTTCCGTCTTAAGTCTGGATTTCAGCAAGTGAAATGCATGCTCAATTGGGATAAGATCTGGTGATTGACTTGGCCATTGCAGAATGTTCCACTTTTTTGCACTCATGAACTCCTGGGTAGCTTTGGCTGTATGCTTGGGGTCACTGTCCATCTGTACTATGAAGCGCCGTCCAATCAACTTTGCAGCATTTGGCTGAATCTGGGCTGAAAGTATATCCCGGTACACTTCAGAATTCATCCGGCTACTCTTGTCTGCTGTTATGTCATCAATAAACACAAGTGATCCAGTGCCATTGAAAGCCATGCATGCCCATGCCATCACGTTGCCTCCACCATGTTTTACAGAGGATGTGGTGTGCCTTGGATCATGTGCCGTTCCCTTTCTTCTCCAAACTTTTTTCTTCTCATCATTCTGGTACAGGTTGATCTTTGTCTCATCTGTCCATAGAATACTTTTCCAGAACTGAGCTGGCTTCTTGAGGTGTTTTTCAGCAAATTTAACTCTGGCCTGTCTATTTTTGGAATTGATGAATGGTTTGCATCTAGATGTGAACCCTTTGTATTTACTGTCATGGAGTCTTCTCTTTACTGTTGACTTAGAGACAGATACACCTACTTCACTGAGAGTGTTCTGGACTTCAGTTGATGTTGTGAACGGGTTCTTCTTCACCAAATAAAGTATGCTGGCGATCATCCACCACTGTTGTCATCCGTGGACGCCCAGGCCTTTTAGAGTTCCCAAGCTCACCAGTCAATTCCTTTTTTCTCAGAATGTACCCAACTGTTGATTTTGCTACTCCAAGCATGTCTGCTATCTCTCTGATGGATTTTTTCTTTTTTTTCAGCCTCAGGATGTTCTGCTTCACCTCAATTGAGAGTTCCTTTGACCGCATGTTGTCTGGTCACAGCAACAGCTTCCAAATGCAAAACCACACACCTGGAATCCACCCCTGACCTTTTAACTACTTCATTGATTACAGGTTAACGAGGGAGACGCCTTCAGAGTTAATTGCAGCCCTTAGAGTCCATTGTCCAATTACTTTTGGTCCCTTGAAAAAGAGGAGGCTATGCATTACAGAGCTATGATTCCTAAACCCTTTCTCTGATTTGGATGTGGAAACTCTCATTTTGCAGCTGGGAGTGTGCACTTTCAGCCCATATTATATATATATAATTGTATTTCTGAACATGTTTTTGTAAACAGCTAAAATAACAAAACTTGTGTCACTGTCCAAATATTTCTGGCCCTAACTGTATGTATGAGACGCGGTTCATCCACCCTATGCCATCCCAGGAATGAGTCAGCTCTCCACGCCGGGGGAAAAGACGGGTTGTGAAATATAGGGGCCAGGAGTTCCTTCCTTTTTCGACTCTCTCCCCTCCCCATTTCCCTATCCCAGATCTTCAGTGCGTTAGTCATCAATTCCGCACTTTCTCCCAATTTGGGTCTGTCCTCCGGAGACAGCCAGGGCATACACCACAAAGGAGATTCCACCATTCCTTGTTCTACCTCAATCCACTGTTTTGAACTCCGTTGGTATTGCCAATTCAATAATCTCGTCAGTATGACCACCTTATAGTACGTTTTAAAATTAGGTAGGCCCGCTCCACCCCCGAGTTTGTGGCGACAGAGTGTATGTATACTTATTCTTGATCTTCTTCCCCCCCATATGAACTGAGAAACTGTCGTTTGTAATTTATTGAAGTAATGTGCGGGGCGTAAATAGGGACTGTCTGGAATATGAACAAAAATTTGGCCAAGACGTCCATTTTAATTAACGTTTATACGTCCAAACCAAGAGAGTCTCAGTTTGTCGTACTTCTGTAGGTCTTTGATCGTCTTTCAAAGCAGAGTGAAATAGTTGAAGGTAAATCACTCAGAGGGATCTCGAGGCACCATGACCCCCAAGTATCTTACTGCATTGGACTGCCACTTAAAAGGAAAATGGTCAGCCAAATGTTTCTTCTCAATTTCAGGGAGGGAGATATTGAGGGCCGCTGTCTTACTTATATTAACTTTAAAGTTGCTGAATTTCCCAAATGTGTCAAAAACTTTGAGTAAGGAGGGAAAGTAAATGCGTGGTTGAGTAATGAATAATAGCACGTCATCCGCAAATAAAGCTGCCTTGTATTGACTGCCATTCCACTCAATCCCCCTAATATTTTGGTTCTGTCTGATTGCCACGGCAAGGTGTTCCATAATCACAATATATATCAATGGGGAAAATGGGCACCCCTGTCTAGTTCCATTATGGATTGGGAAGGACTGAGACAGACCGCCGTTTGCTCTGACCCTTTCCGTGGGGCAGCTATATAGTGACAGAATCCTATGTAAGCACCTGGCCCCCAAGCCGATCCTCCCCAACGAGGCCTTCATGAATTGCCAACTGACTCGGTCGAAGGCCTTTTCTGTGTCCACCGAGAGTAAACACATTGGTAGCGCACGAGCCCTCGAGCTCGCCAGTGAGCAACATCAATTTGTTAGTGTTATCCCTAGCTTCTCTCCCCTGGACAAAACCCACTTGATCTTTATGGATTATTGATGGGAGTAGGGGGCCTAAACAGTTAGCGAGCAGCTTAGAGTATAATTTAATATCTACATTTATTAGGGATATAGGCCGATAATTTGCTGCTTCTAAGTGGTCCTTTCCTGGCTTAGGGATAACACTAATAAACGCCTCAAGGGACTGAGGGGCCCAAGAATTCTCAGGAGAGATTGAGTTAAAGACCTTCGTTAGGAACGGGGCGCCAGGGAACCAAATTACTTAAAAAAATTTGGGGGTAAAACCGTCCGGCTCCGGACTCTTCCCCCCCCCCCCCCCGGAGATTGTTTAATGGCTTCTAGCACCTCTGCTTCAGAAAAGTCAGTTTCTAATAAGTCCGTGTCTTTGGGGTCTAAAGTTGGTAATGCTGTCTCGTCTAGGTAAGTTGCCGTTTTTCCTTTAATCTCGTCGGGTCCATGTCATCGTAGTGTCCTTTTATATTGTAAAGTTTACTGTAGTAGTCCCTGAATGTTGACAAGATGTCATCTGGGTTTTGGGTAATTTCGCCATTCAAGCGCCTAATTTGCGGGACTCGTCCAGGTGCTCCCCTGGGATGTAACATCCTAGCCAGCGGTCTACCGCATTTGTCCCCATATTCATATAGGAATCTGTGCAATCTCTCCTGTCCCTTTAGGTATTTTGGTCAATCAGGGCTTTCAGTTCATCTCTGGCTACCGTAAGGTCCGCAAGGGTCTGTTTGGATAGGGTCTGCTTGTGTGAACACTCCAGGTCTGTTATTTTCTGTGATACAAAGGGTTAACAGAAAGTGCTGGGTTTCATAGATCCACCACGCTGACCTCCAGTGAAGACAAACAGAGTGACAGATAAAACTCTGTTTAATGGGTAATTTGCCTACCGGTTTCGTGATTTCAGTTATCACTTCATCAGGGCATCAAGAGCAGCAGTATTAACAAGATATATATACACACAACAACATTATATGACTCCACCCTCAATTGTGATGGTGTTTCCTGTGGGAACGCCCCCTTCACACATACAGGGTGGATAACATCTATTAAAAGACATATCAATAACAATAATTCATTAAAAACACCACATCTATTACAGAAACACTCTTCAATTCACAAATTAGATAAAAATGCACCAAGATCCATATGGGATTCAATCCGGCACCTCCAAAACTAAAAGTTCATAGAGTCAGCATTAGATCACTAAGCCATTCATATAGATATAAAAACTCAGTAAGTGTATGAAGGGAGAACATACCTACTTGGGAGTTAGAAAAGATATATCCATTATATGACTCCACCCATTCAGGTATGAAGGTAGCTCCACTAGGAACACCACCCTCAAACCCACTGGGTGGACAACATCCATTAAAAGGCATATAAATACAACATAATATAATATAATCTATATAACATTAAAACACCACACATGAAGAAAACATCTCTAAATCATAAAATTAAAAAATAGTATAAAAATGCACAATGATCCACAGGGGATTCAATCCAGTGTTTCCAGAACTATAAATTCACAGGGCAAGCATTAGACCACTTAGCCATTTAAGTTGATAGAAAACTTATCTCAGTCATAATATGTGAAGAGAACCTACCTATTAGGAATTTGAATATTTATTATTAAAGGGGACCTGTTTTCTATTATGATTCCCCATTATCTGATGGGCTTATAATTTTTAAAAAAAAATCATTTTTTCTTTTTTTAAAATACATGTATCCATACCTTTATATCAATAAAAACAAAAAAACTGAAGTTCAAACCCTGGACTCCAAAACTTGTGTTTCTATTAAAAAATCAGTTATCCACTAAGCTATAGGGGTGCTCACACTTAAGACAATTTAAAGCTAGTCATAAATGATATCTTCACCATTAACTGTATACACTAATAGCCGTATCAATTGGTACCAACCTCAGGGGAGGGATAGAATGGTGTTACTATTTTTATCATACCTATATATATATATATATATATATATATATATATACAGTGCCTACAAGTAGTATTCAACCCCCTGCAGATTTAGCTGGGTGACACATGCGGAATTAACTTGGCATTGTGACATTTGGACTGTAGATCAGCCTGGAAGTGGGAAATGCACTGCAGCCAAAAAGATTTTTTAATTTTTTTTTTTTTTTTTAAAGCGTTAAAAGTTAGTTCAGAGGGTCATTTATTATTCATCCCCTCAAACCACCAGCATTCTGTTTGGTCCCCTAAAGTATTAAGAAGTAGTTCAGGCACAAAGAACAATGAGCTTCACATGTGTGGATTAATCATCTCTTTTGCCAGCCTTTTCTGACTATTTAAGACCCTCCCCAAACTTGTGAACAGCACTCATACATGGTCAACATGGGAAAGACAAAGGAGCATTCCAAGGCCATCAGAGACAAGATCGTGGAGGGTCACAAGGCTGGCAAGGGGTACAAAACCCTTTCCAAGGAGTTGGGCCTACCTGTCTCCACTGTTGGGAACATCATCCGGAAGTGGAAGGCTTATGGAACTACTGTTAGCCTTCCACGACCTGGACAGCCTTTGAATGTTTCCTCCCGTGCCAAGGCCAGGCTTGTCCGAAGAGTCAAGGCTAACCCAAGGACAACAAGGAAGGAGCTCCGGGAAGATCTCATGGCAGTGGGGACATTGGTTTCAGTCAATACCATAAGTAACGTACTCCACCGCAATGGTCTCCGTTCCAGACGAGCCCGTAAAGTACCTTTACTTTCAAAGCGTCATGTCAAGGCTCGTCTACAGTTTGCTCATGATCACTTGGAGGACTCTGAGACAGACTGGTTCAAGGTTCTATGGTCTGATGAGACCAAGATCGAGATCTTTGGTGCCAACCACACACGTGACGTTTGGAGACTGGATGGCACTGCATACGACCCCAAGAATACCATCCCTACAGTCAAGCATGGTGGTGGCAGCATCATGCTGTGGGGCTGTTTCTCAGCCAAGGGGCCTGGCCATCTGGTCTGCATCCATGGGAAGATGGATAGCACGGCCTACCTGGAGATTTTGGCCAAGAACCTCCGCTCCTCCATCAAGGATCTTAAGATGGGTCGTAATTTCATCTTCCAACAAGACAACGACCCAAAGCACACAGCCAAGAAAACCAAGGCCTGGTTCAAGAGGGAAAAAATCAAGGTGATGGAGTGGCCTAGTCAGTCTCCTGACCTTAACCCAATTGAAAACTTGTGGAAGGAGCTCAAGATTAAAGTCCACATGAGACACCCAAAGAACCTAGATAACTTGGAGAAGATCTGCATGGAGGAGTGGGCCAAGATGTTACGTAGCCATGGCTTATAATGCCCACTGTGATAGTGCACATAGCCATTGGCATCTATTTTCTTTAAAGAAATTTTTTGTATTAATTTTTCCAGCTTCATCAATATAGATGTTTAGATCAAGGAAGTTCAATGATCTTTCTTCTATAGTAGGAAGTAACTCAATACCCCAAGAGTTATTCAGTATAGGGTCCAAAAACTCATCAACTGTCCAGTCCCTATTATCATAAATAATAATTGTCATCTATAAAGCGACGATACATAATTAAATTCTCTCTGTTTATTATTCAAAAAGTGCCAAGTTTCAAAGACTGCCATAAATAAGTTTGCATACGTTGGGGCCACCCTCGACCCCATAGCAGTTCCCCTTATCTGCTGGTATATGACATTATCAAATTTGAAGAAATTGTTCTCTAAAATGAATCTCATACTTTGTATCAAAAAGTTTTTTTGGGGGGGAGGGAGGTCAAAAACCCTGTCTATATAGCTGAAAGCATTGTATACCAATGTCGTGCTGGATATTGGAATAAAGGCCAGTAACATCTAAACTGATAAAAATATAGTTAGTCTTTCACTCAATCTTATGTAACAATTGGATAACATGTACAGAATCCCTAAGAAATGATCCCAAATTCTTAACGACTGGATTCATAAAAGTATCCACATAGGCTGCTAAATTGGCAGTGAGCGAGTTAATTCCCGCTATGATGGGGCGTCCAGGTGGATCAAAAATCTGTTTATGGATCTTCGGTAAATGATAAAACGTTGCCAGTTGGGGGTCTTTAATTCTTAAATAACATTTCTCATTTTTATTTAGAATCCCCAATTTCTCTGCCATAAATACTTTTATGAATCCAGAATATACCATTTAATTACACAAATAGATTACACCGGCTGGCAAAGGGGAGACTTACTGGATATTCAAACTAAAGACCCACCAGCCGGGTGATTTGAATGAGGTGAGTGACCTATTCTAATCAGTCTAATAAAAATTTTCTCATTATGTGCACATTACTAGTGTATGTGTATATGTATGTGTGTGTGTGTGTGTGTGTGTGTGTGTATATATATATATATATATATATATATATATATATATATATATAAAAAGAGAAAATGGAACAGCACAAAATTATACTCATCCGCGGTGCAAGTCCTGTGTATTAGTGTCCAAACCAATTCAAATAAATCAAGGAAAACAGGCAGCACTCCAGTTCAGGTGAATAAAGGGTCTGTTTTTTATTCAGAGCCCATGTGGCACGACGTTTCGGTGCACTAGGCACCTTTCTCAAGTACCATATATAATATAGGTATATATATATATATATATATATATGTATATATATATATATATATGTATATATATATATGTATGATAGAATGGTGTCACTATTTTTTATCCCTCCCCTGAGGTTGGTACCAATTGATACTGCTATTAGTGTATACAGTTAATGGTGAAGATATCATTCATGACTAGCTTTAAATTGTCTTAAGTGTGAGCACCCCTATAGCTTAGTGGATAATTGATTTTTTTAATAGAAACACAAGTTTTGGACTCCAGGGTTTGAACTTCAGTTTTTTTGTTTTTATTGATATAAAGGTATGGATACATGTATTTTAAAAAGAGAAAAAATGTTTGTTTTTTGTTTTTTTTGTTTTTTTTTTTAATTATAAGCCCATCAGATAATGGGGAATCATAATAGAAAACAGGTCCCCTTTAATAATAAATATTCAAATTCCTAATAGGTAGGTTCTCTTCACATATTATGACTGAGATAAGTTTTCTATCAACTTAAATGGCCAAGTGGTCTAATGCTTGCCCTGTGAATTTGTAGTTTTGGAAACGCTGGATTGAATCCCCTGTGGATCATTGTGCATTTTTATACTATTTTTAATTTTATGATTTAGAGATGTTTTCTTCATGTGTGGTGTTTTAATGTTATATAGACTATATTATTTTGTATTTATATGCCTTTTAATGGATGTTGTCCACCCAGTGGGTTTGAGGGTGGTGTTCCTAGTGGCGCTACCTTCACACCTGAATGGGTGGGGTCATATAATGGATATATCTTTTCTAACTCCCAAGTAGGTATGTTCTCCCTACATACACTTACTGAGTTTTTAGATCTATATGAATGGCTTAGTGATCTAATGCTGACTCTATGAACTTTTAGTTTTGGAGGTGCCGGATTGAATCCCATATGGATCTTGGTGCATTTTTATCTAATTTGTGAATTGAAGAGTGTTTCTGTAATAGATGTGGTGTTTTTAATGAATTATTGTTATTGATATGTCTTTTAATAGATGTTATCCACCCTGCATGTGTGAAGGGGGCGTTCCCACAGGAAACACCATCACAATTGAGGGGTGGAGTCATATAATGTTGTTGTGTGTATATATATCTTGTTAATACTGCTGCTCTTGATGCCCTGATGAAGTGATAACTGAAATCACGAAACCGGTAGGCAAATTACCCATTAAACAGAGTTTTATCTGTCACTCTGTCTTCACTGGAGGTCAGCGTGGTGGATCTATGAAACCCAGCACTTTGTTAACCCTTTGGATCCTTACTCTTGCTGGGCACCTGCTGCGACCATAAGAGAGAGCGGAGTTAGTTGGTTGTGACTTGCACAACCAAATCAGGTGAGTCCTTCCACTAAAGGGGGGCACTGAGGTTATTTGTACAAAAGGAAATTACTCTATGTGCGCTCCATTTCCCTTTTTATTTTCTGTGATAAAGATTCAATTTTTGCTAATTTTTCCTTTTTGAGTCTAGATCCATGTTTCAGGAGGATCCCCCTAGCTACGCATTTTAAAGCCTCCCATTGTAGAGGAGTAGCTGTGGGGTCCTCAGTGTGTATTGAGATGAAATCTTTAATGCTAGACTGTACTTCCGTATTACAAAGGGAGTCATTTAGTATGTTGTCATTAAGTCTCCATGTCCACTGTCTCGCCGATCTCCCGGGTAAATGAAACCGACAAAAGATGGGGGCATGATCAGATAAACCTATGTTTCCTATGTGGACCTGCATTTGCCATGTCAGAATCCTCTGGCTGGATAGGAACATATCGATCCTACTGTATGACCCATGGGCTGACGAGTAGTATGTATAATCCCTATCTTTTGGGTGTATGGCCCTCCATAGATCTACTAATCCTAGGTTTTGTATGGCCCTCCTGACCGCATTCAGTCTCTATTTAGCCACGCCGTGTCCTCCCGGGGCATTATCGAGGGTTTAATGTAAAGTTAAAATCGCCACCTACTAGGATGGCTCCCTCTGCGAAGTTTGCAAGTGCAGTCAGGAGCGTCAAACACTTTTTGTCTGGGTCTTTGTTGGGAAGATACCAATTTGCAATGGTGAATATTGTGGTGTTGACTCTGATTTTCATAAAAATAAATCTACCTTTCTCGTCTACCACTGTATCAAGTATTGTATGTGTCAGAGAGTGATGTATCGCAATGGACACTCCGCCCGACCTCGTCTCCGGATTAGTGCTGTGAACCCAGACATTGTAGCGTCGGCCACCGATACCAGGGACGTGATCCTTCTTGAAATGAATCTCCTGTAATAACAATAACAAGACACCTTGTCTATGCATATCTTCTAATATTTGAGTTCTTTTTGTGGGGTGTTAAATCCCCTAACTTTGTAAGCATATTTTGAGCTGGGACATTTTCGCTCACAGATATAAGTAAGTAGACAGCCGCCCAGCAGGTTAAAGCTCCTGTCAAAGGGATTACGATTGCACCACCAGAGCCTCCCCAGGACCCAGAAGAAATGAGATGGGATACAGAGAAGAAAAGGGTGTAGAGAAGGACAGAACAGAAATACTGATTAGAGACGAACACAAAAGAGAAAGAGAAAGAAAAGAGGTTCTTTTTCTTCTTATCGGCAAAATTTAACCGATTACTATTTGTGAGATATAGTAACAGTAGTAAAAACTTTAACTTATATTAAAGTGGAGAAACTTTCTCTCAGCGCACCAGTGCAACCAAGATTCCCTTTAGGGTTATAGGCCTTCCACATAGGAGCCTCCGTTTCAGGCAAATAACTCAACAATTTTTATCACTAGTAACTGATAATAGCATAAAAAATAACAAAAGAAGTAACAACTGATCTGGAAATATAGTAATCCCGAGAGATATGGGGAGCCAATGCCATAACTGGTCGTATTATAGGTACCCCTTACTTTAACCAACCTTTAACTTCTCTACTGAAGCTCTGAGCATCGCTTTCCACATAAATATCATACCCCTCGAACAGTAGTTTTCTGTCACTTGTTCTGCTAGAAAAAAGGGAGGGAGGGTGGACAGGGGAAGGATGGGAGATAGGTAAGGGGGAAGGGAGAGAAAGGTAAAGGAAGTTAGAAGGGTTGGAATGGGGAAGGAAGGGAGGAGTAAAGGGAAGGGGGGGATATAGGGGAGTGAGAGGGCAGCGGTAATTGTAAAGATTATTGAAGGGATGCATAGGTAAATCTCGAGGTAAGATCGAGGTCCAATACCCCAGTATCTCAATGGAGAGCAGCTAGGGAAGAGCATATGTGATCCAGTGTCCTCCCTATCAGCGTCGCGGTCCACGCTCTCCGTTTCCTCCTTGTCGACGTCTGAACGCCTCTCCTGGTCTCCTTGATCCATCTGGGACCCTCAGCGGGATCTCCGGCCATCCAGGAGTAGATATCGGTGGCACCTCAAGGGCAGATGTGAACGATGGGATGTCCTCAGGGGAGCGAAGAACGTGAACCCTGCCATTTTTCCTCACTTGCAGTTTGAAGGGGAATCCCCAGCTGTATGCTAAGTCATAGTCTCTGAGGACATCCAATAGAGGGCGTAGCGCTCTCCTTTTTTGCAGGGTCAGTCGCGATAAATCTCGGAGAATAGGTAGATTTTTATCTTCAAATTTACAGGGCCTCCCGTTTCTTATCTGGGTCATAATCGCATCTTTGATAACATAACGGTGAACTCGGCAGATGACATCCCGGGGCCATTAGGGATCTGCCGACCTGGGACCTAGAGCTCTATGTGCACGGTCAAGTTCAATTACGTTTGAGGAGGGTCTCCTAATATTCCTTTGAAAATTGATTGTAGCACCCCAGGGAGATCATGAGATTCTACTGACTCCTGGAACCCTCTGATTCTAATATTGTTTTGACGTCCCCTGTTCTCTCCATCGTCCAGTGCGTCTACCAGGTGCATAATCTGCGTGGATTGAGTTTGCAGTGTCTCTTGCTGGGATCGACATATCTCCTCCAGGGCTGTTATTCTAAGGGCATGACCTTGACCCTGGCTATCAACTCTGGACACTTCTCCCCTTAAACAAGAGAGCTCACTCCTGTATGCCTGTTCTAAGCGTGTAATATAAGCTTCCGTGTCCTCCCTGGTGGGTATGGAGGACATGCGTGCACGCAGGTCTCCAAGTTCAGCCAACACACTTATGTTCTGCGTACTTCTTTCTTGCAGGAAGGTAATTTGGGGTGTCAGGGCTCCTAATGGTGGACCAGGTCTCCTGGGATCTATAGAGGGGGTAGGTTGTTTACTGTCATCAATCCAGTCCCAAGTTCTGTCCCCATGGTATTAGGGGTCACCTCTTGTTCACCCAGTGCATAGTCAGCATCTAGATAGTTATTGTTGTGGGAGAACAAGTCTTTTTGAGTGGCTTCCTCTCCTCCCCCTCCTCCCCCAGCTTGTTGCGCACTTATCTGTTGTGAGAGTGCCTCCATCTCCCGCCGGGTCCTCGGCTCTGTGTCTGTCGCTGCCGCCATTGTTCTGCTGCTTGTGCCCCTTGTCTGCATACCCTCAGAGCATCTGGCATCTGAACCGGAGGGTTTTTCAGTTAATCCGCGGGGCTGCTGTGGCGATGCAGCCTCTGCCTCCATGTCGCGTTCTCCTGCTGAGGCACTGTTTCTCATCGTGGCCATCTTGTGAAGGGCTGTTCTGGCGGGAGTCTGGTCCCGCTTGGTAAAGTAGCGCTTTATAGATGCTCCTGGAGATATTTGGGCCGGGGATTCAGATCCTGTGGGGTTCCCCCGTCTCCCACTTCTCATGTTCGTCTCGGTATCACCGTATATCGCCAGCTATTTGCTATTTTCAATGCCCGAGAGCAGTAGCAGAGTCGCTCAGCTTCCTCTCTCCTCCATAGCCAGGCCACGGCCTCACGCCGCGCCTTTTAACCTAGGACATAAACTGAAGTCCAGAGTTAAAAAAAACAAAAACTGCATTGCCCGCATTCTTCACCAAATGTAGGGATTTTCTCTGGTAGGGAGCGGCAAGACGCAGTAATAAGGCAACACACGGGCTTTGAGTCCAACAAACCTTCAGTGTTTTATTCACACTTGCCACTGGCTGTGGCAAAAAGGGAAAAACAACACATAAGATCTCCAACACTCAGGCTTTTTCCTCTAGGCTAGCTCCTCTCTCCCTGATGTTTTCCACTCACTCCCTTATGCAGGTCTGATTGCTCCAGCTGATTCTGAACCACACTGACCTGGAAAACCTGGAACTTTAAGGAAAATCCTGGCCACGCTTTACCATGCTGGGAGCAATTTACCTACCATCCAGCACTAGACCCTTCACTGATGACTATAAAAATTGTAGATTCACACTGAAGGCATCAAAACTATGAATTAACACATGTGGAATTATATACTTAACAAAAAAGTGTGAAACAACTGAAAATGTCTTATATTCTAGGTTCTTCAAAGCCACCTTTTGCTTTGATTACTGCTTTGCACACTCTTGGCATTCTCTTGATGAGCTTCAAGAGGTAGTCACCGGAAATGGTTTTCACTTCACAGGTGTGCCCTGTCTGGTTTAATAAGTGGGATTTCTCGCCTTATAAATGGGGTTGGGACCATCAGTTGTGTTGTGCAGAAGTCTGGTGGATAAACAGCTGATAGTCCTACTGAATAGACTCTTAGAAGCTTTTTTTCCTTGCCATAATACAAATTCTAAGTAAAGAAAAACGAGTGGCCATCATTACTTTAGAAATGAAGGTCCGTCGGTCCGAAAAACTGGGAAAACTTTGAAAGTATCCCCAAGTGCAGTTGCAAAAACCATCAAGCGCTACAAAGAAACTGGCTCAAATGAGGGTCACCCCAGGAAAGGAAGACCAAGAGTAACCTCTGCTGCGGAGGATAAGTTCATCCGAGTCACCAGCCTCAGAAATCGCAGGTTAACAGTAGCTCAGATTAGAGACCAGGTCAATGCCACACAGAGTTCCAGCAGCAGACACATCTCTACAACTGTTAAGAGGAGACTTTGTTGTGCAGCAGGCCTTCATGGTAAAATAGCTGCTAGGAAACCACTGCTAAGAAAGAACGGGCAACAAGCAGAAGAGACTTGTTTGGGCTAAAGAACACAAGGAATTGACATTAGACCAGTGGAAATCTGTGCTTTGGTTTGAGAAGTCCAAATTTGAGATCTTTGGTTCCAACCACCGTGTCTTTGTGCGACACAGAAAAGGTGAACGGTGGACTCTACATGCCTGGTTCCCACCATGAAGCATGGAGGAGATGGTGTGGGGGGGTGCTTTGCTGGTGACACTGTTGGGTATTTATTCAAAATTGAAGGCATACTGAACCAGCATGGCTACCACAGCATCTTGCAGCAGCATGCTATTCCATCCGATTGCGTTTAGTTGGACCATTTATTTTTCAACAGGAAAATGACCCCAAACACCCCTCCAGGCTGTATAAGGGCTATTCGACCAAGATGGAGAGTGATGAGGTGCTATGCCAGATGACCTGGCCTCCACAGTCACCAGACCTGAACCCAATCAAGATGGTTTGGGGTGAGCTTGACCGCAGAGTGAAGGCAAAAGGACCAACAAGTGCTAAGCATCTCTGGGAACCCCTTCAAGACTGTTGGAAGACCATTTCCGGTGACTACCTCGTGAAGCTGATCAAGAGAATGCCAAGAGTGTGCAAAGCAGTAATCAAAGCAAAAGGTGGCTACTTTAAAGAACCTAGAATATAAGACATGCTTTTAGTTGTTTCACACTTTTGTGTTAAAGGGACACTGTCACCAGGTTTTTGCTATCTCATCTGACAGCAGCATAATGTAGAGACAGAGACCCGGATTCCAGCGATGTGTCTGTTACTGGGCTGCTCAGTGTAGTTTTGAAAAAACTTACTGTTCAATCAGTTGGAGATTAACATTGAAGGCTAATCAAATAGTCCAGCATGGTCATTTACTGCTAAATCTGAAGCAGAGAAAACAGTAATTTTATCAAAATGACAGCAAGCAGCTCAGTAAGTCACACATCGATGGAATCATGGTCTCTATCTCTACATTAAGCTGCTGTCAGATGGGATGTCAAAAACCTGGTGACAGTGTCCCTTTAAGTATATTAATCCATATGTGATAATTCATACTTTTAATGGCTTCAGTGTGAATCTACAATTTTCATAGTCATGAAAATAAAGAAAACTCTTTGAATGATAGAGATAGATAATATATATATATATATATATATATATATATATATATATATATCTCTGTATGTATGTATTTATCTACTATGTAATTGCCTAATCGTGTCTGTCTGAGGCCGAAATTACGCGCCAGCCACTGCAACCAATGAGCGCAGCGTATGCAAAACAGCCGTGCGCATTCAAAACCTGGCAACGCATTAGCGACGCGGGATTGCTGTGACAGCGCTACACACACATAGCGGGCGGGAAAGCTGACTTCACTGTCGGCTTTACCGCCCCGCTATTTGAAATGAACAGCTCATGCTTCAGCATCAGCTGTTCATTCAGAGTAGCCGCCCGATACCTCCCCCCGCTGCCCCGCTCCATACTCCCGCTGCCCTGCTTCCGCTCACCCGTCGCCCACCCCAGCATTCCTCCTCTTTTCTTTCTTGGTGCATTGATGTGCGGTAATGAAAGGCCGTGGGGGCGGGGTTAACAGGGGGTGTCATAATGGGCGTGACCAAGGCACGCCCACCACATTAGGCAGTGTCCTCAGTCACACCCATTACTATACCCCCTCGTTTAACCCCGCCCCCCGCAGCCTTTCATTACCGACCATCAATGCAATAAGAAAGAAAAGAGGAGGAAGAGGAACAATGTCAGGGTGAGTGAAGCCTCCTCCATCCTGCTATTCACCCCCAACTACCCCTCTCACCTTCACTCCCCTACCACACTGCCCCCTCTCACCCCACACTGCCCCCACTGAACCCACACTGCCCCCACTGAACCCACACTGCGCACTGAACCCACACTGCCCCCACTGAACCCACACTGCCCCCTCTCACTCCACCCTGCGCATTGAACCCACACTGCCCCTCCTCACCCCACACTGCGCACTGAACCCACACTGCCCCCACTAAACTCCACTCTAGCCGCTCAGCACCTAGTCACCTCCGCTCAACACCAAGTCACCTCCGCTCAGCGTCCACTCACCCGTCTCGGCGTCCACTCACCCGTCTCGGCGTCCACCACCCGTCTCGGCGTCCACTCACCCGTCTCGGCGTCCACTCACCCGTCTCGGCGTCCACTCACCCGTCTCTGCACCCAGGAACCCGTCTCTGCACCCAGGAACCCGTCTCTGCACCCAGGAACCCGTCTCGGCACCCAGCAACCCGTCTCAGCACCCAGGAACCTCTCAGCGCCCACTCGCCCCCGTCTCAGCACCCAGTCGCCCCCGTCTCAGCACCAGTCGCCCCGTCTCAGCACCCAGTCGCCCCTGCTCAACACCGCTGCCGACCGACTCCGCTGCAGGCCGCGACCAATCAGCGATATTGGCGCGGGATTTATACCCAGCTTCGAGTTGCATTACTCGTACATCTTTATAAATAAACTATTGTACATACATATTCTAGAATACCCGATGCGTTAGAATCGGGCCACCATGTAATGTATCTGCGTATGTGTATATAACATATATATTACTAGATATAGGCCTCATGCTATTGCATCGGGAGTGCAGTGAGATAAACTTATGTGTATTTCAATTTGCCCACCAACGACATGCGCCACCGCTAACTGGCTTAGCACCGCCGGCGGCAACCAATGAGCGCTGTTGACACTGGATTTAAATCCGCTTCGGACCAGCCGGCTCAGCCAATGAGCGTTACCGCCCTGCTTTGGCGGGGAATAAGAATCCCGTGCTGCTCAGTGGTTAGCACTGTATACAGTGGCTGTGGTTAGCACTGAATACAGTGGCTCAATGGTTAGCACTGTATACAGTGGCTCAGTGGTTAGCACTGTATACAGTGGCTCAGTGGTTAGCACTGTATACAGTGGCTCAGTGGTTAGCACTGTATACAGTGGCTCAGTGGTTAGCACTGTATACAGTGGCTCAGTGGTTAGCACTGTATACAGTGGCTCAGTGGTTAGCACTGTATACAGTGACTCAGTGGTTAGCACTGTATACAGTGGCTCAGTGGTTAGCACTGTATACAGTGGCTCAGTGGTTGGCACTGTATAGTGGCTCAGGGGTTAGCACTGTATGGTGGCTCAGTGGTTAGCACTGTATGGTGGCTCAGTGGTTAGCACTGTATGGTGGCTCAGTGGTTAGAACTGTGCGGTGGCTCAGTGGTTAGCACTGTATGTTGGCTCAGTGGTTAGCACTGTATGGTGGCTCAGTGGTTAGCACTGTATGGTGGCCCAGTGGTTAGCACTGTATGGTGGCTCAGTGGTTAGCACTGTATATGGTGGGCAGAGCTTGGGTCGGGCAGAGCAGTGTCAGTGGGCATGGTCAGTGGGGACAGCAGGGGGTCAGTGGGCACAGCAGGGTAAGTGGGCAAAGCAGTGAGTCAGTGGGCATGGTCAGTGGGCACGCGGGGGGGGTCAGTGGGCACAACAGGGGATCCAGTGGGCATGGTCCGTGGGGACAGCAGGAGGTCAGTGGGCATGGTCAAGTGGGCAGAGCAGGGTCAGTTGGCACAGTGGGGGGTCAGTGGGCACAGCGAGGTCAGTGGGTATGGTCAGTGTGAAGAGCAGTGGATCAGTTAGCAGAGCGGGGGGGCAGTGGGCACGGCAGGGGGTCAGTGGGGACAGCGGGTGGTCAGTGGGCAGAGCAGGGTCAGTTGGCACAGTGGAAAGTCAGTGGGCAGAGCGGGGGTCAGTGGGCAGAGCAGGGGCCAGTGGGTACATCGGGTGGTCAGTGGGCAGAGCAGGGTCAGTTGGCACAGTGGACAGTCAGTGGGCAGAGCGGGGGTCAGTGGGAAGAGCAGGAGCCAGTGGGTACAGCGGGGGGTTAGTGGGCATGGTCAATGGGCACAGCGGGGGCCAGTGGGCATGGTCAATGGGCACAGCAGGGGATCAGTGGGCACAGCGGGGGGGCCAGTGGGCACAGTCAGTGGGCGCAGTGGGGACAGCGGGTGGTCAGTGGGCAGAGCAGAGTCAGTTGGCACAGTGGGGATCAGTTGGCAGAGCGGGGGTCAGTGGGCACAGCAGGGGATCAGTGGACGTAGTCAGTGGGCAGAGCGGGGGTCAGTGGGCAGAGCAGGGGCCAGTGGGTACAGCGGGGGGTCAGTGGGCATGGTCAATGGGCACAGCGGGGGGCATTGGGCACAGTCAGTGGGTAGAGCAGGGTAGATCTGCAGAGGACCTTTGACGTCCGATCATGTGATTTGTGACTCCACCCATCATCGTGACGTCATCAGAGGTCCTGAAGCACTCATTTGTGCTTGCAGGTGCCGTGAGGACCAGCAGGAAGAGTGGTGACAGGCTTGGAAAAGTGATGGGGCAGCAGTGACAGGCGGGGGAAAGTGATCGGGCAGCGGGGGAGCAGCAGTGACAGGCGGGGGGAGTGATCGGGCAGCTGGGGAGCAGCGGTGACAGGCGGGGGGAAAATGATCGGGCAGCGGGGGAGCAGTGGTGAGAGGCAGGGGGAGTGATCGGGCAGCGGGCTGTGTCGGGGGGGCTGTGGTGACAGGTAGGGGTGATCAGGCAGCAGGGCAGCTGAGGGAGGTGTCCAGCTACTGCGGGAGTGCAGCGGCAGTCCCAAAATGGCGGTCGGCGCAGTGGATTGTGGGATAGCAACATAAGCGCCGGATGTGTGTGACACACATTATTCGTGATTATATATTAGATGCACACACATACACATTTTATTTTTGAGGGTATATGCATATACAGTCATATGAAAATGTTTGGGCACCCCTCTTAATCTTACTCATTTTTTTTGTTTAAAATTGGGTTTTTGCAACAACTATTTCAGTGTGATATATGTAATAACTGATGGACACAGTAATATTTCTGGATTGAAATGAGGTTTATTGCACTAACCAAAAATGTGAAATATGCATTATTTCATATTTTGGCAGGTGCAAAAGTATGGGCACCCTTCTGATTTTCATGATTTGAATACTCTTAACTACTTTTTACTGACTTACTGAAGCACTAAATTGGGTTGGTAACCTCATTGAGCTTTGTACTTCATAGCCCGGTGTATCCAATCATGAGAAAAGCTATTTCAGGTGTCCACTTGCAAGTTGTTCTCCTATTTGCATCTGCTCTGAGGAGTGGCATCATGGGCTCCTCAAAACAGCTCTCAAACGATCTTAAAAAAAAGATTGTTCAACATAGTTGTTCAGGGGAAGAATACAAAAAGTTGTTGCAGAGATTTAACCGGTCAGTTTCCGCTATGAGGAACATACTAAGGAAATGGAAAACCACCAGGGACAGTTCTTGTAAAGGCCAGAAGTGGCAGGCCAACAAAAATATCAGAAAGGCAGAGAAGAAGAATGGTGAGAACAGTCAAGAACTATCCACAGATCACCTCCAAAGACCTGAAGCATCATCTTGCTGCAGCTGGTGTCACTGTGCATCGGTAAACAATACAGCGCACACTGCACAAGGAGACGCTGTATGGGAGAGTGATCGAAAGAAGCCGTTTCTGCATGCACGCCACAAACCGAGTCGCCTGAGGTATGCAAAAGCCCATTTGGACAAGCCAGTTTAATTTTGGAAGAAGGTCCTGTGGACTGATGAAACAAAGATTGAGTTGTTTGGTCATACAACCAGGCGTTATGCATGGCGCCACAAAAACACAACATTCCAAGAAAAACACTTGCTAACCACTGTCAAATTTGGGGGAGGGTCCATAATGCTTTGGGGCTGTGTGGCCAATAACGGCATCGGGAATCTTGTTAAAGTTGAGGGTCGCATGGATTTCACTCAGTATCAGCAGATTCTTGAGAATAATGTTCAAGAATCAGTGTCAAAGTTGAAGTTACGCTGGGGATGGATCTTTCAGCAAGACAATGATCCAAAACATCACTCCAAATCTACTCAGGCATTCATGCAGAGGAACAATTAAAATGTTCTGGAATGGCCATCACAGTCCCCAGACCTGAATATCATTGAACATTTGTGATACAAAAAAACAATATAGTTTGCGCCAGACTGCTGGAATGTAATGTGTGGGGTCGGTCTATTGTCCTCCCTGCTCACCTTTTAAAGTTGTGCAGATCCGCACAACTAGATTAATCTCTTGCACTGCTGGGCTTTCCTAATCGAGTTCTGGGTGGCGGGGTAAAAGCTGCACGTGCCCTCCGTATCTCTGCACGTGACTGCTCCGGGGGAGTGGTTTGAATGACGTCTGCCAGGTCCTGTGGACCAGAGCTGCTGGCCATCACGCTTCCCGGCAGGGAAGGATTCGTATGCAGCTCCAAGAAATAAGGTGATAATATAAGCGCTAAGGTACACACAAGGACTCGGCCAATAGATAAATTACCTTTCAGCTTTAATCAATAGATGGATCCCTCTAGCCACAATGCGTTTCGACGCAGATAGCGTCTTTTTCAAGTGACTACCGGGACCCTGAGTTAACACTGTTTATATACATTTCACTGAAAAAAGGGGGGGGGGGAGAATTGTTCCGGGTTCATGACAATTTAGCAAATGGAGTTCGGACTGGGTTCACAAGAACAATCAAATATACAATACATTGAAATAAAGTGCAATTGAATTAATAAAAAAATATAAATTTAAAAAATTTAAAAAAGGAGGTTTTAACTCCTTATCACTAAAATAAATTTTCCTTCTATATGTTAAAATCACTATAAAAATGCCTATTGTTAAAACATTATAAAAAGCACTTTACAACATATAATAATTTCTACACAACTAACATCACAATCCAAGAGTTACAAGCACATGAACATAGGTTATGTTTTGTTTTATACTTAAAAATAAAAAATAAAAAATATAATAAAAAATAATAATTAATTAAAAAAAAAAAAAAAACACACACAAAATATCACAATTAAAAGTGTCAAGTAACGTTTTCCAAAGTAATGTTAAGTCCTTCTGGTGAGAGAGTACCCATTTTGTATATCCAAAAGGATTCTTTTCTGTTAAGACTATTAATTTTATCAATTACGTTTTCTCCAATTTGATCAATGATGGTAAGTTTTAATTTTGAGAAATCTCTATTGTGAACTTGATCGAAATGTCTTGACACACTATGTTTCAAAAAACCTGTATTTATATTGTGTCTGTGCTTGTTTAGTCTTGCCCTCATACTTAGGATTGTCCTGCCTATATATTGTTGCCCACACGGGCACTCCAATAAATAAATGACATACTGCGAAGAGCAGTCTAATCTTTGTTTAATTTCATATATTACATTTGTGGTGTTAGATTTGAAATTTTCCGTAGCATGGGTAATGTTAAGACAACACTTGCATCTACGTATCCCACATTTATAACATCCTCTCTTTTTTTCTTCAGTAGGGATTTTAATTCCAGAAATTTCTTTGGCCTTAATTTCCGTGATTTTACTTGGAGCTAAAATATTCTGGAGGTTTCTTCCTCTTCTGTAAATAATTCTAGGTTGTCTTGGGATGACCCTAGATAAAATAGGGTCCCCCTGTAATATAAGCCAATGCTTATTTAGCAAGGTATAAATGTTTTTATAGGATTTATTAAATGTGGTAATTAGATTATAATTAAAGGACGATTTTATATCTCTGTTGTCCTCTTTTTTTTCTGTTCTTCTCTTTTAGATGTTCCAAAAATTGTTCTTGTGAAAAATTTTTACATTTATTGTATGCATCCTTCAATAATTCTTTGGGGTACCCTTTAGCTCTAAATCTCCGTTTCAATACCTTTGCCTCAAACGTAAAATCCTTATTATCTGTGCAGTTTTTTTTTACACGTAAATATTGTCCGTAGGGGATATTTCTTATCCATGTAGGTAAATGGCTGCTCTGAAATTCTAAATAGCTATTTACATCCACATTTTTAAAAAATGTGGACGTACTACAAAAACCATCCTGGTCAATTTTAATAAGTAGGTCTAGGTATTGAATTTGGGTATTAGAAATATTCATAGTGAAACTCAATCCACACTTATTATTATTTAATACATTAACAAATTCCCTAGCCTCTTCTTCACTTCCCGTCCACAGTAATAACAGGTCATCAATATACCTTCTATAAAATGTAATGTATTTAATCACAAGGGGGACTGTGCGATGGACACAGACTCAAACGCACCCATGTAAAGACCTGGATAACTAGGTGCGAATCTAGTGCCCATCGCACAGCCCCTCACCTGCCTATATAATTTTTCTTGGTCACAAAACACATTATTTTGTAATATAAAATCAATACTATTTAGTAAAAATTCTTTCTGTACTGTAGGTAATTCTGGATCCCTATATAAAAAATACTTTATTATTTTCAACCCTTTATTGTGCGGAATATTAGAATACAGTGAGTTGACATCTAGGGTTATTAATAACGCTCCTGGCAACGGGGATAACTTGGTAATTACCGTATTTTTCGCACTATAAGGCGCACCGGATTATAAGGCGCACCCTCAAAAAATTACTTTTAAGCCGTCTTGGTCCATATATAAGGCGCACCGGAGTATAAGGCGCACCATATTACCATAAAAAAAAAAAAAGCTCAGACTCCAGTATCCCTGTGTAGCCTCCCATCACCCTCCAGCATCCCTCTGTAGCACCCCACCATCCTCCAGTATCCCTGTGTAGCCTCCCATCACCCTCCAGCATCCCTGTGTAGCCTCCCATCACCCTCCAGCATCCCTCTGTAGCTCCCCACCACCCTCCAGTATCCCTGTGTAGCCTCCCATCACCCTCCAGCATCCCTCTGTTGCACCCCACCACCCTCCAGTATCCCTGTGTAGCCTCCCATCACCCTCCAGTATCCCTGTGTAGCCTCCCATCACCCTCCAGCATCTCTCTGTAGCACCCCACCACCCTCCAGTATCCCTGTGTAGCCTCCCATCACCCTCCAGCACCCCACACAGTCAGACACACACACACACACACACACAAACTGATTTTTACTTTTTATACCGGTACTTTTGCTTACTGTACTGTGTGGCAAGGCACTCTCAGCGCTGGAGCC
Source organism: Allobates femoralis (assembly GCA_033576535.1). Taxonomy (NCBI): domain Eukaryota; kingdom Metazoa; phylum Chordata; class Amphibia; order Anura; family Aromobatidae; genus Allobates; species Allobates femoralis. Next base: position 139,259,175 of record JARQOC010000011.1, read on the forward strand.
CTCAGCAAATCACAGCGCTGGAGCCCTCAGCCAATCACAGCACTGGAGCCCACAGCCAATCACAGCGCTGGAGCCCACAGCCAATCACAGCGCTGGAGCCCTCAGCCAATCAGAGGCTATGGGCTGACGTCAGCTGGCCTCGGATTGGCTCAAGGCTCCTGGGGGAGCTGTGATTGGCTCCTGGGCTGTGAGCGCGCGCAATACAGCGGCGGCACCGGACACCAGACAGCGGGGACGGCGGCTGGTGATCGCGTCCCCGCACAGTGATGGAGGCAGGCACCGGCACCAGCATGGATGGCGGCTGGTGATCGCGTCCCCGCACAGTGATGCAAGGCAGGCACCGGCACCAGCATGGATGGCGGGGACAGCGGCTGGTGATCGCGCCCCTGCACAGCGATGCCAGGCAGGCACCGGACAAAGGGGGATGGCGGGGACGGAGGATATTGCGGCACAAAGGTATGCCTTATTTTCTGGGGGGTGCCAAATATTTGCAGGCAAATGGCACCCCATTAGCACTCTTTATATACTACGTACCTAAATTTTCCTGGGAAAAATCCGTATATAAGGCGCACTGCACTATAAGGCGCACCTATGATTTCTGGGAAAATCTTAGTCTTTTAGGTGCGCCTTATAGTGCGGAAAATACGGTAGATCTATTAGTTGGGAGGAATCTCTCAGATAAGAAGATAACTTCATATTGTACCTTTGTAAGAATAAGTCAATGTAATGGGAGAGGTTGCTAGTTATTGAATTGATACCTGATATAATCGGGCGTCCGGGGGGGTCACTTATTGATTTGTGTATTTTGGGAAGGAAATAAAAATGTGGTATTTTGTATTTATCAATGTTCAAGAATTTAAATTCTTTTTTATTTAATATCTCCATTTTTTTAGCATTTTTTATCATATTTTTGTATTGGAGAAATATATCCTGTAGAGGGTTAATATCTAATTCAATGTAGTAATTCTTATCATGTAAGATGTTTTCACTCTTCTTATTATACCATTCCCTATTCATGATTACTAACCCCCCTCCCTTATCTGCTTGTCTTATAACTAGGGTTTTGTCCTCTTTGATGTTTCTAATAGCTGTTCTTTCTCCCTTTGTTAAATTATCCTTTTGTTTTTTATCCTTAATATCTCTTATTTCTTTTAAAGTGAGATGTTGAAAGGTTTCTAAATGGGAACCTTTATGGTGTACAGGATAGTGCTTACTTGCGATTTTCGGGTGTACATGACAATATTGATCCTTACTTGGAAGAACTATTTTATTGGATTCTGCCAGTTTTGCTCCATTTTCACTGCTTATTCCTTTCATTTGTTCTATAATGAAATGCCTCTGGACAGTTAGATTTCAATGCGTATATTAGAAAATTATGTTTAATGTCAAGGGGTTAATGTTTGACTTAGGGCAAAAGGACAACCCCCTTCCCAGTAATTTAATCTCATCCTGTGTTAACTTTTTATCTGATAGATTAAAAATCCCACAATCAATAGGGTTTTCCATTCCTTTTTTATTATTATTAGAAGATGTATACTTTTATTTTTATTAGATCTTTCCAGTTCCTGTTGTGAATTTATAATATTCTTCCTTAGTCCAATTTTTTTTTTTTCAATTCTTTCCCTAGAGTTGGTGAGGATTGGGTGGTTCCGAGATCCACCCCCTCTACATCCTTTGGAGGTGATCTGTGGATTGTTCTTGACTGTTCTCACCATTCTTCTTCTCTGCCTTTCTGATATTTTTGTTGGCCTGCCACTTCTGGCCTTTATAAGAACTGTCCCTGGTGGTCTTCCATTTCCTTAGTCTGTTCCTCACAGCGGAAACTAACCGGTTAAATCTCTGCAACAACTTTTTGTATTCTTCCCCTGAACAACCTCCTTTTTTAAAAATTTTTTAAATTTATATTTTTTTATTAATTCAATTGCACTTTATTTCAATGTATTGTATATTTGATTGTTCTTGTGAACCCAGTCCGAACTCCATTTGCTAAATTGTCATGAACCCGGAACAATTCTCCCCCCCCCCTTTTTCAGTGAAATGTATATAAACAGTGTTAACTCAGGGTCCCGTTAATCACTTGAAAAAGACGCTATCTGCGTCGAAACGCGTTGTGGCTAGAGGGATCCATCTATTGATTAAAGCTGAAAGGTAATTTATCTATTGGCCGAGTCCTTGTGTGTACCTTAGCGCTTATATTATCACCTTATTTCTTGGAGCTGTATTGAACATTTGTGGGATGTTTTGAAGCGGGCTGTCCATGCTCGGCGACCATCAAACTTAACTGAACTGGAATTGTTTTGTAAAGAGGAATGGTCAAAAATACCTTCATCCAGGATCCAGGAACTCATTAATAGCTACAGGAAGTGACTAGAGTCTGTTATTTTTGCAAAAGGTGGATCTACTAAATATTAATGTCACTTTTCTGTTGAGGTGCCCATACTTTTGCACCTGTCAAATTTTGAAATAATGCATATTTCACATTTTTGGTTAGTACAATAAACCTCATTTCAAACCTGAAATATTACTGTGTCCATCAGTTATTACATATATCACACTGAAATAGCTGTTGCAAAAAAACTATTTTAAACAAATAAAAATGAGTAAGATTAAGATGGGTGCCCAAACTTTTTCATATGACTGTATGCTTATATATGCATATTTGTGTATAAATATTTAGAAGTATATGAATACATATGTATATGTACAGTGTTGGCCAAAAGTATTTACACCCCTGCCATTCTGTCAGATAATACTCAGTTTCTTCCTGAAAATGGTTGCAATCACAAATTCTTTGGTGGTATTATTTTCATTTAATTTGTCTTCAATGAAAAAAAACACACAAAGAATTGTCCTAAAGCCAAATTGGATATAGTTCCACACCAAACATAAACAAGAGGGTGGACAAAAGTATTGGCTCTGTTAGAAAAATCATGTGATGCTTCTCTAATTTGTGTGATTTAACAGCACCTGTAACTTACCTGTGGCACCTAACAGGGGTTGGCAATAACTAAATCACACTTGCAGCCAGTTGACATGGATTAAAGTTGACTCAACCTCTGTCCTGTGTCCTTGTGTGTACCACATTGAGCATGGAGAAAATAAAGAAGACCAAAGACCTGTCTGAGGACTTGAGAAACCAAATTGTGAGGAAGCATGAGCAATCTCAAGGCTACAAGTCCATCTCCAAAAACCTGAATGTTCCTGTGCCTACCGTGCGCAGTGTCAAGATGTTTAAAGCCCATGGCACTGTGGCTAACCTCCCTAGATGTGGACGGAAAAGAAAAATTGACAAGAGATTTCAATGCAAGATTGGGTGGATGGTGGATAAAGAACCTCGACTAACATCAAACAAGTTCAAGCTGCCCTGCGTCCAAGGGTACAATAGTGTCAACCCGTACTATCCGTCGGCGTCTGAATGAAAAGGGACTGCATGGTAGGATACCCAGGAAGACCCCACTTCTTACCCTGAGACATAAAAAAGGCAGGCTGGAGTTTGCCAAAACGTACCTGAGAAAGCCTAAAACGTTTTGGAAGAATGTTCTCTGGTCAGATGAGACAAAAGTAGAGCTTTTTGGGTAAAGGCATCAACAGGAGAAAAAAAGAGGCATTCAAAGAAAAGAACACGGTCCCTACAGTCAAACATGGCGGACGTTCCCTGATGTTTTGGGGTTGCTTTGCTGCCTCTGGCACTGGACTGCTTGACCGTGTGCATGGTATTATGAAGTCTGAAGACTACCAACAAATTTTGCAGCATAATGTAGGGCCCAGTGTGAGAAAGCTGGGTCTCCCTCAGAGGTTATGGGTCTTCCAGCAGGACAATGACCCAAAACACACTTCAAACAGCACTAGAAAATGGTTTGAGAGAAAGCACTGGAGACTTCTAAGGTGGCCAGCAATGAGTTCAGACCTGAATCACATAGAACACCTGTGGAGAGATCTAAAAATGACAGTTTGGAGAAGGCACCCTTCAAATATCAGGGACCTAGAGCAGTTTGCCGAAGAAAAATGGTCTAAAATTCCAGCAGAGCATTGTAAGAAACTCATTGACGGTTACCGGAAGCGGTTTGATCGCAGTTATTTTGGCTAAAGGTTGTGCAACCAAGTATTAGGCTGAGGGTGCCAATACTTTTGTCTGGCCCATTTTTGGAGTTTTGTGTGAAATTATCAATGTTTTGCTTTTTTCTTCATTCTCTTTTGTGTTTTTTCATTGAAGACAAATTAAATGAAGATAATAATACCAAAGAATTTGTGATTGCAATCATTTTCAGGAAGAAACTGAGTATTATCTGACAGAATTGCAGGGGTGTCAATACTTTTGGCCACAACTGTATAGATTTTCTTTTTCGGGAGGGAGGATACTCGCCTATCCAGAAGACGCTTGTCATCGTTGCCTGGTGACGTCGCTATGCTCCGGCCACCTTCAGCGCATGCGCAGATGGCATACTGAAGGCGGCCGGAGCTCTGAGTGCGCCCAGCGATACGCCACCGGAAGTGACGTGTTGCCGGCATCACGTGACCCGTGTCATAGTGATGCGACAATGGGCAGGAATTTGAATCATGCCCGCACTCTGGACAGAACTGTTACGCCCATTAGGGCATAATTTTAGCAGCGAGGAGGGGGGAGCAATGCCCTGGAGATACTGCCTACCCGACAAAGACCCCTTTAGGAACTCCCATCCGACATGGAATATGAGTAAGTGTACAAAACGTTTTATTCAACTTCTATATAGCTGTAAAATGTCAGGCAGGGTTGGTAATATAGTAGTTTGAGGCTGCAAGAACAGGTATTCATAGGTTAGGAGGGCTAGATTAGGTGACAGGTTCTTTTTAAACCTCCAAACAAATTATTAAAACCACGTGATGAACATAAACACAAAAAATGGGTCACACTCAGAATGCTATAATCTAACGCAAAAGCGGGACACAAAGATCAAACTATTCACCTCAAGCGGTCAAAAAGGAAATCAATCCCACAAAGATAGCAAACAAATGTGAGGAAACTATTCCCACATGCGTCAAATAGACCTGCTATCTGAACATAAGAAGAGGGTATAGCCACTCTAAATGGACAATAGTACTAATGAGTAGAAATAACATACACATACATACAAATGGGAATATGATAATAGTTGGAACACTCTCACCCAAATCTTGGGGATCATCAGATCAGTGACGTCCTTTCACACACCCATAGAGTACCGTTATTCAGGAAAACAGAAGTCCTCAGACATGGACACGCTTGCCCTGGCAATCCGCATTTCAGCGGTAGGGTTTCAATTACGGAGGCGGTGCTGACGCATGTTCAGTCACCGCCCTATGTATGGAGAGCGGTGGCTGTAACCACACAGTGACTGACAACCACTCAGCATTAGAACCAGCTTTCAGACAATGTGAGGGGCATAGTTACAACCACTGCTGTCAATACACAGAGCTGTGAATGCATTGGCACAGCCCCCCGTAACTGAAACCCTAACGCTGAAAGCAACTGATATCTAAAGACTGCAAGAAGATTTTTAAAGTTCTTTACCTTATGGGAACAAGGTTCAACGTGCAGGCGCCGGGCAGGTTTCAAACTCTAACTTGTACATTAAAGGAAAACTGTCAGGTCTAAACTCCATATGTAACTGATATAATTTTCAAATTCCTCCCTCTAAACTCTCTATTTATGTATTTCTATTACCGTATATACTCGCATATAAGTCTCCCCCTCGGCTTATACGCGAGTCACTGTATACTGTATACGATGTATACAGTATACAGTGCCCCCCCCCCCCATATCCGTATACAGGCCCCCCCTTGGGTAGTAATCCTGTAAAGGAAGAGATTAGTATACTTATCCCTCTGCTGTCCCACTGCTGCTGTCCCGCCGCCGCCATCGCGCTCTTCCGTCTTCATCCAGCGTCTTCTCCGGCTTCCTCCGATGGTCGCAGGTAATGACGTCATTGCCTGCGCGACAGAGGAGGAAGCCGAAAGAAGACGGAAGACGCTGGATGAAGATGGAGGAGCGTTATGGCGGCGGGACAGCGGAGGGATAAGTATACTAATCTCTTCCTTTACAGGATTACTACCCAAGGGGGGGCCTGTATACTGATATGGGGGGCTGCATATACCTCCTGGGGCTGCATATACCTCCTGGGGCTGCATATACCTCTGGGGCTGTATATACCTGGGGCTGCATATACCTACCCGGGGCTGCTTATCTGGGGTGCATATACCATCTGGGGCTGTACTCTGGCTGTATATACCACTGGGGTGCTGCTGTATATACCACTGGCTGCTGCTGTATACTCCACTGGGGCTGCTGTATACCTCACTGCTGGGGTGTTACTGGCGAGTCCACCCTCGGCTTATACGCGAGTCAATAAGTTTTTCCCAGTTTTTGGGGGCAAAAGTAGGGGGGTCGGCTTATACACGAGTATATTGGTATTTATATTCCCCTCCTATCTTCTGTAAACTACAAATAAAGAAAATCATTCCATCTGTCACAGTGAATAATCCACTTAGTTCTCTGCTGTCCACTTCCCATGCATGAATATGCATGTCATATCACAGTAGATCAGTGGGAGAGCTGTATTCTCCTCTCTGCTCTCTGTGTGCAGCATCACAAGAGGTGAACTACAACACAGAAACTGTCACAGCACAGCAGGGTATCTGCTTTACAGAAACAAATGGAGTCTAGATAAGGCAGACCTGCAGTAGCTCTCTCCCTCCCTGGTGATGTAAACAGAACAGACCTCGTGTAAGTGAAACTTGACACTGCACTGTTAGCAAAGGGAGGAGGAAGGAGAGAGCTGCAGAGAAGGTGTTCATAATTACATGACAGTTTATACAGCACAGGACTAATCATCTCTGCTTATAATGGGACAAAACTAACCCAGGAGATCCCTGCAGGGTCTGACAATGGTGATAACATGGAAATTACAAACGGTGCAATAATGATTTTACATGTTTTTAAAAGGTCTGCCCAGGCTTTATTTAGTGTTAATATTAGTATTATACAGAAAAATGACCTGAGTGTGTCCCTTTAACCCCATATCTACAGGTTAATAACATTTTCATAAGTGACAGGTTCCCTTCTCATTTTTACATATGTATTTAATCTATTTTAGCCCATAGTCTTTAAGACTTAAAAGATAACCAGCTCTGACTTTATTTACCCTCACAGGTCCAGTGATGATTTTCTTTTTTGGTTGCTGTTGATTGACTACAGTGGTGACATATTTATTGTGCTTAGCAGCTCATGCTAACTGCAGAGCCACTGATATCAGAGGTTACAAACTCTATAGATTTGATATTACAGCTTCAGCAGATCATCAAAGGATATTGATACTCAGTCTGTGTCTAAATCTACCAATTGTTTAATAAAACATTTTTAAATATTTTTTTTTACAGGGTTAGCATAAAGGAGTCTTCTGTGGCTAAATTAGGATCTGTGTGCCGTAGAATCTATAGGATATTTTCCCATGCATATTTCCATCATCGCCAAACATTTGATGAATATGAGGTATGTTCAGTAATTTTAAAGTATTGCATGGTGCAGAAGAGAAGTTTTTATCAGAGTTAATAAAAAATGCAAACAGATTTTAGGTGGATTTGAATTTTTTCCCTACTTTAAACTTAAGTCTTCAGCCCCGTTTTTTGTTTTTCCCTCCCCTTCCAAGAGCCATTTATAGGTTATAAGTTATATCTTATTTTATTTTTCCGTCAGTATAGACATATGAGGGCTTTCTTTTACAGGGCGGGTTATATTTTTGAATTCATAAATTATTTTACCATATAGTGTACAGGAAAATGGGGGGGAAAATGTAACTGCTGCGAAATTGCAGAAAAAATGCAATTACACATTTGTTTTGTGTTTGTTTTTTTTTTTTTTTTTTTTTAATTCACCATGTTCACTACATGGTAAAACTGATGTGTAGGTATTAATGAAAAAGAATTGCACTTTTGCGCAATTTTCCGTGAAGGGTAGCATTCTCCTTTTCGGGGATTTGGAGCTGCGTAATAGCTTACTTTTTGCAGCTTGAGCTGAAGTTTCTAACAGAGCTGTGGAGTCAGTGCCCATTTTGGTGAAGTTGGTAGAAAATGGTCCGACTCCTAAAATATATACACCATGTTCCAAATTATTATGCAAATTGGTTTTAAGTGTCCTCCCAAGCAACATCCTAGAGCTGCGAGCTATTCGATTAGCACTCCAACACTTTCATCACTTCCTGCCCGGTCGCCCCATCCGCACCCAATCAGACAACGCCACGGCGGTAGCATACATCAATCATCAGGGCGGCACACGCAGCAAATCAGCAATGCACGAAGTGGAACACATCCTACATTGGACCGAAAAGACCCAGTCAATCATATCAGCAGTCCACATCCCGGGGGTGGACAACTGGGCAGTGGACTTCCTAAGTCGGCAGGGACTGGCCTCAGGAGAATGGTCCCTACACGCGGAAGTCTTTTTACAAATCTGTCAACACTGGGGAACCCCCAACGTGGACCTCATTACGTCAAGAATGAACGCAAAAGTCCCGGTCTTTGTAGCCAGGTCCCGGGACCCGCTTTCCCTAGGAGTGGATGCCCTGGTCCTTCCTTGGCGCCAATTCTAACTCTTGTACATCTTTCCTCCACTCCCGCTAATCCCTCGAGTGATCAGAAAAATCAAGGCGGAAAGGGCTCAAGTAATCCTCATCGCCCCAGACTGGCCATGAAGGGCATGGGTCGCAGAGCTCTTAAAGCACCTCGCCGACACGCCCTGGTCACTCCCAAACCGACCAGACCTCCTATCCCAGGGCCCCTTCTACCACCAGAACTCGGGAGCCCTGTCTTTAGCAGCTTGGCAATTGAATCCTGGATCCTGAAGCAGGGTTTATACCAGAGGTCATAACCACCATGGTCAATGCCTGAAAACCAATATCCTCATGCATCTACTACCGCACTTGGAAAACCTTTTTCCAGTGGTGCGGGGACCGCAACCGTAACCCACTTCTTTTCTCCATCCCCACCATCCAAGAGGTCCTTCAAAATGGCCTTGACTCTGGCTTAACTCCATCAAAGGCCAAATCTCAGCCTTAAGTGTCCTTCTCCAATGCAGGATTGCGTCCAAATCACAGGTCAAAACATTAATCCAGGGAGTTTCACACACACAGCCTCCCTACAGGACACACGTGGCCGTCTGGGACCTAAACCTAGTTCTAGGTGCTCTCCAAGAGCCCCCGCTCAAACCTCTGAAAGAAGTACTACTATCCTGTCTCTCGTGTAAAGTCACCTCCTTAGTCTCAATCACGTCAATTAGGCGCGTGTCTGAGCTGTCCGCCCTATACAGTCGGCCCCCCTACCTATGCTTCCACAAGGATAAGGTAATTCTTCAGCCTTCCCAGTCTTTCTTGCCCAAGGTGGTATTTCACTTCCACCTTAATGAAGACCTCATTCTCCCGTCCTTCTGCCCAATTGCAGTACACCGCGTCGAATAGCAGCTCCATACCCTGGACCTGGTAATGGCCCTCAAACACTACATGTCCCGAACAGCTCCATTCCACAAAAGAGAAACACTGTTCTTCATCCCCGAGGGACCTAGAAAGAGGATGGCTGCCTCTAAGTCCACATTGGCAAGATGGATCCGCTACGCAATCCAAGAGTCCTACCACATCGAGGGAATGCCAATTCCAGAAGGAATCAAAGCGCACTCAACTCGATCAATGGGCGCCTCATGGGCCATTCGCCACCAAACCTCGGCAACTCAGGTTTGCAAGGCCGCTACCTGGTCCAGCCTACATACCTTCACCAAACACTGCAACATTCACACCCAGGCCTCTGCAGATGCAAGCCTAGGTAGAAAAATCTTGCAGGCAGCGGACGGGCATCTGTAAGCAGCTGGGGCATGAGGCTCGACCATTATTAAACTAATTCCCACCCAGGGACTGCTTTAGGATGTCCCATGGTCCTGTCCCCCAATGATGCGAAGGAGAAACCGGGCTTTTTTTTTGTATTCACCGTAACATCCTTAACTCCTAGCTCATCATTGGGGTACACAGCACCCACCCTCTAATTCTTTTACAGGCTGCACAGTACATTGTCTATTCGTACCTAGCCTGTCCAGTATCTTACCTTACGCCATTTTGTACCTTTTACTTTACGTGCGCTCCTACTGCTTTAGTACTAAACTGGATATGTAGGGCCTATGTAGGGGTGTATACTGCAGGAAGGAGGGCTTTATTTTAATCTCTACTTAGTGTCACCTCCTAGTGGCAGAAAAGCATACACCTATGGTCCTGTGTCCCCCAATGATAAGCTAGGAGAAAAGGATTTTACGGTGAGTACACACAAATCCCTGTTTTCAGTTCTTTCAAACATATCAAATGTTTAGGAACTCTACTGTTATAAAATATTAAATAATTAATTTGAAATTTAATTAATTATTGTAACACTGGAGCTGGCTGAAAAAGGGGGAGGGGGGTTATCCTATTACTGATGTAAGGTGCCAAGATGCTGCTATAAAATCCTGAAGAGTCCTGTGTGGTTACTCTGTGACGTTCTATATAAAAGTTTTTATAGAACTGAGAATGCTAGATATTAATTCATATGTAGGATTAAGTGCAGTTTTACTGTTATTATAAATCACTACTAGTTGTTTATTTAGAACCAAAGTTTTTATTTATAAACACACTAAAAATGTACATTATCTTTTCTTAAAAAGACTTTCAATCACAACTAAAAATCACATCTAAAAAAGTCACATCTAAAAGATAAAAATGTTTGTTTATGCAAATGAGGAGCTTCAATATTAATCCTTCTGTTGGTTATGTAGATTAGTATGGGATAGTCTTCCTGCTTTTTATCTAGAAGGTTAAAGAATAAATTAGACTCCTATCGCTAATTGATTGGGTCATACTTAAGTCACTTATTTGTAAAGTACATGCCTCATTCAGTGTGTGCATGAGATTATAGGTGGGTTGTTGCTTGACTGTTGTTCTTTTGATTCTTTTTTTTTTTTAAACATTAAATTTTTATTGAAAGAAAAATTTTTTGCATAAATTGAGCAACAAACATACATAACAGTAGTGGTTCTCTGTCGGAATCATATCCGGGAGAACAGTCAGAAAGACAATATAAAATACCAAAATATAACAATCAAAGGTCATAAAGGGGATAAAGAGAATAAAAGAGATAAGAGAAAGGGAAGCAGAGAGGGGGGATGAGTTCGGAACCAGGGATGGGGGTGAGACGGGGAGGGAAACTCGCAATGACTGCTGCACCAGCCGAGGAACGTTCTACTCTCTAGTTATATGTAGGGTATCAAAGGATCCGATTAAGCTGAAAACACTATGTGTGATGACTTCCTCTGAACAGGCATCTCACAGGGGAGACCGGTTCTTCTAGCCATTTCTTCTAACTTGGTGGGCCCGCAGGGCAAGAGGGCTGGAGGAGGCCCCAAGGGACCGGTGCAGCTCCCGGGTGGGAGGCCCAAACACTCCATCTATCGTGAATCGTCCGTCTGGTCGGTCCATTTAGTGCTAAGTGATATTCCTGGTGAAAGATCCAATTGATCTTATGGAGCAATTCAGTTAAGGAAGGAGATGAGGGAGCCTTCCATTTTGCGGCTAGGCACAGACGGGCAGCAATGAGAATATATGATACTGTCCCTCTCAGCGGGTGGGGAAATCTTGAATACCAATATTCAGAACTGCCAGCTGCGATGTTAAATCTTGTCTAATTCCCGTGACTGAGTGGATTAAGCTTTGGACCAAAGTCCAAAAGGGATGTATGTTTGGACAGGACCACCACATGTGCGCTAGGTTACCCCTCTCTCCACACAGTCTCCAACACTGCGGGGACTGGTCTTTGGTGAAGTGGGCAATGCGCACAGGAGAGAGGTACCATCTAAGATGGATCTTCTTTATGTTTTCAAGATGATTTACACATCTGGTGGACCTGCCCACCTCTCTAGATGCTGCGTGCCAGTCCTCGACTTCTGAGGTGAACCCAAGGTCACCTTCCCATTTTCTCATGTATGGGAGTTTCATCTCGCTAGCCACGGATACTAATCCTCTATAAATTCTGGACATCATTCACGGTTTAGGGGGATCCGTTTGAATAGCACCAAGGAGAAACGGTACCGGGGGGGAGCACAGGTAATGGGACATACAAGGCCCTACACAAAAGATGGTCTATTTGGGAGAATTGTAAAAATGCCGAACGACATTCAGGGAACCATCTACACAGGGACTCAAACGTGGGCCATGTCCCTTCCTGGCAAAAGTCTCCCAGGGCACCCAATCCTATATCCTCCCAGGTCTTCGTCTGGATTGATGGGACAAGGAGGGCAGCGCCCTAATAGGCACATTCTCCGGTGGAGCACGGGTCCAGGCCTGCGGCACCGATCTCCAACAGTGTAAGAGGGCTTGGGAAGTCTCGAGTTGACGAGCCTGGGCAACTGGCCGAACTGACTCCGCCAACAGGAGGTCCCCCAGAGTGCCACTCCTCAGGTGAGAAGTCTCAATGGAGACCCATCTGAGATGGTCAGGGCTACGCCACCAAGACCCAGCCTCCTCCAGGACTATAGCTCTATGGTATTCCAAAATGTTTGGCATTCCCATGCCCCCCTCTCCCATCGGAGCATACATCGTCTCCCTAGCTACGCGTGGGATCTTGTTAGCCCAAATGAATGCATTGATTGCGCTCTGCAATTTAGTTAACAGGGCCTTGGGGATCCTAACAGGGACACACCTAAATACATATATTATCTTTGGTAAAGTCATCATTTTAAAGGCGTGTAATCGAGCAATCCAAGACAGGGTCTTAGCACCGTATGTAGTGACATCCAAAAGGACTCTCGATAGTAGTGACTCATAATTAAGTCGCACTAGTTGGTCAGCGGGTGCCAGTGTGATCCCAAGATAGGGTATGCCACCCCTAGACCAACGAAACGGCAAAATCTCTGTGAGAGCAGCTATTTCCGAGTCTGGAACTCCCAGTGGGAGAATAGTTGATTTAGCCGCGTTCAATTTGTAGAACGAAACCATCGATAGTCCTTCAGGATGCGCATGACTGCTGGGAGGGACCGAGACACCTTCGTGCAAGTGATGATAATATCACAGCATACAAACCAATGGTATGGACATCTCCGCCCACCCGAACACCCGACACGTCCTGTGCGGAGCGGATTTTCTCAGCCAGGGGCTCCACTGCCAGGGTGAAAATCACCGGTGACAGCGGGCATCCCTGGCGAGTTCCGTTCGTAATCTGGAAGACAGGCAAGAGGAAGCCAGATGTAAAAACTCTGGCATTAGGGTTGGAGTATAGAGATAGAATCGCCTTCAAGAAGGAGCCCACAATGCCAAACCTTCGAAGGACCGCCTCCAGGTAACCCCAGTGCACCCTGTCGAACGCCTTCTCTGCATCTAAAGACAGGAATGCACCGGGGGTCCCCCACAGCCCCATGGACCCCACGAGATCCACCATTCTTCTGTTCCCATCCTTCGCCTGTCTCCCAGACACGAAACCCACCTGATCTGGATTTATTAGTTTAGGTACCACTCCCCTTAGTCTGTACGCAAGAACTGCAGCGAAGATCTTAAGATCGCAGTTCAGGAGAGAGATGGGTCGGTAACTCCCAGGGAGGTCAGGGGCTTTGCCTGGTTTAGGGATTGTGATTATTGTTGCTTGAAGTTGAAGGGGGGTGATCGTGCCTGTGTCCCTCCACTGCTGGAAAGTCCGTAGGAGGTATGGAGCCAACGCCTCTCTAAAAGTCCGCAGGTACTCATTGGGTAGGCCATCCGGGCCAGGGGCCGAATGAAGCTTGGTATCCCCGATTGCCCGGGTGACCTCATCCAAGGAAAAAGGGAGACTCATATATTCCAGGTCTGAGGCTGAGACAGAGGGCAGGCTCAACCCCTCCAGGAAGTTCTCAATCAGCTGAGGGGTGGGCTGGGGAGTCTCGACGTCATGTTGTAGATTGTAAAGATCTGAATAATATTGTTGGAACACCGTCGCTATATCAATGGGGTTTCTCACTACCCAGCCTGTTTTGTCTTTGATGTTATCTATCGTGGAGCGAGCATTTCTCTTTTTTAAGCGTCTAGCTAGGATGGTGCCCGCCCTATCCCCAGACTCCTAAAACGCAGATTTCGAGAGGCGTAAAGCTCTCTCATGGTGTGACAAGAGAAGTGCCCTCAACTGCATTCTAGTTGACGTCAGTTGAGAGGCCAGTGTGAAGGTGGGGTTAAGCTTATTCTCCGCTTCCAAGTTGGCGAGTCGGTTAAGTAGTTCAGTCCTCTCTTTCTCACGTCTCCTCTTGATCTGTGCAGCCTTCTGGAGGAATAGGCCTCTGACAAAGGCCTTATGAGAGGCCCAAAGGGTCTCATCTGAGACGCAGGTGTTGTCATTAAGTTTAAAATATTCATTTATGCGGGTCTTAATGTCCTCCACAAGGCCGTCATCAGACAAGAGAGCGCAGTTCAATCTCCATGATCCCGGTGGAGTGGGGCGAGAGTGCACCGCCAGATCGAGGGACACCGGGGCATGGTCAGACCACGTTATGAGTCCAATCTCAGCACAGGCACAGGCCGTGAGTGTGTTATCATCTACCAGGAAATAATCCAATCTGGAATACGACCTGTGCCTGTGCGAGTAGAAAGAGTAATCTCTTTCTGTTGTGTGCAGGTATCTCCAAGGGTCATGGAGACGGTATTCCCTGCACACAGGTCCTGCTTCTCTGCCAGCCCCAGGTGCCCCACGAGACCTATCTAGGAACTTGTTTTGCACTAGGTTAAAGTCGCCGCAAATAACTTTAAATCCACCTGAGTTATTAGGAACCTTGTCCAACAACATTCTGAGGAACGTCACCTGACCCTCATTTGGTGAATATGCGTTTACCAGAGTGAGTGCAACTCCAGATATCACACAGAGAGCACAATGAATCTGCCAGCTGGGTCGGCATCCACTTCGACCAGAGTAAACGCTAAAGAGTGCTTAATAAAAATGCACACCCCGCCCTCTTGCCCGTTAATTCGCAAAGTATGCTGTGGGGAACATGCGATGATGTAGTCTGTGATTGTCTGTCTTCAAGAGATGCGACTCCTGAATACAGAGAATGTCTGCCTTGGACTTCAGAGCTTCTTTCCATAAGAGGGAGCGCTTAAAAGGGGAGTTTAAACCCTTAACGTTGAAAGATACAATTTTCATAATTAATGAGATAAACTTTGGTGGTATTACCTGATGATGGCTTCAAGTTTCGACCAGTGCAGGCAGCCCGCGCGAGTGGGGAAAGAAAAGGGACAAGGTTATAAAGAAAGGAGGGGGAGGAAGAAAGGGAGTATCAGAAATAGATGGAAATATAGGTACTAGAGATAGGTTTGAAGGACCAAAACAGAGACAAACAAAAGAAAAAAGGAGGACATGTTTGACATAAGAAACGTAGAGGTAGATCTGATGATCAGCACAGGTCCGTACAAAGGGACCTCTCCGTCTTGGGGGGGGGGGTAGAACAAAGAGTCTCCCCCAAACCGGTCGAGAAAAAAAAAAAAAAAAGAGGTTTCTCGGCTCCAAACCAGCTTTAATGGGCTGGCAACAAGGGGTCTCTTCAACGGAGCGGAAGAGAGTCCTAACCAATTAGAAAAAAATGGCAAATTCCCCCAGCTGGGGTCCAAATTGTGACCTGAGGTAAAGAAATGTAAATGTTAATGTTCAACCGAAAGTTCAAGTAGTAGCAGAGGGAGACTTTCCGTTTCTGGCTGGAGAATGGCGAGACTGAGGGAAAGATGGATGCCCCTCCTGTGAGGCTGGTGAGCGTTGAGGCGACGGCCCTGGGTCTCCAGTAAGATTCCACTGTTTGAGAGCTTTTCCTAGTTGACTGGGGGACAGGAAGAGATGTGCCGTTCCTTTGTACCGAAACTTGACCCTAACCGGAGTACCCCAGCTGTAGGTAATCCCTTTGTCTCTCAATATTTTACAGTGTGGGGCGAATTCTCTCCTGCGGGCCAGAGTTCCAGGGGAGAGATCTGGGAAGGCTTGGATGTCAGAGTATGGTGCCGGGAGGGTGTCCGGGCGTCTCATCTTTTGTGTTATTAGTTCCTTAGCTTTAAGAGTAGAAAAGGAGACCAGGACGTCTCTCGGTAGGGACTTGTTGATGTGAGGGGGTTTTGGGATGCGATATGCTTTGTCATATTGCAGTTTATCTCCTGGGGTCTCTGGGAGAAGCTTCTGCAGAAATTGACTCACTGTTTCACACAAGTCCTCCTCAGCACCTCCCTCAGGGAAACCTCTAAGACGCAGATTATTAGCTCTAGCTTTATCTTCCAGATCCCATAATTTCAGCTTTACTAACTTCATGTCGGCAGCTATGGCGGAGTAATCGTCTGCCAGTTCATTATGAGCTGTGGCGTATTCCGCCATTTTCTCCTCAATATGCTGTGTCCGCTCTCCCAGGGCCGACATTTCTCCTCTTAGCTCTTGTAAAATATTCCTGGTGTCCTCCTGTATGGATTGTCTGAGTGCACTCATCGCTTCCATAAGAAAGCTGCGTGTCACCGGTGTCTCTCCATCTCTCCCCGCTGGCTGGCCCCCGGAGCTCCGGGGTCCAGGCAGACCAGTCGCAGGTTGGGAGGAACAGGAAGGGGAGGACGCCATGCTAGGAGTCAGTAATTGTTGTCGTTCCTGCGGGTAGAAGTCAGTGAGGCGTGCGGACTCCCCGCGTCTCCGGGACGACTGCCTGGGCATCTCTGGTGTCTCCTCAAGTGTTGTGGACGGAAGATGTGGGGCTATTTCGGGTAAAAGTGTCTATTCGTGCCGCAGAACCTCAGGCACAGCTAGGAGCTCAGCAAGATGCGGCCGGCTTCATCGGCTCGCGGACCGCGTCCCCACAAGTGAAATGTTTTGAGATGCGGGGGATGAGTCACTTTAGAATGCTGTCAAGGGAAATATCTGTGCATGACACAAGATGATTCGTTGCAATTCCACTTTAATGCAGTAGATGGCACTATTGTTCTGCAATAGCCAGAAATAACTTTGTAAAGGGTTTTAGGCTGTGTAACTGAGTCATTTAAAGGCACTAGTGTAGATTAGATAGGGTGGGGGAGTCCTCCACAATATATATGTAACTCAGAAGCTGTTCCTCTACTGGCCTTAATGTGAATTTGTGCTAATCTCTGCACGGACAATCTGTAACAAGTTGCATGAATAGCATTAACTTTTTGACCCTTTTAAAAAGGTTCTTTGCCAGGAGGTCTGCCGTAAATCTTTTGTCACCCCCCCACCTCTTGATCCCTGTACCTTGCTGTCGTTTTCTTCAACTGGGATATGGATCACATTAATCCTCGCTGTCAGCCCTGTGGAGGCTGTGAAGTAAGTAGCAGACTCAGGGAAGGCACTGCTGCAGGGTCCCCTCCTCAAGCAGGATCAGAGGTCCGGTGAACTGCTGCTGGTGTCCTGGTGTACAGGGCCTGTGGTGTCTCCGTCTCACCCAGCCCGTCCATCCGCTGCCCAGTCAGGTGTGTTTGGGTCCTCCACTCGCTGAGTAGCCGGGACAGCTGATTAATGCCTATTCCAGCGGTCTGAGGGGCCGGATGGATGTGGATTATAGGTGGCCTGCAGGAGCTCCTCTATCTGCATCCTCTCCCATCGGCGGCCATCTTGGACTCCACTTGATTCTATAGATTTCTTCACTCTGTTGGGGTTATTTTCCTGTTTATAATATCACAAAAATTACTGTTAGCTTTAGGATTGCTACGTCAATTTATGTCTGGGAGTTCGCATACCTTAATTGGAGATCATTTGCATTCAAGTTCTGGCTATCTTGTACCTTGCAGGAGTCCTATAAATGAATGGCATCAAGTTGTGAGAATATTCTTTTAATTTAGATGGTGAGCATTTTGTGTCTATACATTGACTTGGTGCTTCCAATACCAATCGTTGTAACTGTGTCTTGTTGTGAATAGTTGCAGTAAACCATGCAGTGTGGGGCTGCAGTACCTATGTTGGCTTATACGTGTCATGATGTGCTTTTAATTCTGCCTAATGTACTTTTTCTTTTGTGCACATTAAAGGGGTTGTCCGGGTTCGTGACATATCCTCAGTGTATATCCAGCCTGCCTAATGCTGACAATCACTCATGTACTTTCTGACAGTATTCTGCAGTGTTCCTGAGATAACAGTAATCTGCTTCTGAAGAGAACGACCAGAGGGTGTGTGCTGGCATGATAATGTTATCTGGTAGTGTCCTCCTACTCTACTCCAAGTCTGCCCTCCATAGAAGCAACCCCGCCCACCATAGGAACAGGCCCTCCCGTCCACATGATCGAGCCCTCCCCCACACATTACCAAATCCTCCCCCTACACCTACATGCCTACAGCATCGATCCCAGTGCAGAGAGCAGACCTCCTCCCAGCCACACACAAGTGAAGTAAGGAGAGTGCGCAGAGCAGGCAGGGCTGCTGTTATCAGTGATTCCTTCCCTCAGTGTGGAGCGAGGACTGTGCCAGCCACTGATGGCTGCCTGGAGCTTCTCATCTTCACAGGGGTTGGCAATCACACTGGCACACTGTAACAAAGTACTGCTGAGTGAAAGACAGTTCATGTCTTCACACAGGGGCAGACTTGGTGCAGTGTAACAGCAGCCTGTCCAATCAGTACCTGCAGAAGAGAAGAAGTGTTGGGGGTGTTTGTATGGAGTATGCTGTATATGATACTAAGGATTCTGATACTAAAAATATAGGGCTTGTTGAGGAGCCCTTCCTTCCTTCTATCCTTCCTTCCGTGAACCTGTATCCTTCCTTCCGTGAACCTGTATCCTTCCATCCATCCTTCCGTGAACCTGTATCATTCCTTCCATCCTTCCGTGAACCTGTATCCTTCCTTCCATCCTTCCGTGAAACTGTATCCTTGCATCCATCCTTCCTTCCATCCTTCTGTGAACCTGTATCCTTCCTTCCATCCTGCCATGAACCTGTATCCTTCTTTCCATTCTTCCATGAACCTGTATCCTTCCTTCCATCCTTCCTTCCATCCTTCCGTGAACCTGTATCCTTCCTTCCATCCTTCCGTGAACCTGTATCCCTCCTTCCATCCTTCCGTGAACCTGTATCATTCCTTCCATCCTTCCGTGAACCTGTATCTATCCTTCCGTCCTTCCGTGAACCTGTATCCTTGCATCCATCCTTCCTTCCATCCTTCTGTGAACCTGTATCCTTCCTTCCATCCTTCCGTGAACCTGTATCCTTCTTTCCATTCTTCCATGAACCTGTATCCTTCCTTCCATCCTTCCTTCCATCCTTCCGTGAACCTGTATCCTTCCTTCCTTCCATCCTTCCGTGAGCCTATATCCCTTCTTCCGTGAACCTGTATCATTCCTTCCATCCTTCCGTGAACCTGTATCTATCCTTCCGTCCTTCCGTGAACCTGTATCCTTCCTTCCATCCTTCCGTCCTTCCGTGAACCTGTAAACCTGTATCATTCCTTCCATCCTTCCGTGAACTTGTATCCTTCCATCCTTCCTTCCTTCCATCCTTCCGTTAACCCTGTATCCTTTCTTTCTTCCCTCCTTCCGTGATCCTGTATCCTTCCTTCCTTTCATCCTTCCGTGATCCTGCATCCTATCTATTATATAATTGCCGTAGCGACTTCCGTCGGAGCGGCGCAACGTCCGGTGGCTTTGTTAGCGCGAGCGAGCTGCTTCTCCTGGACTCTCCCCGTGGCCGCGAAGCGGGCATTGCGAGTCGCTTCGCTAACAAAGCCAGGGCTGGCTAAGAGCATGGCGCTGTAGTGTACACCGCTATGGTATACTACAGTCCCATGGCCATACGCTTTACAGGCGTATGGCCATGGGACTGTAGTATACCATAGCGGTGTACACTACAGCGCCATGCTCTTAGCCACCCCCTCAGTGCGCCGCCCCTACCCCTAAGTCGCCACCCGCTAAGCCCCGACCACCTAACCCCCGACCCGCAGCATCCTAACCCCCCGCCGATACTCCCTAAGCCCCGCCGTCTACCCCCTAAGCCACCGCCGCCCTCAGTGCGCCGCCCCTACCCCTAAGTCGCCACCCGCTAAGCCCCGAACACCTGCGCCGCCCCTACCCCTAAGTCGCCACCCGCTAAGCCCCGACCACCTAACCCCCGACCCGCAGCATCCTAACCCTTCGCCGATACCCCCTAAGCCCCTATCCCCTAAGCCGCGACCACCTAACCCCCGACCCGCAGCATCCTAAGCCCCCGCCGTTTACCCCCTAAGCCACCGCCGCCCCGCAGCAGCCCCGACCACCTAACCCCCGACCCGCAGCATCCTAAGCCCCCGCCGATACCCCCTAAGCTCCTATCCCCTAAGCCGCGACCACCTAACCCCCGACCCGCAGCATCCTAAGCCCCCGCCGTTTACCCCCTAAGCCACCGCCGCCCCTAAGGCCCTACCCCCTAAGCCCCGCAGCAGCCCCTAAGCCCCTACCCCCTAAGCCCCGTAGCATCCTAGGCCCTCGCCGATACCCCCTAAGCCCCGCCGCCTATCCCCTAAGCCCCCGCCGTCCCCTAACCTAACGCCGCTGTCACCTAAGGCCCTACACCCGAAGCCCCCGCTGTCCCCTAACCTAACGCCCCCGTCGATCACTTACATCCCTTCAAGTCATCTGATCGTCCGTCCGTCCGATCCTCAACTCCTCCGTCCGGCCAGGCGTCCTCTTCCTCCGGCCCCGGGGGTCTTCTCTCTTATTTTCGCCATCTTCGCCTCTTCGTCCGGCCCCAGGGATCTTCCACCTCCGACGTCCTCTTCCTTCTCATTAAGATAGAATGGAAGAAAAATCCCCCATTCTACCTCAATGAGATCTCAGGCCCTCTTCTGATTGGTCGAGGTATACTGCCCTCAGCCAATCAGAAGAGCCCCTCAAAACTGAGACGCAGTTCTCATTCAGGTCCGCCTTTTTTTTTACCCATTGACATACATTACCGGTGTGTCGGTGATTTTATGGCCGCCCACCTGGTTCTATTTGTCGGCCCTAAAATCGCGGACACACCGCTAATGCATCTCTATGGGCAGTCAGCCCGATTTCGGATTGAACGCCGACCAATCAGAATTCGAGCTGACTGCCCATAGACATGCATTAGCGGTGTGTCCGCGATTTTAGGGCCGACAAATAGAACCAGGTGGCCGGCCATAAAATCGCCGACACACCGCTAATGTATGTCAATGGGGAAAAAAAAAGGCGGACCTGAATGAGAACTGCGTCTCACTCTGACTTAAAAATATAAATAAATTAAATAATAAAAATAATAATTTAAAAATAATTAAAAAATAAAAAAATAAATAAAAAATATTAAATAATTAAATAAAAATAATAATAAAAAAAAAAAAAAATGCGGACCTGAATGAGAACTGTGTCTCACTCTCCCTTAAAAAAATAAATAAATTAAATAATAAAAAAAATAATTTAAAAATAATAAAAAAATAAATAAAAAATATTAAATTATTAAATAAAAATAATAATTAAAAAAAAAAAAAATGCGGACCTGAATGAGAACTCTGTCTCACTCTCCCTTAAAAAAATAAATAAATTAAATAATAAAAAAAATAATTTAAAAATAATTAAAAAATAATAAAAAAATAAATAAAAAATATTAAATAAAAATAATAATAAAAAAAAAAAAAAAACTGCGGACCTGAATGAGAACTGTGTCTCACTCTCACTTAAAAAAATAAATAAATTAAATAATAAAAATAATATTTTAAAAATAATTAAAAAATAATAAAAAAATAATTAAAAAATATTAAATAATTCAATAAAAATAATAAAAAAAAAAAAAAATGCGGACCTGAATGAGAACTGTCTCTCACTCTCACTTAAAAAAATAAATAAATTTAATAATAAAAAAATAATTTAAAAATAATTAAAAAATAATAAAAAAATAAATAAATATTAAATAATTAAATAAAAATAATAATAAAAAAAAAAAAAAAAAAAATGCGGACCTGAATGAGAACTGTGTCTCACTCTCACTTAAAAAAATACATAAATTAAATAATAAAAAAAATTATTTAAAAATAATTAAAAAATAATAAAAAAATAAATAAAAAATAATAAATAATTAAATAAAAATAATAATAAAATAAATAAATGCTAATAATAATGCTATTAATGCTATTAATAATGTTATTAATGCTATTATTAATGCTAATAATGCTATTATTAATGCTATTTATGCTAATAATAATGCTATTAATGCTATTAATAATGCTATTAATGCTATTATTTATGCTATTAATGCTAATATTTATCCTATTAATGGTATTATTAATGCTATTAATGCTAATAATAATGCTATTAATGCTAATAATAATGCTATTAATGCTATTAATAATGCTATTAATGCTATTAATGCTAATATTTATCTTATTAATGGTATTATTAATGCTATTAATGCTAATAATAATGCTATTAATGCTATTAATGCTAATAATAATGCTATTAATGCTATTAATAATGTTATTAATGCTAATAATGCTATTATTAATGCTATTAATGCTAATAATAATGCTATTAATGCTATTAATAATGTTATTACTGCTATTATTAATGCTAATAATGCTATTATTAATGCTATTAATGCCAATAATAATGCTATTAATAATGCTATTAATGCTAATATTTATCCTATTAATGCTAATAATAATGCTATTAATGCTTTTAATAATGCTATTAATGCTATTAATTATGCTATTAATGCTATCAATGCTAATATTTATCCTATTAATGGCATTATTAATGCTATTAATGCTAATAATAATGCTATTAATGCTATTAATAATGCTATTAATGCTATTAATGCTATTAATAATGTTATTAATGCTATTATTAATGCTAATAATGCTATTATTAATGCTATTAATGCTAATAATAATGCTATTAATGCTATTAATAATGTTATTAATGCTATTATTAATGCTAATAATGCTATTATTAATGCTATTAATGCTAATAATAATGCTATTAATGCTATTAATAATGTTATTAATGCTATTATTAATGCTAATAATGCTATTATTAATGCTATTTATGCTAATAATAATGCTATTAATGCTATTAATAATGCTATTAATGCTATTAATTATGCTATTAATGCTATCAATGCTAATATTTATCCTATTAATGGCATTATTAATGCTATTAATGCTAATAATAATGCTATTAATGCTATTAATAATGTTATTAATGCTATTATTAATGCTAATAATGCTATTATTAATGCTAATAATAATGCTATTAATAATGTTATTAATGCTATTATTAATGCTAATAATGCTATTAATAATGCTATTAATGCTAATAATAATGCTATTAATGCTATTAGTACTGTTATTAATGCTCATAATACTGCTAATAATGCTATTAATACTGCTATTACTGCTAATAATAATGCTATGGCTTATATTATTGCTATTGATGATGCGATTATTATTTAAAAATCTTTAAAAAAAACAATAAACATATTTTAGATACCCGATGCATTTGCATCAGGCTAACAGCTATAACTACTATAATCAAATTAATGCACGTTCTAGAATCCCGATGCATTTGCATCGGGCTCACAGCTAGTCACTTTATAATGTTTGTAGCTGTAATATGTAGCAGGTGCACACGGACGATTCACCTCTGCCAGTCCTGGGAAAGACAAGCTGCACTTTATTTATGTATTGTTCCCTTCACCTCCGGGCAATTTTCTGCTTTCCGTTTTTTCCCTCCCCTTCTTCCATAACTTTTTTATTTTTCCGTCAATTTAGACATATGAGGCTTGTTTTCTGCATGACGAGTTGTTCTTGTGAATCACGTCATTTATGTTACCATATAGTGTACAGGAAAATGGGAACAAAATTCCAAGTGCGGTGAAATTGCAAAAAAAAGGAAATTTGCAATTACACCTTTGTTTTTTGGGTTTTTCATTCCCCATGTTCAATATATGGTAACACTGAGGTGTCGGTATGATGCCTCAGGTCACTACTATATGGTAACACTGAGGTGTCGGTATGATGTCTTGGGGTCAGTACTATATGGTAACACTGAGGTGTCGGTATGATGTCTGGGGTCAGTACTATATGGTAACACTGAGGTGTCGGTATGATGTCTCTGGTCAGTACTATATGGTAACACTGAGGTGTCGGTATGATGTCTGGGGTCAGTACTATATGGTAACACTGACATGTCGGTATGATGTCTGGGGTCAGTACTATATAATAACACTGAGGTGTCGGTATGATGTCTGGGGTCAGTACTATATGGTAACACTGAGGTGTTGGTATGATGTCTGGGGTCAGTACTATATGGTAACACTGAGGTGTCTGTTTGATGTCTGGGGTCAGTACTAAATGGTAACACTGAGGTGTCGGTATTATGCCTCAAGTCAGTACTATATGGTAACACTGAGGTTTCGGTATGATGTCTTGGGTCAGTACTATATGGTAACACTGAGGTGTCGTATGATGTCTGGGGTCAGTACTATATGGTAACACTGAGGTGTCGTATGATGTCTGGGGTCAGTACTATATGGTAACACTGAGGTGTCGGTATGATGCCTTAGGTCAGTACTATATGGTAACACTGACGTGTCGGTATAACGTCTGGTGTCGGTACTATATGGTAACACTGACATGTCGGTATGATGTCTGGGGTCAGTACTATATGGTAACACTGAGGTTTCGGTATGATGTCTGGAGTCAGTACTATATGGTAACACTGACGTGTCGGTATGATGTCTCTGGTCATGTACTATATGGTAACACTGACGTGTCGGTATGATGTCTGGGATCAGTACTATATGGTAACACTGACGTGTCGGTATGATGTCTGGGGTCAGTACTATATGGTAACACTGAGGTTTCGGTATGATGTCTTGGGTCAGTACTATATGGTAACACTGAGGTTTCGGTATGATGTCTGGGGTCAGTACTATATGGTAACACTGAGGTGTCGGTATGATGTCTGGGGTCAGTACTATATGGTATCAATGACGTGTTGGTATGAATAATTGAAGAATTAAAGAAACAAAAAAGAAGAATTGTGCTCTTGCACCATTTCCATGATCCGCAGTGTTCATACAGTCAATTTATTCTGACAATCAAAATCTATATTCATTTTTATTTTAAAGAGAACCGTCACCCCATTTTTGTGTATTAAAATAAAAGCTCCCTTTTTTTAATCAGGGCCTATGCTGCATTCTAACAAGGAGGCTATTATACCCTGACTGCCCCGTAAACTCAATAAATAACTTACACAAATCTCCCGCTCTGTATAATAATTACCTGTTTCCGGTCCGATGGGCATGCTTGCAGCTTGGTTAGTCCTGCCTCACCCGCTGTCCATCCCGCCTCTCCTGCCATCTGACTGCCCGTCCCCTCTTCTGAGTGATGTGGATAACGCCTCCTCGGGAAGAGCCTGAAACTCATCCAACCATGAGCAAACTGTAGGGGTCTCTGTGGCGTCGACGCATGAGCGCAAAGGATTTAAATCAACACCGCTTATTCTTCGGCGCCGACCAATGAATGCTGTTGGTGCGTGATTTCAATCCCGATTAGCAATCGACGCAGTCAACGGTGACAGTTGAGCGGCGCGGGATTCAAAGCTTTGAATCCAGCGCCGCTCATTGGCTCAGCTGGCGGCCAAGGAGCTCGTGGGATTCAAATCCCCTGCCACCATACTGTGCTACCCACTGATCCACCATATACAGTGCTACCCACTGAGCCACCATATACAGTGCTAACCACTGAGCCACCATATACAGTGCTAACCACTGAGCCACCATATACAGTGCTAACCACTGAGCCACCATATACAGTGCTGACCACTGAGCCACCATATTCAGTGCTGACCACTGAGCCACCATATACAGTGCTACCCACTGAGCCACCATACAATACTAACCACTGAGCCACCATACAATGCTAACCACTGAGCCACCGTATACAGAGCTAACCACTGAGCCACCATACAGTGCTAACCACTGAGCCACCATATACAGTGCTAAGCACTGAGCCACCGTATACAGTGCTAACCACTGAGCCACCATATACAGTGCTAACCACTGAGCCACCGTATACAGTGCTAACCAGTGAGCCACCGTATACAGTGCTAACCACTGAGCCACCGTATACAGTGCTACCCACTGAGCCACCATATACAGTGCTAACCACTGAGCCACCGTATACAGTGCTAACCACTGAGCCACCGTATACAGTGCTAACCACTGAGCCACCGTATACAGTGCTAACCACTGAGCCACCGTAAACAGTGCTACCCACTGAGCCACCGTATACAGTGCTACCCACTGAGCCACCGTATACAGTGCTACCCACTGAGCCACCGTATACAGTGCTACCCACTGAGCCACCGTATACAGTGCTAACCACTGAGCCACCGTATACAGTGCTAACCACTGAGCCACCGTATACAGTGCTAACCACTGAGCCTACCGTATACAGTGCTAACCACTGAGACACCGTATACAGTGCTTACCACTGAGCCACCGTACACAGTGCTAACCACTGAGCCACCGTACACAGTGCTACCCACTGAGCCACCGTACACAGTGCTACCCACTGATCCACCGTACACAGTGCTACCCACTGAGCCACCGTATACAGTGCTAACCACTGAGCCACCAGTATACAGTGCTAACCACTGAGCCACCATATACAGTGCTAACCACTGAGCCACCATATACAGTGCTAACAACTGAGCCACCATATACAGTGCTGACCACTGAACCATATACTGTGCTAACCACTGAGCCACCATACAGTGCTAACCACTGAGCCACCATATACAATGCAAACCACTGACCCACCATACAGTGCTAACCACTGAGCCACCATATACACCATATAAATCTCGGAACAACAGGTTCACGGAAGGATGGAAGGAAGGATGGATGCAAGGATACAGTTTCACAGAAGGAAGGATACAGGTTCACAGAAGGATGGAAAGAAGGATACAGGTTCACGGAAGGATGGAAGGAATTATATAGGTTCACGGAAGGAAGGATACAGGTTCACGGAAGGATGGAAGGAAGGAAGGATGGAAGAAGGAAGGATATAGGTTCACGGAAGGATGGATGGAAGGATACAGGTTCACGGAAGGATGGAAGGAAGGATACAGGTTCACGGAAGGATGGAAGGAAGGATGGATGCAAGGATACAGTTTCACGGAAGGATGGAAGGAGGGATACAGGTTCACGGAAGGATGGAAGGATACAGGTTCACGGAAGGATGGAAGGAAGGATACAGGTTCACGGAAGGATGGAAGGAAGGATACATGTTCACGGAAGGATGGAAAGAAGGAAGGATGGATGGAAGGATACAGGTTCACGGAAGGATGGATGGAAGGATACAGGTTCACGGAAGGAAGGATTGAAGGAAGGATACAGGTTCACGGAAGGAAGGAAGGATAGAAGGAAGGAAGGATAGGAAGGAAAGGAGGAAGGATAGAAGGAAGGATAGGCTCCTCAACAACCTCAGACAAGCCCTATATTTTTAGTATCAGAATCCTTAGTATCATATACAGTTTACTCCATACAAACACCCCCAACACTTCATTCTTCTGCAGGTACTGATTGGACAGGCTGCTGTTACACTGCACCAAGTCTGCCCCTGTGTGAAGACATGAACTGTCTTTCACTCAGCAGTACTTTGTTACAGTGTGCCAGTGTGATTGCCAACCCCTGTGAAGATGAGAAGCTCCAGGCAGCCATCAGTGGCTGGCACAGTCCTCGCTCCACACTGAGGGAAGGAATCACTGATAACAGCAGCCCTGCCTGCTCTGCGCACTCTCCTTACTTCACTTGTGTGTGGCTGGGAGGAGGTCTGCGCTCTGCACTGGGATCGATGCTGTAGGCATGTAGGTGTAGGGGGAGGATTTGGTAATGTGTGGGGAGGGCTCGATCATGTGGACGGGAGGGCCTGTTCCTATGGTGGGCGGGGTTGCTTCTATGGAGGGCAGACTTGGAGTAGAGTAGGAGGACACTACCAGATAACATTATCATGCCAGCACACACCCTCTGGTCGTTCTCTTCAGAAGCAGATTACTTTATCTCAGGAACACTGCAGAATACTGACAAAGTACATGAGTGATTGTCAGCATTAGGCAGGCTGGATATACACTGAGGATATGTCACGAACCTGGACAACCCCTTTAAGGGTACAATAATTTTTTAATGAACACAAATGTACTGCCGAACCAATACACATGTACTGTGGTAATAAACTTTTGTATAGAATGCTGGCTGCTAGTAATGTTTAACTCTGTACATGGCAATAATCGCTAATGTGTACTCTCTTCCATAATGTCCATTATGCATTTATAAAATAGAGTTGAGCTGAGTAATGTAAAATGGTCACTTACGCTGGGCTGGTACGGCACAGAGCTTTGATGCTCCTGGGGTGGCTGGTGCTTGATTTGGCATGGAGCGCTTGTGCTCCTGGAGTAGCCAGTGCCGGGTCCTCAGCAGCTCCTCCACACTGTTCCTACCACCGCCGACGTCTTCCGGATTTCGGCCGTGTCAGTGGTCACATGATCCACCACGTCACTAACAGCTTCAAACACACTATTAAAAGAAAGGGACTTCCGTATCAAGTATATCCCTAATATTTTTCAACCAGGCATAATATTACAAAATAACGAATAGATCACGAAAGTGAAAATCTACTAAAAGCTTTATGAAAACAACTATCCATGGAAACAAGAGACCTATGGGAAATAGCAGCCCTAGAATTTTACCAACAAGCTAATATGGTACCGAAAGGCCTGAGAATAGAAGAAACCTTGTCCACTGATTTTGGCAATCCATCTACAAATGCAGAATGGTCAAATATGATGAAGACTTTTCCGAACAAACTCTACAGTTCGTACTGGATAAGAGAAGGGAAAGCCTAAAAAAAAAGTCAGATTAGAAGTAGACAACCTACTAAATCAGGTTAATCATTACTAAAATCTAAATGAACTAGACCCATTAATACAAGCAATCACAGAAAGATTGAAGGAAAAAGAAAAAAACATACTGTCCAAAAAAGTCAGCAAATTCCAAAGATAATGGTGTACCCTTTCACTTGAAGAATTTTAAAGAGAGAGAAAATACTGTAGGAGATACATATTCAGTGCTTAGTCTAAGCATAATTTCAGATGACACACTAGAAGTAAGCAAAGATTCAATACAAGAATATGAGGACGAGGCAGATCATGAAGAAGGTTCACAGGAGTGGGAAGAGGAGATTTGGCTGAAACACAAATCGAGCATGAAAACAGTCAACTTACATATAGATCAAATTCTTGTAGTTTACTGACCATAGATGAATATAATATTACAGGCCCACTTGAATCTAGTTCTTTATCACTAGACTCATTATATTCCACAAGGACAGAATCAACTACATACACTTCGGTGGCAAGACGAACCATATCCACATTTGACAAGGATACAAATAGAGAAGATCATAGGTCAGAATTAGACAAGCACCCACTTAAGAATAAACACCACCCAGTACCGATAGAAGCAAATGTGATTGTAAGCAACAGATATGATGTCCTAGCATTAGAAACACCAAAAACAAGCAAAAAACTACCTCCGAAAATAGGATGACAAATCCAACCATAAAAGAAAACTATAAAGAAAAAACAATAAGTCAAAAAACAACATTATAGTTCAACAAGAGAGTAATAACAGCAAGAAAAAAGATGGGAATGGTAGGGAGAATAAGTCAAAAACAACAAAAAATAGGCAAAAAATGTAGTTCTCACAAACGAATCTAAGGCGGGATTTTTTCAGGGCCAAAATACAAAAAGGAGAAGAGGTACGCGAGGACGGAAACGTTCCAAAAAGGAAACAAAGGTAACACCAAAAGATGATTCACATAAAATACATAACTTCGGTTCCTACACCTTAATAGAAGAGGGGGTGAGTCTTCTGAAATAAGGACTAAAATTTGATCCCTTCAAAGAAGGGAAACAATTCAACCTATTCATAAGCATTAAAAAATTCTGAGGAATTTAAGGATTAAAAAGCATTTTCTAAAAAACCCTAACCAAGCAACACCAAAAAATGATGTTACACACAAACCTTTCTAAGAAATCGTTGTTTGATCCAATTAACAGTCTAAAGCTTTTTCCACATTTGAAACACTAATTATAGAAGACATCCGGAAAATCAAGAAAAGGAATTCAAAGTATGTCAAGAAGAACCTCACAAGAAAAGAAAGGGAAGCCATCACATCATTGCAGAATATTCAACAGATCATCATTCGTCCAGCAGACAAAGGAGGTGCTATCATAATTCTGAATCAAACGGACTATCATAAGGAATCAATGAGAATTCTTGAAGATAGAAAGACCTACTCAAATTAAAAAAATGATCCCACAGAAGAATACCAGAAAAAACTAAAAAAATTAACAATAAAAGGCCTTAATCTGGGAGTTCTAAATAAGAAGGAGGCCCTATTTATCAACAATAAAACAGAGTATGGCAGTGTTCTACCAAACTCCTAAAGTCCACAAGGATTGAAACAACCCACCTGGTAGACCAATTATATCAGGTATCAATTTACTAACCGAATCTATCACCGTATATAGATTGGTTCTTACAACATGTGGTAACATTACCAACATACCTAAAGGATACGACGCACACCTTACAAGCACTAAGTCAAATCACATGGGAACCTGGTTATACATTGGGGACATTGGACGTTAGATCCTTATACACAATTATTGAGCATGGAAAAGGATGTCCCGCAACGAGGCGCTTTTTGAAAAAAACAAGGACAATGAGCGAAGAACAAATCAATTTCATTATGGACAGTGTAGAGTTTATATTGAACCACAACTACTTCAAATACAACAAAGTATTTTATAAACAAGAATGGGGCACTGCCATGGGGACGCGTTTCGCTCCTGGCTATGCAAATTTGTTCATGGGAAAATGAGGAAGAATTCATACACACCAAAGGCGTGTTGAGAGAAGGCCTAATACTTTGGCGAAGATATATAGACGACATTATATTCATCTGGAAAGGTACCGACACATCATTGGAAAAATTCTTAATGGAGATAAGTGATAACAATGTTGGTCTAAAGTTCACATCCACAACCAGCGAAAACTCAATTTCCTAGACCTCCAAATCTATATTGGTAAGGAAAACCAATTATGACCAAGACAGATAAAAAAGAGGTTGATTCCAACAGTTATTTACCAATGACAAGTTGCCATCTACCTAACTGGTTAAAAAATATACCAAAAGGGCAATTCACCCAACTTAGGAGAAACTGCACAGATGCGGTTCAATATTTGGAAGAAGCGTCTGAGATGAAGAAGGAATTTGAAGTAAAAGGCTATAGTAGTAACCTCCTTGGAGCGAGATATACAAAAGATTGCTAAGATGGACAGGAATCTCCTATTGATAAACAAGGATGAACCAGTAAATACACAATCCATCCAAGATCAAATAGAACAACTATCAATATTACTGGATATCATAGTAACCACAAGTAATTTAGCCGAATCATTAAAAAAACACTGGCACCATCTAAAAATGGATAGGACAATAGGAGACCATCTCTCCAACAATCCAAGAATTATATCCAGAAGGACTACGCCCCTAAGCCTACTAGTAGCCCCAACGATCAAACAAGAAAAGTCTAAATCACAATCTATTAAGAATCCCATCATGGACGTAATACCGGCAGGCTTCAAGCCATGTAAACGATGCAAAGTGTGTAAATTCACGGAGACTTCAAAAAGAAGAATGGCCACTTGGATAAATCCAGCAACAAATAAGCCATATAACTCAAAGGACATTTGACGTGTCACACAACTAATGTAATTTATGCATTAGTCTGCCCGTGTGACAAAGTATATGTGGGAAGAACAACATGAAAACTTAGTGTTAAGG
Source organism: Allobates femoralis (assembly GCA_033576535.1). NCBI lineage: Eukaryota > Metazoa > Chordata > Amphibia > Anura > Aromobatidae > Allobates > Allobates femoralis. The sequence continues at coordinate 139,291,072 of JARQOC010000011.1, forward strand.
CCCAGTCACACATAACGAAGCCCCAGCGATAACGATGTGCAGAAATCGCTGGTGCGTCGTTTTTCACATTGCTGGTAAGATGTCAAATAGGTATCTCACCAGCGATGTAAAAAAATGACGCACTAGCGATCCAGAATTATACCGAGGTCGTTGGCATTGTCCCTGCCAAACACAGCGATGTAGCGCTCCCAGCAGGAGTGTAACGACGTAGAAATGATCAAGAGCAGTGTGTAACGATCAACGATCTCACAGCAGGGGCCAGATCGTTGATGCGTGTCACACATAACGAGAATGCTAACGGGATCGCTGTTGCGTCACAATATCTGACGCAACAGCGATCTCTTTAGCTATCTCGTTATGTGTGACAGGGCCTTTAGACTGTCTGAACACGTAAGGAACATTAATAAAGGATTCATGGGGCACCCACTGAGCAGACATTATAAAGAATTATAATAAAATATGAGACGGCACTCACCGCTTGTGGTGTTATAATTTTGGCTTCTTTATTTCACCCGTGCAGGTTACAGGCAATGGTGGAGGGAGGGGGTGCGGAGGTGGACGACGGGCGCTCCGTTTCGCTGTGAATGTGCTTCAACGGGTGCACATTTGGTTGGACCTGTTGAAGCACATTCAGTGCGAAACGGAGCGCATAGATACATACACATAGATACATACATACATATCTCACAACTTTGCTGCCCTTACAAAATAATTATTCTCCTATTGCAGCCCCTAGATTCCTCTTTCATTGCCCCATAAAGTATTATGCCAACAAACGTTCCCCACTAACACTGTATGATCCCCCCACAATGAATTCCTCCACACACAGTATGATGACCCTACTGTACCCCCTCAACTACACTGACACGGACTCAGGTGAAGAATGCTGCCGGCAGAGGCAGCCGGGACTATAGGAACGGGATCGGCATCCGCGAGGGGCTACCACTGGCGCACACACCTTGTACGCACGTGGCTCCGCTCCACATGCCCTGTAGACACGCGGCTCCGCTCCATACGCCCTGCGCACACGCCTTCGCTCCGTACACATGCGGCTCCACTACAGGACGCCCCAGAATACACGGCTCCACTCCATCCACCTCATGCACACGTGGCTCCACACGCAGCTCCGCTCCCCATTCCCGTACACGCGCGGCTCTACGCACGTGGCCCCACCTCATACTCATGCGGCTCTGTACACACGCGACTCCGCTCTACACACCCTGCACACACGCAGCTCTGCTGCACACGCCCCGCTTCTCATGTCCCGTACACACGCCCCACACACACGCGGCTCTGCTCCGCACACCTTGTACACACTCGGCTCCCCTTCGTACACCCGTGCACACTCGCTCCCCTCTGTACATTTTGTATATGCTCGGCTTCGCTCCGTACACATCATAACACTCAGCTCTGCTCCGTACACACGCGGCTCCACTCTACACGGCTCACACACACTCGCTTCGCTCTGTACACCTTGTACGCACTCGGCTCCGCTCTGTACACCTCGTACGCACTCGTCTCCGCTCTGTACACCTCGTACGCACTCGTCTCCGCTCCGTACACCTCGTACGCACTCGGCTCCTCTCCGTACACCTCGTACGCACTCTGCTCTGCTCCGTACACCTTGTACGCACTCGGCTCTGCTCCGTACACCTTGTACGCACTCTGCTCTGCTCCGTACACCTTGTACGCACTCTGCTCTGCTCCGTACACCTGTACGCACTCGGCTCTGCTCCGTACACCTCGTACGCACTCGGCTCTGCTCCGTACACCTCGTACGCACTCGGCTCTGCTCCGTACACCTCGTACGCACTCGGCTCTGCTCGTACACCCCGTACCACTGCTGCTCCGAACCTCGTACGCACTGGGCTCTGCTCCGTACACCTCGTACGCACTGGGCTCTGCTCCGTACACCTCGTACGCACTGGGCTCTGCTCCGTACACCTCGTACGCACTGGGCTCTGCTCCGTACACCTCGTACGCACTGGGCTCTGCTCCGTACACCTCGTACGCATGCTCTGCTCCGACACTCGACCACTGGTCTACTCCGTACACCTCGTACGCACTGGCTCTGCTCCGTACACCTCGTACGCACTGGCTCTGCTCCGTACACCTCGTACGCACTCGGCTCTGCTCCGTACACCTCGTACGCACTCGGCTCTGCTCCGTACACCTCGTACGCACTCGGCTCTGCTCCGTACACCTCGTACGCACTCGCTCCGCTCCATACACCTCGTACGCTCTCGGCTCGCTCCGTACACCCACGGCACTGCTACATCCACACTGTAAATCTTTCCTGACAAACCTCATCCAGCACCATGACAAACCAGCACAGCAGAGTCCTGCATACACTGAGGAGCTGATCATGTGACCACTGACTCTTCCCCTCAATGTGACATCATCACAGGTCCTGTAAAAGCAGTGTACAGAGCAGCCCCCCGTGTCTGTCCTCAGCCTGTGCCTTGTCTTTGGTCCCTTTCCTTGTACTGCCTTGTGCAACCCTGTGTCCCCTCGTCTGCTGATGTTGATGCTGAACACGGCAGCCATGATCCATCTGGAGAGAATTTCAGAGACCCGCGCAGAGCCAGGATTGGTTGAGTGAGGTCTTTCTCTCTACACAGTACAGGAGAGGTCACGACTCACTCTCTGCACTGTGATTGGGGCTCTTCCCTCCCTCCTGAGCTGCTGTGAGGGGCGTGGCCGGCAGCATGTCAGCTTGTTCTCCATGCCTTGAGGGGCCTCTAGCCGGTCGGGTCCCTGGTGCAGCTGAACCAGCTGCACCATGGTAGTTCCGCCCCTGAATTAAAGAGTTATTACTTGATTATATCTGTAACCACTCTAATTACAACAATGCATAGTGCCTATGCAGTAATGGATAGCTTTATTACCATAAGAATAACCCTACATATCTAGGGACAAAGAATGTACATAATCATGTACCAAAGAGCTGTAGCATTATAATGGTCACAACTGTTGGGGAGCTATTTAAGGAAACAACAATGAACAGCCAGCCATTCTGAGGAAGAAGGGCTAACCCTCCAAAACCGGTCGATGCTCTGACGTTCTGACAGTCCCTGACTAGCTCAATCTCCCCTCTGATGTTCCCCTCCCACTACAGCACACAACAGCGCTATTCTTGTGACGTAGCCGGTCAGCTGTTAGTGACATGGCGGATCATGTGACCGCTGATGCGGCCGCAACCTGGAAGACGCTGGCGGTGGTAGGAACAGGTGGAGGAGCCGCTGAGGACCTGGCACTGGCCACTCCAGAAGCACAAGCGCTCCATGCCAAATCAAGCACCGGCCACCCCAGGAGCATCAAAGCTCTGTGCTGTACCCAGCACAGCTCAAAGTAAGTGACCATGACCATTTTACATTGCTCAGCTCAACTCTATTTTATAAATGCATAATGGACATTATGGAAGAGAGTACACATTAGGGATTATTGCCGTGTACAGAGTTAAACATCACTAGCAACCAGCATTCTATACAAAATTTTATTGCCACAGTACATGTGTATTGGTTCGGCAGTACATTTGTGTTCACTAAAATTATTGTACCCTTAATGTGCACAATAGAAAAAGTACATTAGGCAGAATTAAAAGCACATCATGACCCGTATAAGCCAACATAGGTACTGCAGCCCCACACTGCATGGTTTACTGCAACTATTCACAACAAGACACAGTTACAACAATTGGTATTGGAAGCACCAAGTCAATGTATAGACACAAAATGCTCACCATCTAAATTAAAAGAATATTCTCACAACTTGATGCCATTAATTTATAGGACTCCTGCAAGGTACAAGATAGCCAGAACTTGAATGCAATTAATCTCCATTTAAGGTATGCGATACTAAAGCTAACAGTAATTTTTGTGATATTATAAACAGGAAAATAACCCCAACAGAGTGAAGAAAACTATAGAATCAAAAGAACAACAGTCAAGCAACAACCCACCTATAATCTCATGTACACACTGATTGAGGCATGTACTTTACAAATAAGTGACTTAATTATGACCCAATCAATTAGCGATAGGATCTAATTTATTATTTCTAGATAAAAAGCAGGAAGACTATCCCGTACTAATCTACATAACCAACAGAAGGATTAATATTGAAGCTCCTCATTTGCATAAACAAACATTTTTTTATTTTTTAGATGTGACTTTTAGTTGTTGATTGAAAGGATCTTTTTAAGAAAAGATAATGTACATTTTTTAGTGTGTTTGTTTATATAAAAAATTTGTTCTATATAAACAACTAGTAGTGATTTATAATACCAGTAAAACTGCGCTTAATCCTACATATGAATTAAGAAAACTGCTGTGCCTAATAGAGATTTTTTTTATTAATTGGGAGGTTTCTTCAATAAAATTCGATGTATACTCTATCAGGTGATGACTTTTATTACACTGACTGTCATTTGCACCGACCATGTAGGAAAATCAGAAAAAGAACATTTGCATAATAATTTAAAACATGGCGTAATAAATTGGGTACAGTAGTTAAATGCAGTATGTGCTGAATATTATTAATATCTTGATTATTGTATCATAATAATGATTAAAATGTGATGCTCACATTCTTTTACAATGAATTTATACTTAAACATGAGCCCCATGTATGAAGGATTCATGGAGTCGGAGTTGGTGGTTCGGTTTACCGACTCCACAGCCCTGGTTTCTAATGATACCATTTTTGGGTAGATGCGCTGATTTGATGCAAATTACTGCATTTTGTTGCAATGTTGCGGTGCCCAAAAAAAACCAAAACGTAATTTTAGCGTTTGGATTTTTTTCCTGTTACGCAGTTTACTAATCTAATTGATTTTATATTTTGATAGATCGGACATTTCTCAATGTGACGATACCCAATAAGTGCATTTTTTAATTTTTTAAATAGTTTTATTTTCAATGGGGAAAAAGGGGGGTGATTTGAACTCGTTTTTTTTTTTTCATATTTTTAAAAACTTTTATTCCCTTTATTTTACACTGCCCTCTAGGGCACCTCAGTGCTTCACAGTGGATCACTTCTGCTATGCAGAGACCTGCTGCTGCACACCTTTACATAGCAGAAGTGATCACTTTCTGTGGATGCAGGCGCTCGCTATCAAGAAGACAGGAAGTGATTGCAGACAGCTTCCGGGGTTATCACTGGACCCTGGGCTGTTGAGGTAACAAATGGAGGTCCCATGATCGTATCACCGGAGCCCTGATCACGGTGCGATCCCGCCTCGGGCTTTGGATCGTGCTGTCAGTGACGATTTTCAGGCGCTCTACCAGGCTTGTCCTGCGGCCCTGATGGTGTTGGCGTGCTGGGTAATAATGGGGTTAGTGCCAGCTTTGTATTGTCAGCTATAAATCCAAACGAGTGGTGCTGTTTGATCCGTGCACACTGCAAACAATGAACCGAAACTCCAGTGGATGAAAGATAATGGTGGCTTTCTTCTCAACGCGTTTCTGAGCGAATCTCCGCTCCTTCGTCAGGAGAACAACCACGGAGCACAGATTCACTCAGAAACGCATTGAGAATAAAGCCACAATTATCTTTCATCTTACTGACGCTTCGGTTCATTGTATGCAGTTGCGCGGCTCAAACAGCACCGTCCGTTTGGATTTATTTCTACAGCCACAGTGATTACGTTGAGTGTGGGTCCAGCAGCAACTGCAATACACACATACACCGATTGTGGGTCTCGTGACCCGGCAAGGTGAGCAGCAACATTTGCAAATTTGCACAGTCATTGTAAAAATGATAAGATGCTATTGCACATCTGTTTACTCTCTTTCTGTTTAGTTGTATTGTCCGCTGACAATAAGCCCGAAATTCATGATATCAGGCCTAAATTAGACCCAGCCACCATGAATTTTTAGTAAACATTAAAAAAAAAAACACATAGAAAAAACATTTTAATAGAAATAAAAACACACATTTAGGGACTCCATCTTTATTAACGCAAAAAACCCTCCCATAATCCACAGGCCAAGCATGTTGAGTGCTTCATCTCAACATGTGTGCCTTTTCAGAGCGACAAGCAGGCACAGACTGAGCTGGATGCCGTGAGAAAGGTCAGTCGACTTCACAGCTGAGCCGTGAACTCGTGTGACCCTTGACTGTGACTTCACCGTGAACACTGCTGTCAACTGGTTCTTGGCAGTGATTGCGGTGATGTCAGAGTTTGGGTTACCTGAGTGCACAGCTGAGCGGCTTCATGAGTCAGTCTTCATTTACGGCAGCGCATAATGGTGTGCCGACAAACTGAGGGCTTCAGGGCAAGCACAGTGTGCATTATGAAGCTGCTCCGTACTCCCCACAGCCAACAAAAGTGCGCATGACCAGATATGACGTGGCCATCGCATCATACCCGGAAGAAAGGCACAGATTACGACCGCAGAGAGCACGCATGGGAAGCAGGATATCGCGCCCACCAGGTCATGATACATGAAGCGAGGGGGAAGATGGAGGATGAGAGAATGCCCACTGAGTTTACAGTCTGGTTGACACCGTGATAATTACCATACAAGAATATAAGTGATCAAAGTACATTTCACATTATAGTTCACGTTCAGATCAGATAGGGATGTACTAGGAAGCTGCAGGGACAGGTAGTGATAGGTTTGGGGCCATAAGGTAGGTAACGGGTTCCCTTTAGAGTACGACCCACCATTTATATATATATATATATATTATATATATATATATATATATATATATATATATATATATATATATATGCACCCACAAAATGTAAATATATATGTGTGCGTAATATGATATATATGGATTACACGCACATACAGTTGTGGCCAAAAGTATTGACACCCCTGCAATTCTGTCAGATAATACTCAGTTTCTTCCTGAAAATGATTGCAATCACAAATTCTTTGGTATTATTATCTTCATTGAATTTGTCTTCAATGAAAAAACACAAAAATAATTGTCCTAAAGCCAAATTGGATCTAATTCCACACCGAACATAAAAAAGGGTGTGGACAAAAGTATTGGCACTGTTAGAAAAATCATGTGATGCTCCTCTAATTTGTGTGATTAACAGCACCTGTAACTTACCTGTGGCACCTAACAGGTGTTGGCAATAACTAAATCACACTTGCAGCCAGTTGAGTTGAGATTTCAACGCAAGATTGTGCGGATGGTGGATAAAGAACCTCGACTAAAATCCAAACAAGTTCAAGCTGCCCTGCAGTCCGAGGGTACAACAGTGTCAACCCGTACTATCTGTCGACGTCTGAATGAAAAGGGACTGTATGGTAGGAACCCAGGAAGACCCCACTTCTTACCCTGAGACATAAAAAAGGCTGGCTGGAGTTTGCAAAACTTACTTGAGAAAGCCTAAAACGTTTTGGAAGAATGTTCTCTGGTCAGATGAGACAAAAGTAGAGCTTTTTGGGCAAAGGCATCAAATAGAGTTTACAGGAGAAAAAAAAAGCCATTCAAAAAAAGAACATGGTCCCTACAGTCAAACATGGCGAAGTTCCCTGATGTTTTGGGGTTGCTTTGCTGCCTCTGGCACTGGATTCTTGACCGTGTGCATGGCATTATGAAGTCTGAAGACTACCAACAAATTTTGCAGCATCATGTAGGGCCCAGTGTGAGAAAGCTGGGTCTCCCTCAGAGGTCATGGGTCTTCCAGCAGGACAATGACCCAAAACACACTTCTAAAAGCACTAGAAAATGGTTTGAGAGAAAGCACTGGAGACTTCTAAGGTGGCCAGCAATGAGTCCAGACCTGGATCCCATTGAACACCTGTGGAGAGATCTAAAAATGGCAGTTTGGAGAAGGCACCCTTAAAATATCAGGGACCTAGAGCAGTTTGCCAAAGAAGAATGGTCTAAAATTCCAGCAGAGCATTGTAAGAAACTCATTGATGGTTACCGGAAGCGGTTGATCGCAGTTATTTTGGCTAAAGGTTGTGCAACCAAGTATTAAGGCTGAGGATGCCAATACTTTTGTCTGGGCCATTTTTGGAGTTTTGTGTGAAATGATCAATGTTTTGCTTTTTGCTTCATTCTCTTTTGTGTTTTTTCATTGAAGACAAATTAAATGAAGATAATAATACCAAAGAATTTGTGATTGTAATCATTTTCAGTAAGATAAGAGTATTATCTGACAGAATTACAGGGTGTCAATACTTTTGGCCACAACTGTACATATTTTCTTTTTTGGGAGGGAGACCGGGAGGGAGGATTCTCGCCTATCCAGAAGACGCTTCTCATCGTTGCCTGGCGACGTCGCTGTGCTCCGGCCACCTTCAGCGCATGCGCAGATGGCATACTGAAGGCGGCCGGAGCTCTGAGTGCACCCAGCGATACGTCACCGGAGGTGACGCATTGCCGGCATCACGTGACCCGTGTCATAGTGATGCGGCAACGGGCAGGAATTTGAATCATGCCCGCACTCTGGACAGAACTATTACGCTCATTAGGGCATAATTTTAGCAGCGAGGTGGGGGGGAGCACGGCCCGGGAGGCACTGCCTACCCGACAAAGACCCCTTTAGGAACTCCCATCCGACATGGAATAGAGTAAGTGTACAAAACATTTTATTCAACTTCTATATAGCTGTAAAAGGTCAGGCAGGGTTGGTAATATAGTAGTTTGAGGCTGCAGGAACAGGTATTCATAGGTTAGGAGGGCTAGATTAGGTGACAGGTTCTTTTTAAACCTCCAAACAAATTATTAAAACCACGTGGTGAACATAAACACAAAAAAAAGGGTGCACACTCAGAATGCTATAATCTACCGCAAAAGCAGGACACAAAGATCAAGCAATTCACCTCAAGCGGTCAAAAAGGAAATCAATCCAACAAAGATAGCAAACAAATGTGAGGAAACTATTCCCACATGCGTCAAATAGACCTGCTATCTGAACATAAGAAGAGGGTATAGCCACTCTAAATGGACAATAGTACTAATGAGTAGAAATAATCTACACATACATACAAATGGATATATGATAATAGTTGGAACACTCTCACCCAAATCTTGGGGATCATCAGATCAGTGACGTCCTTTCACACACCCATAGAGTACCGTTATTCATGAAAACAGAAGTCCTCAGACATGGACACGTTTGCCCTGGCAATCCGCATTTCAGCGGTAAGGTTTCAATTACGGGGGCAGTGCTGATGCATGTTGAGTCACCGCCCTATGTATGGAGAGCGGTGGCTGTAACCACACAGTGACTGACAACCACTCAGCATTAGAACCAGCTGTCAGACAATGTGAGGGGCATAGTTACAACCACTGCTGTTAATACACAGAGCTGTAAATGCATTGACACAGCCCCCCGTCCTGTAGTGGAGCCGCATGTGATCAGAACCCCTGGCACAAATCCCTTAGTTATATTAAAAGCTTGTTGGAAAGCGATTATGACTTTGAGGAGCTGCTTAAATGTGGCACTGGAGTTTTTTCTCCACTTCCTTACTGAAGTGCAAATTTGCATATTTCCTAGAGGGGGGATGTGGCTACAATCTCCTCACCTACTTAGCTGTCTCCATAAGGTAGATACCAAGTTCCCAGACCTTGTCTTAGCCCACTTACACAGCCAGATCAGAATATCCCACACACTACACTGATGAGGGGCAGTTACCCCGAAACGAAAAGCGTCTGTAGTTTGGGGGTTCTGATCTGGCACAAATCCCTTAGTCATATTAAAAGCTTGTCGGAAAGCGATTATGACTTTGAGGAGCTGCTTAAATGTGGCATGGAGTTTTTCCACTTCCTTACTGAAGTGCAAATTTGTATATTATATTATGTATAAAAGTAAGTTTTTAAAATTTAAAAAAAAAAACTAAAAGTTAAAATCTCTCCCCTTTGACACCATTAAAAATAAAACTATTAAAAAAATAAAAAACACACGGCTGTATTCAGAATTGCCAGATCTATCAAAACATAAATTCATTTAATCAGATCGGTAAACTACGTAATGGAAAAAAGTCCAAACTCCATATTTGCGGTTTTTTTCTTTGTTGCTGCAACATTGCAATAAAATGCAATGATAGGCAATCAAAACTGCGCATCTACCCAAAAATGGTATTAATAGAAATGTCAGCTCAAGCCACAAAAAATAAGTTGTCACACAGCCCCAGATCCAAAAAATGAGAACGCTACGGGTCACGGAAAATGGTGCCAAAACCGCAATTCTTTTTCTTTTTTTTTAATTTTAAGTCTTTTTTTTTTATTACTTTCTGCAAAGTCACAAGTTTACTGTGACAATAGTCACAGATTTTTCGCCATGGCTTACTAGCGTAATGCTAGTAGATTTTTTTCCCTGTATATTTGTTTATCAATCTTTTTTTTTTTTTTTTTTTTTTTTTTTATTGAAAATCAAATCATCATTTCAAAAGTGGTCAAACACGTAAAATAAAGTCATATATATAGTAAATACAACATCTATATAGCAAAGCATAATCTACCGGACTTGTGGATAAACCATGATAGATATATCATTGCCGTTAAGAGTCTTATATTGCAAAATCAGAACGCCGAGCCATCGCTCCGAGCCAGAATCCAAGAGTCCTTAAAAAGAAAAAAAACAAAAAACCTTCTACTAGCCCTTCCTCGCGCAACTAAAATACCGTATATACTCGTGTATAAGCCGACCCGTGTATAAGCCGACCCCCCTACTTTTGCCCCCAAAACCTGGGAAAATTTATTGACTCGTGTATAAGCCGAGGGTGGACCCCAGCACAGGTATACAGCCCCCAGCAGTGTGGTATACAGCAGCCTCCCCAGTGGTATATACAGGCCCCAGCAGTGTTACAGCAGCAGCCCCAGTGGTATATACAGCAGCAGCCCCAGTGGTAGTATACACGCAGCCCCAGTAGTATATACAGCCCCAGTGGTAGTATACACGCAGCCCCAGTAGTATATACAGCCCCAGTGGTAGTATACAGCCCCAGTGGTAGTATACAGCAGCCCCAGTGGTATATTCAGCCCCAGTGGTAGTATACAGCAGCCCCAGTGGTATATACAGCCCCAGTGGTATATTACAGCCCCAGTGGTAGTATTCAGCAGCCCCAGTGGTATATAGCCCAGGTATATCACCCAGTGGTAGTATACAGCCCCAGTGGTAGTATACATACAGCCCCAGTAGTAGTATACAGCCCCAGTGGTAGTATACAGCAGCCCCAGTGGTAGTATACAGCAGCCCCAGTGGTAGTATACAGCCCCAGTGGTAGTATATAGCCCCAGTGGTAGTATACATACAGCCCCAGTAGTAGTATATAGCCCCAGTGGTAGTATACATACAGCCCCAGTAGTAGTATACAGCCCCAGTGGTAGTATACAGCCCCAGTGGTAGTATACAGCCCCAGTGGTAGTATATAGCCCCAGTGGTAGTATATAGCCCCAGTGGTAGTATACATACGCCCCAGTAGTAGTATACAGCCCCAGTGGTAGTATATAGCCCCAGTGGTAGTATACATACAGCCCCAGTAATAGTATACAGCCCCAGTGGTAGTATACAGCCCCAGTGGTAGTATATAGGGCCCCAGCAGGGCCCCCCTCATAATTTGGCACCCCCACCTCACTTTCTGGGCCCCCCCGCATGCAGCGCTGCGCATATAATTACCTGTCTAGCAGCTGTCACCCTTCGGTGGCAGATCGCGGCTCCCGGCTCCGGGCTCCATCTTCCTCGCTGTCTTCCTGCTTTGTGACCGGGGCTCATCGCGATGACGTCATCGCGACGCCGGACGGTCACCTGACAAGCAGGAAGACAGCGAGGAAGATGGAGCCCGGAGCCGGAGCGCGATCCGCCACCGGAGGGTGACAGCTGCTAGACAGGTAATGTATATGCGCAGCGCTGCATGCGGGGGGGCCCAGAAAGTGAGTTGGGGGCGCCAAACTTTGAGGGGGCCGTATTGACTCGCGTATAAGCCGAGGGGGGCACTTTTCAGCCCAATTTTTGGGCTGAAAAACTCGGCTTATACGCGAGTATATACGGTAGTCATTTTAAACATTAACCATGTCCTTAAATGAACTCACTACAAGTTGGTTCAGAGGAAATTATAGTGTATATATGGGAGGAGGGGGGTTTAAGCCCTCCTAGTATTTAGAACAGTACATAGAGTAACATATTCATCCTGCTGGTTGAAACTATAAAGTTTAAAGTAAATAAGTCTAGAGCTTGGTGAAGGTCACACCAGAGAGTAAATTATAAGTCATCTGTTACACTCCTTCAGCTCAGAAGTTCCAGGGAAAGCCTCATTGGTGTATTAAGTTTCGTTTGAATATAAAGGAAGAGTAAAAATATGCTGAAAGATCAAGAATTAAAAAGAAGGAAGGAAAGCAAAAGATAAGGAAAAGACACTTGGGGGGAAAAGAAGAAGGTGTCAGAAGAAGGACTGAGGAAGAATGAGAAAAGAGCGCGGGAGCCAGAAAAGGGTAGAGAGAGGGAAATGTATCCAGTCTCCACATCGACCGAGAATCTCTGTGCAGGATCTCCATCAGCAAAAATACCTCTAAAGTCTGGGGAGTCCTGGAAAAGGATCCACTCAATCCATATGGCTGAGAACTTCTCTCGGGAGTCCGAAGCGTCCGCAGCCAGTTCCTCCATCCGGAAGATAATCCATCATTTTCCTTTACCAATCAAGCATGGTGGGCACCTGATAAGATTTCCAAAACCTCAGGATCACAGCACGTGCTGCCGAGACACAAAAGCGGAGGATATCCTTCTTGTGAAGCCTGATGGATCCAGGGAAAATAGACCATAGTGCCACCTCCAGGCCGCTATCCACTCGCCTGGCAGTAATTAAGGCGTAGCTGGCAAACACTTTGGACCAGAACCGTTGAATCTCTCTACAATTCCACCATATGTGAAGCATCGTCCCTCTCGCCTCGCTACAACGCCAACAGATCCCAGAGGTTCCATGAAAAATACAGTGCAGGTTAGTAAGCAGCTAGTAAGCATAAGCAGCTTGTAGTTTCTTTCCTGCGCAATACAAGAATTAGTCAGTTTGTGGGTAAAGAAAAAACACTTCTTCCAGTCTCCTTCCGAAATCTCCATGCCAAATTCTATCTCCCACATATTTTGGAAGTAAAGAATATTGTGATCCTTCCTGCCTACCAAGATCTGATATAGCACTGATATTTTGCGACTCAGTGGTGAGTCCTGCAGGAAGAGTCCCTGTAACGGAGTGGCCGTCAACCTCACCTGACAAGTGTGGTCAGCTGAATACAAAAGGATCTATATTGGAAGAATTCGAACCACCTGAGTGGCCACGTAGGGGATTTGGATTGGAGCTCCATAAAAGAGGGCAAATTGCCGTCTGAAAGTGTCTGACCTACTCGGGTGTCCCCCACACTCTGCCAGCACCAAAAACAGCGTCTAAGAAATCCCGGAGGGAAAGCTGCATTCGAAAAAAGGGGGGTAAGTGGGCTAAGACCTCCGTCCGTCAAAAAGGTTTTCACCACTAAATTCCAAATTGTCAGGGTCTCCTTAGTTATATCAGTCAGTGGGCCCATCTTAGATACATCAATGTGAGGAATCCAGAGCATGTGTTTCAGCGCAATCCCTAGGCCCTCTTGCTCCACAGCCACCAATTGCTTGGATGAGGAACTAAACTGCCAGTCTATATTTCTTGCAATAGAGGCAGCCACAAAGTAAGCCCGTAGGTTAGGTAATCCAGCCCCTCCCTTGGTCTGGGGAAGTGTGAGAATACTCATTCTTATCCTGGGTCTCTTTTTACCCCATACAAATTTGGTTACTAAAGTTTGCAGCCTGGGAAAAAACTTCCTATCTGGCGAGAGAGGGACTGTTTGAAAAATATATAAGAGCCGAGGCAAGATGTCCATTTTGATGACATTCATACTCCCAAACCATGATAATTTAAGTTGTCTATATGAGATTAATGCTGCATCCACGCTAATCAGAAGGGGCTGGTAATTCAATTGGTATAGTTGCGAAGGGTCTTTTGGAATGAGTACTCCCAGGTACTTAATGCCCTCCGGTTTCCACCTGAATGGAAACTTCCTAGCCATACACGAAACAATCTCCCCGGTAAGGAGATGTTAAGCGCCTCGGTTTTGGAGCAGTTAACTTTAAAGTTACTCATCTGACTGAACTGTTCAAACTCCTTCACAATGGAAGGAATAGAGATCAGGGGCTGCAAAACATATAACAGAAGATCGTCTGCAAACAACGCCGTTTTGTGGTGAATCTGCCTTATCTTAATCCCGTGGCTGTCCACATTGTCCCTAATAGCCGTGGTTAGATGCTACATTACAATAATATAAAGGAGCGGGGACAATAGGCATCCCTGTCTAGTTCCGTTCTTTATTACAAACTGGGAGGACAAGATACCAACGATTCTCACCCTCGCCGAGGGAGAAGAATACAAGGAAAGGACTCCGCGCAGGAACTTCGGGCCCAGGCCAAGTTGGATCAGCGCCTCCCTCTTAATCCCCCAGTGGACTCTGTCAAAAGCTTTCTCAGCGTCCACTGAAATCAAACCGAGTGGAATCGAGCTATTTTTGGCCTTAGCTGACAAGAGCAGGGTTCTAATAGTATTATCCCTCGCCTCTCTGCCTCTGACAAAGCCCACCTGGTCTGGGTTAATCACAGAAGAGAGAAGCGGTGCTAAGGATCCACTAATAGTTTAGAGAAGAGTTTAATATCCACGTTCAGTAGCGAAATTGGCCTGTAGTTCGAAAATGAAGGTGGATCCTTCCCCGGTTTGGGGAGAATGCTGAGATGAGCCTCTAAAGATTGCAGCACGAAATCCGATCCATACAACACGGCGTTGAAGGCAGCCAACATCGGGGGAGGCAATTGGGATTTAAGAGTTTTTTGTAAAAAGTTGGTAAGAACCCATCGGGTCCAGGACATTTACCAGAAGGAGTAGACCGAATAGCTTGTAATAATTCCTCCTCAGTGATATCCTCCTCCAGGATCGCTGTGACCCTCTCATCCAACAACGGGACCACCTTACATCTAACATATTTTTTAATTTTATCACACAAATCCGGAGGTGGGAGGTCTGGGAATTGCCCCCGTATATTATATAGGTCGGCGTAATAAGTTCTAAATTCCTCCAGGATCTCAGTCAGGATGAAGGATTGCTTTCCTGCCCTCGTTTTGACACAGGGGACGAACGGCGGGTTCAGCTGGGGGTGGAGTAATTGGGCCAGGGGCGTCCACACTTATTTGAGGTAGTGTACAAAAAAGCTCCTTGTCCTTTCAGAGTACCTACGATATTTTTGGTCCAACAAGTCTTTAAGCTCTCTTTTTTTCAAAGTCAGGTCAGTCACAGTCGAGTGAGATAGTGTCTGCTTATGATTAGTTTCCAATAAATGAATCTGGGTGAGGAGGTTTTTCACCGCCTCAGTATTGATCTTTTTCAGTCTGGAGCCATGCTTTATAAAGATCCCCCTCAAAACACATTTCAAGGTCTCCCACTTCGTGGGTTAAGGAGTGGGGTCTGAAGCATGGTCCCGACCGAAGGTTTGAATAGACTCTCTCATTTCAGACATGCACATCTCATCTTTCAATAACAGACCATTCAGTCGTTTGTTGTCTGGTTGAGTCAGGTAGCGTGAGTGAAAGGAAGGTGGGGGCATGGTCTGAATGAATAATATCGCCTATGGATGTTACAGGGTCCCCGGACAAAAGACAGTGGCTGATGAGAAATCAATTCTGCTATATGCGTTATGAATTGGAGAGAAATACGTAAAGTCTCTCCCCTGAGGATTTAATATCCTCCAGACGTCTATTAGCTGCAGAGTGTGTAAGAACCGTTTCAGTGAATTAAGTCTCTTGTTCGGGATAGAACCCTTACTTGAAGAAGAGAGATGCCGGATCACGGGTGAAATTGAGGTCTCCTCCGACGACAGTCGAAACCTCCGTGAATTCAGCCAGGCGCGTCAGGAACAATTTGCATACCTTGGTTTGGAATCTATTGGTTAAATACCAGTTAACAATGGTTAAGAGAGCCAGCAATACGAATCTTGAGAAATATATAGCGGCCCAAAGGGTCAACACATGTGTCCAGGATCATGTGTGCCAGCGACTTATGTATAGCAATCGAAACCCTTCGTTCTCGCTTCAGGATTGGTGCTATGAAGCCATATGGAACAATATCTATTACGGAGACTCTGAATGTGACCTGATTTAAAATGAGTCTCTTGTAACCGTAAAATCAGACATTTTTGCCTATGGGCTGAATAGAGGATCTGGGATCTCTTTTGGGGGGTATTGAAGCCCCTCCCGTTGAGCGAACATAATTTTAAAGTTGACATGGCCGATATGGAGGCTGGGGGAAGGGCAAAAAGAGGGAAGGGTAAAGGGGTTGGAGGTTAGGATTGAGATAGGGAGGAGATTAAAGCAGGAGGTAAGGAAGGGTATAGGATATTACAGAAAAAAGAAGAAAAAAGATAGTTATTCAAGAAAGGAAGAAAAGTTTCCCAGAATAATCCGGGATATCGTTTTGGGGTAGTCAATACGACTGTTCTTTTCTGGTCGACAGGAGACGGTTCCCAGTGGTTTGTAGCCTTTCCGCTCGGGTCGTCCCTGCCGCCCTGGGCAAAACCCTCTCAGATAAAGTTGTAGCATACAAGTAAACTAGTAACATTCAATTAGAAAAGATCAATTAAGGTAAAATACCAGTAAATCTATCACAAAGTACAATTTAATAGTCTAAGTCGGAATGCGTGCCAAAAACATATTAGATGCAGACAAAACAACATTCTGTAAGACCTGGAAAAAGGAAATTAAAATAAAAAAAAATAAAAACTCCCCCCCCAATGCACAGGCAGCCAATGAGTCCACTTCTGTGTATCAGCAATGTGTATAATATTACAGTAAGTCTCGAATAGTGTGTTTCGTCCTCATTGAGTATCAGCCGATACAATCGGTATAGAGAAAAGCATAAAAAAATAAGTGAGGACCCATCCGCATTCACCAGGAGACCTCCTTCTCAACTACCCGCCACCCCTCCGTCGCGATGCTCCCGTCCCTCTTCTCTTCCTCTCCATCCGTGGCTCCGGGCGGTTAAACGCTATCTCAGATCCTCCAGAAAACCTCGGCCACTCATCCATGGATATGGTGACCGAAGGGAGACCCAGTGCGGCCGTAAACGCTGTAACGCCACTTGCATGTGTGACAAAGTGGGTCATCCCTTCTCTGCGCACCTGGAAATGGAAGGGGAAGCCCCACGTATATGGCATGTCATGCTGTCTAAGCACTTCTAGAAGAGGATGTAGGGCCCTCCGCTTTTGGAGAGTGCGTCTCGACAGATCTGCTAGGAGTTGGAGAGAGTATCCCTGGAACCGGACCTGTCCCAGGCTATGGGCTTTAGCAAAAATGACCTCCTTCACTTGAAACGTATGGACTCTGCATACCACATCTCTAGGTCTGGCCCCCTCTGCAGGTGGAGGGCCCAAGGACCTATGGGCTCTATCGAACTTCAGAACAGAGTCCGCCAGAACCTCTCTTATAGAGTTAAATATGCTCCTAAGAATGATGTCAAGATCTCTAGGCCCGACGGTCTCGGGGAGGCCTCTGATTCTAATGTTATTCCTCCTCTCCCTGTTTTCCAAATCCTCCATGGAATCCCTTATCCGCTCAAAGTGTGAAGCCTGAGCAGACCGTGTCCTCCAGAATCCCCAGTCTCTTATCCATATCTTCTGAAGAGGACTCAGTGGATGCCACCCTCAGATAAAGCCTATTTAACTTCCCCTTTAAGCTCACAGGATTCAGCCTTGAAGGTGGCCTCCATCCGGGTAATAAACCCTTCCATTTCTTCCCTAGTAGGAATAGCCTGAATCCGGAGCCTGAGGTCTTCCCAGACACCCTGAACCCCAGGAGCCGGGGGGGGGGGGGTAGTGCCTCTATGATTTTGAGACTCCCAACCGACTGTTTCATCCCTGAGACTTAACTCTCAGTCCCCACATCTATATCCCATCCAGGCTGCGACTGCACAATCTCCTGCTCCTCTCTCATAGCCTCCCCCATATTGTCAGTCTTAACCTGCTGAGAAGACCTTCTCACATCTCCCATAGTAATGGCACCAGCCTCAGCAAGGGGACATAATTGTCCCAGATTGTCTGTCTCCCGCTGCCCAAATACCAAGGGCTGCTCCTCAGAGACACGCAGCAGCAGGGGAACCCATTGGGCATAGTGGGATGGATCCCCGCCGGGTCCCGCTGCGGGAGTAACTAGTGGGGACTTTTTCCCAGTCTCCCCTGCCGCCTCCAGAGAGCAGGGGGCCGCCTTTTGCTGTGACAATGCGGCCAAAGGGGGGGGAGGGAGAGGGAGCGCATAATACTGGCTGTTGCAGGAGATCTTCACCGGGCAGCCGATCAGGGCTAATATGTATGTGGAGATCCGCCGCTCCTCCTCCAGACTTCTCTCCTGGTGGTCTTTTATTTTCCGCGCCCTGTGCTGCACCGGCCACCATCTCCGCAGTCTCCTCACTGCCCTGCGCTGTGCTCCAGAGATAGTGGGAGATCCTCGCAGCAGGAGGCACTGATGGGTCCCGGATCCTCGCAGCGGGAGGCACTGATGGGTCCTGGGTGAGTGGGGACCTGCTTCTCTTGCCAGCATAGAAAAGTAATTCGGGCACTGGGCACCGACTGTAACAGCCCAGAGACGGCTTGGGAGCTGGAGTACTAAAATCAGTGTCTTCTCCCCGCCATGCCCCGGCCACACCCGCTTCTTTTTCTTTAAAACTTTCTGATTTTTTTTTTTCGCCACTTAGATAACAGTAAATGTATACATGGTTGGTATCTATGAACCCATACCAAACTGAGGCATCATACCAACACATCAGTTTTGTCATATAGTAAACATGTCGAATAACAAAACAAACGTGTAATTGCACTTCTTTTTGCAATTTCAACGTACTTGGAATTTTTTCCCCATTTTCTCCTTTGCCTCATTGAGGGACATAGGACCGTGGGTGTTCTACTGCTGTCGACTAGGATGCGACACTAAGTAGAATCTGAAAAAGAGTGGCTCCTCCTCTGCAGTATACTCCCCTGGCTGGCACCTGCCTAACCAGTTTTTGCTTAGTGTCGTTAGGAGCGATATCTCCATTACAATTCTCTTTTTTCTGGTCATCATAATGGGAGACCCAGACAATGGGGTTTAGGGCACTGCCCTCCGGAGGTCACACTAGGTACTACAAGTTTGTAGACACCGCCCCCTCCGCTTATAAACCCCTACCGCAGGGAACATCCTCAGTTTTAAACTTAGTGTGCTCGGAGGATCACGCTTTGCTTGCACTTCACTGCATTCTCACTACTTACGTGATGGCGTCTGAAGACAAGGTAATAAGGTCCCAGTCGGGACCGGTGACAGCCTCCCCGCTCACCCTTAGTGGCACACGCTGGTGGAGGTACCGGAGGGCCTAGGGCCTGGACACCTGGTGTTCTCCCGGTACGCTGTTACACTCCTCTCTATCCCTCTCTGGGGGGCTCTGGTGAGTGGGAGATGGGAGCCTTGCACAGCTCCGCTCCGTCCGAGGCCTCCCTAAATGGTGCTTACAGACCGGACTGGAGCCAGCCCAGTCCGAGGCCTCCCTAAATGGTGCTTACACTCCGGACTGGGCTGAGCGGCCCAGTCTGAGGCCTCCCTAAATGGTGCTTACACTCCAGACTGGTGCTGCACCCCCGTCCGAGGCCTCCCTAAATGGTGCTTACAGACCGGACCGGCACTGAGGCACTCGGTGTCTCCTGTGTGCCTGGGGGTAGTGTCTGGCACTTTATGTGCTTCATGACACTCAGACCGCGCGTTACCCTCGGGTCCGCGGTTCTGCGGGTGTACCCTGTGCTGGGGTCACCCTGGCTGACCGCCCTGTGTGTCACAGGGGCTGAGGCCGTAGGCTGCGGATGTGTGACATGTAATTGCAGTCTGTGTACATTGTTTTTTACACTGTTTCCCGCTCTGCGGGCTCCAGCTCCCTCATGAGAAGGATGCTTGGAGGATGGGATGCAGCCCGTGCGGTGACGTCACCGCGGGGCGTGTGTGTGTGTTTCCCGCGTGTCTTCGGCGCCGCCCACAGTTTCTCTGTCGGCGGCCATCTTTACCCTCACTTCCCGGCTGGGAACTGTATGCAGCGTGCGTCTGCACTCCAAGAGGGGAGACCGGAAGACAGCGCGGAGGTCACACACACACACCGCTCCCTCATACCGCTTTACAGCGGTCGGTAAGCCACCGGGATTCCCGGTTTTATTGTCTGCAATTGGGCTTATCTACCCCTACTGTGACCATGTCCTCAGCTGGGAAGCGTGCTGCTAAGGCGGCCGAGACCACCGTTACAAGTGCTACGTGCAATGGAACACTGGTGGAGGGGTCCTGCAATAACTGTGGACGCCCAGAGGCCCGGGCTGCAACTACTGGGTCAGCAACCCCGGTGCTATACCCCGAGGTTCAGGTGATCTCAGGGCCTTGGGAGACTCAGAACAGGATCAATGAATCTCTGTTGTCTCAGCTGTCCTCCATGTCGCAATCCCTGGAGGCACTTAATAGGAGACTGGATAGCCCAGCTACTCCTTCCAGTTACCCCCGGGTGTCTCCCTCTTCTGCTGTGAGACCCCTTAAGCGGGCTCGTCGTGAGGCTTCACCCGAGCTCCAGACTCTCTCTGAGGAGGAGCGT
Source organism: Allobates femoralis (assembly GCA_033576535.1). Classification (NCBI taxonomy): domain Eukaryota; kingdom Metazoa; phylum Chordata; class Amphibia; order Anura; family Aromobatidae; genus Allobates; species Allobates femoralis. The sequence continues at coordinate 139,311,693 of JARQOC010000011.1, forward strand.
TCCTCTGATGGTGAGGAAGATGATGGGGGTTCGACTTTCGGGTCTGTATCTGTGTCTGAACCACCAGATGGGGTGGAGGATCTGGTGTCCTCTATCAACGAGACCTTACGTCTCGTGACACCCCCTGAGGAGGTGACGGTGCACCCGAAGGAGGTCTATCAATGGCTGCGGCCGGAGGCTAGACCAAGTGGCTCCTTTATGGACCATACTAATTTTGGAAGGGTGGTTAGAGCTCCCAGGTTACATCCTGGGCGGCGTTATGTCCGTAAACCCAAGGACAATCGCTTCCCCTTTCCCCAGGAGGTGCTTCAGGAGTGGTCGCAGTCCCCGAAGGTGGATGCTTCCATGACCAGGATTGCTGCACGCTCCCTTTTCTCTGCCTCTGATAGCTCCTCACTGAAGGATGCTACTGATAGACAGGTCGAGCAACTCGCCAAGTCTTCCTATGAGGCGGTGGGGTCGTCATTTGCCCCTAACTTTGCCACGGTCTGGACCTTACAAGCGATTACTACCTGCTTGGATGGTATCACTGACCTGGCAAGGTCCAGTCCAGAGGTCCTGGCACTTACCGAAAGGGCAAGGGCCTATGCGGACTACGCCAGAACGGCGACTCTGGAAACTGCTACTCGCTCAGCTGTGGCTTCGGCCAATGCTATAGCGATCCGCAGGTTGTTGTGGCTGCGTCTTTGGGACTCAGATGCCACATCTAAGAAGATTCTGCAGAATCTTCCTTTCGCTGGCGACAGGCTTTTTGGCACAGAGCTGGATAAGCTAATTAATGATTCTGCTGAGTCTAAAATACCGCAGAATAAACCTAAGCCACGGTATACCGTTAAAAGGAACCCAAAACAGTGGTCCTTTCGGTCCAGCTCACAGTCATCAGCACCGTCCGCTCGCACGGACCGAGGGGGCAAGCCCGCTTCTCAGTGGCGCTCTAAGAGTCGTCCAAAGAAGCCGGCGGGGGCAGCAGCTGCCACCCCCAAACCCGCCTCTACATGACTCGCTCTCTCTTCCTGCCTCCCCACAGGTGGGGGGCCGCTTGTCTCGCTTTCAGAACGAGTGGCTACTTCACGTTTCAGATCAGTGGGTTCGAGACGTGGTCTCGCGAGGTTACAGGATAGAGCTGACGTCAAAACCAATATCCCGATTCCATCGGTCGGTTCCCTCCCCAGAAAAAGCTCAGGCCTTTTCTTTGGTGTTGGAGGGACTCCGCAGAGACGGAGTGGTGGTCCCGGTGCCTTCCGGGGAGAGGTTCAGGGGTTTTTACTCCAACCTCTTTATAGTCCCAAAGAAGGACGGATCCTTCCGCCCGGTTCTGGACCTGAAGTTGTTCAACCGCCACGTGCTGGTTCGGAAGTTCCGTATGGAATCACTGCGCTCAGTGATCGCGGCTGTGTCACAGGGGGACTTCTTGGCGTCCATAGATATCAGAGACGCTTACCTTCACGTGCCCATTGCACCGGCTCACCAGCGATGGTTGAGATTTGCAGTGGGGGAGGAACACTTCCAATTTGTGGCGCTGCCGTTCGGCTTGGCCTCGGCACCGCGGGTGTTCACAAAAGTGATGGCCTCCATGATGGCTCTCCTGCACGTGCAGGGCCATGCCGTCATTCCCTATTTGGACGACCTGCTGGTCAGGGCGCCATCGGAACACCTCTGTCAAGCGAGCCTGGATGTGACCATGCGGTCTCTGGAACAATTCGGTTGGCTCCTCAATGTTCAGAAGTCAACCCTGGTTCCGACTCAGTCCTTGACTTATTTGGGCATGGAATTCAACACGTCCTCAGCCCTGGTGTCTCTGCCACAATCCAAACAGGTGGCGATCCGATCGGGAGTACAAGCGGTGCTCCTGTCACCACAATCATCCCTTCGTGGGTTGATGAAGCTGGTGGGTCGCATGGTGGCAGCGATAGAGGCGGTGCCGTTTGCACAATTTCGCCTCCGTCCTCTCCAGCTGGAGATCCTACGCAGGTGGGACAAGAGGACGATCTCGCTGAATCGGCTGGTGACACTGTCACAACCGACCCGAGATTCCCTGCAGTGGTGGCTTCAACCACATCACTTGTCGCGGGGCCGGTCCTTCATAAAACCGTCTTGGTTAGTGGTGACCACCGACGCCAGTCTGAAGGGCTGGGGTGCGGTGTTCTTACACCACAGGGCCCAAGGCCTCTGGACTCTGTCGGAGTCGGCATTGCAGATCAACGTGCTGGAGATCAAGGCGATCTATCTAGCACTCCTGGCTTTTCAGAGATTCCTCTCAGGACAACCCATCCGGGTTCAGTCCGACAATGCGACGGCCGTCGCTTATATAAATCATCAAGGAGGAACCAGGAGTGCAGAGGCTCTGGCCGAAGTCCACCGCATCCTATCCTGGGCGGAGGACAACAACTGCCTGATCTCCGCAGTTCACATCCCAGGGGTCGAAAACTGGGAGGCCGACTATCTGAGCAGGCAGGGGATGGACGCCGGAGAGTGGGCCCTTCATCCAGACGTCTTTCGGGACATCTGCAGCAGATGGGGCACTCCGGACGTGGATCTGATGGCCTCACGGCTGAATCATCAGGTTCCGCAATACATGGCGAGGTCATGGGACCCCCAGTCGTTGGGAGCGGACGCCCTGATCTTGACTTGGTCCAGATTCAATCTACCATATGTGTTCCCTCCTCTGGCTCTGATTCCCAGGGTGCTGTGGAAAATCAGGTCGGACTGCAGGGTAGCCATTCTAGTGGCTCCAGACTGGCCCAGGAGGTCCTGGTATCCGGACCTGTGGCAACTGTCAGGCGGACACAGGTGGGCTCTTCCAGAACGCGCAGATCTTCTCGCGCAAGGCCCATTCTTCCACCTCAATTCCAAGGCCCTCAGGTTGACTGCATGGCTCTTGAGGCCTGGCTGCTGACATCCAGGGGGTTCTCCCCTACAGTGGTTGCCACTATGAATCGGGCTAGAAAACCAGTTTCCAGGAAAATGTACCACAGGACGTGGAAAATCTTTTTTACCTGGTGTGCCTCTGGGGGCCGGTCCCCGTGGCCCTTGTCCATCCCGACACTGTTGGCATTCCTACAGTCGGGTTTGGAGTTGGGATTATCCCTTGGCTCCTTAAAGGGTCAGGTCTCAGCACTTTCTGTGCTGTTTGACAGACGATTGGCGCTTCTCCCGAAGGTCCGTCAATTTCTGCAGGGGGTGTCGCGGATGGTTCCACCCTACAAAAGACCTCTGGATCCGTGGGACCTTAACATGGTCCTGGCGGCTTTGCAAAAACCGCCATTTGAGCCTCTGAGGGAGGTTTCCCTTTCTCGGCTGTCCCAGAAGGTGGCTTTTCTGGTGGCGATTACATCTCTGAGGAGGGTCTCAGAATTGGCTGCACTTTCGTGCAAGTCTCCCTTTCTGGTGGTTCACCAAGACAAGGTGGTGTTGCGTCCACGGCCGGAATTCTTGCCAAAGGTGGTTTCAACGTTTCACCTGAACCAGGAGATTGTTCTCCCGTCATTTTGCCCCACTCCCGTTCATCAGGTTGAGCGCGACCTCCATACTCTGGATCTCGTGAGAGCTATACGCATTTATGTGTCCAGAACCGCCTCCTTTAGGAGTTCGGATTCTTTGTTTGTTCTTACGACAGGTCGCTGTAAGGGGTCCGCGGCTTCAAAGTCAACCTTAGCCAGGTGGATTAAGGCTTCCATTCAAGAGGCTTACCGGTCTTCTGGTTTGCCTCTCCCGGTGGGATTGAAGGCTCACTCTACCAGAGCCGTAGGTGCCTCATGGGCCTTGCGACATAGAGCATCTGCTCTACAGGTGTGTCAGGCGGCCACTTGGTCCAGCCTACACACTTTCTCTAAGCACTATATGGTGCATGCCCATGCCTCTGCGGATGCAAATTTGGGCAGGCGGGTTCTACAGGCGGCGGTTGCCCACCTTTAAAAGGGAACCATGTTATCCGTCTTGTTGAGGAACTCTTCCCGCCCTGGGGTATTGCTTTAGGACATCCCCATTGTCTGGGTCTCCCATTATGATGACCAGAAAAAAGAGAATTTTGTTTACGTACCGTAAATTCTTTTTTCTTTAATCATCAATGGGAGACCCAGTACCCACCCAGTTGTTCCTTTGCATGTTTTGCATTGACCCTGTTCTCTGTTGAGACAGTGTTTGCCGGGTTGTTGAACCGTTTGTGCACGGCATTCTTCCCGATGTTTCGGGTGTGGTTTATTTTCCTCCTCGCAGCTTGTAGACCAAACTGAGGATGTTCCCTGCGGTAGGGGTTTATAAGCGGAGGGGGCGGTGTCTACAAACTTGTAGTACCTAGTGTGACCTCCGGAGGGCAGTGCCCTAAACCCCATTGTCTGGGTCTCCCATTGATGATTAAAGAAAAAAGAATTTACGGTACGTAAACAAAATTCTCTTTTTTTGTTTAGAATTTTTTATTTTATTTTTAATAGATTTTTATTAGGATTTCACTTCTTCTTACAAGAGGAATCAGGACAAGATATCCTTCGGTACACTCGCCCACTAGAACGGAAGAATTGAGTGATTAGCCAGTCTTCCTCCCCAGACCCCACAGTTGACAATCTGGGCTGAAGTCTATGGACATCAGGGCTACCCCAGCAAATCCTTCCTCAGCTCCCCACAGTTGGGGATCTGGGTTGAAGTAGAGACTAACCAGGACTACCCCAACAATCCCCCCCCTGACCCCAGAGTTGGGACTCTGGCTTGAAGTGATGGTGGACACGTCTCCCCATTCTCCCTCCTCAGGGCCTCTGGGCGGCAGACTGAAGACAGCACAACTACCCTCCCTATCCAACCCAATACAGGGACCTTGGATCGAGGCTCCAGCTCCAGGTACCTTACAGGGCCCTGCCTGTCACAGGGTCCCTTACATTTCCCGATTACCACAGCTGCATCCTACACCTTTCAGCAGGGCCTGGACCCCAGCACAAGACTCTGCCCCCCCCATGCAGTAGTAGTGATAACATCCCCCTATCAGCGGGTCCAGCGGGGCTTTTGGACCTCTGCGCCGGCCTCCACTTGTTTTCGGGGTGGCATTTAACTTTAGATCCTGTCTCCGGCCTAGCTCTGAAGGTCGCTGCCCCTTCCACCCCCTACCTGCCTTTCGGATGATGTCAATAGGGCCGGGACACGCCCCGGCCACATCACGAGGGGGGCGGGGCGGCCTCCTTGGCGCTTCTCGCTCACCACGAGATTTCCCTTCGCACTCTTTTTGGTCCGGCTCGCCGCTCCTCCTGCTTGTTCACTCGGTGGCCGCCATTTCACCGCTGCTTCTCACTACTTAACCCCGGAATAATATAGCTACACTTCAAATTACTGCAGGGGGACACAGGATTGCTGGGCAGTCTGCTGCATCTGGTGCAGGGCCACAATTGTGGTAAAGGAGCTCAGCAGTTTTCTCTCTGCTGCAGCTCTCTCCCTCCTTTGTACTCCATACATCCCCAGGAGCAGTACAGGAGCAAGTGCAACAAAGTCTATAATACAGACCATGTTGGGCTCAAGAAGCAAAAATGCTGCTAAGATCTTTACCTCTTATTATGTCTCTTGCATTACATGCAAAGCTATTCTACCCAGTGGATGTACTACCCCGCACTGCCAGGCTTGTACTCCTACCACTGTGCAAGAGCCCACCACTGATACCGCGTCTCCCTGTGCCCCAAATGCACCTGAATGGGCTGTTTTCCTGTCCCAATCCATGTCACAGTCCATGGAGAAACTTTCCTCTACACTGATCCAAGCCCTGCAGAGTCGTCCCACACCCTGTACCTTAGGTCAGTCCGAACTGCAGGGGAACACGAGGGCACACCTCGCAATCCCCTATCATCGGTATCTGATACTCCTGTGTCCTCCCACGCTTCTCCCACCAGGGAGAGCCGACAACCTTGTCCGATAGATTCTATGATCTAGGCTCAGACCCAGAATTAGATGCGTCCCTTGAGCTAGACTCCTCAGACACACTCTGGCCATGGTTGAGGACTTAATCATGGCCGTTAACCAAACACCGGACGTAGCCCTCCTTGTGAAACCCTAGATCACTCGGTTTCCTTCAAAAGGGTAAAACGCCCACACAAATATTTTGCGGATCATCCTAAATTTCAGGAGGTCATTAAGAAACATAGATCCCACCCGGACAAGAGATTTGGAAACCGCAAGGCGAAAGAAGCCCACTATTCCATTTTACCTGTGTTGACCAGGACTGGTCAGATTCTCTGCAGGTAGATCACCCAGTTTCCCGTGTAGCCGCAAGGACTCTCCTCTCTCTCCCTGACGGCTCCTCTATCAAGGACGCAACAGACCGTCAGGTGGAGCAAATGGTGGGCTCTGTCTTCAAGGCAACCGGAGCATCATTATCTCCCTTCTTCGCCTCTGTTTGGGTAGCTAAGGCGATTATGATTTGGGTAGGTAATCTGCATGCCGCCCTGCACATTTGGGATCCTGACCCAGAGCTGATGAATCTTACAGCGTAAATTTCAGTAGCAGGGGAGTATCTCATTCATGCATCCCTACATACGACCAATTGCACCGCTGTGGCGGCATCAAGCGCCATTACGATTAGATCAGAGGTCCCCAACTCCAGGCCTCAAGGCCCGCCAACAGTGCATGTTTTCAGGATTTCCTTAGTATTGCACAGGTGCTAATGTGATCATCTGCACAGGTAATGATTCCAACCCCTGTGCAATACTAAGGAGATCCTGAAAACCTGCACTGTTGGTGGGCCTTGAGGCCTGGAGTTGGGGACCTCTGGATTAGATGAGCACTCTAGTTACGCGAGAGGAGGGCAGATTCTGACTCTTAAGAAATCCCTCACAAGCCTTTTTTATCTTAGCAAAAAATTGCATAAACTAATTTCTGACGCCACGAGAGGAAAGAGCACCTCCCTTCCCCAACGCAAAGCAAAGCGGCTATTTGCCCGCCGCCAACAAACACGTTTTCGTTCCTTTTGGAACTCGTTCGGCTGGTCGACCTTCCGCCCGGCGCAGACTAATAATCGCTCCCCATGCAGGAACAGGAACTCCCAGGCCCCCCAAAACTCAAATGTGATCTGTCAATCCCACTCCAGACTATCGAAACCTAAGGGTCCAGATTCCATAGATATTAATCCTCATAACTCGTCACTCCCGGAAGACACCTCCCAGGTAGGCGGCCGACTTTCCCACGTACAAGTCTGGCTCGCTGTTAATGACAGATGGGTCAGAGAATTGGTGTCTTCTGGTTACAATATCAAGTTTCTCTCCCACCCACCCAAACGGTTCTTCCTGTTCGTTCCACCACGGCCCCCGTCAAAGGCTTGCGCCTTTTATCAGGCCGTCGACTCACTACTGCAAGCGGGAGTCATTATCCCTGTTCCTCAAGATGAACATTTCCAGGGGTTCTACGCAAACCTTTTTCTAGTCCCCAAAAAGGGAGGCTTGGTCCGACCTATCCTGAACTTAAAACATCTAAACAAGTTTGTTCAGGTTCGTCAATTCCGCATGGAATCTCTCCGTTCCATCATCTCATCCGTGGAAGAAGGAGAGTTCCTAGCCTCCATAGATATTCGAGATGCGTATCTACACATCCCTATATCTCGGGCACATCAGAGATTCCTGCACTTTGCAATCCACGAGGATCACTTTGTTTATTGCCATGCCTTTTGGACTCATCACAGCCTCTCGGGGTATTCACCAAGGTCATGGCGGCGGTCATGACCATTTTCCACTCATGAGGAGTAGTCGTTCTTCCATACCTGGACGATCTACTCATCAAAGCTCCTTCCTTCAGAGACTGCGAAGAGAGCGTTCACATTACAGTGGACACCCTGGTTCGACTAGGATTGTTGGTCAATCTGCCCAAATCCTCTCCAGTCCCGAGCCAAACACTCACCTTCCTGGGGATGCTTTTCAACACCTCCCGTGGGTTGGTGCTTCTCCCTCAGGACTGGTCCCGCACCCTACATCAAGGAGTCCGGGCCCTACTTCATCCATCATCTCCCTCACTTTGCAATGAGAGTTCTAGGCAGGATGGTCACGGCAATGGAAGCGATTCCCTTTGCCTAACTACACCTGAGGCCTCTCCGGCTGGCTCTTCTCACAGCATGGGACAGGAGTCCTTTTACCCTGGTCAGGACATTCCATCTGATGGCTGCCACCAAACGTTCCCTTCACTGGTGGCTGCGCCCGTCCTCCCTCTCTCAAGGGAAATCCTCCCGGCTCGCTGGGAGGTACTTACCACCGACGCAAGCCTATTAGGCTGGGGAGCGGTGTACCGTCACCACTCTGCTCAGGGCACATGGTCTTCCTTGGAATCCACCCTGCCCATCAATGTCCTGGAGATTCGCGCAATCTTTCTGGCACTACAATCTTTTCATCAGTTGCTAGTGGGTTGCCACATCCAGATACAATCAGACAATGCCACAGCAGTAGCATATGGTAATCACCAGGGAGGGACCCGCAGCAAACAGGCGATGCACAAGGTGGAACTCATTCTCCTTGGGCCAAATCAACCCGGTCTGTTCTGTCAGCAGTGCACATTCCAGGGGTCAACAATTGGGCGGCGGATTTCCTCAGCCATCAGGGCATTGCATCGGTGGAGTGGGCTATACATCCGGAGGTGTTTCAACAGATATGCCACCGGTGGGGAACTCCAGACGTGGATCTCATAGCGTCATGACTGAACGCCAAAGTGCCCAATTTCATGGCTCGGTCTCATGACCCACAATCTCTGGGAGCGGATGCCGTAGTCCAATCCTAGATGCAGTTTCGTCTCCCTTACATCTTTCACCCTCTGCCCCCTCATACCCAGAGTGGTGCAGAAGATCAAATCAAAAGGAGTTCCAGTCATCCTCATGGCCCCAGATTGGCCCAGGCGCATCTGGTATGCCGACCTAGTTCAGCTCGCCGCCGATGTCCCCTGGTGTCTTCCAGACTGTCCAGTCCTTCTTTGTCAAGGTCCAGTTTACCACTAGAATTCGAAGGCCCTGAATTTGACGGCGTGGCCCTTGAGACCTGGGTTTTGACTCAGGCTGGCTTTTCCTCGGATGTAATTAAGACCATGATCAGAGCAAGAAAGCCTGCTTCAGCTTGCATTTATTATTGCACATGGAAGACTTTCTTTGCCTGGTGCAGTTCTCGGAACAAGCCACCTCTACTTTTTCTGTTAATGACCATTTTATGCTTTCTTCAATCTGGTCTAGACGCTGGTCTCTCTCTCGGTTCCCTCAAAGGACAAATCTCCGCACTATCTGTATGGTTCCAGCGTCGCCTAGGTTAGGACCTTTTATCCAGGGGGTTTCCCGCCTGGTCCCCCCTTACAAAAGACCATTAGAGGCATGGGACCTCAACCTGCTCTTGGACGCGCTGCAGCAACTACCCTTTGAGCCTCTCAAAGAGATTTCTCTCTGCCTTCTTTCCCAGAAGTTTGTATTTCTAGTGGCAATTACCTTTATCCGTCAAGCCTCTGAACTCACAGCGCTGTCCTGCTGGGCACCTTTCCTGGTTTTTCACCAGGATAAGGTGGTGATTCGACCAGGCCTTGCTTCTGAAGGTGGTCTCATCATTCCACCTAAATAAAGAGATTTCTTTACCTTTTGTCCAGCACCGGTGCATCGTGTCGAGAAAGCTCTGCACACACTGGATCCAGTTCGAGCCATTCGTATCTACGTGTCCAGAAATGCACCCTTCAGGAAATATTCATCCTCCTGGAAGGCCACCGAAAGGGCATGCCAGCATCCAAGGCCACTCTGGCCAGATGGATCAGTACCATTATTCAGGTCGCTTATTAGTTGTGAAAATTACCAATTCCATCAGGCATAAGGGCGCACTCCACTCGTGCGGTGGGGGCATCCTGGGCCATCCGACACCAGGCATCTGCACAACAGGTGTGCAAGGCAGCCACTTGGTCCAGCCTTCACACTTTAGTGAAGCACTACAGTGTTCATACTCAATCTTTGGCAGATGCAAGTCTGGGTAGACTCATCCTCCAGGCTGCAGAAGCCCACCTGTAAGGTGCATGTCTTATAAGAGTCTATGATATCATTCTTTTCCCACCCAGGGACTGCTTTAGGACATCCCACGGTCCTGTGTCCCCCCAATGAGGCGAAAAAGAAAACATTATTTTTGTGTACTTACCATATTATCCTTATCTCTGAGCCTCTAATTGGGTGACACAGCACCCTCCCTGTTGCCCGTATCGCGCCTTTTAGCATTCTTTATAGTTCTTTCAGTTCATATAAGGTTGCCTTTTTTTTTTACAGGCTTGTTTCCTTTTTTTTACTTCTACTGCTTTAAGCACAAAACTGGTTAGGCGGGTGCCAGCCAGAGGGGTGTATACTGCAGAGGAGGAGATTCTACTTAGTGTCACCTCCTAGTGGACAGCAGCATAACACCCACGGCCCTGTGTCCCTCAATTAGAGGCTCAGAGAAGGATTTTACGGTGAGTACACACAAATCTCCTTTTCCTGTATGCTATATGGTAAAATAAATATCATCTGGAAGCACACATCTTCCACCAAAAAAACAAGCCTTCATATGTCTATATTGATGGAAAAATAAAGTTATGGCTCTTGGAAGAAGGAGGGAAAAACAGAAAATCGCCAGTAGGTGAAGGGGTTAATATGTTTCTTTACATCTTTCAGGTATGACCCCCCTTAAGAGAAAGGGGTTGTAATAATTGGTTAACAATGTGGATATATGTTTCCTGAGGGCTTTATAAAACACCGCTAAATTCATCTGAGCCTGAATCCATTTTCGTCTAAGCCAAGTAGCAGTATTAGAGGTCAAGCAACAGCTGTAAGATATTAGGGTATATAAAAGGATAAATAGAGAGCGCATATAGGGCGTTAGCGTCTTAATAAATAGTCCAGTCCCCCCAATCGGTGTGACTCACCTGCGGTGGTTGTGAGAGCCACAACAAACTGAGAGAGCCTGGTAATGGTCGCTGCAGGAGCCCACTGAAAATAAATGATTTCCACTGAAGAAAAAGCTTTAAATCTGCCACTTCATCAGGACTATTGAATAGCCCTGATGAAGTGGCAGATTTAAAGCCACGAAACGCGTAGGCAAATAAACCAGAACCTGATTAACCCTTTACTGGACTGGAAGTTTCTTGAGGTCAGCGCGGACTACAAAGCCCAGCTTTTTCTTCGGTGGAAATCATTAGGGTATATAAAAAGAGAGCGAGAATCCTGTGATTCATATGTATTATAACTCCTCTATAAATCACTTGTAAGGCCACAACTAAAATATGGAATCTGGGTTTTGAATCTTCGGAAGACAATTCAATTATCACTTTGGATGGAAGGTTGTAAACGCTGGGCTTGTTTAGATTAGAAAAAAACCACCTCAGATGAATATATATTATATACTAGATGTTGGCCCGATTCTAACGCATCGGTATTCTAGAATATAGAAATAGAGATTGCATGGGGAAGGCGGTGAGGGCTGAATTGGGAGGAACTTTGAAGAAGGAGCGGCGGGGAAAGGACGGCGTGGCAGGGGCGAGGAGGGAGGACAGAGCAGCAGGGGGGTGGAGGATGGAGGACAGGGCAGGGGGGAGGAGGACGAAGCGGCGGGGTGGGGGAGGACGGAGCAACACAGGCAGGGGGAGGAGGACAAAGGAGGGAGGAGGAAGCGGTGGGGGGGGAGGATGGAGCGGCACAGGCAGGGGGAGGATGAAGCACAGAGCAGCGGGGGGGTGGAGTACAGGATGAAGCGGCGGGGTGGGGGAGGACGGAGCAGCACAGGCAGGGAGAGGACAGAGGATGGAGTGGCGGAGGTGAGGAGAACATAGGAAGGAGGAGGAAGCGGTGGGGGAGGACAGAGCTGCAGGGGGAGGCCGGAGCACAGAGCTATGGGGGAGAGGAGGATGGAGGACAAAGTGGTGGGGTGGGGGAAGCCGGAGCAGCACAGGCAGGGGAAGGATGGAGCGGCAGGGGAGAGAATGATGGAGGACAAAGCGGCGGGTTGGGGGAGGCCGGAGCAGCAGAGGCAGGGGGAGGATGGAGTGTCGGAGGGGAGGCGAACAAAGGAAGGAAGAGGAAGCAGTGGGGTGGGGGAGGACGTAACGGCAGGGGGAGGATGGAGCACAGAGCGGCGGGGGGGAGGAGGACGGAGGACAAAGCGGTGGGGTGGGGGAGGACGGAGCAGCACAGGCAGGGGGAGGATTGAGGGGAGGAGGACATAGGAAGGAGGAGGAAGCGGTGAGGGAGGATGGAACGGCACAGGCAGGGGGAGGACGGAGCACAGAGCGGTGGGAGGAGGAGGATGGAGCACTGTACGGCAGTTCAGTGGTTATCAGAGTATACAGGGGCTCAGTGGTTAGCAGAGTATATGGTGGCTCAGTGGTTAGCACTGCGCAGTGGCTCAGTGGTTAGCACTGCGCAGTGGCTCAGTGGTTAGCACTGCACAGTGGCTCAGTGGTTAGCACTGTACGGTGGCTCAATAGTTAGCAGTGAGTGTGGTGGGCAGAGTGGTCAGCGCAGTAGCGCGGTGGGCAGAGTGGTCAGCGCAGCAGCGCGGTGGGCAGAGTGGTCAGCGCAGCAGCGTGGTGGGGGGGGGCAGGATGGATTGCCGAGGGGGGGCAGGATGGATTGCCAGGGGGAGGGCAGGATGGAGACAAGGGGGGGGGGCAGGATGGATGCAGGGGGGCAGGATGGATCCAGGGGGGGGCAGGATGGATGCAGGGGGGCAGGATGGATCCAGGGGGGGGGGGGCAGGATGGAGCCGGCGAGGCAGGATGGATGCGGGGGGCAGGGTGGAGCCGGAGGAGCAGGATGGGGGGAGGGGACAGGATGGAGCCGGGGGGGGCAGGATGGAGGCGCTCTTCCTGCCCCCCTCTCACCGCGGCCCACCCTCCCTCTGCCCCCCGCACCCTGCGGCCCCCACTCCCCCTGCAGTTATCAGCTGATCAGTTTCCCAGGCAACGACAGGTCCTGTCCTGGGAGATAGAAGACAGGTGGAGCGAGCCTGCGGAGGTTGAGTATCCTTATGTTTTTTTTATTTTTATCACCATTGAGGGGCGGGAGGGGGCCGCGGAGAGCGGGGGGGGGGGGAGGGGCAGGAGGGTGTGGGGCGCAGGAGAGGCCGCCGATGGTGAGAGTGGGGCAGTATTAGCCCCGCTTTCGCTAACGGTCGGCCATCTTGGTTAGGTTATAGAGCCGGCTTCAGTCAGGATGTGACATCATGTCGATGACATACTGACGGAAGCTGGCTTAGGGTTTTTTTTAGAATAGATATGTATGTGTGTGTGTATATATATATATATATATATATATATATATATATAGATAGATAGATAGATAGATATCTATGTATGTATAAAAATAAGCACAGCACAAAATACCTTAAAGCAGTGCACGTTTCTCCAGACTCTTCAAAGTCCTTAGATGATCGTGAAAAGATATATATATATATATATGGTTTTGCAGATATATACTGGGCACTGCTGTGCTACAGGGACCGGTGCTACTTACACATGTAAGGGTGCGAGTAAAGCAGGTTCATGTGCCCGGGTGCACGCTTATTAGACAGCAATATCAATGGATAAGAAAAAATTGCGGCACTCACCGAGCAAAGCTTTTTCCTTTTTTATTTGAGTCCTCTTTACATGGTTTCTCTGCGATGGGGAGGGAGTGAGGAGACACACAGGTGACGGATTCCGTTTCGGAGCATCTGCCCCTTCTACGGAAGGTCCGTAGAAGGGGCAGGTGCTCCGAAACGGAATCCGTCACCTGTGTGTCTCCTCACTCCCTCCCCCATCGCAGAGAAACCATGTAAAGAGGACTCTGAAATAAAAAAGGAAAAAGCTTTGCTCGGTGAGTGCCGCAATTTTTTCTTATCCATTGATATATATATATATGATATATTATATAATTGTCTAAGGGTTTTTTGAGTGTATCTGTCGCCGAAATCGCGCGCCACACAGAGGCAGCTCATTGGTCACCGCCGAAGCCAGCGACCAATGAGCTCAGACTATGCAAATAGCTGCGTGCTGAACATTCGAATTTCGCGCCAATTTGCATCCCGGCGGAAGCTGCGCTTCCGCAGGTATATACGTTCCGGCAGCCGGTGGACCCAGCGCGCGCGAGCCAGCCGGGAGACGACCGGCTAATAGCCGGTCGTCTCCCGGCTGGCGAGCCGCTAACCAGAGCTCAGCCGCGGCTACTTGCGGCACGGAGGTCCACGGCAAGCCAGCCGGGAGATGACCGGCTTCAGCCGGTCATCTCCAGGCTGCTCGCAGCGGTGGTGCCCTTCACGGCATTCAAACCGCGCACCAAGCCGCAGTACTCTTCTGATAGGTCGCCGCGACGACCAATCAGAGAAGTAGCGCAGCTTGGCGCGCGGTTTAAATGCCGCTCCTCTGGTCGCCGCATTCAGCGGCGACCAATCAGAGGAGCGGCTCGCACCATATTGTATTTGAGATATGGCATGCGCCACTACTCTGATTGGTCGGCACTGAACGCGGCGACCAATGAGAGAAGCGGCGCGCGGTTTGAATGCCGCTCCTCCGATTGGTTGGCGCTGAACGCGGCGACCAACCAGAATAGCTGTGCGCGCCATATTTCAAATACACTGAGTACAGTGTATTTGAAATATGGCGCGCGCCGCTATTCTGATTGGTCGCTGCGTTCAGCGCCGACCAATCAGAGGAGCAGCATTCAAACCGCGCGCCGCTTCTCTCATTGGTCGCCGCGTTCAGTGCCGACCAATCAGAGTAGTGGCGCATGCCATATCTCAAATACAATATGGTGCGAGCCGCTCCTCTGATTGGTCGCCGCTGAATGCGGCGACCAAACAGAATAGTGGTGCGCGCTATGGCGCCATATTTCAAATACACTGAGTACAGAGTATTTGAAATATGGCGCCATGGTGTGTGCCGCTATCCTGATTGGTCGGCGCTGAACGTGGCGACCAATCAGAATAGCTGCGCGCGCCATATTTCAAATACACTGAGTACAGTGTATTTGAAATATGGCGCGCGCCGCTATTCTGATTGGTCGGCACTGAACACGGCGACCAATGAGAGAAGCGTAGCGCAGTTTGAATGCCGCTCCTCCGATTGGTTGGCGCTGAACGCGGCGACCAACCAGAATAGCTGTGCGCGCCATATTTCAAATACACTGAGTACAGTGTATTTGAAATATGGCGCGCGCCGCTATTCTGATTGGTCGCTGCGTTCAGCGCCGACCAATCAGAGGAGCAGCATTCAAACTGCGCTACGCTTCTCTCATTGGTCGCCGTGTTCAGTGCCGACCAATCAGAATAGCGGCGCGCGCCATATTTCAAATACACTGTACTCAGTGTATTTGAAATATGGCGCGCGCAGCTATTCTGATTGGTCGCCACGTTCAGCGCCGACCAATCAGGATAGCGGCACACACCATGGCGCCATATTTCAAATACTCTGTACTCAGTGTATTTGAAATATGGCGCCATAGCGCGCACCACTATTCTGTTTGGTCGCCGTGTTCAGCGCCGACCAGAGGAGCGGCATTCAAACCACCGCCTCTTCTCTCATTGGTCGCCGCGTTCAGCGCCGATAAATCAGAATAGTGGCGCGCGCTATGGCGCCATATTTCAAATACACTGAGTACAGTGTATTTGAAATATGGCGCGTGCCGCTATTCTTATTGGTCGGCACTGAACGCGGCGACCAATGAGCGAAGCGGAGCGCAGTTTGAATGCCGCTCCTCTGATTGGTCGGCGCTGAACGCAGCTACCAATCAGAATAGCGGCGCACCCATGGCGCTATATTTCAAATACACTGAGTATAGTGTGTTTGAAATATGGCGCGCGCCGCTATCCTGATAATCATTCCCCCCAGGAAGACAACGGAATGGAGCGGCAGTGAGTGTCCCCACAGCGTGTGGGCTCCTCACTGCCTCCTCCATCCCCTTAGCCTCCTGCATCCTCACAGCCTCCTGCATCCTCACAGCCTCCTGCATCCTCACAGCCTCCTGCATCCTCACAGCTTCCCCATCCTCACAGCCTCCCCATCCTCACAGCCTCCCCATCCTCACAGCCTCCTCCATCCTCATAGCCTCCCCTTCCTCATAGCCTCCCCATCCTCACAGCCTCCTCCATTTACCCAGCCTCCTTCATCCCCTCAGCCTCTCCATCCTCACAGCCTCTCCATCCTCACAGCCTCCCCATCCTCACAGCCTCCCCATCCTCACAGCCTCCCCATCCTCACAGCCTCCCCATCCTCACAGCCTCCCCATCCTCACAGCCTCCCCATCCTCACAGCCTCCCATCCTCACAGCCTCCCCATCCTCACAGCCTCCCCATCCTCACAGCCTCCCCATCCTCACAGCCTCCTCCAACCCACAGCCTTGTCCATCCTCACAGCCTTGTCCATCCTCACAGCCTTTTCTATCCTCACAGCCTCCTCCATCCTCACAGCCTCCTCCATCCTCACAGCCTCCTCCATCCTCACAGCCTCCTCCATCCTCACAGCCTCCTCCATCCTCACAGCCTCCTCCATCCTCACTGACTCCTCCATCCTCACTGACTCCTCCATCCTCACTGACTCCTCCATCCTTGCAGCCTTACCTATCCTCACATCCTCTCCCATCTTCACAGCATCCTCACAGTCTCCTCCATCCTCACAGTCTCCTCCATCCTCACAGCCTCCTCCATCCTCACAGCCTCCTCCATCCTCACTCCTTACTCCTGTCTATAAGGTCTGTCAGTCAGTGTGACGCAGTTCACTCCTGTCTACAAGGCTGTCAGTCAGTGTCATGAACTTCACTCCTGTCTACAAGGCTGTCAGTCAGTGTGACGCAGTTCACTCCTGTCTACAAGGCTGTCAGTCAGTGTGACGTCCTTCACTCCTGTCTACAAGGCTGTCAGTCAGCGTGACGCAGTTCAATCGTGTCTACAAGGCTGTCAGTCAGCGTGACGCAGTTCACTCCTGTCTATAAGGCTGTCAGTCAGTGTGACGCACTTCACTCCTGTTTACAAGGTATTCTAGAATACCCGATGCGTTAGAATCGGGCCACCATCTAGTATATATACAGTCATATGAAAAAGTTTAAGCTTACTTTTTTTTTTTTTTTTGTTTAAAATAGTTTTTTTGCAACAGCTATTTCAGTGTGATATATGTAATAACTGATGGACACAGTAATATTTCAAGATTGAAATGAGGTTTATTGTACTAACCGAAAATGTGAAATATGCATTATTTCAAAAATTTACAGGTGCAAAAGTATGGGCACCTCTACAGAAAAGTGACATTAATATTTAGTAGATCCACCTTTTGCAAAAATAACAGCCTCTAGTCGCTTCCTGTAGCTGTTAATGAGATCCTGGATGAAGGTATTTTTGACCATTCCTCTTTACAAAACAATTCAGTTAAGTTTGATGGTCACCGAGCATGGACAGCCCGCTTCAAAACATCCCACAGATGTTCAATGATATTCAGGTCTGGGGACTGGGATGGCTATTCCAGAACATTGTAATTGTTCCTCTGCATGAATGCCTGAGTAGATTTGGAGCGGTGTTTTGGATCGTTGTCTTGCTGAAAGATCCATCCCCGGCGTAACTTCAACTTTGACACTGGTTCTTGAACATTATTCTCAAGAATCTGCTGATATTGAGTGGAATCTATGCGACCCTCAACTTTAACAAGATTCCCCGTGCCGTCATTGGCCACACAGCCCCAAAGCATGATGGACCCTCCCCCAAATTTGACAGTGAGTAGCAAGTGTTTTTCTTGCAATGCTGTGTTTTTGTGGCGCCATGCATAACGCCTTGTTGTATAACCAAACAACTCTTTGTTTCATCAGTCCACAGGACCTTCTTCCAAAATGAAATTGCCTTGTCCAAATGTGCTTTTGCATACCTCAGGCGACTGTTTGTGGCGTGCATGCAGAAACGGCTTCTTTCGATCACTCTCCCATACAGCTTCTCCTTGTGCAGTGTACGCTGTATTGTTGACCAATGCACAGTGACATCATCTGCAGCAAGATGATACTGCAGGTCTTTGGAGGTGGTCTGTGGATTGTTCTTGACTGTTCTCACCATTCTTCTTCTCTGCCTCTGATATTTTGTTGGCCTGCCACTTCTGGCCTTTACAAGAACTGTCCCTCTGGTCTTCCATTTCCTTACTATGTTCCTCACAGTGGAAACTGACAGGTTAAATCTCTGAGACAATGTTTTGTATGCTTCCCCTGAACAACTATGTTGAACAATCTTTTTTTTCAGATCATTTGAGAACTGTTTTGAGGAGCCCATGATGCCACTCCTCAGAGAAGATGCAACTAGGAGAACAACTTGCAAGTGGACACCTGAAATAGCTTCTCTCATGATTTGATACACCGGGCTATGAAGTGCAAAGCTCAATGAGGTTACCAAACCAATTTAGTGCTTCAGTAAGTCAGTAAAAAGTAGTTAGGAGTATTCAAATCATGAAAATCAGAAGGGTGCCCATACTTTTACACCTGTCAAATTTTGAAATAATGCATATTTCACATTTTTGGTCAATACAATAAACCTCATTTCAATCCTGAAATATTACTGTGTCCATTAGTTATTACATATATCACACTGAAATAGCTGTTGCAAAAAAACAATTAAAAAAAAAAAAGTAAGATTAAGAGGGGTGCCCAAACTTTTTCATATGACTGTATATATGTATGTATATATGTATATATATCAATCTTCCTTCTGCGGCCACGACCAGGGGGGTTGGTTACAGCCCCATGGATCTTACATTTCTGAATAATATGTGCAACTATAGTCACAGGAACATCAAGCTGCTTGGAGATGGTCTTATAACCTGTACCTTTCACATGTTTGTCTATAATTTTCTTTCTAATCTCCTGAACAACTCTTTCCTTCGCTTCCTCTGGTCCTTGTTGAGTGTAGTACACACCATGTCGCCAAACAGGATAGTGAGTATCTGTAGCCCTATATACAGTCCCGCGCTACACTTTGTTTTATGGCTCCCAATAAATCTCGTAGGCACTGTTCAGTTAACTCTCCTTTGGGATGTTTATTAAAACTAGATAAATGATTTCCATAATATCCACCCAGTTTGAGTGGTTGGTGTTGATTAAACAAAAATTTTTTGTTAAACTTTATATAAAAATTTTAATAACTTACCCGTATATACTTGTGTATAAGCCGACCCGTGTATAAGCCGACCCCCCTACTTTTGACCCCAAAATCTGGGAAAACCTATTGACTCGTGTATAAGCAGAGGGTGGACCCCAGCACAGGTATACAGGCCTCCCCAGTGGTAGTATACAGCAGCCCAGCAGCCCCAGTGGTAGTATACAGCAGCCCCAGTGGTAGTATAGAGCAGCCAGAGCAGCCCAGTGGTAGTATCCAGCAGCCCCAGTGGTAGTATCCAGCAGCCCCAGTGGTAGTATCCAGCAGCCCAGTGGTAGTATCCAGCAGCCCCAGTGGTAGTATACAGCAGCCCCAGTGGTAGTATACAGCAGCCCCAGCAGCCTTAGTAATCCAGGGTCCCCCCCCTCGCGCTCCGGAAACCTGTAAAGTAAAATCTTTATACTTATCACTGTCCCCGCCACTGCCGACATCACGATCCCCGGCTTCATCCGTCTGTCTTCTTCCGGCTTCCTGTTCGTCGCAGGCAATGACGTCATTGCCTGCGACGAACAGGAAGCCGGAAGAAGACGGACGGATGAAGCCGGGGATCGTGATGTCGGCTGCGGCGGGGACAGTGATAAGTATAAAGATTTTACTTTACAGGTTTCCGGAGCGCGAGGGGGGGGGGCCCTGGATTACTGAGGCTGCTGGGTTGCTGTATATGCAAGCCGTCACTGACTCGCGTATAAGCCGAGGGGGGGGGGGTACTTTTCAGCCCAATTTTTGGGCTGAAAAACTCGGCTTATACGCGAGTATATACGGTAATAAAAATTATTTTCATTTAATCACAGTGGTTGTTATTTAATAACCACTTATTGTAATTGAAACATATGATTAAAATACTAAAAAATGAATACAAGGTAAATGGGGTAATCTTGAGTTTTCTAGGAAAAGAGAAGTGTTTTTTTCTTTGATCTTGTGTGGGTGTCTTAAAGGTTATACATAGATGGTATAGTAAGGTCTTGCTTCAGGCTGCTGCTTGGTTGGACGTTTATGGCTTGCCTCTGGTTTAAGATGGGAAATATTGGCTAATCTAGAAGAAGAGGTGTATAACTCTGTACACAATTTTCCGTATGGTTGTATTATGTTTAGTTATTTCTATTTTCCTTCTTGTGCTGCTGTGTATGATTTCCCCTTGGGGATGTCGTGACTGGTCCTGTTAAGTTCTCCTAGATGTAGGGACCTGTCTATCGAATTTAATGACCTTGTTTTAGGCTTTTAATGGTGTAATGGTGCTCCTCTGGTGATGGGTTAATTTCTTTGTGATGTGCTATAAATAAGTGATCTTGTTTTAGGCTTTTTGTATCATTATACGTTCCCTTCGAAATTTGTTATACACCAAGTAGTCACTTGCTCACATTTATAGGCTCCAGGTGTAACGGTGTGTCTATGGTGATTGGTTCATCGCTTTGTGATGTGCTATAAATGAGTGAATATAATACTATTTATACTTTGGACAATAAGGGGTAAACAGTGTAATAATAGTGGAGATGTTTCCAATATATTGTAACAGATACGTTTGTCTTGAAGATTGATAATCTGACATTTGTAGTAATACTTAATGTCCCTATATTGTTTTTTAAGGCCTAGTTAGGCTACTTTCACATTACGATTTTGCTAAATCCGATGCTGTCCGATGAAAATTGGACAGCATCGTATCCAAACTGTAGCGCGTAACTCACTACCTTTAATTGATATCCAAAACCCCCTAAAGGTGTAACACATGTGGTGACACTTTAGGCTGGCTTCACATCACGATTTTGGAGCATACGTTTCGGTAAATTAAATTTTATTAATATAGGAGAAAATTGAAGAAATAACAAACCATATTGACATTCAATTAGTATATAGTAAGAAATATACATGACATGTCACACAAACAGAGACTAACCTCGGTTACCATGAAAAACCGTAGCAGTTGACCAATGCTAAAGACTCTAATAACCCCCGTGGCCTTTAGCGAGAGAGGCAAGGGAGTCAGAAACCTCTAACAAAGGAGTATAAGCTTTGGATCCCGCCCACCATCCGGGGCCAATGCTGCGTTTCCTGAAGGAGACCACAACATTGGAGAGTTAGACCAAAGCACAGACTATATATTCTTGCCCCATCTGGGACCCAGAGAGGTAATATAAGTAACAAAACTCCTATAATTAAAGGAGGGATATAGAGTAAACAGGAAAGGAGGAAAAAAGAAAAATATAGGAAAGAAAGAAGAGAAGAGAATGGACGGTTGTAGGCCCCACGCGACAACTGGACCAAAGAGGCGTAGAACCTACTGGGGATTTAAGTGAGTCTCTGACAACCAAACCCATATCTCAGGGGTCTCGCAATACATTCCAAGGGGACCAAATATTGCAATGCCTGTTAATGGAATTAGCTCTTCCATTCTGCACACCGTATTTAACTCCTCAACCAATTCGTGACGTGTCGGGCAGGCTGTTTTTTCCCAGTATTTCGAGATTAAGTGCCTCGCAGCAGTCAAAAAATGGTGCAACATACCTTTTTTGAATTTGGATAGGGACATGTGCGCACAGTTCAATAAAGCCAGCTCCGGGGTGAATGCTATACATTCTGAGGTAACCCTCTGGTGCAGGTCTGCGACTTCAGCCCAGAATACACTGAGTGGACAGCTCCACTAGGTATGGATGTAAGATCCCCTTCCCACAGTTCCTCCAACATGAGGTCGAGGCATCCGGGTAAATTCTGTTACGGTCCGCCGGGCACCTGTACCATCTCGCCACCACCCTATAATTGCGATCCTGCGCATTTGCCAAAATGGAGGCTTTATTGGAGAAAATATAGATATTCTCCCACTCTTTGGGAGTGAATGACCTACCCAGATCCGACTCCCACCTGCGAACAAAAGGGAGGACTTGTGTTGAGGCATCAGGCACTGTCACAGAACCATTTATATAAGACGGAAACCGCATGATCCAAAGGCTCCCCCTTCCCCCTGCATCTCTGCTCGAACATAGTCAGCGGATGAAAGACCCTATCACACGCAAGGGAACAGGACAGGCAGAGCCCTAATCCCCAGTAGGAGACAGATAATGGGATAGAGTGGGATACGAGTCCTTCGGGACGTTCAAAAAGGAAGTTCTTCCTGCCTCCACTGGAAAGTGGGGATTCCCATAGATGGGAGTCAAGGGACCCGGTAAGGATATGAGATTCAGATGTGTATTACGACGATGAAGAAAATGATGCAGTTGGGAGGTGGTAAACGGAGTATCGTGGGAAGCTGCCAAACTTGCCCTCCATGTCAGAGCCTGAGGAAGGTCGACCGCAAACAGGGACTCTGCCTCCACCCACCGTTTCTTGTCTCTGGACCTGAACAAATCCAGGATACAACCTCCTATACTGGCAGAATGGTAAGCTTGGAAGTTCGGCATACCCAGGCCACCCCTGTCTACTGGTCTGTACAGAGTGCGGTAGGAGATCCTTGGCCATTTGTGTGACCATATAAACCGTAGCAGTTTAGACTTTAATCTGGAGAAGAATGCAGCAGGGAGCATAAGAGGAATCGTTTGGAAATGATACAATATGCGAGGAAGAAGGTTCATATCCACTGCATGAATTCTCTCTAGCCAAGAAAGAGTTAGCTTATTCCACTTAACCAGATCCGTCTCCAAATGACTCATCATGGGTAGAAAATTAGTTTAGTAAAGGTCAGCAGGGTCCAGAGTCAGCCTGATGCCCAAATAAGGCAGAGAGTCTTCAGACCATTTAAATGAGCAATTTTCTTTCAGGAGATGTGAGACCAGTCGGGGGAGCAAAATGTTCAGTAACACTGACTTGGACATATTGATTTTGAGATTACTCAGACGGCCATGTTTCCCCAGCTCAGACAGGATGTTTGGGATGCTGATCAGAGGATTGGTGACATATAGGAGGAAGATCATCAGCAAAGAGAGCCACCTTGTGCTCTCTCACTCCATACTCCCCGAATAGATAGGTACCCCTGAGCAAGGAGGCCAACGACTCCATACAGAGAATATATAAGAAGGGGGACAACGCATCCCTGCTATGTGCCGTTACTGATAGCGAACAGCTCAGACAAGGAACCGTTACTCCAGATACTAGCTGTGGGGCTGGAATACAAAGGGCATTGATGCTGTGTAAGGTGGAGTCTCACAAGCCCAGATGACGAAGAGACCCCATCATGAACACCCAGTGCACCCTATCGAACGCCTTTACAGCGTCCAGTGACAGGATGCACATGATTGATCCCTGAGGAAGGTGCATGGAACTGCACCGAAACGCGTAGGAAATAAAGAATACTGCTACAAGACATATCTTGCATTCCTTGTGTTTCCTGTGGACTCAACAGCGCGCCCTGTTACACACCTTGCTTCCCAAAATTTTGTGAAGGATGCACATGGGGATACTGTGTCTTCTAGCTCCGTCTATTAAAGCAATGGATCTGACGGTATTATCCCTGGCCTCCCGCCCAGGAACAAACCCCACCTGGTCAGCATTTACCAAGTCTGGGAGACAGATTTTTAGTCTATTTGCTATCAATTTGTTGTAAACTTTAATGTCTATATTAATCAGGGATATGGGACGATAGTTCCCATAAAGAGAGGCATCCCCATCCGGTGGAGCATCCTTTTCAAAACGGATACACACGGATGCGATTTAGCCTCCCATGTATTCCTATGGGCTCGGACAGCCCAAAATCGTGATGTGAAGGTTGCCTAAAGGCCCAGTTACACACACAGATAATTGTGCAGACATTGTTCGCAGATCTCTGGTTGCAGTGAAATCATGGACACTTGGCTCCATTTGTACACGGCCACAAAATGGAACAATGTGTCCATGATTTCACTGCAACCAGAGATCTGTGAACAATTATCTGTGTGTGTAACTGGGCCTTTAGAGTTACTGCAGCAACACAAGTATACAAGCTAGCTCCGGTGTAAAATCATGTTTCCAACTATATACAGCCCCACTGACTGATTACAAGATTGGAGACATGTGTAATGCTAATTAGTGGACACACCTTGATTTAATATGTCCCTTTCGTCACATTATTTTCATGGGTACTATCATTTCTGTCCAGGCCTATTTCGTTCATTTTCTTAATTTCATTTCATTTTTTTTTTTTTTTAATTCTGTGGAAGCAGGTTTGAAAAAGAATGTCTTGACTTTTATTTGTTCATTTTTTCTCATTACTTTTGGCAGATTCAAGCTATTTCTGTGACTATTGTGGGTTTTTCTTTAATTAAACTAGGGGTAGCAATAATTTCGACCACATGTCTATAACTCAATCCCTTTCTCAATGGCATATGGAAAAGGGATTGAGTAATTGGCATAGGATTACTATATTAAGACATGCAAATAAAACAAAGTTTACCCACTAAAATATAAAAAGAACAGAAGTTTTCTATCTATATTCCCATGATTGTTCCGACTTTAAAAATAATGTTGCCAGGGCATTTTTACTCCACAATGAATGCTGTAAAAGCAGAGCCCAAAAATGGTAGAATTGTTTTTTTGTTTTTCCCAGTTTTACACCACTATTTTTTTTTTACTGGTCTGATGCAAAACAACTTATTCTGCAAAAACAGGTCATGTATTGGCTATTTTAGCATTCTCAATCAAGTTACAGCTCTAAGTTACAAAATGCAGACACTGTGAGGACAGAGATTCAGAGCTTTTTACCTGGGCAATACTGTATACAGTTAAAATATAGACCTTTTGGTGCCTCGACAACATTGCGCTAAATTGAAATATGTTTTGTTTTATTTATTTTATTTTAAAGCATGATATCTTAATGTTTATGCTTTTTTTCCTGTAGAATGAAACATTCTTGTGCCATCGTTTCACCAAATTTGTTATGAAGTACAATTTGATGTCCAAAGATAATCTAATTGTTCCCATCTTGGAAGAAGAAGTTCAAAGACTGGTTGCTGGAGAAAGTGAAGCATAAATACATCTGTAATATTCATTATGATTTTCCTAATTTTGAAAATTAAATGATTGTTTTACTTTAAAAGGGACGTCCCACGAACAAAAGTGCCGTTTAATCGACACAAAATTAACCATTTTTGTAATAGGATTTTTTTTTTCCTTTAAATAATAAAAAAAAGTCATGTTATTTTTTAGAGATAAATTGGTAATGTTGCCACTGCTGTATCTTGTGTGAGGCTTGTGCCAGATTGAATAGAAGGGTTGTAGCTGCTGGTCGGCACCTTATTTGTGGTGTTCTCGAAGAATGAGGGAGAGAGCATAAGTGAATATTCTCTATTAACTGTGCTAGTGGGGGATATTTTTTTGCTTCTGACCTTAATCCGCTCTGCCTGTACCTTTCCTCTAAGTACTGGTAAAGGTATGAGCTAAAGCTGAGTACCTCTGTACTCTCCTCAATAAATTACATAAGTTGAATAAAGGAGCTCACTAGCTGGGCATAGAACCTTTTGTTTTAGTTTGTGTTCTTCCACTGAGCTGTGGTCCTGCACTGGTGTGATTTATTGAGGGGAATTTAAAGGTTCTTTACTATATCAGATTAAATAGGTAATTTCGATAAGAGGTACAGGCAGGAAGTAGGATAAATTGCTCTAAAGCCCCCGTCACACTAAGCGAGATCGCTGTTAAGTCACAAATTTGGTGACGCAACAGCAACCTCGCCAGCGATCTTGCTATGTTTGACACTTAGCAGCGAACCAGACCCCCGCTGTGAGATCGCTGCTTGTTACAAACCCTTCTGGACCATTTTTTGATTGTTGGGGTTCCGCTGGGCAGCATGCATCTGTGTGTTTGACAGGGACAACGACCAACACCTCAATACTACACGTCTGAGAAACACGGTCCCAACGACCTCCGTATCATTCCCGATAGTTGTTGCGTCGCTGGTGAGATCTGACTGTTTGACATCTCACCAGCGATCCTGAGAGCGACACAACAACGATCCCTACAGGTCATATTGCTGTTGGGATCGCTGGTGCGTCGCCAAGTGTGATGGTACCCTTAGTGGGGGGGAACAAATAATCTTGTAGTTGTGATCACTTATAATTGGGTTGAAAAAAATAGCTCTCAAGGAGTAACAAAATAATAATCTTGGTATTCCATTAAAAGGAATCAGACCTACAAGATTATTATTTTATTTATCCCACTGAGAGCAATCTATCTTTTTTTCAACTAGCTAACACAGTACCAAACCTTTTTTCTTATAAAGAGAACTTTTAATGTCCTTTTCTGTTTTAAAAACCAGTAACTTGATTTAAAAAAAAACCATTGATCATAAAATATGCAGTGTAATATATTTACATTGCACTGAAGGTCCTGCTGCTGGTGAAGGACCTGTGGTGATGTCATGACCATATGACCGTAATGAGCGGAGCTAAGCAGGCCTGACGTGAAAGACCCTTTGGACTGGACTCCTACCCTTACAATCACATGGTCGTTACATAACCACAGGTCGTGCAATGATGTCAATCAATTACAATGCAGGGGCCATGACTACATACGAAAAATAAAGATAAATACATGGCATTTTGTTTTTAGAAAACCATGTTAGTGATGCATGTTGCATCATTTAAAACACATGCGGTAAGGGTCCCCACATCAACGGGAAATCGTAAGTAAAAAATGGAGGGTATAGGACTGTGTATACCGGATCCCCACGCTGCTTATAGAGGAGACAGCCAAGAGGTAGTTTGTAACAAGTGGCTTCTTTATTAATCCAACGTGTTTCGGTGTCAGACCCAACTCCTTCCTCAGGGAGCATACAATACCAATTTTGTATTGTGTGCTCCCTGAGGAAGGATTCGGGTCTGACTCCGAAACGCGTCGGATTAATAAAGAAGCCACTTGTTAAAAAAAAAAAAAATAGCTAATGCTCCATAACCAGACACAAGCTTTAATCTTTAGTCACACATCATATTTTTGATAGTATATCAGTATTTGTATGCCACAACCCGGAGTGTCTCCAAAATACAGAACATGTGTCAATCTTTTCATTCTAGTTCTTCTCTGTAATTTCCACTTTTGGTTTTGGCATACAAACACTGTTGCAAAATACTTAAATACTAAAGTGAACGATTCCTTAGTTTTGATCCCTTTGTATCTATTCTATCAGTTTACTTGCACAAATAAAAAAAAAAAAAATCATCAGATTGTGATAACACCTAATCTTTTTATTGGACAGTACTTTAGTTCATTGGACAACCCCCTTAAAGCAGAGGAGCAAATTTATTTTGGGACAGCTTAGCTTCAAATTACAAAAATTTGATTGTATTTTAGACCTTTTAGCATGTATGGCTATATTAGTTTCTTTTGTTCAATATAGTGTCTGTATATATTGTGCATAACCAGTTTTAGATGCAGATCTCTTAAGGTACCTTTACACGGCAATATTGCTAGGCAATTTCACTGGCAATTTGCTGGTTGCAGTGAAATCATGGACACATTGTACCATTTTGTGGCCGTGTACAAATAGAACAATGTGTCCATTATTTCACTGCAACCAGCAAATTGACAGTGAAATTGCCTAGCAATATTGCCGCATGTGAAGGTACCTTTAAATATATTATCCATTGCGTAGAACAAACATTTTCATCTAATTAGCCAATGTGATAAAACCTAATCCAAAATGATAGCATGGAAGTACAGCCAACCTGTGTAAAAGTCTAATAAATGTACCTCAAGGCACAGGTTCTAAAAGTGTTCAACTAGATTACATTCTTATAGCAATCAAGTAAGATTTTAATGACTGTATTGATCTATGTTGCTGTTACATTCTGGAGATACTTTAGATTGTTTAAATTACACAAAGTAAATTTGTATTTGCATTACATGGTTGTTTAACAATTGTGCATTATATGCAACACTATGATTTCTTGCTGTTGTAAAATTTTATGAAAATTGTTAAAAACTGATTATTAAATATGTTCTATTACAAGAAATTTGTTAAAAATGTATGTTTAATTTGTCTATCAAATGAAAATTACTTCTACATTATGGCTCCTGTTTTTCTGAGGCATGATTCAAATCAGTATATTTTTGGTATAGAATAGAATAGAAAACAATTGCAGAATTTAGTGCACAGTGCTTTCAATTATATATCACTAGTCATTGACCAAAAGACTAACCCAAATTGCAGATGACACCAAAATCAGAATATATACAAAGCAAAAACTACCTCTGAAATAAGTCCAAGAAGCAGAAAGTGCTGATCCAATAATAATTAAAAAATAGATTTTTACTATATATGCATTAAATTAGTTCAATATAATATAAAAATACTAGTAAATATGATTTCATCAAAACACTATAAAATATATATATATATATATTACTATATAATCTCCCAATCGTGTCTGTCTGATGCCGAAATTGCGAGCCAGCGCTCATGGGCTGCCGCTAGCCGCAGCAACCAATGAGCGCCGAGTATGCAAAGAGCCGCCCGCATTCAAAATTAGACGATCATATAGTAGCTGTAACCTGGCGACAACGACGCATAGGCGTCGCTATCGCCAGGCTACATGCGTACGGCCGCGGCGTGCACCGGTACCCGCCACCCCCGCCTCGGCTCCCCCCTCGCCTCCCGCTGTTCTCACCCGTCTTCTCCCTCTGTACAGCGGTCATGTGACAGGGCGGGCTGATGTGACATCACAAAGCCTACCCTGTCACATGACCGCTGTACACAGAGCGACTCTGAACAGAGCTGGCGAGGGGAATCCTGCCCCCCCTCGCTCCATGCTGCCCCCCCTCGCTCCGTGCTGCCCCCCCCTCGACTCCGTGTGCTGCCCCCCTCGCTCCGTGCTGCCCCCTTCGCTCCGTGCTGCCCCCCTTTCTCCGTGCTGCCCCCCTCGCTCCGTGCTGCCCCCCCTTGCTCCGTGCTGCCCCCCCTTGCTCCGTGCTGCCCCCCCTGCTCCGTGCTGCCCCCCCTTGCGCCGTGCTGCCCCCCTCGCTCCGTGCTGCCCCCCCTCGCTCCGTGCTGCCCCCCTCGCTCCGTGCTGCCCCCCCTCGCTCTGTGCTGCCCCCCCCACTTTGTGCTGCCCCCCTCGCTCTGTGCTGACCCCCTCGCTCGCTCTGTGCTGCCCCCGCTCGCTCCGTGCTGCCCCCCTCGCTCCGTGCTGCCCCCCCCCCCTCGCTCCAGTGCTGCCCCCCCCGCTCGCTCCATGCTGCCCCCCCCGCTCGCTCCATGCTGCCCCCCCCGCTCGCTCCATGCTGCCCCCCCCCCCGCTCGCTCCATGCTGCCCCCCCCCCCCCCGCTCGCTCCATCCTCCTGCGCCCCCGCCTCCATCATGCCCCCCGCCAACTTCCTGCACCCCCGCCACCATCCTGCCTCCCCCCCGCCACCATCTTGCCCCCCTGCTCAATCCTGCCCTCCCGGTAGTTAGCGGTCATGTGACCGATCAGCTGATCGGTGTCCCGGGCAACAACAGGTCCTAAAAGCCCGTAGGACCTAGAAGACGGAGGTAGAGCGAGCCAGTAGACAGTTGAGTATCCTCACTGAGGATTTTTCTATTTTTACTTTTACTGTGGAGGAGCGGGGGGGCTGCGAGGAGCGGAGTACCGCCATATACCATAGTGCTGCTATACATGTGCTGTAATGTACTGCCATATACTATAGCGCTGCTATACATGTACTGTAATGTACCGCCATATACTATAGCGCTGCTATACATGTACTGTAATGTACCGCCATATACTAAAGTGCTGCTATACATGTGCTATAAAGTACCGCCATATACCATAGCGCTGCTATACATGTACTGTAATGTACCGCCATACACTGTGTTCCAAATTATTATGCAAATGTTCTTTTTTTTTTTATTTTCCTAAATGGTCGGTGCAAATGACAGTCAGGGTAATAAGTCATTACCTGTTAAGAGTATACATCAAATTTTATTCAAGAAACCTAATGATAACAGTATAATCTTCAAAATTAAAAAAAAAAAAAAAAAACTCTAAATGCACTGTTCCAAATTATTAAGCACAGTAGAGTTTCTAAACATTTGACATGTTTGAAAGAACTGAAAGTGCTCATTTGTTGAATTTGCAGCATTAGGAGGTCACATTGACTGAAATAAAAAGCTATTTAACTCCAAAACATCCTAACAGTCTAAGTTACATGTTAACATAGGAACCCTTCTTTGATATCACCTTCACAATTCTTGCATCCATTGAACTTGTGAGTTTCTGGAGAGTTTCTGCTTGTATTTCTTTGCATGATGTCAGAATAGCCTCCCAGAGCTGCTGTTTTGATGTGAACTGCCTCCCACCCTCATATCTTCTGCTTCATTATACTTCAAAGGTTCTCTATAGAGTTGAGGTCAGGGGAAGATGGTGGCCACACCAAGTTTATCTCCTTTTATGCCCATAGCAGCCAATGGCACAGAGGTATTCTTTGTAGCATGAGATGGTGCATTGACATGCATGAGGATGATTTTGCTCCTAAAGGCACGTTTTTGCTTTTTGGATAAATCAGGTTTTATTCGGTTCAAAGTAAGTAACAATATATAACAATATATAGTTTTCACATCAAATGTTATATTAAAGTACATAATGTTGCCAAGTGGCCAACTTGGAAGTGACCTCCAAAAATATTTGGTAAAGCACAATAAGACAAGGTAGGTCGAATGTACAAAAAGGAAACAATGGAAGTAGAACAGCCTCTTCTGAGTCTCCGAGGAAGGGAAGACCGAATTATAAATCCGTAATCTACATAGAGTGAGAGGCGAGAAGACAAGAGGGGAAAGAAATAAGAGGGCAGAGTAGCAGGATAAAAGAAAGAAAAGGGGTTATAGGGGGCAGGAGCATAAGCAGGTTTTCCCTTAACAGGGAGGGGGGTGAACTGGGACATCACGTTGTGTTATAACACGTGGTAGGGATACGAGAGAGGATGAAAAGACATCATAGAAGCTGGGGTGACGTCCATGCTGTCCTGTGGAGCTACCCAGTAGGTGTGATCCATTGGCAGTTCAGGTCAGCCACAGCCTCAGGGACTCTGAATCTCTATAGAAGATCCATGGCAGCCATAAACTGTAGTTCCTATCCACACTGTCAGCGTCTGGCGAGCTCTGACTAGCAATTTCCTCTAACCTGCAGATCTGATTCAACTCGGCCACCAGTTCCGATTTAGTCGGACTGTTCACGTCTTTCCATTTTCTAGCTATCACCGTCCTGGCAGCCTACAAGACATACCTGGACAATCCAGCTTTATACTTTGATATGGACATCTCCATCAGGTTCAGGAGGGCGACAGGTGCTGACATGACCAGATCAGTGGTAGACAACATCTTGATCAGTTCCGCCACCTGTGTCCAGAATGGTCAGACGAGCGGGCACTCCCACCAGATGTGTAGGTATGTGCCGGAGGCTTCCTCACATCGCCAACACCTATCAGATACCGATGGAAATATTGCATGAAGCTCCGCTGGGCATCGGTACCACCTGGCCACCACCCTATAATTCCTCTCTTGAGAAGTCGCCGAGGCGGCTGACTTCCTTGTGTATAAGTAAATTTTATCCCATTGGGATATCGAGACCTGAAGGTCCTTTTCCCACTTGGTCTTAAATTTGGGTTGATGGGGATCATTACCATTTCGCTCTTTCAGAAACATGGAGTATAGTACCGAGGTCGCATGTGGGATCACCCCTCTCGCCATACACAATTGTTCAAAGGCCGTCAAGAGGTCTGCTGACTGCCTCTCATCCTAGTAAGTGAATAAAGCTAGATAACCTGGCGTGCTGCAGCCATGCGCCCGGAGGGACAGGTGTCCCCCGGAACAGGTCCGGCAAGGTCTTCACCCCTGCACGGGTGATCTAGTCACTCACCACCGGGCATGGATGGCGGGGAACACCCAGGAAAGAGCCTCTGCTGAGCTCCAACAGAAAGGAAGGGTTACCAAGTATGGGAGTCAGGGGACCTGGATGTGTCGTCATGTGAAGGGTGGAATTGTTCTTTTTAAGAAAGGAGAGTAATTGGGCTGAAATAAAAGACAGATGTGTAGGCGGGCGTGCATGGAAGAGCCAGACTGCCGCCAACGGGTAGTCCCCCGCTTCCGACATCTCGACATCTACCCATAACTGTCTCCCTTCCTGTCTGAACATGTCGAGTACACATTTACCGAGGGACGCTAAGTGATAAATCGTCAAATTGGTCAGCCCCACTTCCCCCCCCTTTCCTCCACGCGACTGGTCAGGAGGCAATGGGAAAGTCGGGGTTGTTTGTGGGTCCATATGAAGCGGGCAATCATCGTCTTGAGCCTGGAAAAAAAGGAGGCAGGGAGGGCTATTGGAATGGCTTGGAAGTAGTAAAGAAGTCGAGGCAACAGGTCCATTTTAATGGAGTGGATCCTCCCCCACCATGTCAAAGTAAGTTCATTCCAGGCCTTCAACTCTCTCTCCAGCTTAGGAAGTAAAGGCAAGAAATTTTGTGAGTACAGGTCATTCGGGTCCCTGGTTAATTTCACTCCCAGGTAGGCGAGATCATCTCGTCTCCAAGTAAAGGGAAACTGTGATTTTAACAAGGTCACCACCAGGTCAGGGAGGGAGATGTTGAGCAATTCAGATTTGGAGGCGTTCATCTTAAAATATCTCAAAGAGCCATAGATGGACAACTCCATAATATTAGGGATGGATATTAGAGGGTTCGTTACAAACCGCAACAAATCATCTTCGAACAACGCAAGTTTGTGCTCTCTATGCTTCGTCTCCACTCCCCGAATTGCCAGGTCAGACCTGAGGGCTCCCGCCAGGGATTCCATGCAAATGATATATATCAAAGGGGAAAGGGGGCACCCCTGGCGCGTACCGTTCTTGATAGGAAAGGGCTCAGATAGGAACCCATTGACATGGAATCTTGCTTTTGGAGCCGTGTACAGGGCTCTAATTCTCTGGATCATTACCTCGTCCAGACCAATGTGTGCGAGGGACTCAAATAGGAAGCCCCAGTGCACCCTGTCAAAGGCCTTTTCGGCATCGATGGACAGGATGCACATGGGGGTCCCCCTCCTCACTCTATCAATAAGAGCGGTAGATCTAATCACGTTATTTCGGGCTTCTCTTCCCGGGACAAACCCCACCTGCTCCATATTTATCAAGGAGGGCATGTATGCTTTCAACCTATTCGCTATCAATTTAGAAAACATTTTCACATCTATATTCATGAGCGAAATTGGCCTGTAGCTACTGCACAGCGATGGGTCCTTTCCGGGCTTCAGAAGGACCACGATGTGAGCCATCAGGGCCTGGTGAGGGAAAGCCTCCCCCTTGGATACGCTATTGCACACCTCTAAGAAACGAGGGGCCAGGGCGTCCGAGAACGTCTTGTAAAAGCCTGAAGAGTACCTATCCGGCCCAGGACATTTCCCCCTTTTAAGCGACTTAATCACCTCCGTCACCTCGTCTAGTGTGAAGTCCGCAGAGAGGTCCGCTGCAGCCGTTTCGGGTATGGGAGGAGGACCAAACTCTGATAGAGTCCTGGAGTGGTAGGGAGGGTGGGACGTTGGCTACGTCCGACCCCTCACCACGTATGTCATATAGGGAGGCATAGAAAGAGCAGAAGCACTCCACCATATCCTTAGTAGAATGGATTTTGACTCCTTCTGTTGTCAACAAATGTGGGATAAAGGTGCGACGAGTTCTAGGGTGAAGTGCTCGAGCTAGTAACTTACCAGATTTGTTGCCCAAGGAATAGTACTTCCCGTTAACCCTGTCCCTCTGAATTCTATCCTTCTGATCAAGGATCATGAGCAGCTTGTGCCTTGTAGTGGACAGCTGAGCGTACATGGTGGGGGTAGGATTCAGTTTATGTTTAGCCTCTTGTTCAGATATCTCCTGAAGCAGGGATTCTATTTCCTGTGACCTCAACCTCTTGATCCTGGTGCCATGTGTAATCAGAATACCTCTCGGTACCGCCTTAAGAGCTTCCCATTGGACAGTGGGAGAGGTGGTATCAGACTTGTGATCTAAGGCGAAGTTCTGGATCGCAGAGGTCAGGTCAGGAGGGGTCCCTCAGGAGGTGCTCATTCAGCCTCCACGTGTAGTCCCTCCTAACCGGCGGACCAAGTTTCAGGGAAAAGTATACTGGTGCATGATCTGACCAAATGATGTTCCCTATGGAAGACCTGATCTCCTGATCCAGTCATGAGTGAGATATCATGAATTTATCTATCCTACTATACACCAGGTGGGGTTGTGAGTAAAACGTAAAGTCTGTCATCTGGATGCAATATGCGCCAAACATCCACCAGGCGTAGCGGATTCCATTGTTTAGATAAGTGGTGGAGAGATGGCACCGATAAATACGACTTACCAGCAGAGGTATCTTGTTTCGGATCGGATGGGAAGTTGAAGTCTCCCCCCAATATGATAGGTGTGGTGCCAGCGAACTCCTCAAGTGACTTTCGGACCTAGGCGCCGAATCGAAGCATGTGTCTATTGGGATAATATAGGTTAGCTATAACATAGGTATGAGACAGCCAAGCTATGTTAATAAAAATGTATTTTACCCCAGGATCTAGTTTCTGATCCAATATATCTGGGGTGAATGATCTGGAGAAAGCTACCGATACTCCTTTAGATTTGGATACAGGGTTAGTACTATGGAGCCAGGTCGGGAAGTCCCTGGAACTGAATTTTGGGAGAGCGTCGGATCTAAAGTGCGTCTCTTATACAGGATATGGTTGGACCGTGCGCTATCAGAACCTGTCGCCTCTTTTCCGGCTTGTTCAATCCTCTCACTTTGAAAGAACAACAATGCAAATCAGAGATGTGCGACATATTAACGATATCCTTGGTGTTTCATGTTATGTGATGTCCCAGTCCAGGGTGGAAGGAGAAGGGGTAGGGTGGGGAGGGAAGGAGGAAAGGGAAATAGAGAGGAGAGTAAGAGGAAAGGAAGAGGCAAGGTGGGAGAAACACGTATGAGTGGGGACATATGCAGTACCCACATCGAGATGTGGTTCGAGTAAGAAAAAAAAAGTGTGGAAAAAATGGATAGTGACTCCTATCCAGCACTTCAGGGGAGCCGTAGGACCGACCGGACAAGAAACATGTAGTCCACCGCCTGTCCCCCACTCTCTACAGTAAAGCATTAGACATATAAAAACTGCTTCTCCAGAGTAACTTGCCCAAGGATCACAAATGGGCGGAGCCTGTAATGTTGGCATCAATGACTGTCTTTAGTACATTAAACAACAATAAACATATCTGCCAGAGAACTGAATAAGGAATGGAAATTAAGAAATATGAAACGGGAACTGAGGAATGAGCAATAAGAGACGAGCAGAGGAGGGGAGAGAAAGACCCAAGATGAATCTCTAGGATAGAAGTATAGAAGAGAGGAGTGGTCATGAGATGTACTAGAAGAGATGAGAGGGAAGGGGGAGAGAGGAACAGCGAGGGCAGGGAGGGATGGAGGAGAAGGATTATCAGTGTAGAGATAGGAATGAACGGTGTGGGGAGGGTTGAAATACAGTGTGAGAGACGATGTATGTGCGCACGTCTCAAATACTTAATTAGACAACCCTGATGGGAGAAGGGGAAGGAAAGTAGCAATGAAAAGAGGGTGGGAAGAGGGGGTAGAGGGGAGAGAGGAAGCAGGCAGAAGGTGTTAGAGGAGCAGAGCCAGAATCCTGCGAGGAGATGAGTGGTAGAGGGGGAGGGGCGGGAAGGTAGGGAGCAGTATGGAAAGGGTTAGGCACAGGAGAGACGGAGAAAAAAGTTTAACACAGTGATGACCATCCTCTAGGCAGCATAATAAAACAAGAGTCTGAGCTTAATGCTAACTGTCTCTCAGGCAGTGTAATGGTAACCTCCTGTTACAGAGAGAATAAAAAAAGTAAACCGAGAACAAGGAAAGGAAAGCGCAGTGAAGTTGGAGTGCCCCTAGAAGCATTAGCCCTGGGGGCTCTGGACCACCTCATCGGGGGAAGCCGGCAGGGTCGGGTGTCGGGGCCAGTCCGGCAGCTCCACCACAGGCAGATCCAGAGCCTTTAGAAATGCAGGGAGATCAGAAAGCCGACGAAAGGATGCAGAGCGGCCATCCCTGGGTGCTATCAATTGGAAGGGGAAGCCCCATCTATATTTGATCTCCTTCAGGACAGTGAGCAGGGGTCTCAGTCTTCTCTGCTGAAGGGTTCTCCTTGCCAAATCTGGGAGGAAAGTCACAGATGAATTAGCATGAGTAATGGGGCCAGAAAGTCTTGCAGCGTTCATAATAGCATCTCTTATGGTGAAGAAGTGGACTCTGCATATCACATCTCTGGCCATCATCCAGCAGAGGGTCTTGGGGAGAGGGCTCTATGGACCCTATCCAGCTCAATATCGGGGCCACCCACATCTCCCAATACCTGCTTGAAAAGATCTTGAATTGATCTCCCCAGGTCCAGAGGTGAAACCTCCTCAGAGAGCTCCCTGATTCTGATGTTATTTCTGCGGTTTCTATTCTCTTGGTCTTCTTGATTGTAGAGGAGATCCTCCAGCAGGGCTGAGTGGGACTCTATGGTCTCCTTGTGTGCCCTCAGCTCATCCAGCACCGCATCTTGGGACCTCTCCACCTCCTCCACCCGGGCAGTGAATTCCCGCTGCAGTGAGTGAATCTCAATCTTACAAGATTTCTCCAGCCTGCATGCTATTCTCTCTAAATCTCCCTTTGTGGGAAGAGATTTAAGGTAGGCACTTATCTCTATTTGTGAGGCACCCTCCAGGGGTGGCAGGGCTCCATCAGTGACCTCCACGTGCTGCTGCTCCTCTGCCAGGACGGCGTAGCAATTCCCCCTTTGTCTGTGTGAGCGCTCTGCCCTGGGGGCCGCCTCGTGATGAGAGGGAGACGCCATCTTGGAGGGTGAGTGAGCGGGAGATGCGGCCATGTGAGAGCGGAGAAACCGGTCGATTGCACCCCTCTGGGGGGTATCAGCGGTTTCGGTGGCTCCTGGGCTCTTCTTGGACTTGCCCATTCAGGTTCTGAGCAGTTTTGAGGGTGAGAGAGTGGGATTCAGAGCGGCGGTAAGCAGAGCTCCTTCACCGTGCTGCCATCCTGTTCATGGGTTACCCACGTCCCCACGTTTTTGCTTTTTGTACCATGGAAGAAAGTTCTCAGTCGGAAACTCTATATACGGTGCAGAGGTCATTTTCACACCTTCAGGAACCTTAAAGGGGCCTACCCGCTGTTTCCCAATGATTCCAGCACAAAACATGACTCCTCCACCTCCTTGCTGACGTCGCAGCCTTGTTGGGACATGGTGGCATCCACCAACGATTCACTACTCTATTCATCTGGACCATCCTGGGTTGCTCGGCACTCATCAGTAAACACGAGTGTTTGAAAATTGGTCTTCATGTATGTCTGGACCCACTGCAACCATTTCTGCTTGTGAGCACTGTTTAGGGGTGGCCGAATAGTAGGTTTATGCACCACAGCAAGCCTTTGAAGGATACTACACCTTGAGGTTCGAGGGACTCCAGAGGCACCAGCAGCTTCAAATATCTGTTTGTTGGTTTGTAAGGCCTTTTTAGCAGCTGCTCTCTTAATCCGATGAACTTGCCTGGCAGAAACCTTCCTCATTCTGCCTTTATCTGCACAAACACGTCTGTGCTCAGAATCAGTCCCAAATCTCTACGATGACAGTACGATGATCACGCTTAAGTATTCGTGCAATATCAAATGTTTTCATCCCTTGCCCAAGGCATTGCACTATATTTATTGCTTTTCGGCAGCAGAGAGATCCTTTCTTTCCTATGTTACTTGAAAACTGTGGCCTGCGTAATATTGTGGAACACCCAGTTTTCCTTTTATTGGGCTCAACTGCCAAACTAATTATCACAGATATCTGAGATTGATTTCAATGATCCAAAGAACCCTGAGACACAATACCTACCATCAATTGGTTTCATTGACAAACAATGAAAAAAAAACCCTATGACACTTAAAACCAATTTGCAGACTTCCGGTTCCGGCGCCTCCATGAGTGGCCGCAAGTGAGGAAGCTCCGGAGCCTGCCACAAACCCCAGACTCAATCCCCGTGCCTCGGTACCTCTTATCCCCCCACAATGAGCGGAGGCAGAAGCAGCGGCACGGCGACGATGGATCGCTACGTGACCAGAGGCGGAGAGGGAGATTCCGGCTGTGGGAGCCGCCATAAGGAAAGCAATAGCGGCTGAGACAAGGCAAGAGGGACCCTCATGTGAGACGCTGGGTGAGGAGGGTGACCTGGAGCGGAGGTGTGGGGGAGCAAATGAAGTGGCGGAGATACAGTCCCTCACAAAAGACTCGGCACAACAAGCTGGAGATGGGAGGGAGTGTGAGGATAGTGAAGAGCTATGCACACAAGAGACCCCAATGCAGCAGCTAGACTATAAGTCACTTGCTAAAAAGATAGCCCAATACATGCTGGAGGATTTTAAACATGCAGTCTTAGACCTGGTAGCTGCTTCTACTCATGAGCTTTCCACTAAACTTAATCAGCATAATCAACAACTACAAGAAGCGGAGGCTAGAATAGCGGTGGCTGAGGACAGAGTTACAGACTTAGAATACCAAGTCCAAACTCTGCAGAAACAAGCAACTTACTCTATGAACAAGTTAGAAGATATAGAGAACAGGGCTCGCAGGAGCAATCTGAAACTAGTGGGTCTCCCTGAGAATGTCTCCCTAGGACAATTAGAGGATATATTTGAAGTGGAACTTCCAAAAGCCTTGGGTCTGACGCATAGGTGTAAAACAGAGCGCACACACAGAATCGGACCACCAAGAGATCCCCCTCAGGAGGCAGGAGGTGGGAAGATCTATGCAAAATAAAGACATCAATAAGCCACGCCATGCCATAGCCAAGTACTTGAACCATAGAGATAAAGAGGAAATTTTACGGGCTTACAAGGCTAAAAGGAATCCGCTCATGATTATGGGACATAAAACCCTGCTATTTACGGACTACTCCATAGAAGTGACCAAACGCAGGAGAGCTTTCAGCGAGGTATGCACCACTCTTTACAAAAAAAACATTCGCTTCCAGTTGAATTACACAGCGACCTTGCACTTTAGGTCACCTGAAGGAGGAATGTTATCATTCACAGACCCTGACGAAGCCCTGTCAATAATTATGAGAAACAACAAGTCACCCAAATCACCCTATAGAGGCAGATCGAATTCAAACAGCCCGAAACGGCAGGACACTGTACCGGAGGTGACCTCTGATCCCAACCATTCTAGGAGTCGAGATCAAGATTCTGTGAGGTCATACAGGCTGCGTTCTGACACCCTATTAGACGAAGGTCATGTGAGGCCCTCTACACCGAGACAACAAAGACAATCCACCTCGATAGGGGGGTGGCTTGAGTGGCTTGGGCATGGCGGGGAGCAGAGGCTGAAAACCTGAGCTCCTGTTCTCATATCACCGCCGGGCCGGTACAACCGGTGTTATACCCCACGGACTTACAGTAATGCCGCCTAAGAAAAAAGGCAATACAAAAAGGGGGTGGGGTGGGGAACAAGAGGCGCAATAGTGCCCTTATCACTAGACACTAGATCAGCACACCGGTGAGTAAAAACGGTCTACTCACCTTATCCAGTTGTGTCACCCACAACTGGTTTGAAGACGTGTTAGGAATAATATCCTGATGGCTGCTGCTGGACCTTCACTGACCACTTACACGTGGAAAAGCATCAGGTTCCTTGGGAAAAGGTGTATGGCGGTCCGCGCTGCCAGACTGACCCGCATCAAAGAAGACACTTGAAGATGAAGTGTTGATCAGATCCTTCTTTTATTTACCGACGCGTTTCGGTGCCCACCTGGCACCTTCATCAGGGATCTGATGAAGGTGCCAGGTGGGCACCGAAACGTG
The DNA here is from genome assembly GCA_033576535.1 of Allobates femoralis. Lineage (NCBI taxonomy): Eukaryota > Metazoa > Chordata > Amphibia > Anura > Aromobatidae > Allobates > Allobates femoralis. The sequence goes on from JARQOC010000011.1 coordinate 139,351,572, forward strand.
TTGGTAAATAAAAAAAGGATCTGATCAACACTTCATCTTCAAGTGTCTTCTTTGATGCGGGTCAGTCTGGCAGCGCGGACCGCCATACACCTTTTCCCAAGGAACCTAAGAAAAAAGGCAACAGGCTTCAGCACACGCAGGAGCCGTCGGTGCCCCCCATGGGGAGAATTTCGCATAATTTGAGGAGCGCAGCCCTGGATGTGAAATGGCCGCAGGTAAGATGGCGGCGGGGGCCCCTCAGGATGCGGCTGATCAAAGACAGCCTCAGACTACAGAATCTTATGGAGAAGCTCCCCTACAGCCTGGAGAGGCACAGAATGAGCGGTACGACCATCAGAGCCCGGTTTTAGATGATCCTCTACCCCCTCCTCAGATGCATGCTGCGAACGTGTTACTGTTATAGACATTTCTACTGCACCAGACAAGGACATGCTGCCCAGCCAGGTACAAGAAATGGGGGTCGATTCTCAGGCCCACAGTACACAAATGATGCCCCAGGGTGGTAGAGATAGACCCCTGATAAATGAAGTTACTGCACAAAAGCTTCCCCAGGCTGCCACAGGACCTGGCACTGATAATGGGGGCAATATCCATCAAGGACCTTCTAATTTGATGATGGGAGAGAGACACTTCCCTCCACAGACACTACAGAGAAGAGACGGGAGGGAGACGACCATGCAATATCACGTGGCAATGGGATACACAGGGGATAGTCCAGAAGGGTCCGCCCGACCTTTAGCAAATGTTCTGCAGCAGAACACGGCATATGGTAATAACACCTCACCCCCCAGTCGGGTATTGTTGCCCAATACATCAGGGGGACAGGAGATTTGGGATGACCTCAGGTCACGAATACAGACTATCCCTACCAGGGAAGAAATGGAGGGCTTCATTGCACGAATGGAGGCGTCATTTAGGGCAGAGGTCTCTGAACTTAAAGGAGAAGTCCATAAACTCAGCCTGAGAGTGGCCTCTAATGAAACATCCTCCCAGAACATAGACGAGAGGCTGAAGATCCTAGAAGACACTGTCTTTACACAAGCCTCTCAGTTTGAAAGAATGCTAGACTCCATGGAAGATCTGGAGAATCGGGAAAGGAGGAACAATATTAGGATCAGGGGCCTGCCCGAAAGTGTTGGTCCCAAAGAACTGGACTATACCCTCAAAACCTTATTCAACTCAATAAGAGAAGTGTCGACTGATTCAATTTTGGAATTCGATAGGGCGCATAGATCCCTGGGCCCTCCACCCCTAGAAGGAGATAGACCCCGAGACGTGGTGTGCAGGATCCATAAATACAAAATTAAAGAGGCGATTTTTAACAAAGCTCGATCTAAGTGTCAGGTTAAGTACCAGGACTATTCTCTCCAACTACTGGCAGACTTATCAAGACGCACCTTACAAAAACGGAGGGCGTTTCGCCCCCTCTTGGCGGTCCTAAGACAACAGGACATACCCTGCACATGGGGCTTTCTGTTCCACCTCCAAGTACGGAGAGATGGAGTGCTCCATTATGTCACTCATCCTAGGGGAGTACCGGAGTTTACAGAAGCGTTGGGAACCCCCCCGGTCTCCATTTCAATGGAGGAGTGGCCGGGACACGCTGAGTGTCCAGAATGGATGCTGAGGGTCCCGGGGCCGTTCAGAGGAAGCAGAAAGAGGGGGAGGGGGGTTTCACGGAGAGGGAGGAACAGAGACTGGAGGAGGGGATCGTTTGGTAATGGCTGAAGGTTCCTCTCTATAATTTTGATTGTTATATTCTTAATTATACTGCTGGCTGATAGTTTTCTGTTTTTCGCACCTTTCTCTTTGTCCCTAGTCTCTTTCCCTAGTTTCCCTTCCTTCGACCTCAGTGTTGACCATGTCAACTTTAAAAATCTGTTCTCTTAATGTAAGGGGATTCAACACCCCCAGAAAAGGTCTCAGATTCAATACTCTGCCCATAAACAGAAGTGTCAGATTCTGATACTACAGGAGACTCACTTTAAATCAGGACATGTACCGAGTCTCCGTAACAGATACTTCTCGGTTTGGCACCATAGTACCAACCCAGAAGCGAGAACAAAGGGTGTATCCATTGCAGTTCACAGGTCACTGACCCACGAGATCTTGGATATGTGTATAGACCCTCAAGGACGCTACATTTTTCTTAAGATGGGGATTGCTGGATCTCTACTAACTGTGGCTAATTGGTACTTACCTAATAGGTTTCAGACAAAGACATGTAGATTGTATCTACTACGGTTGGCGGACTTTGCAGAAGGATCAACCATTATCGGTGGGGACCTCAATTTCACCCTGGACCCGGCAGCTGATTCATCCTCTGGTAAGCAATCTATTCCAAGCAAAAAAAACTTGTTTCCCTAAAAAGGTTCCTTCACACTCTGAGACTTATGGACATTTGGAGGATTTTGAATTCTCTGGGGAGGGACTTCACATATTTCTCCCCTATCCACAACTCTTACAGTAGAATAGACCTATTTTTCATTAGTCATAATTTACTTTCTTTGAACCCGGAGGCGACTATAGGGGACATCTTACTCTCAGACCCTGCCCCTACTTTCTTGACCCTCACACTACCTGACACAAGTAACCGACCTTGGACCTAGAGGCTAAACGAACACCTATTGAAGGATGAATTGTGTATGGCTGAAGTGAGGGAGACGATAAAGTCCTTTGATCGAGACCATGCCTTCGATCCCACACCTTCCCCCACTAACATAGTAACATAGTAACATAGTTTTTAAGGTTGAAGGAAGACTTTAAGTCCATCTAGTTCAACCCATAGCCTAACATGTTGATCCAGAGGAAGGCAAAAAAAAACCCCATGTGGCAACACTAATCTCCACATTGGGGGAAAAAATTCCTTCCTGACTCCAGATACGGCAATCAGACTAATTCCCTGGATCAACGCCCTATCAAAGAATCTAGTATATATAACTGGTAATATTATAGTTTTCAAGAAAGGCATCCAGGCCCTTCTTAAATGTTAGTAGTGACTCACTCATTACAACATCATGTGGCAGAGAGTTCCATAGTCTCACTGCTCTTACAGTAAAGAATCCGCGTCTGTGATTATGATTAATCTTCTTCCCTCCAGACGTAGAGGATGCCCCCTTGTCCCAGTCTCAGGCCTAAGAGTAAAGAGATCATTAGAAAGGTCTCTGTACTGCCCCCTCATATATTTATACATTATTATAAGATCACCCCTAAGCCTTCGTTTTTCCAAGCTAAATAACCCCAAGTTTAATAACCTGTCTTGGTATTGCAGACCCCTTAGTCCTCTAATAACTTTTGTCGCTCTTCTCTGGACCCGCTCTAGTTCAGCTATGTCTTTCTTATACACCGGAGACCAGAATTGTACACAGTATTCTAAGTGTGGTCGCACTAGTGACTTGTATAGAGGTAAAATTATGTTCTACTCATGAGCATCTATGCCTCTTTTAATACATCCCATTATTTTATTTGCCTTTGCAGCAGCTGCCTGACACTGGCCACTAAATGTGAGTTTGTCATCTACCCATACACCCAGGTCTTTTTCAGTGACAGTTTTGCCCAGTGTTTTACAATTAAGCACATAATTATACCTTTTGTTTCCTCTGCCCAAGTGCATGACTTTACATTTATCCCCATTAAAGCGCATTTGCCATTTAGCAGCCCAAGCTTCTAGTTTACATAAATCCTCCTGTAATATAAAATTGTCCTCCTCTGTATTGATTACCCTGCAGAGTTTAGTGTCATCTGCAAATATTGAGATTCTACTCTGTATGCCCCCTACAAGGTCATTAATAAATATATTAAATAGAAGCGGGCCCAACACTGACCCCTGTGGTACCCCACTGTTAACTGTGACCCATTCTGAGTGTGTTCCATTAATGACCACCCTTTGTTTCCTATCACTAAGCCAGTTCTTAACCCACTTACACATATTTTCCCCTATCCCCATTGCCCTCATTTTATGTATCAACCTTTTGTGTGGCACTGTATCAAAAGCTTTTGAAAAGTCCATATACACCACATCCACTGCATTTCCTTGGTCCAGTCCAGAACTTACTTCTTCATAGAAGCTTATTAGATTAGTTTGACAGGAACGGTCCCTCGTAAAACCATGTTGATGATGGGTCATGAGGTTATTTTTCTTCAGATACTCCAGTATAGCATCTCTTAGAAAACCCTCTAAGATTTTACCCACAGTAGAGGTTAAGCTTACTGGCCTATAATTTCCAAGTTCAGTTTTTGTCCCCTTTTTGAATATTGGCACCACATTTGCTATACGCCAGTCCTGTGGTACAGACCCTGTTATTATGGAATCTTTAAATATTAAAAATAATGGTCTATCTATGACAGTACTTAATTCCTGCAGCACTCTTGGGTGTATCCCATCTGGGCCCGGGGATTTGTCAATTTTAGTGATTTTTAGACGATGCCGTACTTCCTCTTGGGTTAAGCAGGTGACGTTTAATTGAGAATTTTTGTTATCACTGATCATATTGTCTGTCATGGGATTTTCTTGTGTAAATACTGTTGAAAAAAAGTCATTTAGCATATTTGCTTTTTCCTCATCCTCATCCACCATTTCACCCAGACTATTTTTAAAGGGGCCAACACCATCATTTTTTAGTTTCTTACTATTTATGTAGTTAAAAATATTTTGGGATTCTTTTTACTTTCTCTGGCAATGAGTCTCTCTGTCTCAATCTTTGCTGCCTTGATTTGCTTTTTACAAATGTTATTTAATTTTCTGTATTTATTTAATGCTTCATCACTACCTACTTGCTTTAATTCCCTAAATGCTTTCTTTTTGTCACATATTGCACTTCTTACCGCTTTATTTAGCCATAGTGGTTTCCTCCTATTTCTAGCATGCTTATTCCCATAGGGTATATATTGTGCACAGGTCCTATTCAGGATGCTAATAAACATCTCCCATTTGTGTTGTGTACTTTTATGTCTCAGGACATCGTCCCAGTTTATTGCACTAAGATCATCTCTCAACCGTTGGAAATTTGCCTTCCTGAAGTTTAGTGTCCTTGTGGCCCCTCTACTACACGTCTTAGTAAAGGATACTTGAAAGCTTATTAAGTTATGATCACTATTACCCAAGTGACCTCCAACCCGTATATTTGATATGCGGTCTGGCCTGTTGGTTAATATTAGGTCCAGCAGTGCCCCCCTTCTTGTTGGGTCCTGAACCAGTTGTGAAAGGTAATTGTCTGTTATAGTTTTCAAAAACTTATTACCTTTGCTGGAACTGCAGGTTTCTGATCCCCAATGTATTTCAGGGTAGTTGAAGTCCCCCATAATAATGACTTCTCCCTGAGTCGCTGCTTCATCTATTTGCTTTATGAGGATATTCTCCTCCACTTCCATTATTGTTGGGGACTTATAACAAACCCCTATCAGTAATTTATTATTTTTTCCCCCTCCCCTTATCTCCACCCACAGGGACTCTACATTTCCATTAGATTCACCTATATTATCACGCAGGATGGGTTTTAAGGATGATTTTACGTATAAACATACACCTCCTCCTCGCCTATTTGTACGGTCATTTCTGAACAGACAATAGCCCTGTAAATTAACAGCCCAGTCATGGCTCTCGTCCAGCCAAGTCTCCGAAATCCCCACCATGTCATAATTATTTTCCAACAAAATCAATTCTAATTCCTCCATTTTGTTGGTGAGGCTTCTGGCATTAGTGAACATGCACTTTATGCATCTCTCTTTACCTCTATTCCTTCCTACTAGACTGTCTGTTCTAACCCCACCCCCCATGCCACCCCCAATTTTATTACTTGTGCCCAGGTTACTGTTTACACTATCTTCCCCTCCTATACAATGAATACCCTCCCCCCCAATCCCTAGTTTAAACACTCCTCCAACCTTCTAGCCATTTTCTCCCCCAGCACAGCTGCACCCTCCCCATTGAGGTGCAGCCCGTCCCTAGCATAGAGCCTGTAGCCAACAGAGAAGTCGGCCCAGTTCTCCAGGAACCCAAACCCCTCCTTCCTACACCAATTCCTGAGCCACTTATTTATCTCCCTAATCTCCCGTTGCCTCTCTGGTGTGGCACGTGGTACAGGCAGTATTTCAGAGAATACTACCTTGGAGGTCCTTGCCTTAAGCTTGCAGCCTAATTCCCTGAAATCATCTTTAAGGACCTTCCACCTACCTCTAACTTTGTCATTTGTGCCAATGTGCACTATGACCGCTGGGTCCTCACCAGCCCCTCCCAGTAATCTGTCAACCCGATCAGCGATGTGCCGGGCTCGAGCGCCAGGTAGGCAGCACACTGTTCGACGATCCCTGTCTTTGTGACAGATTGCCCTATCTATTCCCCTAATAATTGAGTCCCCCACTACCAGCACCTGTCTGGCCTGCCCTACTCTCCTGTTTTCCCCCTTACTGGAGCAGACACTCCTCTGGCTTTCAGAGGTCATGCCCTGCTGCAGCAGTGCTATCCCTGAACTCACACCCCCCTCATCTGCCAACATAGCAAATTTATTGGGGTGTGCCAGATCAGGGCTAGCCTCCCTGGCACCCTTCCCTCTACCCCGCCTTCTAACTGTCACCCAGCTAGCTACCTCATGGTCCTGAGGCTCCATAGTACCATCCTCCCCCACATCTATCCCATTGAGCAGCTGTTCAGTGAGCAGCAGACTCCTTTCCATATTGTCTATGGATCTCAGCGTTGTCAGTCGTTCATTTAGATCCAGTATCTGGGCTTCCAAATGCACAATGTACTCACATCTCACACAGCAGTATGCACCCTCGGCCGGCTGGTCAAGGAATGCATACATGTGGCAAGATGTACACTGGATGGCATTGCCAATCATGGAGCTCATTTCCTAATGAGGATTGCACCAGACAGAAATGATAAGTAAAAAGAAATGCAAAGTATTAATAAAATACAACCAGCAATTCAGTAAGTCCTCCCTTCCAAACTCCCTGAATCCAAAGTCACTGAATCACAAGTCACACACTTACTTCTGTCGCACTTGCTCTGTCACACAAAGCTCGCGGTCACACTCGCTAGAGAATCAGATAAAAAGAGTCTTTTTTTTTTCTTTTTTTCCCTTAGCAGCAAATCAGCCTGTATCTCAGTGCACTTCCAAAGGACTGGAAGGCCCAACCAGCTGCTTCTTATAAACCCTTAATTATGCACCCCCACCCTTAATTAACCCCTTGTAAGTATAGCTACACCACAGGTTTTAAGTGCAAGTAGTTAACCCTTTAACTTACAGGTAGTAAAATAGGAGTCTATACACTTGTAGAGAGAAAGAAAGTTAAGAAAGCCCAATAAAATTAAAAAGGTAAAAAAAAAAAAAAAAAAACAGTCAGCAATTCACACAGGTATTTGTTGCAGGATTCCCAAACACCTCCTCACTGAATCACAAGTCACACACTTACTTCTGTCGCACTTGCTCTGTCACACAAAGCTCACGGTCACACTCGCTAGAGAATCAGATAAAAAGAGTCTTTTTTTTTCTTTTTTTCCCTTAGCAGGAAATCAGCCTGTATCTCAGTGCACTTCCAAAAAAAAAAAGTGGGAAACTTTAAAATGTGTCCTGAGAGGGGTGTTTATCAAACATGGCACCCGTCTGAAAAAAAATAACGCACAAAAAGTAGAGGACCTCCTTTCCCAGATTCATGTATTGGAAACCTTACATAAACAGAATCTATCTAGCCTGACTCTATCGGACCTGACTTTAAAAAAAGAAAGAACTTGGGGGGCGCGGTCCGGGAGCCGATGAAGCCGGCCGCATCTTGCTGAGCTCCTAGCTGTGCCTGAGGTTCTGCGGCACGAATAGATACTTTTACCCGAAATAGCCCCACATCTTCCATCCACAACACTGGAGGAGACACCAGAGATGCCCAGGCAGTCGTCCCGGAGGTGCGGGGAGTCTGCACGCCTCACTGACTTCTACCCGCAGGAACGACAACAATTACTGACTCCTAACATGGCGTCCTCCCCTTCCTGTTCCTCCCAACCTGCGGCTGGTCTGCCTGGACCCCGGAGCTCCGGCGGCCAGCCAGCGGGGAGAGATGGAGAGACGCTGGTGACACGCAACTTTCTTATGGAAGCGATGAGTGCACTCAGACAATCCATACAGGAGGATACCAGGAATATTTTACAAGAGCTGAGAGGAGAAATGTCGGCCCTGGGAGAGCGGACACAGCATATTGAGGAGAAAATGGCGGAATACGCCACAGCTCATAATGAACTGGCAGACGATTACTCCGTCATAGCTGCCGACATGAAGTTAGTAAAGCTGAAATTATGGGATCTGGAAGATAAAGCTAGAGCTAATAATCTGCGTCTTAGAGGTTTCCCTGAGGGAGGTGCTGAGGAGGACTTATGTGAGACAGTGAGTCAATTTCTGCAGAAGCTTCTCCCAGAGACCCCAGGAGATAAACTGCAATATGACAAAGCATATCGCATCCCAAAACCCCCTCACATCAAGTCCCTACCGAGAGACGTCCTGGTCTCCTTTTCTACTCTTAAAGCTAAGGAACTAATAACACAAAAGATGAGACGTCCGGACACCCTCCCGGCACCATACTCTGACATCCAAGCCTTCCCAGATCTCTCCCCTGGAACTCTGGCCCGCAGGAGAGAATTCGCCCCACACTGTAAAATATTGAGAGACAAAGGGATTTCCTACAGCTGGGGTACTCCGGTTAGGGTCAACTTTCGGTACAAAGGAACGGCACATCTCTTCCTGTCCCCCAGTCAACTAGGAAAAGCTCTCAAACAGTGGAATCTTACTGGAGACCCAGGGCCGTCACCTCAACGCTCACCAGCCTCACAGGAGGGGCATCCATCTTCCCCTCAGTCTCGCCATTCTCCAGCCAGAAACGGAAAGTCTCCCTCTGCTACTACCTGAACTTTTCGGATGAACATTAACATTTCCATTTCTTTACCTCAGGTCACAACTTGGACCCCAGCTGGGGGAATTTGCCGTATTTTTCTAATTGGTTAGGACTCTCTTCCGCTCCGTTGAAGAGACCCCTTGTTGCCAGCCCATTAAAGCTGGTTTGGAGCCGAGAAACCTCCTATTTTTTCTCGGCCTGTTTGGGGGAGATTGTTTGTTCTACGCCCCCCCCCCCCCCCAAGACGGAGAGGTCCCTTTGTACGGATCTGTGCTGATCATCAGATCTACCTCTACGTTTCTTATGTCAAACATGTTCTCCTCTTTTCTTTTGTTTTTCTCTGTTTTGGTCCTTCAAGCCTATCTCTAGTACCTAGTACCTATATTTCCATCTATTTCTGATACTCCCTTTCTACCTCCCCACTCCTTTCTTTATAACCTTGTCCCTTTTCTTTCCCCACTCACGCGGGCTGCCTGCACTGGTCGATTCTTGAAGACATCATCAGGTAATACCACCAAAGTTTATCTCATTAATTATGAAAATTGTATCTTTCAACGTTAAGGGTTTAAACTCCCCTTTTAAGCGCTCCCTCTTATGGAAAGAAGCTCTGAAGTCCAAGGCAGACATTCTCTGTGTTCGGGAGTCGCATCTCTTGAAAACAGACAATCACAGACTACATCATCGCATGTACCCCACAGCATACTTTGCGAATTAAACGGGCAAGAGGGCCGGGGTGTGCATTTTTATTAAGCACTCTTTAGCGTTTACTCTGGTCGAAGTGGATGCCGACACAGCGGGCAGATTCATTGTGCTCTCTTGTGTGATATCTGGAGTTGCTCTCACTCTGGTAAACGCATATGCACCAAATGAGGGTCAGGTGAAGTTCCTCAGAATGTTGTTGGACAAGGTTCCTATTAACTCGGGTGGATTTAAAGTTATTTGCGGCGACTTTAACCTAGTCCAAAAACAAGTTCCTAGATAGGTCCCGTGGGGCACCTGGGGCTGGCAGAGAAGCAGGACCTGTGTGCAGGGAATACCGTCTCCATGACCCTTGGAGATACCTGCACACAACAGAAAGAGATTACTCTTTCTACTCGCACAGGCACAGGTCGTATTCCAGATTAGATTATTTTCTGGTAGATAACACAATCACGGCCTGTGCCTGTGCTGAGATTGGATTCATAACGTGGTCTGACCATGCCCCGGTGTCCCTCGATCTGGCGGTGCCCTCCCGCCCCACTCCACTGGGATCATGGAGATTGAACTGCGCTCTTTTGTCTGATGACGCCCTTGTGGAGGACATTAAGACCCGCATAATTGAATATTTAAAACTTAATGACAATGCCTGCGTCTCAGATGAGACCCTTTGGGCCTCTCATAAGGCCTTTGTCAGAGGCCTATTCCTCCAGAAGGCTGCACAGATCAAGAGAAGACATGAGAAAGAGAGGACTGAACTACTTAACCGACTCTCCAACTTGGAAGCGGAGAATAAGCATAACCCCACCTTCACACTGGCCTCTCAACTGACGTCAACTAGAATGCAGTTGAGGGCACTTCTCTTGTCACACCATGAGAGAGCTTTACTCCTCTCGAAATCGGCGTTTTATGAGTCTGGGGATAGAGCGGGCACCATCCTAGCTAGACGCTTAAAAAAGAGAACTGCTCGCTCTACGATAGATAACATCAAAGACAAAACAGGCCGGGTAGTGAGAAACCCCATTGATATAGCGACGGTGTTCCAACAACATTATTCAGATCTTTACAATCTACAACATGACGTCGAGACTCCCCAGCCCACCCCTCAGCTGATTGAGAACTTCCTGGAGGGGTTGAGCCTGCCCTCTGTCTCAGCCTCAGACCTGGAATATTTGAGTCTCCCTTTTTCCTTGGATGAGGTCACCCGGGCAATCGGGGACACCAAGCTTCACTCGGCCCCTGGCCCGGATGGCCTACCCAATGAGTATCTGCGGACTTTTAGAGAGGCATTGGCTCCATACCTCCTACGGACTTTCCAGCAGTGGAAGGACACGGGCACGATCACCCCCCTTCAACTTCAAGCAACAATAATCACAATCCCTAAACCAGGCAAAGCCCCTGACCTCCCTGGGAGTTACCGACCCATCTCCCTCCTGAACTGCGATCTTAAGATCTTCGCTGCAGTTCTTGCGTACAGACTAAGGGGAGTGGTACCTAAACTAATAAATCCGGATCAGGTGGGTTTCGTGTCTGGGAGACAGGCGAAGGATTGGACGAGAAGAATGTTGGATCTCGTGGGGTCCATGGGGCTGTGGGGGACCCCCGATGCATTCCTGTCTTTAGATGCAGAGAAGGCATTCGACAGGGTGCACTGGGGTTACCTGGAGGCGGTCCTTCGAAGGTTTGGCATTGTGGGCTCCTTTTTGAAGGCGATTCTAGCCCTATACTCCAACCCTAATGCCAGAGTTTTCACATCTGGCTTCCTCTCGCCTGTCTTCCAGATTACGAACGGAACTCGCCAGGGATGCCCGCTGTCACCGGTGATTTTCACCCTGGCAGTGGAGCCCCTGGCTGAGAAAATCCGCTCCGCACAGGACGTGTCGGGTGTTCGGGTGGGCGGAGATGTCCATACCATTGGTTTGTACGGTGATGATATTATCATCACTTGCACAGAGATGTCTCGGTCTCTCCCAGCAGTCATGCGCATCCTGAAGGACTACTCGATGGTTTCGTTCTACAAATTGAACGCGGCTAAATCAACTATTCTCCCACTGGGAGTTCCAGACTCGGAAATAGCTGCTCTCACAGAGATTTTGCCGTTTCGTTGGTCTAGGGGTGGCATACCCTATCTTGGGATCACACTGGCACCCGCCGACCAACTAGTGCGACTTAATTATGAGTCACTGCTATCGAGAGTCCTTTTGAATGTCACTACATACGGTGCTAAGACCCTGTCTTGGATTGCTCGATTACACGCCTTTAAAATGATGACTTTACCAAAGATAATATATGTATTTAGGTGTGTCCCTGTTAGGATCCCAAGGCCCTGTTAACTAAATTGCAGAGCGCAATCAATGTATTAATTTGGGCTAACAAGATCCCACGCGTGGCTAGGGAGATGATGTATGCTCCGATGGGGGAGGGGGGCAGGGGAATGCCAAACATTTTGGAATACCATAGAGCTATAGTCCTGGAGGAGGCTGGGTCTTGGTGGCGTAGCCCTGAGCATCTCAGATGGGTCTCCATTGAGACTTCTCACCTGAGGAGTGGCACTCTCGGGGACCTCCTGTTGGCGGAGTCAGTTCGGCCAGTTGCCCAGGCTCGTCAACTCGAGACTTCCCAAGCCCTCTTACACTGTTGGAGGTCGGTGCCGCGGGCCTGGACCCGTGCTCCACCGGAAAATGTGCCTATTAGGGCGCTGCGCCTCCTTGTCCCATCAATCCAGACGAAGACCTGGGAGGATATAGGATTGGGGTCCCTGGGAGACTTTTGCCAGGAAGGGACATGGCCCACGTTTGAGTCCCTGTGTAGATGGTTCCCTGAATGTCGTTTGCCATTTCTACAATTCTCCCAAATAGACCATCTTTTGCGTAGGGCCTTGTACGTCCCATTACCTGTGCTCCACCCCCGGAACCGTTTCTCCTTGGTGCTGTTCAAACGGATCCCCCTAAACCACGAATGATGTCCAGAATTTATAGAGGATTAGTATCCGTGGCTAGCGGGATGAACCTCCCATACATGAGAAAATGGGAGGGAGACCTTGGGTTCACCTCAGAAATCGAGGACTGGCACGCAGCATCTAGAGAGGTGGGCAGGTCCACCAGATGTGTAAATCATCTTGAAAACATAAAGAAGATCCATCTTAGATGGTACCTCTCTCCTGTGCGCATTGCCCACTTCACCAAAGACCAGTCCCCGCAGTGTTGGAGACTGTGTGGAGAGAGGGGTAACCTAGCGCACATGTGGTGGTCCTGTCCGAACATACGTCCCTTTTGGACTTTGGTCCAAAGCTTAATCCACTCAGTCACGGGAATTAGACAAGATTTAACATCGCAGCTGGCAGTTCTGAATATTGGTATTCAAGATTTCCCCATCCCGCTGAGAGGGACAGTATCATATATTCTCATTGCTGCCCGTCTGTGCCTAGCCGAAAAATGGAAGGCTCCCTCATCTCCTTCCTTAACTGAATTGCTCCATAAGATCAATTGGATCTTTCACCAGGTATATCACTTAGCACTAAATGGGCCGACCAGACGGACGATTCATGATAGATGGAGTGTTTGGGCCTCCCACCCGGGAGCTGCAGCGGTCCCTTGGGGCCTCCTCCAGCCCTCTTGCCCTGCGGGCCCACCGAGTTAGAAGAAATGGTTAGAAGAACCGGTCTCCCCTGTGAGATGCCTGTTCAGAGAAAGTCATCACACATAGTGTTTACAGCTTAATCGGATCCTTAGATACCCTACATATAACCAGAGAGTTGAACGTTCCTCGGCTGGTGCGGCAGTCATTGCGAGTTTCCCTCCATCCCCGTCTCACCCCCATCCCTGGTTCCGAGCACATCTCCCCTCTCTGCTTCCCTTTCTCTTATCTCTTTTATTTTCTTTATCCCCTTTATGACCTTTGATTGTTATATTTTGGTATTTTATATTGTCTTTCTGACGGTTCTCCCGGATATGATTCCGACAGAGAACCACTACTGTTATGTATGCTTGTTGCTCAATTTATGCAAAAATTTTTTTTTCTTTCAATAAAAATTTAATGTTTCAAAAAAAAAAAGAAGAACTTAAAGATTTATTAGATCAAAAGTGTCGTAGATACTCTGAGAAATCTAGGAGTTATTTTTACTCCAACTCAGACAAATGTGGGCGTCCCCTTGTCAGACTGCTCCACCCTCGGTTAAACCCGACGTTTATCCCAAACATCTCGACCAGATCGGGTGGGAGGACATTCCTGCCGTCTAAAATATTAGAGGAATTTAGACAATATTACCTTGGTCTTTACAATATTCAGGGGCATTTTTCAGATGCACCGCCCTCAGAACTGTCTGACAAGATTAAGGGATATATAGAGAAAACAGCGATTCCAACGCTAACTAAGGAGACTATTTCTACACTAGAAGAGGATATTACAGAAGTGGAGCTGTCACGGGCTATCCAGTCTTCACCGTCAGGGAAATGTCCTGGTCCGGACGGATTTTTACCCAACTTTTACAAAACACTTAGGACCCAGCTGGTACCTGCGATGTTGAAGACCTTTAATGAGGTTTTGGGGGGTTCTGATTTCGTGCCTCAATCCTTGGAAGCCCATATCAGCGTCATCCCCAAACCTGGGAAAGATCCATCTTCGGTTTCAAATTACAGGCCGATTTCGTTGCAGAATGAGGATGTCAAACTTTATTCTAAAATTCTAGCTGACCGTCTAGCCACGTTTCTCCCTTCCGTGATTGACTCGGACCAGGTGGGCTTTGTCAGAGGCCGGGAGGCTAGGGATAACACTATTAGAACCCTCCTCCTTATAGCTAAGGCCAAAAGCAACTCAGCTCCGTTAGGCCTGATTTCTGTGGATGCTGAAAAGGCCTTTGACAGAGTCCACTAGGGGTTTATGAGGGAGGCGCTGACTCAACTTGGCCTGGGTCCCCGGTTCTTGCACGGAATCATGTCCCTATATTCCTCACCATCTGCTAGGGTGAAGATTGGAGGTGTCTTATCTTCCCCATTTAAAATAGCAAACGGAACTAGACAGGGATGCCCGATGTCACCTCTGCTTTACATTATTGTAATGGAACGTTTGGCTACAGCACTTAGAGCCAATTCAGCATTCGCGGGATTGAGCTGGGTCAGAGTCACCACAAGACGGCATTATTTGCCGACGATCTCCTACTTTATGTCTCACAGCCCCTGATCTCTATCCCTTCTATTCTGAAAGAATTCGAGCAGTTCGGACAGTTGAGTAACTTTAAAGTCAACTGCTCTAAGACAGAGGCGCTCAACATTTCCTTACCTGGAGATTTGGTACCTCATTTGTCCAGACAGTTCCCTTTCAAATGGAAGACAGAGGCTATTAAGTATTTAGGAGTTCTCATCCCAAGAGATCTTAGGCAACTGTTTAGATTAAATTACCAACCCCTACTGTCTAGAACAGAAGAGGCTTTTTCATCATATCGACAACTAAAGCTATCCTGGTTCGGGAGAATGAATGTCATCAAAATGGATGTCTTACCCCGACTCCTACACATTTTTCAAACAGTACCCGTCCTTCCAGACAGGGCGTTTTTTGCTACACTACATTCTCTTATTATCAAATTTACCTGGGGCGGGAAGAGATCTAGGGTACGGATTAATATCCTATCCCTACCTAAATCCAGAGGAGGGGTCGGGTTGCCCAACATAAAGACATATTTCCTGGCTTCTTCTCTCACCAGAGCCCTAGACTGGCACTACTGTTTGGCACACAAGAAATGGGTGGAGGTGGAGCAGGATGGCCTGGGGATCCCACTGAAGCATTTGCTCTGGATTCCCCCTGGGAACGTAAAAGAAATATCCCCCCTATCTGAGATGACCAAGATCACCTTGAATGTTTGGCATTCTGTAACAAAGACATTGTTTTCAGATGGCAGATTTAGTCCTCTCGCTTCCCTCTTCTCTAGTCCAACTTTTACACATGGGTTCAGAAAACACAGATTTCTGTGTTGGCAGAGTGTGAACGACACCCGAATGGGACAGACCCTATCCGAGGGCAAATTACCCTCAATAGGGGACCTCCAATCTTTAGATAATACTAGGCCACTTAGATGGTTCGAATTTTTTCAGTACAAATCGTTTTTATTCCCGACTGACCATACGTGCAGGGTGAGACTGGCGCCAAATATATTGGAGAGAATGTTCCAACAGGACTCCCCTCCGAAGCGCAAAATATCAGCTTTGTATCAAGCCTTAGGGTCATTGAGACCAGGGTACCCTGTACTTTCAGCGTGCCTGGGAGAGGGATTTAGACAGGAACATTCCCGATAGTGAGTGGCGGAAATGTTTTATATTTACCCACAAATTGGCCAATGCTTGTATTGCGCAAGAAAGGAGCTACAAGCTGCTCACCAGATGGTACCTATGTCCGGTTGCCCTACACCGCATGTTCCCTTACACCACAGATAGTTGTTGGCGCTGTGGGGAAGCATCAGGGACGATGCTTCACATTTGGTGGAGTTGCAGTGGGATCCAGCAGTTCTGGTTTAGGGTGTTCAGTACCTACACACAAATAACAGGTAAACAGGTGGAGTGTCGCCCTGAAATAGCTCTATTATCCATCTTCCCAGGGCCTATTGGGCTCAATAAGAGGGATATACTCCGTTTCTGTGTTTCAGCCGCTCGCGCTCTAATTCCGAGATTTTGGAGAACCTCTCAAGTTCCGTCCCTGCTTGACTGGTTCAAGGAAATGCTTGATATATTTCGAATGGAGGAGCTGGCGGCCGACGCTTCAGGTTCTCGTGATAAATTTTCAGTGGTCTGGACTGAATGGATCCTCTTCCAGGATTCGGCTGAATTCAGGAGAACTTTCTCCGAGATTGCCACAGTAGTGTGAACGTTGGCCGACATGGGGTCGAGGGAACCCTTTTTCCCTATCCCTCTCTAGTTCTATTCCCTTCTATATCAGCCCCCAATTTTCCTAACTTACTTTTCTATTCTTTATTCTTATCTTTTTTCTTTTACTTAATTTCTTTTCTTTCTTCTCACTCACTCCATAATATTTAATATTTTTGGGAATTATTTCTTAACCCACCTTCCCTCGAGATCTGAACATGGTGGGAAAGGAATATTATTTATAATGCCTCGAGAAACACCAATAAAGATGGACTTATTTCTGATTATCTGGATTTTCAGCAAGTCCTCTGAGGCTTAGGCTTCACTGGTACCACCAACAACAGTGATGGGATATTAAGTGTTAGCCTAACAGATACTCCTGACCCTTGGTCAAACTGATATGGGGGTGCTAGTTGTCAGAATCATTTTGACGAGGTTCCCAACCCCCTCGTTAGCGGAGACACCCTTTGCCAGGAGCAGGATCTTTTTATTTTCAGGCTCTGGTCTATAAAAAAGGGATTGGATAACCCCGTAATCGAAGAGGGTGCAATTATTTGTAGTTGATTATTGTATTATTCTCTTTTAGTTGATGTTCTTTTTTGTGTTTCCTTTATCTGTATTTTTTTGGATATACCTATTCGTATAACTTGTAATGTTTTTACAAAATCAATAAAAAGATATTAACCTAAAGACAATCCACCTCCAGATGGAATAAAAGAAAACAACGGGACAATCCACAGTAATATAACCCAGGAAAAGAGAAGTTAAGATTTGTATTTTCCATTCTGATTTTCCCGGTCGTGTATCAACCCTCCTGTCATTGTGTTGCGGGAGCTGATGTAATGCCGGATCTTCACGAAGGGATGAGCGGATGAGAGGATGAAACATTGGCCGAAATTGTGATCCCTTCCCCCCCTCCCTTCCCTCCCTCCGACATTTCCTCCCTCCCTCCCTCCCTCTATCTTTACTGCTGCCCCTCTCCCCCCGTGTTTCTTCCTTCCATCCCTCCCCCCTCACCCCACTCCCTCCCCTTTTTTTTTTTTTTTCCTCTTCTCTCCCTGTTATAGGGATGGTGTCATTTATAGCGCCATTATTCTTCTACACAGCTCAAACTGAAGAAAATCTTGGAAATGCTCTTCCTCTTTTTTTTTTTTTTTTTTTTATGAATATGCAAATAAGTCTGTGGAGCCTCGGTTAGGAGTCTCAAACACAGGACTAGCCAGATATCCTTCCAGGGAAGGACCCAGTCAAGGGGTGGCTCCTTGCGGAGAACACCATAACCACCATGTTAAGTGGCCCTTTTAGTCAATATCCAGCTCTTTTACAAGCTTAGAGATATGACAAGGGAATACCAAGACCAGGTATCCATCCACAAACAGCTGTTTCGGGGTGTTGCCCTCATCAGTGTGGAGTAGGATTCTGGCTAGGTGGAAGCAAGGCCTAGTAGACCAACATCACAAAGTATTCACTGATCTCAGGGAGACCAGTCCAAGAAAACACTGCGGGCAGCTGGCTAAAGCGCTCAACACAGTGAATTCCTAGGCGCATTTTACTCATTTTACGATTGACCTACTTTATGAGCACATGCAGTGCTATTGTTAAACTACGAACTCAGCTGGGACTGGGGTGATATATCTTAAAGCCATTGATTTCAATGAACTAATCGAGGCTTGGGATTGATATCAATATCATTACATTTCATGATTGTATGTTTATAGTTTGGGTAGTTGGCGGGTTAGGAGCGCTTGTGCCTAGTCTCAGGAAGGAAAAAAGTGAAGCCACGAGATGATGTCTTGGGGGGAGGGGAGGGTTGTTTAGGGAGTTTTGGGGGAAAGGGGGAATGAGTGATGTTTTTATATCAACAATTTGTCTATCATACAGTCAGAAGACTTTCTTGAAATATCGAAGTAATATCATTGGTCAGGAAAAACTGGATTCGTTTAACGTTATTTAATCATCAAATTAACCTACATCTGCACTGGGATTATGGTTAGGTGGGTCTCGTGGAATGTGAAGGGGCCCCAATGAAACCCATGATGATTCTTCGTCATCTTAAGCGACTATGTATTGACGTAGCCATGCTCCAGGAGACTCACCTGACGTCTGATGAGTTTTTTAGACTTAAAAAGTTATGGGTCGGCGAAATTTATGCATCCAGTGCTATTAACAGAAAAGCCGGAGTCCTGATACTAATAAATAAATCCCTAGCACACACAGTTTTAACCTCAGCTACGGACCAAGAGGGCAGGTTTGCTAATCTGACCCTCCAAATACAGGATGAAACATTTAGTGTTTACAATATATATGCCCCCAATGTAGCCCAAAAGACATTCCTCCAAAATCTACAAAATCACTTCTTAACTGACCAGGCCAGCAATACACTAGTTGGGGGAGACTTTAACATGGTTGCAAATGAAGATGAGGATAGAAAACATAACAAACTTTTGGTATCCACAGTCCGCAGAGATGCAGCCCCACCTGGAGGGAGTTTCTTAGAAAATTACTTTGCTGATTGCGATATGAATGATACATGGAGAACATTACATCCTTTAGAGCGAGAATTCACCCACTTCTCTCATGTCCACAGTTCGTGGTCGAGGTTGGGCATGTTCTTCACCTCACCTCGATTTTTCAAAAAGTAACGGAGGTTACGGTGGAGGACATGGTCATTTCCGATCATAGCCCTCTGGTTATGGAGACAAGAGACAAGTTCCAAAAAGGCACTGATTATTTATGGAGATTTCCTGATACATTGCTACGTGAAGAAAATTTTGTCAAATGCCTTAAAATGGTGGTCGGATTTCTCTGTTCATAATAATATACATCGATCTGATCCTATGCTTTTTTGGGAAACAGCAAAAGCTGTGCTACGGGGTCATATTATGGCGTATAGTATGAGACTTAAAAAGCAAGTTAAAGAACAATATGTAAAAGCTAGCACAGCAGTAAGGGAGGCATACTCCTTATACAAAATGGTGATGAATGACCCAAATAGAGAGAAATAGCTGTCAGCCAAAAAGAACTTTGATTTATGGGCTGGGAAACGGGAGGACCTGTATAGAAGTAAACTACAATTGGACTTACACAGGTTCGGAGATAAGGCCGGCCGCTTGCTGGCAAGATTAGCCAAGGGTAGACATACTTCAACCCCAATTAGAGCGATAAAAGATAAATATGGCAAGATCCTCTCCGATCCAAGGGATATAGCTCAAACATTGGGGAAATATTATGCGTCACTATATAAGGAGAAGGGTGGACATGAGGTCGAAGGGGAAACATGGTTGACTTCAATTACACTACCCAAATAATCAGAAGATGATGACCAATTCCAAAACAGGCTTATCTCAACAGAAGAAATAGAGCTCACTATCAAGTTTTTAAACCCTTGCAAGGCCCCTGGGCCGGACGGTTACAATGGAGCCTTTTTCAAAACATTAAATGATCAAATCTCCCCCGTATTAAAGGACCTGTTTAATAGTATTCTACAAGGCAACCCTATCCCTGATAGAATGAATATGGCCCACATAAAACTTCTCCCTAAACCAGATAAATCACCTTTGGACCCAGCGAGTTACAGACCCATTTCGCTTATCAACCAGGATCTCAAACTGCTCTCTAAAATCCTAGCTGACAGACTAGCACAGATTCTTCCTAAATTGATCCTACCCCATCAAGCAGGTCGCTCGACAGCCACCAATGTCAGAAGGGTGATGCTTCTTTTGGATGTAATGGGAAGACAGACTGGGGGAGGGGGAGGAAATCCGGCCATGATCACCCTCGATGCAGAAAAAGCTTTCGATATGTGAGGTGGTCATGGCTGGATCGAGTCCTGGACGTTGTTGGTCTGAAGGGCCCTTTCCGCCAATTTCTGCAATCTCTCTATGCCAATCCGAGAGCATGTATCAGCATCCTGGGTTTTCTTTCCGACACGTTTAATTTAGAAAAAGGCACATGCCAGGGCTGCCCTCTATCGCCTTTACTTTTCAACCTGGCGGTGGAGCCTTTGGCAATCTTTCTTGAATCACAAACTCCTTATGAAGGTCTTAAAATAGGTAGCAAAGAAATAAAACTGTCACTCCTTGCAGATGACATTATATTATTTGTCCAGGACGGTGAGAGATCTCCCAAACATTTTGGCAGACATAGAAAGAATAGGGAGGTCGTCTGGCCTTTAAGTTAAATAAACATAAATGTGAAATCTTATTTATTGGAAAAGATAAAGGCAACTCGCTGGGTGATACATTATGCGGCATAAAGAAAGCTAAGAACAGTGTTAAATAATTAGGGGTGCACTTAGCGAGGACTCCCGGACAAATATACAGACTGAATTTTACTCCGATCATAAATTAAATAGACAAAGAGCTGACCGGGTGGATGAATCTTCCCTTGTCCTTACGGGGACGTTGTCATCTCATCAAGATGATAAGCTTTCCTAGATTGCTCTACCTGCTTCAGACTATCCCAATGCTCTTGAAGCACGTAGATGTTAAGAAATTAAATACGGCCTTCTCAAGATTTCTTTGGAGGGGAAACGAGCTAGAATGGCCATAAACATTATTATTAAGTAAAGAGAAGGGAGGACTCCAGCTTCCAGACGTGAGGGGGTATAACTTGGCGTGTCTGCTTCGAAATGTACTTGATTGGGCTAGGAAAAACAAATAGATTTTCTAATATCGCACTGGAAGGAGAGATGTCAAAACCGTGGGACTTGTTCTCACTATTACATACACCATTCTCACACCTCCCAAACAACATCAAACTCTCGACCATATATAGAGATACGATAATGTCTTAATGCTGCTGTAATTCATATGCTAAAACCAATAAAAATGATGGTTCAAAAAAAAAAAACAATTTGCATAATAATTTGGAACAAAGTTTATACCATAGCGCTGTTATACATGTACTATAATGTACTGCCATATACTATAGTGCTGCTATACATGTGCTGTAATGTACCGCCATATACCATAGCGCTGCTATACATGTACTGTAATGTACCGCCATATACTATAGTGCTGCTATACATGTACTGTGATGTATTGCCATATACCATACAGCTGCTATACATGTACTGTAATGTACCGCCATATACTATAGTGCTGCTATACATGTGCTATACTGTACCGCCATATACCATAGTGCTGCTATACATGTACTGCCATATACTATAGTGCTTCTATACATGTGCTGTAATGTATCATCATATACCATAGTGCTGCTATACATGTGCTGTAATGTATCATCATATACCATAGTGCTGCTATACATGTGCTGTAATGTACCACCATATACCATAGTGCTGCTATACATTGCTGTAATGTACCGCCATATACTATAGTGCTGCTATACATGTGCTGTAATGTACCGCCATATACTATAGTGCTGCTATACATGTACTGTAATGTACCGCCATATACTATAGTGCTGCTATACATGTGCTGTAATGTACCGCCATATACTATAGTGCTGCTATACATTGCTGTAATGTACCCCCATATACTATAGCACTGCTATACATGTACTGTAATGTACCACCATATACTATAGTGCTGCTATACATGTGCTATACTGTACCGCCATATACCATAGTGCTGCTATACATGTACTGCCATATACTATAGTGCTTCTATACATGTACTGTTATGTACTGCCATATACTATAGTGCTGCTATACATGTACTGTAATGTACTGCCATGTACTATAGTATTGCTATACATGTGCTATAAAGTACCACCATATACTATAGTGCACCTGTACATATACTGTAATATACTGCCATATACTATAGTGCTCCTATACATGTGCTATACTGCACCACCGTATACTATAGTGTTACTTTTCATGTACTGTAATGTACCGCCATATACCATAGTGCTGCTATACATGTGCTGTAATGTATCATCATATACCATAGTGCTGCTATACATGTGCTGTAATGTACCGCCATATACCATAGTGCTGCTATACATTGCTGGAATGTACCGCCATATACTATAGTGCTGCTATACATGTGCTGTAATGTACCGCCATATCCTATAGTGCTGCTATACATGTACTGTAATGTACCGCCATATACTATAGTGCTGCTATACATGTGCTGTAATGTACTGCCATAAACCATAGTGCTGCTATACATGTACTGTAATGTACCGCCATATACTATAGTGCTGCTATACATGTGCTGTAATGTACCGCCATATACTATAGTGCTGCTATACATTGCTGTAATGTACCCCCATATACTATAGCACTGCTATACATGTAATATAATGTACCTCCATATACTATAGTGCTGCTATACATGTACTATAATGTACCGCCATATACCATAGCGCTGCTATACATGTGCTGTAATGTACCGCCATATACTATAGTGCTGCTATACATTGCTGTAATGTACCCCCATATACTATAGCACTGCTATACATGTAATATAATGTACCTCCATATACTATAGTGCTGCTATACATGTACTATAATGTACCTCCATATACCATAGCGCTGCTATACATTGTTGTAATCTTATTTATTGGAAAAGATAAAGGCAACTCGCTGGGTGATACATTATGCGGCATAAAGAAAGCTAAGAACAGTGTTAAATAATTAGGGGTGCACTTAGCGAGGACTCCCGGACAAATATACAGACTGAATTTTACTCCGATCATAAATTAAATAGACAAAGAGCTGACCGGGTGGATGAATCTTCCCTTGTCCTTACGGGGACGTTGTCATCTCATCAAGATGATAAGCTTTCCTAGATTGCTCTACCTGCTTCAGACTATCCCAATGCTCTTGAAGCACGTAGATGTTAAGAAATTAAATACGGCCTTCTCAAGATTTCTTTGGAGGGGGAAACGAGCTAGAATGGCCATAAACATTATTATTAAGTAAAGAGAAGGGAGGACTCCAGCTTCCAGACGTGAGGGGGTATAACTTGGCGTGTCTGCTTCGAAATGTACTTGATTGGGCTAGGAAAACAAATAGATTTTCTAATATCGCACTGGAAGGAGAGATGTCAAAACCGTGGGACTTGTTCTCACTATTACATACACCATTCTCACACCTCCCAAAACAACATCAAACTCTCGACCATATATAGAGATACGATAATGTCTTAATGCTGCTGTAATTCATATGCTAAAACCAATAAAAATGATGGTTCAAAAAAAAAAAACAATTTGCATAATAATTTGGAACAAAGTTTATACCATAGCGCTGTTATACATGTACTATAATGTACTGCCATATACTATAGTGCTGCTATACATGTGCTGTAATGTACCGCCATATACCATAGCGCTGCTATACATGTACTGTAATGTACCGCCATATACTATAGTGCTGCTATACATGTACTGTGATGTATTGCCATATACCATACAGCTGCTATACATGTACTGTAATGTACCGCCATATACTATAGTGCTGCTATACATGTGCTATACTGTACCGCCATATACCATAGTGCTGCTATACATGTACTGCCATATACTATAGTGCTTCTATACATGTGCTGTAATGTATCATCATATACCATAGTGCTGCTATACATGTGCTGTAATGTATCATCATATACCATAGTGCTGCTATACATGTGCTGTAATGTACCACCATATACCATAGTGCTGCTATACATTGCTGTAATGTACCGCCATATACTATAGTGCTGCTATACATGTGCTGTAATGTACCGCCATATACTATAGTGCTGCTATACATGTACTGTAATGTACCGCCATATACTATAGTGCTGCTATACATGTGCTGTAATGTACCGCCATATACTATAGTGCTGCTATACATTGCTGTAATGTACCCCCATATACTATAGTGCTGCTATACATGTGCTATACTGTACCGCCATATACTATAGTGCTGCTATACATGTGCTGTAATGTACCGCCATATACCATAGTGCTGCTATACATGTACTGTAATGTACCACCATATACTATAGTGCTGCTATACATGTGCTATACTGTACCGCCATATACCATAGTGCTGCTATACATGTACTGCCATATACTATAGTGCTTCTATACATGTACTGTTATGTACTGCCATATACTATAGTGCTGCTATACATGTACTGTAATGTACTGCCATGTACTATAGTATTGCTATACATGTGCTATAAAGTACCACCATATACTATAGTGCACCTGTACATATACTGTAATATACTGCCATATACTATAGTGCTCTATACATGTGCTATACTGCACCACCGTATACTATAGTGTTACTTTTCATGTACTGTAATGTACCGCCATATACCATAGTGCTGCTATACATGTGCTGTAATGTATCATCATATACCATAGTGCTGCTATACATGTGCTGTAATGTACCGCCATATACCATAGTGCTGCTATACATTGCTGGAATGTACCGCCATATACTATAGTGCTGCTATACATGTGCTGTAATGTACCGCCATATCCTATAGTGCTGCTATACATGTACTGTAATGTACCGCCATATACTATAGTGCTGCTATACATGTGCTGTAATGTACTGCCATAAACCATAGTGCTGCTATACATGTACTGTAATGTACCGCCATATACTATAGTGCTGCTATACATGTGCTGTAATGTACCGCCATATACTATAGTGCTGCTATACATTGCTGTAATGTACCCCCATATACTATAGCACTGCTATACATGTAATATAATGTACCTCCATATACTATAGTGCTGCTATACATGTACTATAATGTACCGCCATATACCATAGCGCTGCTATACATGTGCTGTAATGTACCGCCATATACTATAGTGCTGCTATACATTGCTGTAATGTACCCCCATATACTATAGCACTGCTATACATGTAATATAATGTACCTCCATATACTATAGTGCTGCTATACATGTACTATAATGTACCTCCATATACCATAGCGCTGCTATACATTGTTGTAATGTACCGCCATATACTATTGCGCTGCTATACATGTAATGTAATGTACCGCCATATACCATAGTGCTGCTATACAGTGCTGTAATGTACCTCCATATACTATAGCGCTGCTATACATGTAATGTACCGCCATATACCATAGTGCTGCTATACATGTATTGTAATGTACCTCCATATACTATAGTGCTGCTATACATGTACTGTAATGTACTGCCAGATACTATAGTGCTGCTATACATGTACTGTAATGTACCACCTTATACCATAGCGCTGCTATACATGTGCTGTAATGTACCGCCATATACTATAATGCTGCTATACATGTACTATAATGTACCGCCATATACTATAGTGCTGCTATACATGTGCTGTAATGTACCACCATATACCATAGCGCTGCTATATATATATATGTAGTTCACCCACGTTGACTGAACAAGTTCGGTCAGTCACAGTATGTCAACTACATACATATTCTAGAATTATTATTATTATTTATTTATAGAGCACCATTCATTCCATGGTGTACATGAGAAAGGGTTGCATACGGACAAGTTACAAATATAATGAACAAAGTGACAGACTGATACAGAGGGGAGAGAGGACCCTACCCTTGCGGGCTTACATTCTACAGGGCAATGGGGAGGGAGACAGTAGGTTTGGTCTGCTCGGGTGGTGCTGGATTGCCAGGTCCGGTGGTGGTGGAGCACCAGGTCCAGTGGTGTTGAGGCGGCACTGTGGTCATTACAGGTTGTAGGCTGTTCTGAAGAGATGGGTTTTCAGGTTCCGCTTGAAGGTTCTGAATGTTGGGGACAGTCGGACGTGATGGGGTGCAGAGTTCCAGAGGATGGGGAATGCTCGGGTGAAGTCTTGCAGGCGGTTAGATGAGGAACGTACAAGTGTGGAGGAAAGAAGGAGGTCTTGGGAGGATCGAAGATTACGAGTTGGATGATATCGGGAGATTAGTTCAGAGATCTATGGGGGGGACAGATTATGGATGGCTTTGTAAGTCAATGTTAGAATTGGGAGCCAGTGGAGGGATTTGCAGAGGGGAGACGTGGAGGAGCAGCGAGGAGAAAGGTGGATTAGTCGGGCAGCAGAGTTAAGGACAGATCGAAGTGGTGCAAGAGTGTTGGCAGGAAGGCCACAGAGTAGGAGGTTGCAGTAGTCAAGGAGGGAGATGATGAGGGCATGCATGAGTAGTTTAGCAGAGTGGGGGTTGAGGATCGGACGGATTCTGGCAATGTTTTTGAGTAGGAGACGGCAGGAGGTGGCAAGGGCTTGGGTGTGCGGTTTGAAGGACAATGCAGAGTCAAGTGTTACTCCGAGGCAGCGAACTTCAGGTACAGGGCAAAGTGTGATGTCATTTATTGTGATAGATAAGTCTGGCAAGGAAGGTGTGTGAGATGGAGGAAAGAGGATGAGTTCGGTTTTGTCTACATTGAGTTTTAGGAAGCGGGAGGAGAAGGAGGATATGGCTGATAGACTCTCCGGGATTCTGGACAGCAGAGAGGTGCCATCTGAGGTAGATCTGAGTGTCATCAGCGTACAGGTGATACTGGAAGCCATGGGACTTTATGAGTTGTCCGAGACCAAGAGTATAGATGAAGAAAAGGAGGGGATCCCAACAGAGAGGGGATGGGGTGAGGAGGTTGTGTGGCAGTGGGAGACACTAAATGTGCGGTTGGAAAGATAGGAGGAGGTCCAGGAGAGGGCAAGGTCAGTGATACCAATGCAAGAAAGGATCTGTAATAAGAGACAGTGGACGACTGTGTCGAATGCAGAGGACAGGTCTAAAAGGAGGAGGACGGAGAACTGTCTGTTAGCTTTGGCCGTGAGCAAGTTGTTAGTAATTTTGATCAGGGCAGTTTCAGTAGAGTGGTGAGGGCGGAAGCCGGATTGAAGGTAGTCAAAGAGAGAGTTGGATAAGATAAGATAAGATAAACTTTATTGATCCCGGAGGAAATTACAGTATTACAGCAGCAGAACAAAGATCAAGAACATTACACACTTTACAAAATAAGTCTATATGGACAGCAGATGTGGGTAGACTGGTACATGTACCTTACATCTTTCCCCATACAACTAGAACTTCACATAGTCTTGGGTCGCTTTACACTTATACATTTGTTAAACATCCCCACAGCTGTCGGAACAAACGATTTTCTGTATCTTTTCTTTTTACACATTAGTTGGATTAGACGCTTGCTGAATGTGCTCTTCTGCTTCGCAAACAGTTCAGAGAGCGGGTGTGTATTGTTGCTCATTATAGCCTTGCATTTCTTATTAATTCTATCCTCTAATACCTCCTCGAAAGTCCTAAGTTGTAGACCCACCGCCGCACTAGCCTTCTTGATAAGTTTATTCAGCTTATTAGCGTCAGCTGTGCGCACACAACTACCCCAGCACATTATTGCAGCAAAGATTGCACTCGCCACAATAGATTGGTAGAACATTTCAAGCATTTTGCTACACACATTAAACGACCTTAACTTCCTTAGGAAGTAAAGTCTACTCATCCCTTTCTTGCAAACCTTCTCCATATGGCACCTCCAATCAAGCTTGTTGTCCAGGTGAACCCCCAAATATTTGAAATTCTCCACCATCTCCACATCCTGACCATCAATAGTGATAGGATGAGAGGTGGGATGAGAGTACAGTGTGGACATGCTTTTCGAGAAGTTTGGAAGCGAATGGGAGCAGAGATATGGGCCGGTAGCTGGATGTAGAAGTGGGGTCGAGGGATGACTTCTTTAAGATAGGTGTAATTGTTGCATGTTTGAAAGCAGAAGGAAAGGTACCAGAAGTTAGTGATAGGTTGAAGAGGTGGGTTAGGGTTGGGATAAGTGTTGTGGTGAGGTTGGGAAGAAGCTGGGATGGGATAGGGTCCAGTGCACAAGTGGTGGGGTGCGATCTGGAGAGGAGGTGTGCAAGTTCTCCTTCAATGATGGTTGGGAGGAGGGTTAGTGGGGGAGAGGATTGATCCGGTATACATGGGGGTTGCGGTGGTTGGGTAGCAAAGACTTGTCTGATCTGGTAGATCTTGTTGGTGATGTATGTTGCAAAGTCTTCTGCAGGGATACGAGAAGTAGGAGGGGGCAGTGGGGGGTGGAGGAGGGAGTTAAGTGTGTTGAATAACTGCCTGGGGTTGTGGGACAAAGAGGATATGAGGGTAATGAAGTAATTCTGTTTAGTGGTGGTGAGTGCTGACTTGAATGTGATAATTGCCTGTTGGAATGCTGTGTAGTCTGTCCTGATGAAGTGGCCTGTTTGCCACGAAACGCGTAGACAGAATAAACAGAGTGTGTGTGTTACTCTGTTACTCTTATTGTGGTCAGCGCGGCTTCTATCCATCCGGTTCTATTTTCTCCAAGTGGATCCTTACTTTTTGCCGGGAGCCTGCTGCGACCATACATGCTTGTCCAAGGGAGTTGTGACCATTCACAACCAGACCAGGTGAGTCTGTATTGTGGGAGTCCGTGTGACCATCAAACCCGAAGGTATTACTCTATGTGCACTTCTTTTCCTTCTTATTTCTAGGATAAGATTGGAAAGAGGCGTCTTTCCTTGGTGGCGAATGCTCGATTAAGGTGGTTTGCTATATTTCAATAATTCCCAAATGGGGATAGGCGTTTTTCAGCACGGTCCTTCTTTCAGTGATAGGTCCGCCCCCGTCAGGCTCCTGGTAGGAATGAGAAGTAGGAGGGGGCAGTGGGGGGTGGAGGAGGGTTAAGTGTGTTGAATAACTGCCTGGGGTTGTGGGACAAAGAGGATATGAGAATAATGAAGTAATTCTGTTTAGTGGTGGTGAGTGCTGACTTGAATGTAATAATTGCTTGTTGGAATGCTGTGTAGTCTTCTTCTGAGTGTGTTTTCTTCCAGCGCCACTCTGCCGATCGCCGCAGATTTTTAGTGCAGTCTGTGTGCCAGGGTTGTCTGTTGATTCGTCGTGCTTTGCCATGAGTGAGAGGGGCAACTACATCAATAGCTGATGTGAGTGTTGAGTTATAGGAAGCTGTGGCATTATCTGTGTCATGGAGTTAGGATATGGATGATAGTGGTAAAATGGTGTTTGAGAGTGTGTGTGTGTCAAGATGTGTGAGGTTTCTGCGAGGGTGTGGGAGTTGGGGGACATGGGTGGCAGATGAGGAAGACAAGGATGAGAAGGTAAGTAGATGGTGGTCGGAGAGGAGGAGAGGGGAGGTTGTGGGTTTAGATAGGGAGCAGAGGCGGGTAAAGATGAGGTCTAGTGTATGTCCGTCTGAGAGGGTGGCTGTGGAGGATTATTGGGAGAGGCCAAAGGAAGAGGCAAGTGACAGGAGTTGGGAAGCTCTTGACTGGTGGGTGTCAATGGGGGATGTTGAAATCACCCATTATGATAAGAATACTCGTTTGGTTAGAGTCGGGCCACCATACTAGTGTGTGGTTGTGTGGTGTGTGTGGGGTGTGTGTATATTCTATAGTATTATATATATATATATATTATAATATATATAATACTAGATGGTGGCCCGATTCTAAAGAATCGGGTAGTCTAGAATCTATATATAGTTTATTTAGTAATAGGGGAGTGTGTGAAATTAATAGTGTGTATACAGGCGGCTCAGTGGTCAGCAGTGAGTGCGGTGGCTCAGTGGTAGAGTCGAGGCTGGTGGGAGTGGTGAGATGGAGTGCTGTGGACTAGCTGGTAGCAGCCTGAGAGAGTGGCTGTTGCAGCGGAGACAGATAGAGAGAGCTGGTGGTACTCGTATGTGGTCAGGCAGCTGAGTGCATGCGGCATGTGTGTCAAAGGGTGAGGAGCTGGATTTGCGGAGGCAGAGACGCGGAGGCCATGAAGACTGCAAGGGAGTTGGACTGTAAGCGAGGCAGGTGGAGAGCGAGGCTGGGAAGCGGAGGCGGGGACAGCGGAGGCAGGGAGTAGCTGAGAGGCTCGTTGAGAAGCAGGCTGGAGATGGCAGAGGCAGCACGGAGTGGCGGAGGCTGAGTAAGAGTGGTGGAACAAGAACAGAGAGGGGAGGCTGAGAGAGCGAGGCAGACGGAGTGCTGGCAGTGAAGAGATCGCGGTAGGCCTGGGAGAGGAGGTGAGGAAGAGGGGAGTGGGGGTGAGAGGGAGTAGGGGGAAAGCTGCGGGGTGGGGAAGAGAGGAGTGGGGGATAGAGGGATGGCTGAGGGTGGAAGGGGAGGCTGGAAGAATATGCTGTGGATGGCTGGTGAAGTCTGGAGTGTGGTGAGCGATGCTGGAGAGCGCGCGAGGAGGTAGAGCGAGGCTGGAGGGCGAGATAGGATGCGAGCGTGGATGCGGATGAGGAGAGCGGAGGCAGACACGAGCGGATGCGAGGGAGCTGGGTAGAGAAGGCGAGGCAGATGAGAGCGGAGGCTGGAGAGGAGCAGGAAGAGCGGAGAGCTGGAGAAGGAGCGAGGCATGGGAGAGGTGAGCAGGGAGAGTGGAGGCGGAGAGGGGGGGAGAGCGGAGGCGGGGGGAGCGAGGCGGGGAGAGCGGAGAGAAGCGTAGCAGAGGAGAGCGTGAGGCAGAGGAGAGCGGAGGTGGAGGCGGGGCTGGAGGGGAGGCAGGGAGAGCGGAGGCAGGGGAGCTGGAGAGAGGAGAGCGGAGGTGGAGAGGAGGGAGGCAGAGGAGAGAGGAGTGTGAGGAGCAAGAGCGGAGGCAGGAGTGAGGCGGGGCTGGGGGGCACAAGAAGAGGGGAGAGCGGGGCACAGGAGAGGGAGGCTGGGGGGGAAGGAGAGAGAGGAGGCATGAGGGAGCCTGGAGAGGGGAGGCGGGGGGAGCTGAGAGAGGAAGGCTGGGGGGCACTGGAGAGGGAGCTGGGGGCAGGAGAGGGAGGCTGGGGGCAGAGGAGAGGGGAGGCAGGGGAGAGCGAGGCAGGGAGAGCGGAGCTGGGGCAGGAGAGCGGAGGTGGAGGCAGAGGGAGAGGAGAGCGGAGGCGGGGAGAGCGGAGCAGGGGAGAGCGGAGGCAGGGGAGAGCGGAGGCTGGAGGGCAGAGGAGGAGCGGAGGCTAGAGAAGGGGAGGCAGAGGAGAGCGGAGGCTGGAGGAGGGGAGAGGGAGGCGGAGGCTGGGGAGAGCGGAGGCAGGGGAGAGCGGAGGCTGGAGAGCAGAGGAAGGGAGAGTGGAGGCAGAGGGGAGGTGGAGGCAGGGAGAGGGAGGCGGAGGGCAGAGGAGAGCGGAGGCAGGGGAGAGCGGAGGCTGGAGGGCAGGGAGAGCGGAGGTGGAGGCAGGGAGAGCGGAGGCTGGAGGGCAGGGAGAGGCTGGAGGGCAGAGGGAGGAGCGGAGGCTGGAGGCAGAGGAGAGCGGAGGCTGGAGGGCAGAGGAGAGCGGAGGCTGGAGGGGAGGAGAGGAGAGCGGAGGGGAGGCAGAGGCAGGGAGGCGGAGGCAGGGAGAGCGGAGGCAGGGAGAGCGGAGGCTGGAGGCAGGGAGCGGAGGCAGGGGAGAGCGGGAGGACGGAGGCAGAGGAGAGCGAGGCTGGGGCGAGAGAGAGCAGAGGAGCGGAGGCAGAGGAGCAGGGGAGGCTGGGAAGAGCAGCAGGAGAGCGGAGGCTGGGGAGAGCACGGAGGCAGAGGAGAGGGAGGCAGAGAGAGAGGGGAGGGCGGAGGCAGGGGAGAGGAGGCTGGAGAGCGGAGGCAGAGGAGAGGCAGAGGAGGCGGGCAGGGAGAGCGGAGGCTGGGGGGGCAGGAGAGCGGAGGTGGGGGGCACAGGAGAGGGAGGCTGGGGGGCAAGGAGAGGGAGGCAGGGAGAGCGAGCAGGAGAGCGGAGGCTGGAGGGCAGAGGAGAGGGAGGCTGGAGGGCAGAGGAGAGCGAGGCTGGAGGGCAGAGGAGAGCGGAGGCTGGAGGGCAGAGGAACGGAGCGGAGGGCGGAGGGCAGAGGAGAGCGGAGGCAGGGAGAGGGAGGCTGGAGCAGAGGAAGCGGAGGCTGGAGGCAGAGAGAGCGGAGGCTGGAGGGCAGAGGAGAGTGGAGGCTGGAGGGCAGGGGAGAGCGGAGGCTGGAGGGCAGGAGAGCGGAGGCTGGAGGGCAGGGAGAGCGGAGGCTGGAGGGCAGAGGAGAGCGAGGCTGGAGGGCAGGAGGGAGGGCAGGGGGAGGGAGAGGGAGGCGGAGGCTGGAGAGGAGGCGGAGGCAGAGGAGAGCGGAGGCTGGAGGGCAGAGGAGAGCGGAGGCTGGAGGGCAGAGGAGAGCGGAGGCGGGAGAGCGGAGGCAGGGAAGCGGAGGCTGGAGCATGGCAGGAGAGGAGGAGGCTGGGGGCAGAGGAGAGCAGAGGCTGGGGGGCAGAGGAGAGGGGAGGCTGGGGGGCAGAGGAGAGGGAGGCTGGGGGGCAAGGAGAGGGGGGCTGGGGGCACAGGAGAGCGAGGCTGGGGGGCAGGGAGAGGGGAGGCTGGGGGGCAGGAGAGGTGGCAGGGGGGCAAGGAGAGGGAGGCTGGAGGGCAGAGGAGAGCGGAGGCTGGGGGCAGGGAGAGCGGAGGCTGGAGGGCAGAGGAGAGCGGAGGCTGGGGGCAAGGAGAGGGAGGCTGGAGGGCAAGGAGAGGCGGAGGCTGGGGGGCACAGGAGAGGGGAGGCTGGGGGGCAAGGAGAGCGGAGGCTGGGAGGCCGAGGAGAGGAGGCGGAGGGCAAGAGGAGAGGGAGGCTGGAGGGCAGAGGGGAGGCGGAGCGGTGGAGGGGCAGAGGAGAGAGCGGAGGCTGGGGGCAGAGGAGAGCGGAGGCTGGAGGGCAGACGAGGAGAGCGGAGGCTGGAGGGCAGAGGAGGGAGGCTGGAGGGCAGGGAGGAGAGCGGAGGCAGAGGAGAGCAGAGGGGAGGCAGAGGAGAGCGAGGCTGGAGGGAAGAGGGAGGCAGGGCAGGGGAGAGAGAGGCGGAGGCGGAGGCAGGGAGAGCGGAGGCAGAGGCAGAGGGAGGCGGAGGCGGGGGGAGGCAGAGGAGAGCGGAGGCTGGAGAAGAGCGGAGGCAGGAGAAGAGCGGAGGCAGAGGAGAGGGGAGGCTGGGGGGGCACAGGAGAGGGAGGCTGGGGGGCAAGGAGAGGGGAGGCTGGGGGGCACAGGAAAGGGGAGGCTGGGGGGCACAGAGAGGGGAGGCTGGGGAGGCAGACAGAGAGCGGAGGTGAGAGCGGGGCTGTGGGGGCCAAGAGGAGAGCGGAGGTGGTCCGAGGAGGAGGAGAGCTGGGCGAGGGCGGGGCGGAGGGCACAGGAGTGGGGCGGCGGGGCGGGCCAGTCAGCGGACTGGGGAGGGAGGGGATGAGGCACTGAGCGAGGATCGGAGGCCTGGACGGCGCGGCTGCAGCTAAGTGACAGTGGCGGCTTAGCTGAGAGCAGGAGCCTGAGGCGCGCTGAGTGGTGGGGCCAGAGGAGAGGGAGGCTGGAGGCAGAGGAGAGCGGAGGCTGGAGGCAGAGGAGAGCGGAGGCTGGAGGGAGAGGGAGAGCGGAGGCTGGAGGCAGAGGAGAGCGGAGGCTGGAGGGCAGAGGGAGGAGGCTGGAGGCAGGGGAGAGCGGATGAGGCAGGGGAGAGCGGAGGCAGAGAGGCAGGGGAGAGCTGGAGGCAGAGGAGAGGGAGGCTGGAGGCAGACAGAGGAGAGCGGAGGCTGGAGGCAGAGGAGAGCGGAGGCTGGGGGCAGAGGAGAGCGGAGGCTGGGGGCAGAGGAGAGCGGAGGCTGGGGGCCGAGAGGGGAGGCTGGGGCAAGGAGAGGGGAGGCTGGGGGGCACAGGAGAGAGAGGCTGGGGGCAGAGGAAGGGAGGCTGGAGGGCAGAGGAAGAGGGAGGGCATGGGGGGGCAGAGGAGAGGGGAGGCTGGGGGCAGATGGAGAGGCGGTGGCTGGGGGCACAGGAGGGGTGGTGGGGGGCAAGGAGAGGAGGCTGGGGCGAGGAGAGCAAGTGGAGGGCAGAGGGAGGCGAGGCTGGAGGCAGAGGGTGGGGCTGGAGGGCAGGGGAGAGCGGTGAGGCGGGGAGGCGCGGCAGCGGAGAGAAGAGCAGGGGCTGTGAGAGGAGCGAGTCGAGGCAGCGAGCTGGATGTGCCAGAGGAGAGCGGAGGCTGGAGGCCAGAGGAGAGCGGAGGCTGGAGGCAGAGGAGAGCGGAGGCTGGAGGGCAGAGGAGAGCGGAGGCTGGAGGGCAGAGGAGAGCGAGGCTGGAGGGCAGAGGAGAGCGAGGCTGGGAGGGCAGAGGGAGAGCGGAGGCAGGAGAGAGCGGAGGCTGGAGAGAGCGGAGGCAGAGGAGAGCGGAGGCTGGAGGGCAGAGGAGACGAGGCTGGAGGGCAGAGGAGAGCGGAGGCTGGGGGCAGAAGAGCGAGGGAGGCAGAGGAGAGCGGAGGCTGGGGGGCACAGGAGGGGGGGCTGGGGGCACAGGAGAGGGAGGCTGGGGGGCCAGAGGGAGAGCTGGAGGGCAGGGGAGAGCGAGGCTGGAGGGCAGAGGGAGGCTGGAGGCGGAGGCAGGGGAGAGCGGAGGCTGGGGCCAGAGGAGAGGGAGGCTGGGGGGCACAGGAGAGGGGTGGCTGGGGGGCACAGGAGAGCGGAGGCTGGAGGGCAGAGGAGAGGAGGCTGGGGGCAGAGGAGAGCGGAGGCTGGAGGGCAGAGGAGAGCGAGGCTGGAGGGCAGAGGGAGGGGCTGGAGGCAGAGGAGAGCGAGGCTGGAAAGCGGAGGGAGAGCGAGGCTGGAGGAGAGGAGAGCGAGGCTGGAGGCAGAGGAGAGCGGAGGCTGCGGGCAGAGGAGAGCGGAGGCTGGAGGGCAGAGGAGAAGCGAGGCTGGAGGGCAGAGGAGAGCGAGGAGAGGGAGAGGAGGAGAGGCGAGGGGAGAGCGGAGGCTGGAGAAGAGCGGAGGCAGAGGAGAGTGAGGCTGGAGGGCAGGGGAGAGCGGAGGCAGGGGAGAGGGAGGCTGGGAGAGAGCGGAGGCTGGAGGCAGAGGAGAGGGAGGCTGGGGGCAAGGAGAGGGGTGCTGGGGGGCACAGGAAAGGGGAGGCTGGGGGGCACAGGAAAGGGGAGGCTGGGGGGCACAGGAAAGGGGAGGCTGGGGGGCACAGGAGAGGGGAGGCTGGGGGCAGAACACTCACCGGGCAGTCGGCGGGGCTGTGTGCGGGGTCGGTGGCGGAATGGTGGTCCCTGATGGAGGAGCCGCACACCGGAGGTGGGCGGGCGGGCGGAGGCCGCACACCGGATGTGGTGGGGGCAGGGCCGGGCGGCCGGTTCCCGGATGTGGGTGGGAGGGTGCATGTAGGCACCCTGCCGCCTGAGCCGATCGGTGGCCGGTCTCAGCCCCGCCGCCCCTGCAGCGTCCGCTCGCCCCTCCGCCCTGCAGCCTACATGCCACAGTGCGCGCTGCCCTCTTACCGCTGACAGCGTCCGTCTCTCCTGAGGCCCCGCTGATGTTGGTGGCGCCGCCCCTTCTCTCATGCCGCTCCCCCTGGGTGCCGCCGCTCTGGACTCAGGGCTCACACTGTCCAATGGACGGCGCGGCCCTGGGTGAGAGCACACGGCTCTGTGTGGGGGGGGCGGTGGCGGGATAGCGGCGAGTGGTGGCGCTTTAGCGCCCACTGCGAGCCGCTATGCAGGTTTGACAGCGGCTCGCGGTGAGCGCTAGTGGGTCTGGAACTTCCGGTTCCGGTCTGTGACACAGGGCACAGACCATCACGGAAGTTGGCCAGATTCCACAGGAAGTGGCCTTCGGGTTTTATATATAAGATATATATATATATATATATATAATATATAAAGCTGAATGTGTGTATGTATGTGTGTGTGTGCATGTGTGTATATCCGGGATTGGCATCTACACCGTCGCAGCTACAGCCGCAAAATTTTGCAGAGTCACACGTCTGGACCCCGGGAGCGTCATAGGCTATGTTGTGAGGCGAAATTTTAACGCTGCGCGTTCCAGTTCACCAAAATATTTTGCCCCTATCTACATAATGGAAAAAAGGGAAACGAAACGTGTGGGAGGAAATCGACAGCTGTCAGCTATAGAGACAAAATTTTGCACAGTCACACGTCTGGACCCCGGGAGCGTCATAGGCTATGTTGTGAGGCGAAATTTTAACCCCGCCCATTCCAATTCACCAAACAATTTTGCCCCTATCTACATAATGGGGAAAAAGTGACAGTTACCAGTTGACAGTTGTGAATAAGAGGGACTTAATGATAGCGCCAAAGACTAACAGCACATACCAGCATATAGTCACTAAGGTGGGGCCCCAACATGAGATATTCACCACACACAGGGACATGTATACACACCACACGCACACAAAGAGTAACAGCAAGTGTATAGTCGCTAAGGTGCAGCCCCAACATTGGATACTCACCACGCACCCGAACAAACACACACCACAAAGACACCCCCCCAAGGGGACACACACACACACTCTATAGCGACACATGCACTCACCACACAGGGACACACACACACCACAAAGAGACACACACACACCACACAGACCCCCCCCCCACAGGGACACACACACATACCCTATAGGGACACATGCACTCACCCCTCAGGGACACACACACACCACAAAGGGACACACACAACACAGAGACACACACACCCCACACAGACACCCCCCCACAGGGACACACACACATACACACCCTATAGGGACACATGCACTCACCCCACAGGGACACACATACACACCACAAAGAGACACACACAACACAGATACACACACACACACACCACAGACCCCCACACAGGGGCACACACACATACACACCCTATAGGGGCACATGCACTTACCCCACAGGGACACACACACCACAAAGAGACACACAGACACCACACAGACCCCCCCACAGGGACACACACACATACACACCCTATAGGGACACATGCACTCACCCCTCAGGGACACACACACCACAAAGGGACACACACAACACAGAGACACACACACCCCACACAGACACCCCCCCACAGGGACACACACACACACATACACACCCTATAGGGACACATGCACTCACCCCACAGGGACACACACACACCACAAAGAGACACACACAACACAGATACACACACACACCACAGACCCCCACACAGGGGCGCACACACATACACACCCTATAGGGGCACATGCACTTACCCCACAGGGACACACACACCACAAAGAGCCCACACACAACAGAGACACACACCACACAGACCCCATCCCACAGGGACACACACATACACACCCCAGGGACACACAACACACAGACAGACACAGATGTGCACAAATCACCTCACACAACTCGCCTCATACGTGTGCTATCTTTATTTTCCAGACATAAACATCTGATTAAAAACAGCCAATGTGCAACACATGTGCCATATAGGGAATTAAGGCAGATGTCAGTCACATGAGCTGTCTATTATGTGTATATGTGAGGTAACATATACTACCCGGCCAGGGGGAGGGTTTACTGTTGGCTGGAGATTTATTAGGCTGCCTATAGCAATCAATCACAGCTCAGCTTCTATTTTCCTACAGGTCATTAATCTATTCTATAATCACGAATGGGATTTTTGCCCCTTTTGAGTCCGCGCGCGCTGCGAGTCAATGTCGTCATGTGGATACGACCGAAGCATTGGCCGCGCAGCGGCCATTGCGAGCAGTTCTAAGGCGACTCGCTATGCCCGCGCAGCGGGCATGGCGAGTCGCCTTAGCAGCGCGAAGCATTGGCCGCGAAGCGGCCATTGCGAGTCTGAGACTCGCTCTGCTAGAATCCCGATGCATCTGCATCGGGCACCCAGCTATATGACATATTCAAATTCTATTTTGTTATAGCTAACAGCAGTTATTTATTAACCCGGGCGTAGCCGGGTACTACAGCTAGTAATGTATATATATATATATATATATATATATATATACATACATACATCATATACAGCACTGTCAAAAAATTGAGAGACGACTACAAAATTTCCGTTTCTCTGATTTATAAGTACATTTTTGCGTAAAATGTACATTGTTCTTTTATTTTTAAACTACTGACATGTCTCCAAAATTCAAAGCTAGAAATCTTGTATTTATTTGCAGCAAATGAGAAATCGTCAAAATAATAAAGAAACCGTGCTTTCAGACCTCAAAAAATGCAAAGAAAACAAGTTCATATTCATTTTGAAACCGCAATAATAATGTTTTATCTCAGGAAGAGTTTAGAAATCAATATTTGGTGAAAGAACCATGATTTTTAATCACAGCTTTCATGTGTCTTGGCATGCTTTCCACCAGTCTTTCACACTGCTTTTGGGTGATCTTATGCCACTCCTGGCACAAAAATGCAAGCAGTTCTTTGTTTGACGGCTTGTGACTATTCATCTTCCTCTTGATTACATTCCAGAGGTTTTCAATGGTGTTCAGGCCTGGAGATTGGGCTGGCCGTGACACGGTCTTGTTGTGGTGCTCCTTCATCCATACATTGATTGACCTAGCAGTGTGGCATGGGGCATTGTCCTGCTGGAAATCCAGTCCTCAGAGTTGGGGAACATGCCTGAGCAGAAGGAAGCAAGTGTTTTTCAAGGATAACCTTGTACGCGGCTTGATTCATATGTCCTTTGCAAAGATTAACTTGCTCAATTCCAGCTTTGCTGAAGCATCT
This sequence comes from Allobates femoralis, assembly GCA_033576535.1. Taxonomy (NCBI): domain Eukaryota; kingdom Metazoa; phylum Chordata; class Amphibia; order Anura; family Aromobatidae; genus Allobates; species Allobates femoralis. The sequence goes on from JARQOC010000011.1 coordinate 139,390,487, forward strand.
CCAGATCATCACTGATCTTCCATCAAATTTCACAGGGGTGCAAGACACTGTGGCTTGTACGCCTCACCGGGTCTCCGTCTAACCATTAGATGACCAGGTGTTGGGCAAAGCCGAAAATTAGACTCATCAGAGAAGATTACCTTACTCCAGTCCTCTATGGTCCAATCCTTATGGTCTTTGGCAAACTTAAGCCTAGCTCTCCTTTGCTTCTCATTGAGGAAAGGCTTTTTTCTAGTTTTACATGACTTGAGCCCTGCCTCTAGGAGCCTGTTACGAACTGTTCTTGCCGTGTACTTCACCAAAGCTGCTATTTGCCATTCCTTTTGTATGTCACTTGATGTCATCCTGCGGTTGCTGAGTGACATTTGAATAAGATGACTGTCATTCCGGTCATTGGAGAGTCACTTTCACCCTCTGCTGGTCTGTAGCTTTGTTGTCCTCAATGTCTGGTGCTTGACCTTGCTGTAATGGACTGCTGTCTTCAAAATTTTAAGGATGGAGGCAACACGATGTTCACTGTATCCCTCTGCTAGTGAAGCCATAATTGAGCTCTTCTTTTCCTCACTCAAGACTTTACTTTTCGACTCTTTTGGCATGGTTAAAATTAGATTTGTGGGCATGGCCTAGCCATGGTGGTGTGAGGACGTGCACTGATTTAGCTCTGCAGACACGGGGGAATTATTGCACGTGCATCCACCTATTCAGCCCTGCAATGTCCCGGAGAAAGAAACCTGATGGGACCCCATGTCAAACACTGTCAGCGGGTGGAGTGGGAGGCAGCTCTGACATCACCAGGCTATTCGGCAGCTCTGTCGGGAAGCCTCCATGCTCCCCAGCAATGGCGGCCGGTGCCTTTCAGAAACCGCCGCTCCAGACTCCTGCGCTGCAACAGAGGAGCCCATGGGAGCAGCGACGTCGCAGACGACCAAGGGACACGGTCACAGAGAGGAGGGGGGATCGGGTGATGCCTTATCTCCCAGAGATGTACACCTACCAGGAGCTGGACCGACGATAACAGGAGGAGGCGGTGAGTCAGTAAAAGGGTCGGCACCAGGGTCAGATTAGATTCAGGCTCCCTCTCCCACACAGACCAGCAGCCCGAAGACAGAGCTGCAGGCCATCAGAGATTTTATCCAGGCCTTGCCATCCAAACAAGATTTAGACAGTGTGGTGGCAAGGATGGAGGCCTCTCGCGAAAGGGCATTGAGCACTATCAGAGGAGACCTTGATTCTCTTAAGGTACCGTCACACGTGGCAATTTTTCTAGCAATTTCACTGGTAATTTGCTGGTTGCAGTGAAATCATGGACACATTGTTCCATTTCACCACGGGAACAAAATAGAACAATGTGTCCATGATTTCACTGCAACCAGCAAATTGCCAGTGAAATTGCTAGCAAAATTGCAGCGTGTGACGGTACCTTTAAAGAACAGGCGACCGCTACTGAGGAGGCTATAACTTCTATAGAGGACCGAGTAACAATGCTGGAAAGGGAGGTCAGCTGCTCTCACTCCCATATTGTGTCCCTAATCTTGCAGTCCGATGACCAAGAGAACAGGAAGAAAAGGAACAATGTTCGTCTTAAGGGCATCTCTGAATCCGTTACCCTTGGACATTTTAAATATGATTACACAAAGATCCCCAGGCTTTACTTATAAGATCAACAGGATACAGAGTGTCACGTGCTGGCCCCATAGACAGTGCAAACCCGCGTCATGTCCTATGCAGGCTCCATAACTTTACGGATAAAGATGCCATTGTACAAGTGGCGTGGTCATATGGCAAAATATCATATGAAGATGCACCTACACGTCTTTTTCCAGACATCTCTAGCCATACTTTATACATGCGGAGACAGCTTCGCCCTCTTGCAAAAATTATGGAAAAGGGTGCCACATACCGTTGGGGTCACCCCTTTCATCTGATTGTGAGACAGGATGGCAAGATGTATTATCTCTGGATAAAGGAAGACTTGGATGGCCTATTTGCTTTTCTGGACATTCCACCGTCTCCGATTCCATATTTGCTGTCGCTAGACTGCTTCACTAGATTTACATCATCAGGTTGTGTAGGAGTGAGCTATCTGGCTCGTAAACCTTCAACAGCCAGCCCAAGAAGACGAAGGAGGGGATCCCGAAATAGTTCCCCGACCTGAGTAACAATTGGCTTGTTTGCTTTTTTCCTGATCTAAGTCTATTGTAGGTGGGAGAACTGGAGTGGTGTAAAAGTACTACACTACTATACCCCCTCTTTATTTTTATTTTTGTATTTCACCTGCCGATATTTTTAACAGGCGGTTAACATGCCTCCCTATAGACTATAGATAAGAACAGTCCGAGACTGCCTCTGTGTGTTTTAAATCTTGTGTACGAGATTATATTAAATCTTTGGGTTTACCGACCCTGCAGGCGTCGACAATTCAGTCCTTGGAAAACCCAATGTCAGATCAGGAGATTGGGGAGGCTATCTCTTCTTCTAAATCTGGCAAAGCACCGGGCCCAGATGGGTTTACGGTTCATTATTCTAAGAAGCTGCAGGAGAGATTACTCCCTTATTTAACAGCCTCTTTCAATACTATGGCAGAAACGGAAACCCCTCCGAAAGATGTGTTGCGGGCAACTATTGCTGTAATTCACAAGCCGGGGAGGGACCCATTACAATGCTCCAGTTATCGTCCGATCTCGTTACTGAATGTTGACATTAAATTATTTGCAAAGATTCTTGCGAGCAGACTATCCCCTCTGATAAATGGAGTCGTTCACCCTGATCAGGTGGGTTTTGTAATGGGGCGGGAAGCTAGGGATAACATTACCAATGTAATAAACTTAATATACAAAGCTACACTCTCTAGAGCTCCGTTGATGCTACTGTCAACTGACGCGGAGAAGGCGTTTGATCGCGTGATTGGTCACATTCTTAGAAGTGACCCTGGCCCATATTGGCTTGGGGACAAGGATGCTACGGTGGGTGCTATCCCTTTACTCGGTACCGTCAGCCAGAGTTCGGGGGAACGGCATCCTGAGTCATTTGACATTACAAATGGCACTCGACAGGGATATCCATTGTCTCCACTGATTTTTATACGGACTCTTGAACAATTGTTGACACGTATTAGGGCAAGTTTTGACATTACTGGTGTACAGGTGAAATCGTGTATGCATAAAATCGCTGCGTACTGCCGATGACCTGTTGTTCTTTGTGACGAACCCTGAGATCTCCCTTCCTAACCTTCTGAAGGAGCTGGACGCTTATTCCAATCTCTCAAATTTTAAAATTAATAGATCCAAATCTGAGGCCCTAAACATCACTCTCCCTCCCTCCCAGGCTTGTGGATCGCCTAAGAGACGCCTTTTGGGTTTCGTTGGTCGTCCCGAAGCATAAGATACCTGGGACTACAGATTACGGCAGATGTCCAAGACCTTTATAGGGCTAATTTTCCTACCCTTGTAAGCTCAATTCGTGCAGACTGTGAGAGATGGACAAAATCGACTTTCACGTGGCGGGCAGGTGTCAGGTAGAATGGTCTTTTTAAAAAGCTAAGATTTTGTATTATTTACAGGCGCTACCCATTAGAATTCTATCATCTCTTTTTTAAGGAGATCTCCCAAATTAAGACAAAAATTTCATTTGGAACAATAAAAGAGCCCGACTGGCAAAATCGGTATAGTATAGATTGAAAAGAGAGGAGGGAGTGGGATTGCCAGATATTGGGCTGTACCACCTGGGAGTCACCTCGCTCGGGTAATAGATTGGTGTAGGCATAAAAACAATAAAACCTGGGTCCAGATTGAACAGAGCTTTACTCCATTTCAGCTTCATACACTACCATGGGTGGCGATGGAAATGAGGAGTCCTGAACGACCATCCAACTATTAGTGCCACGCTTTCAACATGTAGCCACAGGCTGGTTCGCTCTACAATGATCCCTACTGACTCAACCTTATTCCCAATTCTTAGTCATGCGAATTTTAAAAGAGGTGTTGGAGATATTGTTGTTGGTCAGTGGATTGCGGCGGGTAGAGAGCTGGGGAGATGGAGAGATGTGGCCATCTCAGGAACAACTGGGCACTATCTGAACTCCTGGTCCTTTATGATTCTGGAGATGTCTACAACATAATCATTATTTTCATAGTCTGCCTCCCAGAGTAGCATATTGTAGAGCTAAAACGGTTTTTGAGACTCTGTGTCAAGGCTCTGGTTCTTGTAGGCATGCCCTCTCCAAAACGTATGCATTGTTGCTCTCTCCTCTGGATTTACCAACACCTCAATTCATATTGCAATGGGAGGCTGACTTAGACATGAAACTCAGCCCAGCGCAGAGAACAAAAATATATACATTAGCACATACTACCTCGATTAGCTCAAGATTTCAAGAAGCTAGTTACAAACTGCTTACAAGATGGTACAGAGTCCCCTCCCCTCACGATTACACAAAATGTTCCCCTCTACTGACCCGACGTGCTGGAGGTGTGGCGAGGCTGTGGGTACTTTGATACCATATCTTTTGGGACTGCAAAACTCTTGGCCCTTTCTTGTCCAAAGTGATTGAAATCATCAGAATTGTTTCAGATTATGGGGGAGACTTGGGCCCCGATCTGTTTATGCTTCATCACTGCGACATCCCCATGCACAGATATAAACACTCCTTGCTGATATTTTTGATAATGTCGGCTCGAGCATGCATTCCACTCCTATGGAAGAAGGCGGTATGCCCCCCTGATTTCTATGTGGATTGAGAAGGTGAATGACCTCATGTTTCCGGAGGACTTAACATCTTCAATTCATGACTCATATACGAGGTTTAGAGACACGTGGTTTAGCTAGATGTAGTTTCAACAAATGCATATCTATAGAGACTGCCGAGGAATAGGTGACAATTAAAAGCGTAAACATTCAGTGGCAGTTGGCTGTCCCGGCAGGGACTCTTCCCTCCCCCTCTATCCCTTCTCTTCTCTCTTTCTCTCTTTCTTTTATATGTTTCTGTTTGATTCTTTCTCTGACCTCTTGTATATTCTCACCCAATTATCTTAGTTACAGTCATGGCCAAAAGTATTGACACCCCTGCAATTCTGTCAGATAATATCATTTCTTCCTGAAAATGCTTGCAATCACAAATTCTTTGGTATTATTATCTTCATTTAATTTGTCTTCAATGAAAAAACACAAAAGAGAATGAAGCAAAAAGCAAAACATTGATCATTTCACACAAAACTCCAAAAATGGGCCGGACAAAAGTATTGGCACCCTCGCCTAATACTTGGTTGCACAACCTTTAGCCAAAATAACTGCGATCAACCACTTCCGGTAACCATCAATGAGTTTCTTACAATGCTCTGATGGAATTTTAGACCATTCTTCTTTGGTCAAACTGCTCCAGGTCCCTGATATTTAAAGGGTGCCTTCTCCAAACTGCCATTTTTAGATCTCTCCACAGGTATTCTATGGGATTCAGGTGTGGACTCATTGCTGGCCACCTTAGAAGTCTCCAGTGCTTTCTCTTAAACCATTTTCTAGTGCTTTTTGAAGTGTGTTTTGAGTCATTTTCCTGCTGGAAGACCCATGACCTCTGAGGAAGACCCAGCTTTCTCACACTGGGCCCTACATTATGCTGCATAATTTGTTGGTAGTCTTCAGACTTCATAATGCCATGCACACGGTCAAGCAGTCCAGTGCCAGAGGCAGCAAAGCAACCCCAAAACATCAGGGAACCTCCGCCATGTTTGACTGTAAGGACCGTGTTCTTTTCTTTTAATGCCTCTTTTTTTCTCCTGTAAACTCTATGTTGATGCCTTTGCCCAAAAAGCTCTACTTTTGTCTCATCTGACCAGAGAACATTCTTCCAAAACGTTTTAGGCTTTCTCAGGTAAGTTTTGGCAAACTCCAGCCTGGCTTTTTTATGTCTCGGGGTAAGAAGTGGGGTCTTCCTGGGTCTCCTACCATACAGTCCCTTTTCATTCAGACGCTGACGGATAGTACGGGTTGACACTGTTGTACCCTTGGACTGCAGGGCAACTTGAACTTGTGTGGATGTTAGTCGAGGTTCTTTATCCACCATCCGCACAATTTTGCGTTGAAATCTCTCGTCAATTTTTCTTTTCCATCCACATCTAGGGAAGTTAGCCACAGTGCCATGGGCTTTAAACTTCTTGATGATACTGTGCATGGTAGACACAGGAACATTCAGGTCTTTGGAGATGGACTTGTAGCCTTGAGATTGCTCATGCTTCCTCACAATTTGGTTTCTCAAGTCCTCAGACAGTTCTTTGGTCTTCTTTCTTTTCTCCATGCTCAATGTGGTACACACAAGGACACATGACAGAGGTTGAGTCAACTGTAATCCATGTCAAGTGGCTGCAAGTGTGATTTAGTTATTGCCAACACCTGTTAGGTGCCCCAGGTAAGTTACAAGTGCTGTTAATTACACAAATTAGAGAAGCATCATATGATTTTTCTAAGGGTGCCAATACTTTTGTCCACCCCCTTTCTTATGTTTGGTGTGGAATTATATCCAATTTGGCTTTAGGACAATTCTTTTTGTGTTTTTTTCATTGAAGACAAATTAAATGAAGATAATAATACCAAAGAATTTGTGATTGCAATCATTTTCGGGAAGAAACTGGGTATTATTCAATACTTTTGGCCATGACTGTATGATGGAAGGAGTGTTCATGCGGATAACTTGTTACATTCATGGTTTTGGAAAATATAGAAAATATATTAGCTGATATAGACTCTCTATCCTTGTTACAAATTTGTATAAATTTACCAATGTGTTTATCCTATTATACACGAGAGTGGTGAGTTCAAATGCTTTACTGTGGCAAATGATTGTCTGATTTGTTTTCTATGTTTTAATGTAAAATGCTAAAATAAAGAATTAAAAAAAAAAAATTGATTTGGGCTATTCCAAGTACTTGTTTTACCATCCAGCTTGTCCAATTGCAAGAGGATTTTGAAGACCACAGCAGTGTTTTTTTTTATACTTTCCTTCTTTAAAGTGATCCTGTCACCTCCAAAACGCCTCCTAAACTAGCAAAACATGTCCCTGCACCATCTTATCACTAATCTCACACTTCTTTTGTCTCCTAAAAGCATCTGTGAAAGTGCATAAAAAATACTCACTCATTAGGGATTATAATTAGCAGGGGCCATATTCTTTAGTCACCAGGGCGGGCTGTTTTGCAGCTCCAGGATCCACCGTGTCTCTGTGTGTTTGCTCTGCTTGTGCAGGTACTGCCCTCCCCCCTCTCTATCACTCACAGAATGCAAATCATTAGTCTTGCCTTCAGTTTCAGTTTCACAGCAGCACAGACAGAGAGAGGGCTGGATCCTGGAGCTGCTGAACAACACCCCCTGGTGACTAAATAATATGGCCCCTGCTAATTATAATCACTAATGAGTAAGTATTAAAACGTTTTTCTCCACTTTCACAGGATGTTTTTAGGAGACAAAAGGAGTGTGAGATTAGTGAATGGATGCTGCAGGGACATGTTTTGATAGCTTAGGAGGCGTTTTGGAGGTGACAGGATCCCTTTAAATAAGATTTGGTTCAGGTGATCACCTAACCAGAAGTACAATAAGTAGAATGAGAGGTGTACTTGGGTTGGAATTCAAGTAATACTGGAATGGAATGGCTGTCAGACATGTAGAGATGGTGATTTTTAGAAAACTGTGCAGTGGTCTCTTAATTTTTACAGAGCTGTATACAGTGGTGTACCTTCAGGCCCATGGGTCCCTGGTGCGGAAGCTCCAATGGGGCCCCCAATTATTGCAAATCTTTAAAAGTATTAGTCTTTTTCTATAGGCCAAAGGGACTTTTGGGGCCCCCCCCTAGGATGCAGGGCCCAGGTGCGATCACAACCCCCCTTATTGTAGTTACGCCCCTGGCTGTATATATATCCAAGAGAGCAGAAATCCAGCAGTAGGCTCCATGGTGCTTTTTTTTTGCTTAAAAAAATAACTTTTATTGCATATTTTTACAATAGTCCCATATTTCCAAAACCAGTGAAGGTAAGTCCACAGGGGTCTCCCCTTTACAGACTATGCATTTTGACACGTATGTTTCTTCATCATGGTCATGGTCTTCACTGGTTGTTGGAGATATGGGACTATGTAAAAAATATGCAATGTTATATTTTAAGCCAAAAAAAAAAAAGCACCGTGGAACCTATTGCTGGATGTCTGCTCTCTTGGATCTCAAGGACTTTCTCCAGACTTCATTTCTTATCCATGCAGGCCACCTCCACAAGACAGTGCATCTGCCCTGAATCTCCAGGAGAAAAACGGTGAGCTGACTTTAAAAAAGAAAAAAGAAATATATATAAATATATATATATATAGATAGACAGATAGAGATAGATATAGATATAGGAATATATTATAGACTAGATGGTGGCCCGATTCTAATGCATCGGTAATCTAGAGTGTGTATGTAGTTTATTTATGAAGATTTAAGAATAATGCAAAGCGAAGCTGGGTTTAAATCCTGCACAAATATCGCTGATTGCTGGCAACCAATCAGCGAAGCGTGGTTGAAATCTCGCACCAATTTTCGGGCGGACTGTCCCTGTTGCTGATTGGTCATGGGCGGCTGGCCTGACAAATCACTAACGCAGGATTTGCATTACAGACAAACAGACAGAAGTAGACAATTATATAGTAGATACCTATAGCAGTACCGATGTGCAGCGGCAGGGCCAGACTGGGACCAAAAAGCAGCCCTGGAAAACAAGCTCCACCAGCCCATGTACTAGATCACCCATCAGCCCCGATCCTTGAAATTTGAAATACTTTTGTCCACCCCCTTTTTTAGGTTTGGTGTGGAATTATATCCAATTTGGCTTTAGGACAATTCTTTTTGTGTTTTTTCATTGAAGACAAATTAAATGAAGATAATAATAATGCCAAAGAATTTGTGATTGCAATCATTTTCAGAAAGAAACTGAGTATTATCTGACAGAATTGCAGGGGTGTCAATACTTTTGGCCACAACTGTACAGAATAACACAGATACTGAGGATTACACCCAAAGAAAAACAAAGTGCCAGCACTGACAGAAAAAATATAAAGATTGTGTAAATACACATATTGTTTCCACACTGTAAAAATGAGACATTTCGCAAAAGATTAAAACATCTTTTGAGCCACTCTGCCGCGACAAGGCATATCTCAGATAGAGTGGTCCTACTCTACAATTTTTAATTTTCACTGTGTCAAAAGACCTCAATAATGTATATAAAGTGGACCATACAAAGCTATCACTCACCTTCACATATCAGACCTGAACCTAACCTGCTGTTATCCATAAAGGCTGGGTCGGTGCGGTGGGGGTTAACTTTGAAAAGCCCTGACATTTGTGGTGCAAGCTGCAGGTGTGGGGGCCTAGGTTGCCTTATATCACATGCACTGATCTGGCACCTTGGAAGCAGGTCTGATATGTGAAGGTGAGTGATGTTTTTGTATGGTCCACTTTATATATATTATTGAGGTCTTTTTGACACAGTGTAAATTAAAAATTATAGAGTAGGACCACCCTATCTGAGAATGCCTTGACATTTGGCGGGGTGGCTCAAAAGATTATTTAATCTTTTGCTAAATGTTTCAACTAAATTATTTGCAGTTTGGAAACAATATGTGTTTTTGCACAATTTTTATTTTTTCTGGCAGTGTTGGCGTTTTCTGTTTTTTCCTGAGGATTACACCAAGTCTACAGGACAGGAGAAGTGGTACTGTGCAGTGTGTAGCATATGAATCATGCAAGGATTGCACCTCCTGGCGGCTCTCTTGACCTGTGTGTGACAGCTCCATGCATTTCTATGCAGCTGACATTTTCAGGTCAGGAGAGCCGCCAGCTGGTCCGGGCAGTGTGGTTTGATCCTTGCACAAGTCATACGCACCCATAATACTCCATAGATTATAATGAAGCCCCCTCAGCCTTCTATATATTATAAGGCACCTCCAGATAGTATAATGCACTACCCATATTGTTCTATGGGTCATTCCGTGTCAAGTGGACCAGTGGTCCCCACTCGACGTTCTCCGATTTTGCTGAAAATTTATAAGGATGTACATGTATGTTTGAAAAGAGGTTCTGTAAATTTTTAGGGCCAGATCTCAAATACATTGGGCACTGTTGACCTTTCACTGGAAGCCCCCCCCAAGCCTGCGGCTTCAGCTAAGTGGATTTAGCAAACTTTGGCACATAGCCATTAGAGTTCTATACTGGCTATGATGCTGAAATTTGGCATACTAGCTCAACTTTTGCTGCTAAACACAATAAAATTATTACCGGCTATGACAAAACAATATTTCGGCCGCAATTTTGTGTCAAAGTAGCTTGCAAAACGCGTCGCATAAAATTTATGCCAAACTTTGCCCATATATAACTCAAGACCAAAAACCAATAGGAACTGGTGCTTTACCCTGTACAACAAACATCTACATGACTTTGCATTGCTGCAATATCACGGTCAAAGCATATGTATTTGTGGAAATATTCACACCCACATATGATGAAAAACTTAAAAAAAAACGAATTTTACCTATTTTTAGGTCAAATTTCCCAAAAAGGGTACCCCTAAAATATATTAATTCTGTTATCATTAGAAAGAGCACATTTTTCTCTACAAGGATCATTGTTTTTTTTTTGGCGTTTCTCCGTTTAAGAAAAGAAAAATGCCACTGAACATGGTGTTATGTATGCACGTAATGCATTGATTTTGTGTTTGATTTTCAGATTCTTATCACATGTTACAGAGTTGTATTGTTGCTAGCAATGTCTATTATAATCAAAAACCTTTAAACCTTTTTATTTATGAAAAGTTATTGACTATTGTTACATTTTAATGCATATATTATTTATTTTTTAGTAATGGAGAATGAAATTAATGACGAATCGGCCCAGTGCTCTATCGGCTTTGCGAACAATTCAAAGTGCCACCTTAAGACATTCACCCATAGCAAGGATGAGTTGAAATTGTTTACAAGCTTTGGATTGGATGAACAGAAATTGCTGCGTCGAAGAGTGGGACTAAATTTTGACGAACATTCACAAATCTGTTTACACCATGAAGCTTCATTCTTGACCAAATATGAGCATTTGCAAAAATCGTGTTGCAATCCTTTTGGGAAGAAAGGTCATAACACCAAAAAGAATTTGCGAGCTATCAATTTGTTAGCAGCTGACCAGTTGAACGAATTTACAAAGAATGATGTGAAGCCTGGCCAGAAGATGTGTGTATCATGTCGAAAAGAATTTGCGAACAGAAAAAAATCAGCTGATCCAGTTTCCTCTGAATCATATCCAGATGGAATGGAATGTTCTACTGAAAGTCTAAATTCAAGCTTAACATCCATTGGCATCTCTCCTCTGAAATATCCACGGGTAAGCCAGCTGGATTCACTTGGATATGCAAGGAGAAAGATAAGCCAGGTACAAAATGTATTTTCTAGCAAGATTGCTTCAATTGGAGGGGTTGAGCCGAAAGACATTGAGCAAACAAAAACAGCACAGTGCAAAATGTGTTTGGATTACAATCACCTTTTGGCAGATTTGAAGCAAAAGCTGCAGGTGTCCAGTCGGGCAGAAAAGGTCCAAATCTTGACATTGGCACCTAAAAGTTGGTCCATTAAGGCTATATCAGACGAATTCGGTGTCTCTGAACGAATGGTCAAACAAGCTCGAAAGCTTAAATGTGAACATGGGATCTTAGCCTTACCTACAATCAAGTGTGGCAAGAAAGTTTCTGAGGAAGTGAAGAAAAAGGTGCAGGCATTTTTTGAGGATGATGAATTCAGTCGAATGTGCCCTGGTAAAAAAGACTATGTATCAGTGCGAATAGCAGGAGAAAAAAAGCACATGCAAAAGCGACTATTACTGAGCAATATAAGGGAAATGTTTGTTGCTTATCGGGATCGGAATGGCCCTGAAATTGGATTTTCAAAGTTTTGTGAGCTTCAGCCAAAGTGGTGCGTAACCGTTGGATCTACTGGAACACATTCCGTTTGTGTGTGTACCATTCACCAAAATGTCAAACTAATGCTTGTAGCATGCCCAATCAATGATGACTACAAAGAGCTCATATGCAAAATGGTCTGTGGAATTGAATACAAGGACTGTATGCTTGGCCGTTGTGATAAATGCCCGGGTCCTGAAGTTTTAAAAGAATTTCTAGTCAATGTGTTTGTCAACAGTGACCCTGAAGATATTATTGAGTTCAAACAATGGATTCACACTGATCGAGACACGCTTGATACCAAACAACTGACTATCGAAGATTTCATTGAAGAATTGGTTTTGAAAATTTCTAAACTTTGTAGCCATCACTACATCGCCAAGCATCAAAGTTGCTATCTGAAATCGTTGAAGGAAAATCTGAGACCTGGAGAGCTTGTGATCCTTATGGACTTTGCTGAAAATTACTCATTTATTGTTCAAGATGCCATTCAAGGTTTCCACTGGGAAAATAGTCAAGCTACAGTACACCCATTTGTAATTTACTTCAAGGAGTTAAATGGTGAAGCTGCGCAGAACATCAGCTTGTGCATAATCAGTGATTGCTCACGACATGACACAGTTGCAGTCCACACTTTCTTTTTTTTTTTTTTTTTAACAAATCTCTTTATTTGATTTTCCAAACATTTTCACAATTAGTTCAACACAATAAATATTGCAGGTTACAAATGGCAAACCCGCTTAATCTCCAACTTGGAGTAAATTCCCTCCCCCTCCCTTCCCTTACAGAGCAAATATTCATATCCAAAATGCATATCGAATATGTAACGGTCCTGATGTTTACATTAAGTAGTAACCGACCTTTTTTATTTTACATAGCCTTTTTATCATATCTCCAATATCATATACATTGGTGTATTAGTGGATCTCTAGTCTCCCCAGGTTACCTTGTAACTGTTCTAGCGCATACCATGTAGAGTCTTTGAAGGGCCATATCACCGGTGTAATCTCTTCATCCAAAAGATAAGTTACAATAAAGCCCTTCCACTTATTGAAGAATTTTTTCGTTAGCTCCTCTTTATTAGTTTCTGCCTCTATTTGTTCGGATCTCATTGCTGCCTTGATGTCTTTTAATATGGAGTCATGCGATGGTGGTTTGGCGTCCAGCCAATGTCGTAATATTGCACGCTTGGTTATAATTGCCAAAGCGTGCAATATGCGTCTCTCATTCCTGGTACCCGTGTGAACTGTCTATACAGTGGAACAGCCATCCGTCTCTACCTATTTCTTTCTGGCCTCCCGCTAACTTCCCTGCCACCTCTTCAATGTGTGACCAGAGAGGGCGGATTGATCTGCATTCCCATATGCCATGAAATAGATCAGTATTTGGTGTGTGGCATTTCGGGCATGCCTGTATCCTGTCTGTATTTGTCCCTTTCTGGTATGTTGAGAATCCGTAAATTGCCCTATGAATCAGGCGGAATTGAGAGTCTCGCCATTGTTCATTGAGTATATTTTCTCTAAAAAGTTTCCAGCCGTTTAGAATTTTCGTTTCCAATGCTACCTCATTCAATCTGGTTTCCCACCCCTTGAAAAGTCGTGGCTGTGTATTCTGACTTATATGGGGCCCTAGATCTTTATATAAGGTTGAAACACTTGTGTTGACTATCCCCCTAGAGAGTAAGTCGTCCCAGGTATTCATCACACACTCCGACTGAACGTTGACCAGCTTGTTCATTATATGGTGTTCTAATTGTTTAAACTGTATCATGTGGTGTTCTGGCAGTGTCATAGATTGTAGCAGTTCCACACCTGTCAACCATCTGGATTCCTTCCGGCAGAGAAGATCGCCTACCCTTTCTATACCTCCCTCCCTCCATCTTTGATAGAGGCTATTCTCTCTTCCCAGCGGGAACTCTGGATGTGCCCACAGGGAAACAAATTTGGACATTCGCCAAGAAAGACCTTGTTTTTTCCTGACTATCTTCCATGCCGCTATGGTATCTCTTGTCACTATTGAGTGTTTTACCCTGACTGGGAGGTTAGATCTCGATGTGTGTAGTATCGAGGCCAGACTCCATGGTCTACAAAGTTCAGATTCTAGTTCCCAATCTGAAAACTTACTTGTCCCACCCAACCAGTCTAGGATGTGGCGGACCAGGCATATCAGGTTATAATTTCGTATATCGGGTATGGCCAGACCTCCCTGTTCTTTTGGCAGCATCAGAGTTTTCAGGCGAATTCTAGGGCGTTTGTTCTGCCATAAAAATCTGGCAAATGCCCTGTTTATTCTGAGTATATCTCTATGGCGTATTAACATAGGCAATACTTGAAGTGGGTAGAGAAGCTTGGAAAAGCTCATCATCTTAAGCAAGTGTCCACGGCCCAGCAGGGGAAGCGGTAGCGCCTCCCATTTACTAAGATCTAACTCCATCTTAGCTAAAAGTGGTTCGTAATTTAGACGATATATCGAATCAGTGGTTCGTGCTAACTGTATCCCCAGGTATCTGATTGATTTCTTAGCTACAGGTATATCAAAAATTTTGTCAGGTTCTTCCGTCTCCCTTATCTCACGTCTCCCTCTTGTTGTCAAGAAGAGTAGTTCACATTTCGCCTTGTTTAATTTGAACCCCGAAAAGGATCCATATGTCTCTAACTTTTGCAATATGACTGGCAATTCTATTAGTGGATTTTCTAGGTATAAGATTATGTCGTCTGCAAAGAAATTTGAACGTATCTTTTTAGAGCCAATGGCTATCCCTTCAAAATCATCACCACTCGTTAGATAGCGGGCAAGTGGTTCAATTGCCAGATTGAAGAGGAGGGGTGACATCGGGCAGCCCTGTCGAGTTCCCCTGTGAAGATTAAATACACTGGACAAAAATCCCGGCGTGCGTACTCTGGCTTTGGGGTTCGTGTAAAGAGCCTCCAGATATGTCCTGAAAGGGCCCTTCAGTCCCACCGCATCTAGCACCTTACCCAGCCATGGCCACCGGACATTATCAAATGCTTTTTCTGCATCCAGCGTGACCATGGCTGGGTTTCTTTCTTTTTGCGGCTTCCCATCCCATGTGATCGAGTCAATCGTCAATAGAGCCCTCCTAATGTTGCCCGTTGCTGATCGCCCCTTAACGAAACCTGCCTGGTGGGTACCAACCAGACCCGGGAGATGTTGCGCTAGTCTATTGGCCATCAGTTTGGACAGTATTTTTAAATCTACATTGATTAATGAGATCGGTCTGTAATTGGCCGGTTCTTCTAGTTCCTTGCTTCCTTTTGGGATCAGCGTTATGTGTGCCATGTTCATTTGAGCAGGTATTGGGGCTCCCTGTAAAATTAAGTTATAGAGGGACGTCAGGGCAGGAGTAATCATGGGGCATATCGCTTTATAAAATCCCCCGCTGAATCCGTCCGGACCAGGTGCTTTATTTGCGTTCAATTCTTTTATTACCCCTGAGACTTCTTCATTCGTGACTGGTCTATTGAGGTCTAAGAGGGCCGATTCGTCGAGCCTTGTCATGGGATATGTCCGTAGCCAATCGTCTCCCCCCTCCCCCTCCGACGGTGCATCATATAATTTCGCATAATAGTTTCCCAGGGTCTCTACTATTTGTTTCGGGTCTTTCGTTATCTTACCCCCCTGGTTTTTAATCGCAGGGATTGTAGTGAATTGCCTTTTTCCCCTCGCTAGGTTGGCCAGTAGCTTGCCCGCTTTATTGCCATAGTGGTATAATTTAGCTTCCCAGTGCTGCCTGGACATAGTTTCTTTTTGTTTTGACCATTCGTTAAAGATATCTCTCTGATGCTGCCAGGCCATTTTGTTTTCGTTTGATGGGTCCTCTAAGAAGCATCTGTATGCTAATCTTACTGCGTCACTGCTTTCTACAAAGGATTGTTCTACTTTTCTTCGCCTGCTCCTTGTGTATGCTATAATTTTCCCCCGTAGTACCACTTTGGCGGTCTCCCAGAACAATGCACTATCTTCTTCATGTTGTGCGTTATCCGAAGAGAACGTTGTCCACCATTCTCCTAACAGTTTTTTGAAGTCAGTGCTATCTTGTAATGTCGTGGGGAAGCGCCATAATATATCAGTACCCCTGGGGTAAACATCTGACAGTGACATACTGATTGGACTGTGATCAGAAATCACTAGGTTGCCAATATCCGTATTGTCCACCCTCCTCAGGAGGTGTCGTCCAACCAGCAATGCATCTATCCTGGACCATGAGTCATGGCGATGGGAGAAGTGTGTGAATTCCCTTTCTTGGGGATTCCTCAGTCTCCATATATCCCAGAGATGAAGATCAGATGCAAATCTTGCTAGTGGGGTCGCACCCCCTTGGCTGTCCTTGTCTCCGCTCCCCCCAGGGGCCCTGTTTCTTGGTATATTTTGTTGTCTATCTTCGTCGGTGTTCATCACTAGATTGAAGTCGCCTCCGACTATTATGTTATTTTCTGTGTCTTGTAAGATGAGCGGTGTGAGCGACTCTAGGAATGAGCCCTGACCCGTGTTAGGGGCGTAAATATTGTGAATGCTTAGTGTCATGCCTGAACATTCTATCAGTAGGTGTATATGTCGTCCTTCCGCTAGGCTATTATGTGAGATAATTTTATGTGGCAGTGTCTTATTAATCAGAATGATCACTCCTCCTTTTCGATCCAGTGCACCCGAGCCTATTACCTCTCCCACCCAAAATTTCTTAAGTCTAAAAAGATCCTCCTCTCTCAGATGAGTTTCCTGTAGTAGCACAATGTCCCCTCGTAGTTTTTTGAGGTGTCGAAGGATCATTGAGCGCTTACCCGGGGCTCGTAGGCCCTTCACGTTCCAAGATAAAATCTGCACCATTTTATATCAGAATTGATAGTCTGGCTGCCTTTGGTCCATTTACATATCCCTCCCACCTTCATCGATATTGCTCTGTTTTGACTTGTCATATAAACCTTATGTGGTAACATCAACACATCATAATCCCAACATATAACTTTGAACATAAGAAAACCCATTAGTTTCCCCTCTTCCCTCCCCCTGAATCTCTCTTTCTTTTCAAGAGTTGTTACAGCTTCCAACATCCTGTGTGCCAAACTCCTCTTTCGTAACTCCCACCCTCCCGCCACCAAAATAAGATAACATATAAGTTGCCCGCCTTTTTGATGTGTCTTTTCCTGTCCAAAAGACTTCCATCATAAGAGTCTTCCTCTTGGTCTGGTCGAGATGTCAATAAAGACCTCGTGTATTTAATATATAAAAAGGAGAAGAAGATAAAAAAAAAAAAAAAAAAAAGGGGGGGGGGGGGGGGGGGGGAAAAAAAAAGGGGGGAGGGCCCAAGGTATGCCCTTATTGATCAGTGGTGAATGTCATACTAGGTTGCGTAATTAGGTCCTCCCAGTGAAGCTTCGTTTAGCAATGCCAGTCTAGTCTATTGTTCCAATGGCTCAGTTGGCATCCGGTGTATTGTGACCTTCTGGTCATCCGTGTATAAGTCTCATGTTATGTCCTTCATGGTACCGTTGCTGTGGGTCGACTGGGGCTTATTTCATCCTGAACATTGGTTGTTTTATTGGGTCGGCTGAGCCCAGTTTCCCTTTCTGTGTTTCTTCTGTACTGTGTGTCACCCTCTTCTCTCGTCGTCAATTTGCGCCATGCCTCTTTAGCGTCTGTGTAGAATCTTGGTTTACCATCTTTGCCCGCTACTTTGAGTGTGGCAGGGTATAGCATTTGGAATTGGGTACCCCTTCTGAACAACATGCTGCAAACATCATTAAACGCTTTCCTTTTTCTGACCACTTCAGGGGAGTGATCCCCATATATAAACACTTTGTGACCCCTTAGCAGTAGTGGTTGTCGCCGTTTCCTGAAAGCCATTAGTAGCTTTTCCTTGTCTTTGTAATCCAGGTATCTCATTATAATTTGTCTGGGTTTGGCGTTTTCTGAATGTTGTACGTCACTTCTGCCAATTGTCTCCCTTGCTGGAGGGGGGGGTCCCACTCGGGGTGCCCTCTCCACCCTGCATCGCCTCTCAAAGCCCAGTGCTTGGGGCAGATCAATTTCACATAAGTCATTCAAAAGATTATGTGGAACAGATTCGGGCATCCCCACGATCCTTAGGTTGTTACGTCTAGATCTGTTCTCTAAATCGTCCAGTTTAGCTTTCATCCAAGTTGATTCTTTGCATACAGTTTCCAGCTGCCGCTCAAGAGCTAGCACTCTATCTTCATATTCAGAGATTCTCTGTTCTGCCTCCGTTAACCTAGATTCATGTTGCTGAGTGGTGGTCTGCAGCTCAGACAGAGCTGTCTGCACTGTGTCTCTGACTGCCCTGCTCAGTTCTGCCGTGAGGTGGGCTTTTAGCTCTGCCACCATTGTTAAATGTGACTGGGGTTCCATTAAATTGTCTGCTACTTGTCCTGTAGCCCGTGCTGCCGCTGCCTGGCCTGTCTGGGGGCTTCTTGTGGCCTCATCTCCTCTCTGCTGTTTTGTGCCTGTTTGCTGCCCCATTGCGCCTTTCTCCTTTGTTCTCCCGCCCGCCGCCATCTTACCGCTTCCTCCTGAGGCTGTATTGAGGCGTTTCGCGGGTGGCGGCTGTTCCCGAGCTTCGTAGCCACGGTTCCATGCGCTCCCGGTCTGGGTCTGTACTGCGGGACCTCTCCTCTCCTCCGCCCCCTAGAATGGCGTTCTCCGGCGGGTAGATTGCGGGTATTGAGCGGTGGGTGTCAGGAGCTTCTTGCTCACCGCGCGGCCATCTCCAGGACCGGAACCGGAAGTCCACACTTTCTTAACAGTAATTGTGGAGTATCTCAAGACTCTCATCTATGGGATTCGTCATATCCACTACTTCAGCGATGGATCTGCAGCCCAGTACAAAAATTTCAAACATTTTCTCAACTTGTGCCACCACAATGCTGATTTCAATATCAGCGCTGAATGGAATTTTGTTGGTACCAGTCATGGAAAGTCACCCTGTGATGGGATTGGAGGGACAGCAAAGAGGTTGGCAGCTCGTGCCAGTCTTCAACGCCCAACTGAAAACCAAATACTGACCCCGGTGGATTTATTCAACTTTTGCAACAAGCAACTGCATGGAATCAAGTTTTTTTTTGTTCCAAAAGAAAAAATTGACGAAATTCGGGTAGTTCAAGAGGAAAGGTTCAAAGATGGACGTACAATTGCTGGAACAAGAGAAAATCACCAGTTTGTGCCAATTGATGACAAAAAGATTAGCATTTCAAGGGTGTCAAATGACCCTTCATCTTTCATTGCCCATGTAGATGGATCTGTCAGATCAGAAATGCCTTTTGTGCCAATTGCAAACCTCCAGCCAGGGCAATACATTGCCTGCATTTACGATAGGAACTGGTGGATTGAAAATATTTCTGAAATTTCAGTCGACGACCATGATGCATTAATGCATTTTATGCATCCTCATGGACCAGCTAGCTTCTTTCACTGGCCTGTGAGAAATGATACATGCTGGATTCCAGAGCAGTCAATCATTGCAATAATTCCAGCACCAGCTGCAACAGCAATGGGCCGACAATACAGCTTCTCTGAACCAATTATATTGCAAATTCAGCAACAATTCCAGACCACTTAGACTGAACATTATGGCTTGGGAACCAACAAAAGATACCCAATATTAGGCTTAGGATCCTAGGCAAAGACACCCACCCTCAGGCTTCGGAACCTGCGATAAAGAGACCACCCGCGACTTGCCTTGCACGGCTATCGGCCATGGCTCCTAGGCGATCGGGCTGCCAATTCTCGAAAGACAGCATTATTACAATTCTTAATAAGATCATAATACCAATTCTTAGGGAATTGGTTGTGGTATAACCACCATGGACCAACGCAAGGGTTAGAATAGTGCAGTTACCATTCATTGCGTATTAATAAATGACACCAATCATCAACCCACTACTTCTCTCCCTCCAACCCACTCGCACCTTACTAGCCCGTGTTCACACATCGAGCCCATTTCTCCCCCTCTCCCCTCGTTAGTCCACCCGCCCACCTTAACAACTTTTTTAACAACTTGCCCAACTACGCCCCCCCCCCCCCACCCTGACACATTTCTAATTTCCCTTCCTCTCAGGTACCTCCCCTCTTCTCCCTCTTGCTAACCCTTCCCATACTCCCTACCCTCACCTCTCTCTTTATTTGAAATATTATGTTATGTGAAATGCAATATAGCAGGCAGCTAATTTGAAGTTTGGTAGCTGACTCGCAATGGAAAGATTTCGGTTAATTGAAGATATGTTACTTGCATTTCTTGTCTTGTGTTTCTTGAATATGTCTTAATAAACATAATTATGACAAAAAATAAATGACACCATGTTCAGTGGCATTTTTCTTTTCTTAAACGGAGAAACTCCCAAAAAAAAAAACAATGATCCTTGTAGAGAAAAATGTGCTCTTTTTATCGATAACAGAATTAATATATTTTAGGCGTACCCTTTTTGGGAAATTTGACCTAAAAATAGGTAAAATTCGTTTTTTTTAAAGTTTTTCATCATATGTGGGTGTGAATATTTCCACAAATACATATGCTTTGACCGTGATATTGCAGCAATGCAAAGTCATGTAGATGTTTGTTGTACAGGGTAAAGCACCAGTTCCTATTGGTTTTTGGTCTTGAGTTATATATGAGCAAAGTTTGGCATAAATTTTATGCGACGCGTTTTGCAAGCTACTTTGACACAAAATTGCGGCCGAAATATTGTTTTGTCATAGCCGGTAATAATTTTATCGTGTTTAGCAGCAAAAGTTGAGCTAGTATGCCAAATTTCAGCATCATAGCTAGTATAGAACTCTAATGGCTATGTGCCAAAGTTTGCAAAATCCTCTTAGCTGAAGCCGCAGGCTTGGGGGGGGTCCTTCCAGTGAAAGGTCAACAGTGCCCAATGTATTTGAGATCTGGCCCTAAAAATTTACAGAACCTCTTTTCAAACATACATGTACATCCTTATAAATTTTCAGCAAAATTGGAGAACGTCGAGTGGGGATGATTTTTAAAACTGGTCCACTTGACACGGAATGACCCCTATGTTATAATGCAGCCTCATATTTCTCCATATATTATAATGCAGACTCTATATATAATGCTCCACCATAGATTATAATGCAGCAGCCCTGCTCCACCGTACATTGTAATGCAGCAGCCCCACTCCACCATAAATTGTAATGCAGCAGTCCCCGCTCCACCATAGATTATAATGCAGCAGTCCCTGCTCCACCATAGATTATAATGCAGCTGCCCCCGCTCCACCATAGATTATAATGCAGCAGCCCCCACTCCACCATAGATTATAATGCAGCAGCCCCCACTTCACCATAGATTATAATGCAGCAGCCCTGCTCCACCATAGATTATAATGCAGCAGCCCCACTTCATCACAGATTATAATGCAGCAGTCCCTGCTCCATCATAGATTGTAATGCAGTAGCCCCCACTCGACCATAGATTACAATGTAGCAGCCCCGCTCCACCATCTACTATATAATTGTCTAAGGGTTTTCTGCGTCTGTCGCTGAAATCGCGTGCCAGACAGAGGCAGCTCATTGAGCGCAGACTATGCAAATAGGCGCGAGAATTCAAACTTCAAATTTCGCGCCTATTTGCAGCCGGCGACAGCGGCCGGGATACACGGTCCGGACGGTGGCCGCAGCAGCGGCTCTCCTCACAGCCCCCCCGCTCCTCCTGCCCCGCTCCCCACAGCACCCCCGCTCTTCCTGCCCCCGCTCCCCTCACAGACATCCCGCTGGAGCGGGTGCGCCCCCTCTTGCCCGCCGCTCCATTCCCGCCACCCGCTGCTCCATTCCCTCCCCTCCTCGCTCCACCCATTTCCTCTCCCCCGCTCCACTGCCCTCCACCCCTGCTCCATTGCCCTCCTCCCGATTCATTGCCCTCCCCCCAATCCATTCCTCCCCCCCGCTCCATTACCCCCGCTCCATTACCTCCCCCCCTGCTCCATTACCCCTCCCCGTCTCACCCGCCGCTCCGCCTCAACTGCACCCGGTAATGAGCGGTCATGTGACAGGCTTTTCAGCCCGCCTATCACATGACCGCTCATTACTTGCTGTAGCGGCGATTTAAACACCGGGTGCGGGTGAGACCGGATGGGAGGGGGTATCCATCCTGCGCTGCTCACTGAGCCTCCATCCTGCGCTGCCCACTGGCCCTCCATCCTGCGCTGCCCACTGGCCATCCATCCAGCGCTGCCCACTGGCCTTCCATCCTGCACTGCCCACTGGCCCTCCATCCTGCACTGCCCACTGGCCCTCCATCCTGCGCTGCCCACTGGCCCTTCAAATTACAACAGGCTAAAATCTTGGGGGCCTCAATTTCCCTAATTTAATATTATATAGTATTGCATCTGTTTACAGATACTTTCTAGACTGGATCTGGGCCTCTGCACACTTTACCAACACAACGATTGATGAGGCTATGTGTGGGTGTGGACACATTAGTCTTCCTGCCTTACTACATCTACAACAAAACAGAGTCACCACCGAGATCAGAGATAACCCGCTGCTATGGTCAGTTGTCCTGGCATGGCATCATGCTAGAAAAATCAGTTGTTTAATCCATATTTCTTCCCTTCCAAGGTAACCCTTACTTTTTATGAGGCAGACGACCTCTAATTTATCGAGTGCTGGGGGAGAACAGGTGCAGATTGATATGTAATATTTTGACAGCCTCTCAATTCCTGCTTACTCTAGAGGATATAGTCTCCAAGTACCTAATCTTGGCAGGTAACATTTTCACTATCACCCAGATTAAGCATTATGCCGAATTAGTCATGCTCTGCTACCATACAACAGCTATACCATACAACAGCTATTCAACTATGGCTCTCATGATTTTTCACAGAGCTTACATTTCCCCAGAAATCAAAGCCAAGATGACCCTCTTGGGAAACCCCTCTTGGCCTAAATGCTTTCACTCTCCCAGAGATATTTTTCATTGTCTTTGGGATTGTCCAAAAATAAGGGAGGTCTGGGATTTGGACCGTGGTCATCTCATCAGTACTTTCAGTGTCCACTTTACAAGTTCCCCGGAATGGGTGCTATTTAACATTCTCCCACAGGATCAGTCAAGACTTTCTGTTCAGTAACGACAAATATTTATTTGGGCAGCAGCCACAAGTAAAAGTATTCTCCATTTGTGGGCATAGGACACAACCCCTTCAATGAATTTAATATCCTCGAAGGTTGCATACCTTTTCAAAATGAACTGGATGGAATTGATACTCCACAAAGAAAGATGCACAAAATGTTTCTTCCTCACTTCATCCCCTTGTATTAACACGCAGCCACTGTCGGTCCATCAGGCGATACACACTTGCTTTCAATTCACAGACTGGTGGGGGGTCGTGTCCTGGCCATGGAGGGAAGAGGAGGCTAACAGCTCGTCTCCTGCCCCACATGCTGTGAAAGGCCGGACAAAAACAGCTTATTAAGCCACAAGCAGCCCCATATGCCAACCAGGAAAAGGAGCACTCAGCCCCAGCAAACTACAGGCTCCACGGCGATCCCCGCTGTGAGTATCACCCGTTATCTCAGGAGCGTGGGACGGCGCCAGTCTACACCTAAGATGGCGGAGGCTGCGGGCGGAAGCAGCGACCAGCGTACAGCAGCTGCACCGCTGAATGCAGAGGAGAATGAGAGTCCCCCTCTGCTCAGAGAAGCTACATTGGTGCCTGGAGAAGGAATGGACCGTAATCCAACTCTGCTGCTGCGGAGCTACAGGTTGTGGAAGCCCCGGCGACACAGCGGGCTTCAGAAGCAGAGGAGAGAGGCGGAGACCCAGGAGGTGAGAGAGCACATGGCGGAGAGCCAGGGGGAATGGAGGTAGATGTGGAGGGGAGTGATGTGCTGGCCTCTGTGTGGGGAGAGGCAGGAGACAATCCCAGCGCTTCACCCTTAGATCCAGACAACTTATACCCAGCGGATCACCAATATAAAGGTCCCCCTGGATCCATATGTGCATCCCAGCAGTCTTATGCGGGACCCCCAATACAGACAGACTTTTCACAAAAAAAGAGAGACATGGAGTACACCATAAGGCATACATCAGCAGCCGAGGGGAACAATCAGAATCTCCGATGTTTGGCAAACCCTGCATCAGGTCCAGCCGCATTTACTATACCAGCGGTAACCTCTGAACCCTCACCAAGATACATGGTTCCTGCTTTCCCACCTTCAGACCTCGCACCCCATGCCCAATGGTCCCCTGACAGTGCAGTTTGGTCGGACTTTAAAGCTCGCATAGCAGCCATCCCGACTAGAGATGAGATAGAAGGCTTCGTTCACAGATTAGAAGCTTCATACAAAGCAGAAACATCAGCCTTAAGAGGAGAGATTCAACAACTTACAACTAGAGTATCCTCCACAGAATCCGCCTCTGATACCCTACACAAGAGACTAGGCGCTCTGGAACAACAGGTCTCGTATCAAACATCCCGTATTGAGTACATGCTCGATGCTATGGAGGACTTGGAGAATCGTGAACGTCGTAATAATGTTAGAGTGAGAGGGATACCAGAGACTGTGTCACCATGAGACCTTGATACCACGATCCAGAGATTCCTAAACTCAGTTCGCCGTATGCCAGAAGATTCTCCTTTGGAGTTTGATAGAATACATAGGTCCCTGGGACCCCCACCAGTAGAAGGAGCTCGTCCACGTGATATTGTCTGTAGAATTCATAACTTCAGATCAAAGGAAAGAGTGTTAGCAGGTGCATGTGAGCTTGAGTCTTTATCTTTCCAAGGCTCACCGGTTCAGATCCTGGCAGATCTCTCCCGTCGTACTCTACAGAAGAGAAGAGCTCTTCGCCCCCTTTTAAATGTGTTACGGGACCATGATATCCTATACTCCTGGGAATACCCCTTCCGTCTACAAGTTAGGCGAGATGGTCGCTGTATATCCATGTCGCACCCAGACAGTATCCCAGAGTTTTTGGCTGAACTCGAGATATCTGCTCCTGATTTGGCAATAACGGAATGGCCATACCTTCCAGGCTTTAATATCCAGAGGCCACCTCCAAGGGACCAACGTCCTAGACCCTGCAGACGAAGGGGAGGCAGAGACGGAAGAGTCGACAGAGGAGAGACACCTGATCCCTATGGTCATACCTGATCGCATGACATTGTTGCAATATGTTTTTTCTCTATATATGTTGACAATTGAGATCTCTCCATAGTATATATAGTGCCTTATCTGGCTTTACAAGAGATCTGAGATGTGCTGCGCCGCTCCTCATAGTTTATGTAGCTTACACGATATGATAGAGTGTTACTTATCTTAACCTTCCTGGCTGGTTATTGGATATGTTTGGTAATATTAGGGTTATGATTACTGCTGTTTAACACCTTGTATTATTTAATGACTTTATTTAAAGGTCTCGGTGTGGGGGCATATAGACCTCGAGTGGAAAGGATACATCCTACTCCAGGGATCCGCACTCTGCTGGCGGGTGTGGAAGTTAGACAATTACCCCAAGTACACTGTAGACCAAGTTTTGGTCACTACTCTTTTCCGTTTTTGTCTTTGTCTGTGTTCTCTTTCTCTTTTAGTTCCCTCTCTTTTCTTTTCTTGTCTTTATTCTTTCTTTTTTCATCATAAAACCGCTGCTCTTTGCCTCCCCCCGCCCATCCTGTCACTTACCACCTTCTCGGCATGTTTTATTTTTTTTATTATTGAATACAGCCTGATTGAGCACTTCTTTCTCCTTTATTGAAGGGAAAGAGGAGAGAGATAGTAGAAGAGGGAAAAGGGATTAAACAGAGAAAGAACCCCGGGCCTGATTGTTACAATCTGGGTGCTTCGGAAATGTCTTCCCTGAACGTCTATACATTTAATGTTAGTGGGTTCAATGTACCCCAAAATTGTTCACAAATTGTATATGATCTTTATAAAAAGAAAGCACAAGTGGTTCTACTCCAGGAAACCCACTTTAAGTCGGGTTCAATACCAAATATTCGAAACCGTTACTACTCAACTTGGTTACATAGCTCCAATCCAAACGCAAGGTCCAAAGGGGTTTCTATTGGAATACACCGCTCATTTCCACACATGATATTGAGCTCTGAGGTAGATGAGGGAGGCAGATATATTTTTCTTAAAATACAGGTTGCCGCCTCTATTCTAACCATTGTGAATTGGTACCTTCCCAACAGGAATCAGACACTGGTATGTCTGACCCTTCTGAACAAGCTGGCTGATTTCGCAGAAGGATCCATACTGATAGGTGGCGACTTCAACTTTGCTATGGACCCTGGCGTGGACACTTCCTCTGGTAGAGGTACAATACCATCTAAACGCCTTCGGGCTTTAAAGAACCTCCTCCACTCTCTCCAGCTTATTGATGTAAGGCGAGTATTTCATCCGAGAGACAGAGATTTCTCATACTATTCTAACGTCCATAACTCTAATGGTACCTTTACACGCAGCAACATTTCTAGGGTGTCAACTGGTAACTTACTGGCTGCAGTGAAATCATGGAGACATGATTCCATTTGTACACAGCAACAAGATAGAACCATGTCTCCATGATTTCACTGCAGCCAGTAAGTTACCTGTTGACACCCTAGAAATGTTGCCGCGTGTAAAGGTACCATTACAGCAAAATATAAAAGGGGGGGACAAGAGGCGCAATAGTGCCCTATCACTAGTGACACTAGTGTAATATGGTGGTGCTATGGAGCCACTCACCTGGTCCAGTTGTGGTCCCCACAACTGGTTTGAAGGCATTTAGGAATCAATGTTCCAAGCTGCTGCAGGACCTCCACCTACCACTGGATAGTGGTATGTTCCAAGAGAAATGATGGGAGTGATGGTGTGCCACGGTTCGCGCTGCTCTGGGTTCAAATAACTCACCAAAGAGCCAAACAACTTTTCATCCTCTTTATTCCTCCTTCTCCTACGCGTTTCAGCGCCACACCCGGCGCCTTCCTTGGCTGGGTCCTTCCCTGGAGGGATATATGGCTAGTCCTGTGTTTGAGACTCCTAACCGAGGCTCCACAGACTCTATTTGCATATTCATATTTCCCAGGGGGCAATGTGCCTAGGAGTTCACTGTGATTGAGCGCTTTAGCCAGCTGCCCGCAGTGTTTTCTTGGACTGGTCTCCCTGAGATCAGTGAATACTTTGCAATCCCGGACATACATACATACACACATACATACATACACACACATTCAGCTTTATATATTAGATTTTTGAGTAAAATGTACATTTTTCTTTTATTCTATAAACTACTGACAACATGTAGGCTATGGGTATTATATTATAATTTAATTATGCACCGGAGCTTACTAGTAGAGTTAGCACGTAGCCAACAAACATATAAACATGTCTCCAAAATTCACAGCTGTTGAATTTATTGTTATATATATTGTTTAAATGTTGTATAAATGTTGGATTTATTTGCAGCAAATGAGAAATTGTCAAAATGATAAAAAAGAAATAGTGCTTTCAGACCTCAATTAATGCAAAGAAAACAAGTTCATATTCATTTACAAACAACAATACTAATGTTTTCATTCAAGAAGAGTTCAGAAATCAATATTTCGTGGAATAACCATGATGTTTATTCATTGCTTTCATGTGTCTTGGCATGCTTTCCACCAGTCTTTCACACTGCTTTTGGGTGACCTTATGCCACTCTTGGCACAAAAATGTAAGCAGTTCTTTGTTTGATGGCTTGTGATGATCCATCTTCCTCTTGATTACATTCCAGAGGTTTTCAATGGGGTTCAGATCTGGAGATTAGGCTGGGCATGACAAGGTCTCAATGTGGTGCTCCTTCATCCACACCTAGCTTGATTGACGTAGCTGTGTGGCATGGGGCATTATCCTTCTGGAAAAACCAGTGTTCAGAGTTGGGGAACATTGCCTGAGCAGAAGGAAGCAAGTGGATAACCTTGTATGCGGCTGGGTTCATACGTCCGTCGCAAAGATTAACCTGCCCAATTCCAGCCTTGCTGAAGCATCCACAGATCATCACCAATCCTCCACCAAATTTCACAGTGGGTGCAAGACACTGTGGCTTGTACACTTCTCCAGGTCTCAGTCTAACTATTAGATGACCAGGTATTGGGCCAAGCTGAAAATTAGACTCATCAGAGAAGATTACCTTACTCCAGTCCTCTATTGTCCAATCCTTATGGTCTTTGACAAACTTCAGCCTGGCTGTGCTTTGCTTCTCAATGATGAAAGGGTTTTTTCTAGTTTCACATGACTTGAGCCATGCCTCTCGGAGCCTGCTACAAACTGTTCTTGATGTGCACTTCACCCCAGCCACCACTTGCCATTCCTTTTTTAGATCCCTTGATGACATCCTGCGGTTACTGAGTGACATTCAAATAAGATGACGGTCATCCCAGTCAGTGGAGAGTCGCTTTCGCCCTCTGCCGGTCTGTAGCTTTGTTGTCCTCAATGTCTGCTGCTTGACCTTGTTGTAATAGACTGCAGTCTTCGAAATTTTAAGGATGGAGGCAACATGACGCTTACTGTATCCCTGTGCTAGTATAGCCAGAATAGAGCACTTCTTTTCCAAACTCAAAACTTTTCTTTTCAACTCCTTTGGTATGGTTAAAAGTTATTTTTTCATTTAAATTACTTTTGGGCTATTTCTAGCACTTCTTTTGCCATCCAGCTTGTCCTATTGCAAGAGGATTGTGAAGACCACATCAGTGCTTTTTTATTCTTTCCCTCGTTAAATAAGATTTGGTTCAGGTGATCACCTAATCAGAAGCACATTAAGTAGAATGAGTTGTACTTTTGTTGGAATTTAACTGACACTGGAATAGAATGGCTGTCAGACATGTAGACATGGTGATTTTTAGAAAACTGTGCAGCGGTGTCATAATTTTTGCCAGAGCTGTAGATATACAGTCCTAATTATATGTATCAATCTAAGTAAGAAA
This sequence comes from Allobates femoralis, assembly GCA_033576535.1. Lineage (NCBI taxonomy): Eukaryota > Metazoa > Chordata > Amphibia > Anura > Aromobatidae > Allobates > Allobates femoralis. The sequence continues at coordinate 139,419,369 of JARQOC010000011.1, forward strand.
CTATAGTTATAGATTAGAGATGCTTGTCCTAAGATGAATGGTCATCACCAGTTTCTGCCTTAGATTTATCAATAAATGACATATGATAGAAAGAGATTCCTGGTAATTTAAATCTAGATAAGTAAGCGTTGGTTAGGTACTTAAGTTAAAGACTATGGGTTCTTGCCCTAGGATAAATAGGCACATCTGTTTCCTGTCTCAATGTATTTCCTGGCGTTTTGGTGCATCAGGAGACTATCATGTAAGAAAAGGTGGAAATAATGAACCAAACAAGTTGGGCACAGCATAATGAACCTATTACCTTAAAGAGCCATATATCACCTCTAGTTACATAGGTTGAAAAAAGACCTAGGTCACTCTCGGCGGCAATGTGATGGTGGCGGCATGCAGAAGCTGCGGGAGCACATGGACCGGTGGCTGTGGAGCGCGTAGAGTGAAAAGATGGCAAACGAGGGAACTAAACGAACCACTCCAGGCAAGATGGAGATTGCGCAGGGCAGGAGGAGGAAGGAGAAGGCACTCTTAGAGCTGCAGCAGCGGCAGGAGAGAGCAGGGGATGCAAGCCCAGCACATAGAAATGAAGAGTATGGGGAGGGGGGGAGGAAGATCAGAGGAGGGCCCCCAACATATCTAACACAACAGACTGTAAAACACTGGCAAGAGAAGTATCTAAATACTTGGCTGAGTACATCAACTGATTGTGAGAAAGGCAGTAGGGGTCTCTCTGAACTGCAGGAGATATCAGTCCAGCATGCTAGCAGGACTGACACGGGGGAACAGAGACTTTCAGATGCTGAAGACAGATTAGCTGGAGTTTGGGAAGTTTACAGGTTTTAAGTTAAATAAATCAAAATGTGAAATTCTGTTATTAAGGGCCTAGGGAGTTGGAAGGGGGAAGAAAGGGATTAGAATGATATTAATGGTATTGCTCTAGCTGAAACATCAATCAAATATTTGGGAATACAGGTGGGGACGAGTCCCGACACAATCTACAATTTAAACTATAATCCCCTAATTTTGAAAATAGAAAAGGAGCTGGAAAGGTGGGTGGGCTTTCCTCTATCACGGCTGGTGATAAGGTGTCACCTTATTAAGATGGTAAGCTTTTAGAGCCTATTTTACCCTCTTCAGATTATCCCCTTACTTCTTAAGCACACAGATGTCAATTGGATCAACAAAGCATTTTTGAAGTTTCTTTGGAGAGTTAGGAGATGCACACTGATGCATACATGAAACAGAGGAGGGTCAGGATTCCCAAACGTATGGGGATATAATTTGGTCTGTATTATGAGACTCATCATAGACTTTCTCAAAAAGGCAAACAGGTATTTGGACTATGAGTTGGAATCAGAAATGTGTAGCTCTTGGGAACAGGTGGCGCTACTCCATTCCTCTAGATCAAATATCGCCTCTTGGGTGAAGAACTCAGTAATCTATAATGATACAATGGGGGCCTGGAAGGTCATAAGGAAAAAGCTAGGTTTACCTTGGAAGATATCAAGGTATTTAAGCCTATGGTTACACCCAGATTTCAAATTGGGTAGGGACAATGCCCTCTTCGGGAAGTGGAGAGAAAAAGGGATTAAGAGCCTGAGGGATCTAATGAAGGTACCAAAATGCAGGTGGATGCGTGGTGTGGAGGTGCTGAAGAGGTGGCAGTTGCTTGCATTTCATATAATCCAATGCAAGCAATTAAGATTTAATCTGTTACAGGAGCTGATGGACAGGATTAGACAGGAGTGTGGGATGACCTTGTGGTAAGAGGAGATGTGGGCTCTATCAATATATCCACAATATACAGCTCTTTGACAGATCAGCTGATACCCTCAGGTACAGACAAGCTATTTAAAAAATGGGAGGCCCGGCTTCAAGACACAGACATAGAGGAGTTAATAATTTCTGGGTGGAATGAGGTACAGAAAAATATTGTAAGCGAGAGATGGAAACACATATTTCTGGGTAATACATAGGGCCATAATAGGTTTCAATATTCCTGAGAATGCTCAGAATAATGATAGGCTCCAGGCGTACCCGAAATGTGGATAAAAAAACGGATATGTTCCATGGTTCATGGGAATGTAAGGAGGTGAGGCAGGTTTGGGAGAGGGTGAGAGCACTGACACAGGTAATATGTGACTGCAAGTTAGCGATAGATTCAAAGGTATGGGTTCTCCATTCAATGCGTGAGCTAGACTTCAGGGGGGAGCAGGTGAAAATGCTACAAATGATCGCTTTGGCATTTAAAAGAATAATATTAAGGCATTGGCTAGAAAAGAAGATTCCGCCCATAAGTAAATTGGTCAGTGAAATGAAAGGAGCACTAATTCTAGAAAAGATTGAAGGAGAAGGAGGCGTTTTATTACAACACAACTGTCTGGGGACGAAATATAGCAATTAGTTACACCATTCAGAAACACAGAGTGGTACATCTTGGAAGCACTACAAGGAGCGTTGGGGAGTCTAAAATTGACGGGCTGACGTAACAAGCAGTTGGCAATAAAAAAAATACAAGCGACAGCGATTTAGTATTTATTTGTTGGTTGATCATTGAAAATCAGTTATCGGGTGGGGAGAATTGGATTTGTGGATGGGGAGGGAAGGGGAAAAGGGGGGGATGTTATGCTACATGTTACATTGCATAGTAGATATTACTATCTTCATCTTGGCAGATTGGTCTACAACAAAAATTTTATGTATGCAATCAGTATCTATTCTTTTTCGATTACATGATGTATTAAAAAAGCCTAAATAAAAAAGATTGTTTAAAAAAAAGTCCTAGGTCCATCAAGTTCAACCTTCCTCCATCAATTAAACATTTTTGTCACTTTGTAATTTATAACCGACAATATTTTTGCCAAAGTGGAAATCATTCAGCCATTTTTAAAAAGCTGTTATAGCTAATATCTTCTTATTAAGAAAAAAAGACTACCTAAATTAATGATTATTAAAAATACTGTGCAAATTTGGAGAACTTTTGTTAATGCCTCAAGAAAAGTGTATAAAGTTACAGAACCAGACTGGATCCCCATAGAAATATTTCTAATTATTCTACCCAGCGTTAATTTCAGATTTTTGGAAAAAAAGAGGTATCAGGATGGTCTCTGACTTAATACTCAAAGGAAAACTACAAACTTTTAGGTCAATTAGTATTAGATTCAATTTACCAGAAAGTGAAGGGTCTAAATCATAGGTCCCCAACTCCAGGCCTCGAGGGCCGCCAACAGTTCATGTTTTCAAGATCTCCTTAGTATTGCAGAGGGGTTGGAATCATTACCTGTGCATTTGATCACATTAACACCTGTGCAATACTAAGGAAATCCTGAAATCCTGCACTGTGGGCGGCCCTTGAGGCCTGGAGTATGGGACCTATTGTCTAAATGATCACAAATTAATACATATTTGGAAAAGACTAAAGTAAACTTTGAATTCCCACGAAACATTGCAGAAATGTTAAAAACTGACAAGAATATTACATACTGGAAAACGAGGAAAATATATCAAACTCTAAATCAGGATATTGACATAACTGAATTAAAATATAATAATAATATACGGTAATATAATAATATAATAATATTTATTCATTTATATAGCACTATTAATTCCATAGCACTTTACATATATGAGTAATGCTGTCTCTCTTGGAGCTCACAATCTAAATATCCTATCGGTATGTCTTTACAATGTGGGAGGAAACCGGAGTGCCCGGAGGAAACCCACGCAAACACGGGGAGAACATACAAACTCCTTGCAGATGTTGTCCTAAAATATTTAACGAACTGGAAACATATTTTAAATGTAGATGGGGAAGATCTCTTGAATGAATTTGGAGAAATTTTTAAGCTTATTAGTTCCAGCATACCTTTTACCACATTAATTGAAACGCAACACAAAATACTAACTAAATGGTATTTTACACCTACTAAATTGCACTTAATAGACCCGAAGAATTCTGACTTGTGTTGGAGGGGTTGTGGATCCAGGGGTTCTTTAGTTCATATTTTTTGGAATTGTCCGATGTTGGTGAATTGTTGGCTTAATGTTCAAGCTCTCATTAATGTTACAACGGGAATTAATTTATTACTAAATAGAAATCTAGCCTTGTTCTTAATAGGAATACGAGATATGCCTAGTGACAAAAAGTTGTTTATTTTGAACAGACACAATTCCTACAATAGAAGAGCTTATGGAAAAAATAACAACTCATAATTTATACGAATTTATATTTACTATCAGAACACATACTTTTAGAAAGTATACTCAAAAGTTGCAATACTGGACTATAGCGTATAATCCATCTCTTCAGATTGATTTACATGATACATGAATATTTATGATTTTTCTTTTTTTTCTCCATAGATTGCTTGGTGTTATCTATTATATAATTGCCGTAACTGACTTCCGTCGGAGCGGCGCAACTTCCGGTGGCTTGGTTAGCGAGCTGTTTCTTTCTTCTGGACTCTGTCCGTGGCCGCGTAGCGGCCACGGCGACTCCCGAAGCAATGCCCGCAAAGCGGGCATTGCGAGTCGCTGACACCCACCACTAACCAAGCCACAGAAGCCCATACTACTGTAGTGTACACCGCTATAGTATACTACAGTCCCATGCGGGACTGTAGTATACCATCGCGCTGTACACTACAGCCCCTGCCGCCCTAAGCCCATACCGCTATAGTATACTACAGTCCCTACAGTCCCATGCCCATAAGCGCCATGGGACTGTAGTATACCATCGTGCTGCCGCCCTAAGCCCATACCGCTATAGTATACTACAGTCCCTACAGTCCCATGCCCATAAGCACCATGGGACTGTAGTATACCATCGCGCTGTACACTACAGCCCCTGCCGCCCTAAGCCCATACCGCTATAGTATACTACAGTCCCTACAGTCCCATGCCCATAAGCGCCATGGGACTGTAGTATACCATCGCGCTGTACACTACAGCCCCCTGCCGCCCTAAGCCCATACCCATAAGCGCCGGTACACTACAGCCCCCTGCCAAGGGCATACGACTGTAGTGTACACCGCTATAGTATACTACAGTCCCATGCCCATAAGCGCCATGGGACTGTAGTATACTATTGCGCTGTACACTACAGCCCCCTGCCGCCCTAAGCCCATACGACTGTAGTGTACACCGCTATAGTGAATCACCGATTTACAGTTTTAGTTATTTTTAAATTTCATCTAACAATAAAGAAATAACTCTTATCTTATAGTTGTATTTTATTACGGTTATTTAAAAATCCAGGTGTGGATTAGTGATTACAGACAGTGCTTTGTAACGTGCAACCCACCCCCCATACGTACAATACAGAAAAACAACAGTCCATGTGACATGAACCCCACAGATTTCTACTGGTGTTGGACACTCCAGTGGTTTTTATTCCTCACAAGGGGTTTAATGGAGTTGGTCTCCCAGACACATTGCGTATCAAAGGATCCAACACAAACCCAGTCGTTGGTTAGGTCAGTTAGTCTCGTATTCAAGTCTTTCTAGTGTCCTATTATATCAGTCACCTAAGATTCCTGTTCAGAGGTCCTAGAGTCACATAGACCTGATATTCATCGATTATTTCCAATAATATGGTTATCTCTTCCCTGCCCAACGCGTTTCGCCTCTCCAAATTATGTGAGAGGCTCATCAGGGGCTTTCAAAGTGAGAATCTCAAAGATGTGTGGGTCACACTAGTTATATGTGAGCCACCAGATTGTTAATCTGAAGTCCAGGTATATAGGCTGAGAAGCGGGTATGCTCCAGGAATCAAATTCTTGTGTTGGGTAGATCCTGTCAGAGTTCTGTTGGATAACAAAGAGTGGTCTCAGATTGAGCATACAACAATGTCTCAGAATCTCCCACCACCATTTTTCATTTATCTCTCATTATATAGTGGTGTCAGCTAGTAAGGTTACAGATCACCCTAATAGTGCAAAGTTTGTTCCATCAGTCACCTACCAGGGTTTTACTATTGTCCCAAAAGGTTTCTTGATTTCAGTAACCCTATAGCGACACACAACCTCCTCCTTTTACATGTTGAAAAAAAGGGGAGAAATGTCTTGAGTGTCCCATTCATATATACTCTTTGACAATACAAATGTAATGTATACCCAACCTTATTTGTTAGATGGAGAAACGTATCTTAGAACCTTCTCCAATATTTAATATGTTGATCAGTCAAAATTGATTCCTTGGGTGTCCCTGACTTAGAGGAGAGAAATCGCATTGTTTAAATAGAACAGGTACATTTCTAAGTTCAATCTCTAAAAAGATGCGTGGGGACCAACCTGTTAATAATAGCCCAGAAACCCACTACAGGATTGATCGGTTTCAGTTTTCCACATACTCATTAGCAAGGAACAGATAGTTATCTAAGAAAAGGGGATATTTTGATTCAATATCTTAACATATTCCCTTATTGTATATATGTATCATACATCTTAGAGATATTTGAATGTACCTGTATGGAAAGGAGACATGCAGGTCTACAGTTTCACCTCCCTTTGTTATGATAGGTTGTCCAGAGCCTTCTACCCCCTCTTAGTTCAGGGTCCTGTGAAGGACTAAAATGACTATCATTGTGGCTTCCCATATAGATTACCACTATTATCAAGTTACTATGACATTATAGAACACAGAGCAAAGTAAAGTGTTTTTACCTTACTCCCAGCCTGGTCAGCACATCAGAATCCAGTAGCAGCTCCCATGTGTAGAGCTGTATGTGCCGCCGGCTTCACTGCGGGTTAATATAGTAACTCCGTGATTATCTATCTCTCATCCCCGCCCTCCAACAAGGGATACACCTCCCGGAAACGGTTGGCACTTTTCTCCTTAGCTTGCGTTCCAGCTCCGGAGCGTAGTAGTGCAAAACCACGCATGCGCGGTCCCCGCACTTCCTGTATCGCCGTCCGCTTGGAAACCATGGCGACACTTTCAGTTTACCTCATTACAAGCAAAGGCTTGTGCGAGGAGCTAGTGCCCGCACTTCCTGTCTCGCCGTCCGCTTAGATACCATGGCAATATTTTCAGTTTACCTCATCACAGGCATACGCCTGTGCGAGGAGCCTATGCCCAAAGTATCAAGTGACGGCAGATCTCTACCTACACCTCTAATCTACTATTGAGGTCTAGTTTATTAGGGGGGGCCAGACGGGGGGAGGGGGGGTGGGGGAAGGTATTAGGGGGCGGGGCTAGAGTCATTTTACAAAGGAGCACTCTGGATTTGTTATCAAATTACTAAAAAGGGGGATGGAAAAGGTTGGAATGATAAAGGGAACCTAGCATGTAGTTAACAATTGCTGACTAAACTCCCAGCCTTTAATGCCTGGTATGGTCCTATGGAAAGACACGTATTTCATAGATAATAACAGAGTCAAATTCTCTGAATCCAATTAAATCCCATGTTCCTTCTGGATTGGTTTGGGAATGGTAGTTACTGAGTACTGTTTCCAAAATAGGGAAATAAAATTAGATGCTTACCCCCCGAAACCGGGTGGTTTTCATATATATATCAGTGGGATATCAACGTATGAGCTATATGAAGCAAGAGTAATTTTGTATTTCATTTAAACCCTCCGGCGTTACCGTTCTTAGTCGGTGTATCCACCTACATTCTTTTTGAAGAATGTTCCTATCCCAATCACCTCCTCTAGGTGGTTGCGTTATTACCTCAATTGCCATGAATGAAAAGCAATCCAGGTTGCCATCATGTTCCTGTCTAACATGCCTTGCTATAGGAGTATCCCTATTTTTTCTAATATCGCCTATATGTTCCCCAATTCTTTTACGAAATTCACGTTTCGTCTTCCCGACGTACTCCAGATTACAGGTACACTTGAAGTAGTACACTACCCCAGCGGTTCTGCAATTTGCAAAATGGCGTATTTCAAACGTCCTACCTGTATTTCTGCTAGTAAAGGTTTTTCCAGTGTTTATGTATCTACAGGCTACACATTTGCCACATTTGAAAGTGCCATTTGACCTGTTATCTAGCCACGTCTTTTTGTTGGTTTTTGGGGGTTCATATGTGCTATGAACAAGTTGGTCCTTAAGGTTCCTACCTCTCCTGTATGTGATAGAAGGTGTCACTGGAATCAAGTTACTGATTTCAGGATCTGCCGTTAAAATAGCCAGTGTTTAGTTAGAATTTCTCTCACTTCCTTTGCACAAGTGTCGTATTTTCCAATAACCCTCATGACATCATCCTCCATTTTCTTTTGCCTTGGTTTTAGTAGGTCCCCTCTAGGTGTATTTTCTGCCATCTTAAATGCTCTACTCAAAACATTCTTGGGATATCCTCTCATAGTAAATCGTTCCTTCAGTCCTTTTGCCTGTTCGTAAAACTGACGATTGTCTGAACAATTTCTTCTCACACGAAGATATTGTCCCTTTGGTATCCCCGCTCTTAAACTCTTGGGGTGATGACTCCTCCAATGTAGAAGGTCATTACTGGCCGTTTTCTTTCTAAAAGTTTTTGTGGTCAGATGACCATCCAACCCTTTCTCAATAGTGACATCTAGGAAATTAAGTTCTTTTTTTTGGAATTCAGACGTGAACCTGAGTCCTATGTCATTTACGTTCAGGTCTCCAATAAATCTATTGAAGCTTCCCTCATCTCCTGACCATAAAACAAAAACATCATCGATGTAACGTCCCCAGAACAGAATCTGGGGACACCACCAAGAGGAGTCCCCTTCACCCCCAAACACAATTGTATCCTCCCACCAGCCCAGGAACAGATTGGCATATGTGGGGGCCATGGAACTCCCCATGGCTGTGCCCCTGAGCTGGTACTTGCCATTGAACTTAAAATAATTGTGCTTAAGAATGTACTCCAATATTTCCAGTATAAAGTTGTTGTGATGGACCGTATTGGATACCCTTCATGCTGAGAAAGTATTTGACAGCTACCAAACCAAACTCATGGGGTATACTGCTGTACAACGCTTCTACATCTATTGAGGCTAGATGTGTCTCCTTATCAACAATGATGTCCTCTAGCCTATTTAGCAAATCCATTGTATCCCTCAAGTAAGATGGTAACGATAGCACATGATTTCTCAGTACTTTGTCTAAATATATACTAGCGTTTTGAGAATATGAATCATTCCCAGATACAATCGGGCGTCCTTTCAAGGGGGATACCCCTTTATGTATCTTGGGCAATGAATAAAAAACAGGTGTTACCGGGTATCTACTGTCCATAAATCTCCACTCACTTTTGCTTATCAGACCCTCCTTGTATGCCTTGTCTAAATGAACCTTCAAATTTATCTTATATTCTACCGTCGGGTCTTGTTTCAACACACTATAGGTCAATTCATCTTTTAGAATGTCAAAACACATTTTAGTGTAGACCGCATGACTCATCACCACTAAGTTACCCCCCTTATCGGCAGGTTTCAAAATTATTTCTTGATTTTTTGACAGTCCTTCTAACACTTCCCGTTCTGACCGATCCAAATTGGAGTGGAAGTGTTTATCTGCCTTCTGTAGTTTGTCCAGGTCTTCACTTACTAATTTGAGAAAAATATCGACACTGGTGGCCCCTGTTGAAGGAGGTGCTCGTGTGCTGCGAGGTCTTAGATCAGTGAATGGTCCAAGGCCGTTTTCCCTGTATGTGCAAGATCAATAAGGTCTTGCGCTACAGGTAGATCTTCTTCGGCAATGCCCAACTCAATACATTTGTTCCTGTCATTGTTCCTGAAGAAACTACGCCATTTTAATTTCCGAGCGAATAGATTGATGTCCTTAGTCCATTCGAAGGAATCAAATCTATTCGTTGGTACATATGACAGACCCTGTCTCAGTAACTTGATTTCTAAATCACTGAGTGAATACGTCGACAAATTTATTATTTTTAGTTCGTCCTTCTCAAATTTGGTCCTCTCTCCTGGTCCACCAACTAATGGTTACTGAGGGGTAGGCCCCACGGGTCGATCCCGTAAGTCGTACCCCCGTTGTTGTAGGCTCTGTTCTAAAAAAGAAGAAGGTGCAGCTGGTATAGAGAAGACACCTAAGGATGGTGGTGGTGCTTGTGGAGGAGCAGGTCCCGGCCTCGGATCCGGTTTTGGAGTCTCCCATCGTGGTTTGTTTTTGCCCCTCCCCCTCCCTTTATTATGCGGTTTCTTTGGAACCCGTTCGTTATTAGCCCTTTCCAATCTCGCCAGTCTTTCACTCAGGACTCCGAGATTGCTCTCACTCTCTGAGGTTTCTCCCTCTGAGGAAGAAACGTCAGTTGGTATTGGTTGAGGTGGTAACGGGACAGTAGGTGCACCCTGTGTTGTTAGGAAGGGGTAGGCTTTTTTATCCCTAAAGTCTATATAGTCTCTTTGGAATTGTTTTTGTTTCCTATCCTTGATGTTGTTTTGGAACTTCTCGATTGTTTGCTGTAGTATATTTTCTCTCCTCTGAAAATCAGGGTCTGTTTTATACTTTAAAGCCTGTTCAGTCAAATTATTCAGTTTATTTGATGTTTCCTCAAATATCAGTCTTTCTTCTTTCAGAAGAATTTCCATCAAACGGAGAGAACTATCTGTTAGTTCCTTCTCCCACGAGACCATCAACTCTGGGGAGCACAGTTCTCTTTGCCGGAGCTAGATTGACCCTAAGTCCGGCTGGAACGATTTTGTTTTTAATATAGTTTTCAAGGGATTTAATCTCCCACCAGGATCTGAGATTGTCCTTATAACAACCTGTCAGTGTTTGAAACGTAGTTTTGACATTAGTACAAGGTGTGCCTCCTTGGTTCGCCACTGGATCGGAGAAGGCATCTTGGGCGTCAAGCGCCCATTGTTCCCTATTAATTGGGCCTGTCAGAAAACTAGCCATATATAAGTATTTAAGCTTCAAGTGAATCACCGATTTACAGTTTTAGTTATTTTTAAATTTCATCTAACAATAAAGAAATAACTCTTATCTTATAATTGTATTTTATTACGGTTATTTAAAAATCCAGGTGTGGATTAGTGATTACAGACAGTGCTTTGTAACGTGCAACCTACCCCCCATACGTACAATACAGAAAAACAGTCCGTGACATGAACCCCACAGATTTCTACTGGTGTTGGACACTACAGTGGTTTTTATTCCTCACAAGGGGTTTAATGGAGTTGGTCTCCCAGACACATTGCGTATCAAAGGATCCAACACAAACCCAGTCGTTGGTTAGGTCAGTTAGTCTCGTATTCAAGTCTTTCTAGTGTCCTATTATATCAGTCACCTAAGATTCCTGTTCAGAGGTCCTAAAGTCACATAGACCTGATATTCATCGATTATTTCCAATAATATGGTTATCTCTTCCCTGCCCGACGCGTTTCGCCTCTCCAAATTATGTGAGAGGCTCATCAGGGGCTTTCAAAGTGAGAATCTCAAAGATGTGTGGGTCACACTAGTTATATGTGAGCCACCAGATTGTTAATCTGAAGTCCAGGTATATAGGCTGAGAAGCGGGTATGCTCCAGAAATCAAATTCTTGTGTTGGGTAGATCCTGTCAGAGTTCTGTTGGATAACAAAGAGTGGTCTCAGATTGAGCATACAACAATGTCTCAGAATCTCCCACCACCATTTTTCATTTATCTCTCATTATATAGTGGTGTCAGCTAGTAAGGTTACAGATCACCCTAATAGTGCAAAGTTTGTTCCATCAGTCACCTACCAGGGTTTTACTATTGTCCCAAAAGGTTTCTTGATTTCAGTAACCCTATAGCGACACACAACCTCCTCCTTTTACATGTTGAAAAAAAGGGGAGAAATGTCTTGAGTGTCCCATTCATATATACTCTTTGACAATACAAATGTAATGTATACCCAACCTTATTTGTTAGATGGAGAAACGTATCTTAGAACCTTCTCCAATATTTAATATTTGATCAGTCAAAATTGATTCCTTGGGTGTCCCTGACTTAGAGAGAGAAATCGCATTGTTTAAATAGAACAGGTACATTTCTAAGTTCAATCTCTAAAAAGATGCGTGGGGACCAACCTGTTAATAATAGCCCAGAAACCCACTACCGGATTGATCGGTTTCAGTTTTCCACATACTCATTAGCAAGGAACAGATAGTTATCTAAGAAAAGGGGATATTTTGATTCAATATCTTAACATATTCCCTTATTGTATATATGTATCATACATCTTAGAGATATTTGAATGTACCTGTATGGAAAGGAGACATGCAGGTCTACAGTTTCACCTCCCTTTGTTATGATAGGTTGTCCAGAGCCTTCTACCCCCTCTTAGTTCAGGGTCCTGTGAAGGACTAAAATGACTATCATTGTGGCTTCCCATATAGATTACCACTATTATCAAGTTACTATGGCATTATAGAACACAGAGCAAAGTAAAGTGTTTTTACCTTACTCCCAGCCTGGTCAGCACATCAGAATCCAGTAGCAGCTCCCATGTGTAGAGCTGTATGTGCCGCCGGCTTCACTGCGGGTTAATATAGTAACTCCGTGATTATCTATCTCTCATCCCCGCCCTCCAACAATGTGAGGAATAAAAACCACTGGAGTGTCCAACACCAGTAGAAATCTGTGGGGTTCATGTCACATGGACTGTTGTTTTTCTGTATTGTACGTATGGGGGGTGGGTTGCACGTTACAAAGCACTGTCTGTAATCACTAATCCACACCTGGATTTTTAAATAACCGTAATAAAATACAACTATAAGATAAGAGTTATTTCTTTATTGTTACACCACTATAGTATACTACAGTCCCATGCCCATAAGCGCCATGGGACTGTAGTATACCATCGCGCTGTACACTACAGCCCCCTGCCGCCCTAAGCCACTACCCCGCCGCAGCCACTACCCTCCGCCGCACCCCTACACCCTAAGCCCCGACCCGCCGCACCTAACCCCCTACCCTCTAAGCCCCGCCGCACCTAAGCCCCTACCCCCTAAGCCCCGCCGCCTCCTAAGCTCCCGCCGCCAAGCCCCCACCCGCCGCACCTAAACCCCTACCCCCTAAGTCCGCCGCACCCCTACACCCTAAGCCCCGACCCGCCGCACCTATGCCCCTACCCCGTAAGCCCCGTCGCACCTAACCCCCTACCCTCTAAGCCCCGCCGCACCTAAGCCCCTACCCCCTAAGCCCCGCCGCCTCCTAAGCTCCCGCCGCTGTCGCTAACACCTAAAGCCCTACACCCGAAGCCCCCGCCGTCCCCTACCCTAACGTCCCCGTCGATCACTCACATGCCTTCTTAGTCATCTGATCGTCCGTCCGATCCACAAGTCCTCTTCCTCCGGCCCCAGGGGTCTTCTCTCTTCTTTCCGCCATCTCCGCCTCTTCGTCCGGCCCCGGGGATCTTCTGTCTTCTTTCCGCCAACTTCCAGCTCCGACGTCCTCTTCAGTTATCATTAACATAGAATGGACGACAAATCCGCCATTCTATCTTAATGAGATGTGAGGGGCTCTTCTGATTGGTCGCTGTCTACTGCCCTCAGCCAATCAGAAGAGCCCCTCATTTCCCATTGAAATACATTAGCGGTGTGTCGGCGATTTTATGGCCGGCCACCTGGTTCTGTTTGTCGGCCCTAAAATCGCGGACACACCGATAATGCATCTCTATGGCCAGTCAGCCCGATTTCGGATTGGTCGCCGACCAATCAGAATTCGAGCTCACTGCCCATAGAGATGCATTAGCGGTGTGTCCGCGATTTTAGGGCCGACAAATAGAACCAGGTCGGCGGCCATAAAATCGCCGACACACCGCTAATGTATTTCAATGGGAACAAATAAATTTAATAATAAAAAAAATAATTAAAAAATAATAAAAAATATTAAAAAAATAAATAAAAATAAACGGACCTGAAAGAGAACTGGTCTCAGCCTAAATAATAAATTAATAATAAAAAAAATAATTAAAAAATAATTAAAAAATAATAAAAAAATAAATTAAAAATAATAAATAATTCAATAAAAATAATAATAAAAAAATTAAATATATGCTAATTATATCAGCCCTTTCAGCGGACCTGAAAGAGAACTGGGTCTCAGCCTAAATAATAAATTTAATAATAAAAAAAATAATTAAAAAATAATTAAAAAATAATAAAAAAATAAATTAAAAATAATAAATAATTCAATAAAAATAATAATAAAAAAATTAAATATATGCTAATTATATCAGCCCTTTCAGCGGACCTGAAAGAGAACTGGGTCTCAGCCTAAATAATAAATTTAATAATAAAAAAAATAATTAAAAAATAATTAAAAAATAATAAAAAAATAAATTAAAAATAATAAATAATTCAATAAAAATAATAATAAAAAAATTAAATATATGCTAATTATATCAGCCCTTTCAGCGGACCTGAAAGAGAACTGGGTCTCAGCCTAAATAATAAATTTAATAATAAAAAAAATAATTAAAAAATAATTAAAAAATAATAAAAAAATAAATTAAAAATAATAAATAATTAAATAAAAAATAATAATTAAAAAAAAAATGCTAATAATAATGATATTACTGCTAATAATAATGCTATTAATGCTATTAATAATGTTATAATGCTATTATTAATGCTAATAATGCTATTATTAATGCTATTAATGCTAATAATAATGCTATTAATGCTATTAATAATGTTATTAATGCTATTCTTAATGCTAATAATGCTATTATTAATGCTATTTATGCTAATAATGTATAATGCTATATAATGCTATTAATGCAATATTTATGCTATTAATGCTATTAATGCTAATATTTATCCTATTAATGGTATTATTAATGCTATTAATGCTAATATATTAATGCTATTAATGCTAATATAATGCTATTATGCTATTATTAATGTTATTAATGCTATTATATTAATGCTATATATTATTATGCTATTAATAATGCTATTAATGCTATTAATTATGCTATTAATGCTATTAATGCATTAATATGTATCCTATTAATGCTATAGTATTAATAGCTATTAATGCTAATAATATTGCTATTAATGCTTTTATGCTAATACTAATGCTATTAATGCTATTTTTATGCTATTAATTCTATTATTATTATTAATGCTATTAATAGCTATTAATAATGATATTATCGTATTAATGTATTATAATGCTATTCATGCTATTAATAATCTATTAATGCTATTAATCTCATAATATGCTATTAATGCTATTAATAATGTATTATATGCTATTATAATGCTATATAATGCTATTATTAATGCTATATAATGCTATTAATTAATGCTATTAATGCTATTAATAATGCTATTATAATGCTATTCTTAATGCTAATAATGCTTTTTATTAAATGCTATTAATATGCTAATAATAATGTAGCTATTATGCTATTAATAATATTGCTATATATATGCTATATGTATATTAATTTGCTATTAAATTTAATGCTAATATTATCTATTAATGTATTATTAATGCTATTAAATGCTAATAATGCATTAATAGCTAATTAATATAGCTATTAATGCTAATAATAATGCTTATATGCTATTAAATGCTAATGCTATATAATGTATTAATGCTAATTATTAATGCTAATAAATTGCTATTATTAATGCTATTAATGCTAATAATAAGCTATTAATGCTATTAATAATGCTATTAATGCTATTAAATTTAATGCTATTAATGCTATATTTAATGCTATTAATGCTATATATCTATTAATAACTTAATGCTATTAATGCTAATATTTATGCTATTAATGCTATTAATGCTAATATTACATTAATGCTATTAATGCTATTAATTATGCTAATATATTACTATTAATGCTAATTATTATCTATTCATGTATTATTAATATGCTAATTAATGCTAATATATATGCTATTAATGCTAATATAATGCTATTAATGCTATTAATGCTATTAATAATGTATTAATGCTATTAATTATATGCTATTAATGCTATTAATGCTAATATTTATCCTATTCATGGTATTATTAATGCTATTAATGCTAATAATAATGCTATTAATGCTAATAATAATGCTATTAATGCTATTAATAATGTTATTAATGCTATTATTAATGCTAATAATGCTATTATTAATGCTATTAATGCCAATAATAATGCTATTAATGCTATTAATAATGCTATTAATGCTATTAATGCTAATATTTATACTATTAATGCTATTAATGCTAATAATAATGCTAATATGCATTATAATGCTATCAATGCTATTAATTATGCTATTAATGTATCAATGCTAATATTTATCCTATTAATGGCATTATTAATGCTATTAATGCTAATAATAATGCTATTAATGCTATTAATGCTAATAATAATGCTATTAATGCTGTTAATGCTAATATTTATCCTATTATGCTATTAATATTGCTATTAATGCTAATAATAATGCTATTAATGCTATTAATAATGTTATTAATGCTATTATTAATGCTAATAATGCTATTATTAATGCTATTAATGCTAATAATAATGCTATTAATGCTATTATTAATGTTATTAATCCTATTATTAATGCTAATAATGCTATTATTAATGCTATAAATGCTAATAATAATACTATTAATGCTATTAATAATGTTATTAATGCTATTAATAATGTTATTAATGCTATTATTAATGCTAATAATTTATAAATGCTATTAATGCTAATAATAATGCTATTAATGCTATTAATAATGTTATTAATGCTATTATTAATCTAATAATGCTATTATAATGCTATTAATGCTAATAATAATGCTATTAATGCATTTATAATGTTATTAATGCTATTATAATGCTAATAATGCTATTAATAATGCTATTAATGCTAATAATAATGCTATTAATGCTATTAATACTGTTATTAATGCTCATAATACTGCTAATAATGCTATTAATACTGCTATTACTGCTAATAATAATGCTATGGCTTATATTATTGCTATTGATGATGCGATTATTATTTAAAAATCTTTAAAAAAACAATAAACATATTTTAGATACCCGATGCATTTGCATCAGGCTAACAGCTATAACTACTATAATCAAATTAATGCACGTTCTAGAATCCCGATGCATTTGCATCGGGCTCACAGCTAGTGATGTAATATTTACTTGTATTTCTTTGCTTTCAACTTACCGTATATACTCGTGTATAAGCCGACCCGTGTATAAGCCGACCCCCCACTTTTGCCCCCAAAACCTGGGAAAACCTATTGACTCGTGTATAAGCCGAGGGTGGACCCCAGCACAGGTGTACAGCCCTTAGCCCTCCAATGGTAGTATACAGCAGCCTCCCCAGTGGCATATACTGGCCCCAGTAGTATATACAGCAACCCCAGTGGTATACAGCAGCCTCCCCAGTGGTATATACAGACCCCACCAGTATATACAGCAGCCCCCAGGGGTTATACAGCAGCCCCCAGGGGTTATACAGCACCCCCCAGGGGTTATACAGACACCCCCCAGGGGTTATACAGCAGCCCTGGGTACCCACAGCCCCTGGGGGTACCCAGCCCGGGTCACCCCCTGGGGGTACCCAGAGCCCCAGGGTACCCAGCGCCCTGGGGGTACCCAGCAGCCCCCAAATGCTGGCACTTGCCCCCCTTGTAAGGCCCCCCCCCGCTGCTTCTCTTACCATCCCGGTGTTCTGATCAGCGCCGCTCCACGGTGCTTCTTCTTCATGCTCCGTCCTCGCTGAATCTGGGATCTCCGGCCATTGCGCGATGACGTCATATGCCTGCGACGGCCGGAGATCCCGGATGCAGCGAGGACGGAAGGATGAAGAAGGAGCACCGAGGAGCGGCGCTGATCAGAACACCGGGATGGTAATATATAAGCAGCGGGGGGGGGGGCCCTTACAAGGGGGGACAGTGCCAGCTTTTGGGGGGCATATATGAACTGCTTCCCCCTGCCGCTGATTGACAGGGGGAAGCAGTGCATATATAATGAGCGGCCTCATACAGCAGCCTCCCCCCGCCTCCTCCAGCCTCCACAGCCCAGAGGTACCGTAGTGGCTCGTGTATAAGCCGAGGGGGAGACTTTTCAGCCCAAATTTTGGGCTGAAAAACTCGGCTTATACACGAGTATATACGGTACATGCACGTCTTTGTATATAGTTTGATATATGTTGTGTATGTTATGTATGAGAAATTTTATAAGACAAATGATGATATTTAATGTATGTTATTATTTTACAATGTTAATAAAACAGTTGAATAGGAATCACTTTCATGACAAAAAAAAAAAAAGGGATATCTAGGGTTCAAACAAACACTAAGCAGAAAGATTAGATGGTATTCCGGGAGTTGGAGGAGGCAGAGAAGGCACTGACCAAAGACCCATCCAACAGGGCGCAGGAGAGTCTTAAAAAGTTAATGCATTGTCTTCATGGATGGCAGAATGAAAAAGGATGTTCCGAACTATGTAATATTTTGGGGGAGAGAGAGTCGGTCATCTCCTGGCCCTGGTGGCTGCTGGCCAAAGAGACAATACTTACATACTTGCTTTGAAGGGAAAAGATGGGCAGGAGGTCAGCGACACTCAGGGTATATTGGAAGTTATGGTGGGTTTTTGTACTAACTATATAGGTCACAGATGCAGCCGACAGTGCAGAGATTGATGACTTCTTGGTCAGAGCTAGGCTTCCGACACTGTCTGCAGAGTCCCAACAATTTTTAGATGAGCCGTTTGATTTAGAGGAGTTGGAGGTGGCACTAGCTTCTATGGCTAATGACAAAGCTTCAGGGGTGGATGGGCTGCCCAGGGAAGTATATAAAAAATATAGAGAACTTCTGCTGCCTATCTTCTTGGAAGTGTATAGGGCGGGATAGACAGGAGTGAACTCCCATAGTCCATGTGGGAAGCAATTATTGTTGTGCTTCCCAAAGAAGGCAAAGATACCACTGCACCGGCCTCGTAACATCTTATCTCATTACTAACGACAGACATAAAACTTCTAGCTAAAATGATATTCTCAGTAGAGTCATAACATCTATAATACACCAACATCAGGTGGGATTCATGCCTAATAAATCCACAGCGACGAATTTGAGGAGACTCTTTATCAACATGCAGGCGAAGGTGGACAATGTAGGGCATAGAGCTATCCTGTCATTGGATGCTGCCAAAGAATTTGACAGTGTGGAATGGAATTATTTGTGGTCCACGTTATGTCATATGGGCTTTGGGGAGGTGTTTATCAAGTGGGTTCAGCTGTTATACACCGATGCCATGGCCAGAGTGCGAGTTAATGGTTGGCTATCTGAGGAATTTTCTTTGTTTAGAGGCACATGGCAGGGGTGTCCTTTGTCACCTTTCTGTTTGCTATAGCAGTTGATCCACTGGCAGCGGTGATAAAACGGGAGCAAACTATTGTAGGATTTAAATATGGAAAAGGTGGCACTCTACGCTGCTGCTGGACCGTGGGACCTATTTTTGTGAGAGATCAACCGATCCAAATTCAGGTGGTTAAAGAGGTTACCTACCTAGGTATTAGAGTGTCAAACAATATTGAGCACTATGAGAGGCTTAATCTGACTCCATTACCAGGCAAATTTAAACAAAAGATTATGGCTAGGAGGAAGCTGAGCTTGACAATTGGTGGGCGAGCTAACTTAATAAAGATGATAATTATGCCCCAGATCTTGTAGATGCTATACAATACACCGATTTGGCTACTCCAGAATAGCTTCTACAGAATTAACGCCATCTTTCATGACTTGATATTTAAGGGAGGCGAGCATTTATCAAGTTAGAATTTTTGCAACATCCAAAGGATGGTGGAGGTCTAGCTGTCCCTAAGCCATGGTTGTACTACTTGCGTCTCAATGCCAGCATATGGTGGGAAAGGGGGACCACGATTTACTAGCACAATGGGGAAGGTTATCTCACACATGGTAGGGAGAGGCCCACTGTTGGCTACCTTGGAGGCGGGTAGATTTCGGCTGAGAGCTAAAAGGTTTCCAACACTGGCACTGCTTGAGAAACTGTGGCAAAAATTAAGCAATGGAGGGTAATAAAGGAATACACGAGATATACATCCATATAGCATGACCCTCGGTTGACCGAAATGTTAAATTTACGGAACTTTGGACAGTGGAGAATAGATATATGGTGTCACGTATTGACTGCCTTGCTGTATGAAAGTGCTGCTGCTGTGAATTAAATGAAGCCTTTTTTTCCCCTGCTCTCAGTGTAGAGAGTATAAGCTAATGAGCGGAAGCTGAGAGTGTAGGTGTGTGTGATGAATATGACTCATGCTTAGGTGAGCTGAGGGGTGGGCTTGGGCTGGTTGCTCCCCACCAATCGGCTATAAATGGGTCAGCTCACATCCACCTGCTGTAGCTGATTCAGTTCACTTCTGGACAGTGACCTGTTGTGAGCGGAGGCTGATCCAGAGCTGCTGCTTTGCTCTCCATTGGACGTTGTTGGGTTCTGTGGTTCGTGGGTGGGGGTAGGAGCTTATGCCTAGGGCTTCTCAGGAGTTAGGGACTTAGGCTAGTGGATCGGACCTTCTCACCTTTAGGGGTACCTCAGAGATCAGGACGAGTCAGGGACCCCAGTATCAGGACCAGAGCAGGCTCCCCTGACTCCCTACGCCCAGCTCCCTCGTACTTTTAGTCACCCTGGCCTCCTCAGCGTGACATATGGTACGTGTTGCAGCTGTTAGATGGTGAGACAGTCAAAACATTTGAAGCACTTGGGGAAGAGTTTCCTCTGGAACACACTATGTTCTATCAGTATCTGCAGTTGTGGCATGCATTTCATAAGCAGGGTAAAAGGTCACCGATAGTGATACAGAGGGAAAGTATGCTGAATATGATTGGTCCACAGAGAAGTACTAAAAGTTTTATTTCACTAATTTACAGGGGATTTTTTTAGACACATTTTTGGATAGACACCCGCTGATGGCCAAAGGTAGATGGACAGCACATTTGGGAGATATATTAGATGCCCAATGGGAGTTGATTCTACAATATGTCCCTGAAATATCTATGAGTGAATCTGGAAGGGTGCCACAGTTATCACCATACACAGGGTATTCAAAACTCCTGTGTGGATGAAAAAGGCTGGGTGAGATTGGATTCCAGATGCCCGAGGTGTATGATGGATGAGGCTGATATTCTTCAAATGTTGTAGTTTTGTCCCCAATTGCAGGCATTCTGGATAGTGATCTTAAATCTAATAGAGGGAGTGACGGGAATAAATATCTCTCGGGATCCTCTGACATGCATTTTAGGACACGTGGAGGAGGTGGCGACGGATGAATGAGGCAGGCTAGCAATAGCCAAAATTCTATATGTTACAAGGAAGACTATTACATTGCATTGGTTGGATGAAAATCTTCCTACTAGGAAAGAATTCCTGAGCAGAGTTTACTTTGTGGTTCTTATGGAGCGGACCATGTACATGAAAAGATGCAAAATGAATCATTATGAAAACATCTGGGGGGGCTGGCTAGATTTCCTGGGTTGGTCTCCTTGGATCTTATTAAAGACAGGATAACAATACTAAGCGGAGTAAGCCGAATCGGTTTGAAAATGTATGGGGGAGCTGGCTCGATTACCCAGGCCTGGCATCCTTTGATCTCCTGAGGAACAGAGTGCTCGGATTATAATTCAGAGTGAATATGGAGCAGTGTAAACCTATGTATGGAAACAGATGTTATGGATAACCTAGGTCTTTTTATCGTTGAACTGATGTGAAGAGTTGTGGGAGGGTGGATGGAAGGTGGGCCAGGCAATTTCCCTCATGAAGAAAGCTCACTTTCAAGCTTTCAAAATGTGTTGGCTGTATTTTGCTTAGTGCGGGCACCCGCAGCCTTGCACTGAGTTCACGTGACATCACCAACTCGGTCAAAACCTCGCAATTTTTGGGTCTCCAGTCCAGCTTCTGGCCAAAGCGTCTGGTGACTGCTGCAATCTTCTTAGCATGCCCTGCCGGGTTCATTTCTTCCTGACAGTAAGGTCATGGCACCTACAGCAAGCCATGTACAGGAGTCTCCATACATACAAATCTACAAGCATCACCAAGTAAGTGGTACACTAATCCAATATATCATGATAGCATTGTCTTTTGCACATACCAGTGCACTACTGATCTATAAGTGTGAATTACCTTTATTTCTGCTTGCAAATAACCGCTCCCATAGACATTATCTGTACTGCTGCTGTCACTACAGACAAGACAGCATATCCCTGCCACATTGTACCTTCAGTGATGATGATTGCTGTACAGGTACTACATATACAGTTTTTTAAACAACCACAAAACAATATTTTATTTGTTTTGCAGGGTGCACATAGTGGTTAACAAATATATATTTTTGTCAAACCATTAGGCTAACAGTGAACATCTATCCTTTAATCAATCTTGGTTAACCCCTTCTTGCCACACATGAAACACTAAACCTACATATAAGGTAGTTAAGGTGATTAAAAGAGGTGTATTGAAAATACTTGCACCTCTTGACTGTTTCTGTGCATAACCTCTTATCCATTTATAGCACTATCAACATATAAAGCTTCGCTATGGAGAAGAGGGGTGAGTCGGAGAGGGGCCCCATGGGGCGGGAGGCCTGGAGTCATTGCCCTATCCTCACCCCTGTGCATATGGCTCTCAGTCAGAGCTGCAGGAAATAAGGGCTCTGATACAAGCCCTACCATCAAAGCAGGACTTGGAGGCGTCAGTGAAAACTTTAGAAGCCTCACAGGGCAGGGCACTGGGTGCAATCACCAAAGACATTGATTCCCTTAAGGAGAAAGCTAGCACTACAGAAGGGGCTGTTACTGTGTTGGAGGCCAGGGTGGCTGACATACAAAAAAAGGTGACCCGTTCGCACTCCCATATTGTTGCCCGGACCCTACAGTCAGACGACCAAGAGAACAGGGAGAGACGGAATAATGTCCGCCTTAAGGGTATCCCTGAGTTGATTACATCAGACAATCTCATGCAAAAAACACTTGAGATTCTCAATATGGTCACTAGGAGGCCCACTAGATCTAAGTATAAGATTGACAGGATACACAGAGTCTTCCGTGCTGGACCCATAGACGCAGCCAACCCATGTGATGTTCTCTGCAGGCTGCACAATTTTACTGACAAAGATGCCATCGTTCAGGCTGCATGGATGTTTGGAGATACCACTTTTGAAGAAGCCCACATTCGCCTGTTCCCAGACGTCTCCAGCCGGACACTCTATATGAGACATCAATTGCGCCCTCTCCTGGAGGAAGTTAAGGAAACTGGGGCTCCTTATCGGTGGGGCCATCACTTTCACTTAATTGTGTGGCAAGGGGGCAAATTCTTTTACCATGTGGTCAAAAGAGGACTTGGAGGGCTTGTTTACATTTTTGAACATTCTATCATTTCCGGTCCCAGACTGGCTATCGCTGGAAGGCTTCCTCAGAGCTACCCGAGTGAGGCCTGGGTACCTGTCTCGTAATACATCATCTGCAAAATTGAGACGCCGGCGCAGGCCATCACGGGAGGACCCCCTAACTTGATTGGACTATGACGCTAATTACTGATCTCCTGGTGCCCTCCATTCTCCAAACATGCCATCTGTTTGGTGT
This sequence comes from Allobates femoralis, assembly GCA_033576535.1. Taxonomy (NCBI): domain Eukaryota; kingdom Metazoa; phylum Chordata; class Amphibia; order Anura; family Aromobatidae; genus Allobates; species Allobates femoralis. The sequence goes on from JARQOC010000011.1 coordinate 139,442,895, forward strand.
AGTGTGGAGGACACTCGTTGGTGGTGCAACACTGTGGGAGGGAGACTCCCTCATGCTTTGAGTTCTGGAGCTTTTTTCTGACTTTTTTGCTGGCTTTTTGGACATCTATGTGCCCCAATGTTGCTGTTATTGCAAGTTGACTGAGAGTCCATTTCATCTCTGTTTCATTTGGATATTGGGATTTTTGGGGCTTCCTTGGGCTTCTGGCCTGAGTACTGAACTCTGACGAGGCTCTGATGGGGGAGATTTGACATTGGGTGGCAGTAACAAATTGTTGAACAGCTCCGTAGAGGGTATACTTGTTAAAATTATACTGTTGATGGGTCCCGGATCTGCGTTGGTCCAGCCCGTGGTTGTCTGCGACCCCTCGAATTCCATCTTTTTCTTTTTCTGTGGGATTCGGTTTTCCGGCTCTGACCGGATTAGACTGTTTGTCTCTTTTTTCTTTCAATTACTCTTCTGTCTTCCTCTACTCGTTTTATTTCTCTATCTGACTTATTCTCAATTACCCTCCCCACTACCTTCCCTCTTCCCGTTATCCTACTCCATCTGTTAGAAATAATGTCTCACAGCGGTCTATCCGAACTGAAGATAGGAACATTAAATGTCAAGGGCCTGCATGATTCAGGCAAAAGGTCTATTATGTTTAATTACTTAAAGTCTAATAAATTTTATGTCGCCTTTTTACAGGAAATACATCTCTGTACAGCCAAGCCATTTAGACTTTCGAACCACTGGTTTCCCATGGTGTATCACAGCCTCACGCCTGACGCTGGTTCTGCGGGTACTAGTATCGTGTTATCGAGGTCCCTTGAGAATTTCTCGGCTCTTGGGATGGTGGAGCGAGACGGATATTGTTGATCAAAGGTAAAATTGCATCCCAGTTATACACCTTCGGCTCGCTGTACCTCCCGGACACCGGTCAGGTTCCTCTGCTGTTGAAATTTTTGGAGCTAGTGGAAGACTTCACAGAGGGGACCCTTGTCTAGATCCAACTATAGATACTTCAGGGGGAAGGGGAGGTCCACACTGAGGGGAGTAGCACAACGACGCTTAAGACGGACCCTACATGACCACCAATTGCTGGACACCTGGTGCCTGCTTCACCCTAGGGATAGGGATAATTTCTTTTACTCTGCAGTGCGCGACTCCTACACAAGGCTGGACTACATACTCATACAACACTCTGACTTAGCACGCGTACAAGCTGCAAGTATAGAACCAATTACATTTTCAGAGCATGCTTTAGTTACGGTCTCGATCCTGCTCTCCTCTCCATTGCCGAGATAGTGGCAATGGAAGCTGAACTCCTCTTTGCTCGACGAACCTGAAGTATTTCGGGATATCACAAAAATACTACAAAACTATTTTAACACCAATGTACAAAATGGCTCCTCTCCGGTGATAATATGGGAGGCCTATAAGTGTGTAATTAGAGGCGCTCTCATAAACCATGGGGTCAGATTAAAGAGAGAAAGGGATGCAGAGATTACAGGCTTGCTCTCGCGGCTAAAAACTCTAGAGATCAACATAAACAATCTACATGAGGTGATTTGAGAGTTAGCCTAGTGAAGACTAGAGAGGAGCTGCGTATGCTGTTAATTAAAAAGGCAAGGGGAGTTCTCTCCAGATGCTGTTGGCATTATTATGAGCATGGTAACAAGGTAGGCAAGTAATTGGCGCGGGCTTCACGAATACAAAGAGCAGCCAACTATGTACGGAGATTGTTTCTCCTGTGGGGTCGCAGAAGAAGTCGGCTCCTTTGGATATAGTCGAGGCATTTCAAACCTACTATGCCTCATTATATGAAGTAGACCCGAGGTCCCCAACTCCAGGCCTCGAGGGCCGCCAACAGTGCAGGATTTCAGCATTTCCTTAGTATTGCACAGGTGATAATGTTATCAAATGCACAGGTAATGATTCCAACCACTGTGCAATTCTGAGGAGATCCTGAAAACATGCACTGTTGGCGGCCCTTGAGGCCTGGAGTTGGGGACACCTGATATAGACAGTGCTAACCCCTGCACTACCTCGAGTAACTTTAGATCTCGTATTCGAGATTATATTAAATCCTCGGGAATGCCAACCCTACAGGAGACGACAATTCAAACACTGGAGGTACCAATCTTTGATCAAGAGCTCACTGAGGCGATATCCTCTTCCAAATCGGGTAAGGCCCCAGGCCCAGATGGGTTTACGGTCCTATACTATAAGAAGTTACGGGTGAAATTACTCCCTTATTTGAAAGTCTCCATGAATGCCATGACAGAGGTGGACGAAGTACCTTTATGTCCGCGCTGCTGTCAGAAAGGTGTACCAACGACACATGATGTCTAGGTCTTGGTGATATAGATTTATTTCCTTATTTCCAACGCGTTTCGGAGCCACGTGCCGAGCTCCTTCCTCAGGGAATATCAAGATCACACTGAACAGATTTGTATTTATCTTAAAAAAGGCGCCAAAAGATAATTGCTATGACGTCAGCTTACAGGGAGGATCACAGAAGTACGTCATATTGTTTGTCAACAAAGCTGCGTAGTAGGAATCAAGTCCAATCAAATAAGCCACATTCTCCTATAACACACGATCAATCTAATCATATTTATTATTGGTTGTGTTTGATTTTAAAATATGAATCTTTCTTAGGAAAGAGGAGGAAAAATTTGCCTTGTAAAACAAAATAATTGCAACAACATTTTTAATCTATCAGACTATGTCCTTACAAATGAAGAATTAACTGTCCTAAATGAAGGACTATCTTTTTGCCCAGCGAATGTTCCCAATGATCTGGATTTATTTGTTGACCTGCAAAAGTTTATCAGGAGACTTACACTAAGGAGACATTTTGAGATAAATCCTGTACCCTCATTAAACATGAACATGACACCAGATAAATGTTTTCACCCAGAGATCAAGACTAATAGTAAATTTTACCCCACAGAGAGCAGGGGACATATATTGGAAACGTTCCAAGAACTCGTTCAAAATGATCTAGATGCACTGAACAAAATGAATCCTTCTAATAGAAATAATTTAAATGCAAGTGAGAAGAAAGCCCTGAAAAACCTGAACATGAATAAATAGATCGTAATTAGAAGTGCAGACAAAGGGGGGGATTGTAGTGCAAAATTATAGTGATTATCTTAAAGAAGCCAACAGGATCCTATCAGATACCGTTTATTACAGAAAAATAAAAGATGACCCTTTCCCAAGACTAATAAAAGAATACAATACATGGATTAAAAAGGCATTTGAAGATGGGCTAATCAATAATTCTGAAAAAAAATTCTTATACAACAAAAATCCTGCTATACCATTTATCTATCATCTCCCTAAAGTGCATAAAAACGCAGTCAATCCACCAGGGAGACCCATAATCTCTGGGATTGAATCCCTTACTAGCAATATGGCTAATTACATAGATAAGATTTTGCAGCATCATGTCTTTTTATTGGATAGTTTCTTGAAAGATTCTACACACTTGATTAACATTTTAACTGATTTTAAATGGAAAAATTCATATTGCTTTTTAACCCTCGATGTAGCTTCATTATATACCAACATCGATCCTGCTATTGGCATAGAATGTACTAAAGCGTTTTTACTCAGAGATAATAGGATTCCCTAACAACAAAAAGATTTTATTCTCCAAGGACTCAGCTTTATCCTGTATAATAATTATTTTACTTTTTTGGGTACATATTACCATCAGTTAAAAGGAACTGCAATGGGTTCAAAGGTAGCATGTTCCTACGCTAACTTATTTATGGGACAGTTTGAAAAAATACATATATATGACAACACATATTCTGAAGGTTTAATACTATACAAAAGGTACATAGACGATATCATAATTATATGGGATACTGAAATTGCTGAAATTGATAACTTTCTGGTGGAACTACAGAACAACATATGGGGGATTGCATTTGAGCCTCATATTAATAGTAAAAGTATCAACTTTTTAGATCTCACTTTATATCTTGAGAATGATAAGATTATGACCAAAACATATTTTAATGAAACTGACAAAAATAGTTATGTTCATTTCATGAGCGGACACTATAATAAGTGGCTACGCAACATTCCCATTAACCAATTTAAAAGGATAAAAAAGAATTGTTCTGATATAAAGGTCTATTCAGAACAATCATCCATTTTGAAAAATAGGTTTGAACAGAAAAAATATCCTAAAGAATGGATTTCTAATGCATTCAATCATTGTAAGGGATCACACAAGAGAGCTTAATAAAGAGGAACAATGAAAAGAAAAATAATAGTAACACATTTTCGTTCAATTTTATCACAACATTCAACAAAAAGAACAGAGAAATTAAAAACATCCTAGCAAAACATTGGCCGTTATTGCAAAATGACACGATACTAAGTAAAATCATACCCACAAAACCGGGCATAACTTACAGACGTGCTCCCAATATTAAAAGTATGCTAGCACCGAGCAGACTGAGAGAACACAATGTCAAAAATATCCAAGAACAATCAATTACAAAAGGGTCCAAGAAATGTGGGAACAAGAGATGTCTGTGTTGTAAAATAATACAGACATGTAACTCTTTCAGGTCCACAATTACTAAAGAAGTTTTTCCTATCACGTATGATCTAGATTGTTATTCAACTTTTGTAGTCTATCTCTTGGAATGCCCGTGTGGCATCCAATATGTGGGTAGGATGACCCAAAACCTACACTGTCGCATGAACAAGCACAGATCGAACATCAAAATTGGATTTAAACAACATGGGGTCTCAGATCACTTTAACACAACACATGCAAGAGATTTCACAAAACTCAAATTAATTGCTATTGACCATGTCCCCATGCATGTCCAGAATAGAATAAATGCCCTAAATAAGAAAGAAAGTGTTTGGATTATAAACTTAAAACCTTGAAGCCAAAAGGATTGAATTTGGTGTCTGAAATTATATCCTAATGGATATTAAACAGTGTATATATCCAATGTGCTGGGATTATATGTAGATTTAATCATCTAATAATATCTATCTAATATTTCCACCATTAGGGTACGATTCTACAATATACCATATACATAATATAATGCACCATTCTATATTTTATTGCTGATTGGTATTATACCAGCACGTCTTATAGGTACAGATCCTGTTGCACAGTGATGTTTAAATCTGTATTGTGAGCCTTCTGTATATACTTTCTTTCCTTCCATCAAGTGACATTGTGTTGTAGCCTTGGTGTGGGCTTGAATACACAGATATGGGTCCAGTGTCCCAGCCATCTGTGTGGACTGTTCACTATAGATACTTTCAGGCACATGCTTTGTTTAAATCCCTAATCACTAACAAACACCAGAATTCTTCTTATTCAGCGGCACACATTTTATACGTGTCACCTGTCATATTTAAACTGCTGACACATGCTAGAGTTTTTCTTATTTGGCTACACACGCCTCGCACGTGGTGCCTGTTACATTCTATTGAAGGCGCGTGTGGTGTATCTGTCCTATAACAGGGACAGCGCTGTAGCTTTTCCTTAATTGAAGGCGCGTGCCGCCTGATGTATCTTTTCAGAGGCGTGCGCGATGTTTCTACTTTTAAACCACAGGCAGCGAGTGTTACGCGTGCCTCCTATCATATTGAATTAGAGGCACAGCCTGAGCTTGTTTGCTGAACACCGACACGCGCTATGATTCTATTCTAAGATACCAGCGTATGCCAGGTGAGTGTCAGCAATTAGCGGCACATTCTGAGTTTAAAGTCATAACACAGGCACTGCTTCAACACTGGCTTTTGATTCTTAACACTTTATTAACCCCTCTTGGTACTATCCTATCCTATGACCCCTATTGATCTATTTTTATTATCAGCTTCCTGAATTTGGAGTTTTATTAGTAGAAACTATAAACTTTTTGATCATTCTTTATCCCCACATGAATACACATCTTGATCTTTTCTGACTTCTAGTTTGGTCTGGACTGTTACGCCATATCCTATACTATGAATGTTAGAAGAACTGGACGGATCAGTACAGTTCGAATCCTGTTGTACTCCATAGGAATTTAAACATACACTGTTAATGAATACATCTTGAGAGTTTTTATTCATAAACGTTTATATTTATTTATTTTTATAACCATAGATTTTAACAAATGTTTCATCTTTTATCAATTTTTATATACCGTATATACTCGTGTATAAGCCGACCCGTGTATAAGCCGACCCCCCTACTTTTGCCCCAAAAATCTGGAAAAACCTATTGACTCGTGTATAAGCCGAGGGTGGACCCCAGCACAGGTATACAGCCCCCAGCAGTGTGGTATACAGGCCCCCCAGTGGTAGTATACAGCAGCCCCAGTGGTAGTATACAGATTCCCCAGCAGCCCCAGTGGTAGTATACAGATTCCCCAGCATCCCCAGTGGTAGTATACAGGAGCCCCAGCAGCCCCAGTGGTAGTATACAGATTCCCCAGCAGCCCCAGTGGTAGTATACAGGAGCCCCAGCAGCCCCAGTGGTAGTATACAGGAGCCCCAGCAGCCCCAGTGGTAGTATACAGGACCGCACCCCTGTAGTATACAGGGGCCCAGCAGCCCAGTGGTAGTATACAGCAGCCCCAGTGGTAGTATACAGGAGCCCCAGCAGCCCCAGTGGTAGTATACAGCAGCCCCAGTGGTATACAGCAGGCCCCCATGGGTACATATAGCAGCCCCCAGGGGGTACCCAGCAGCCCCCTGGGGGTACCCAGCAGCCCCCTGGGGGTACCAACAGCCCCCTGGGGATACCAACAGCCCCCAGGGGGGACCAACAGCCCCCAGGGGGTACCCAGCAGCCCCCTGGGGGTACCAGCAGCCCCCTGGGGGTACCAACAGCCCCCAGGGGGTACCAACAGCCCCCAGGGGGTACCAACAGCCCCCTGGGGGTACCAACAGCCCCCAGGGGGTACCAACAGCCCGGTCACAGCCCAGGGGGTACCCAGCAGCCCCCTGGGGGTACCAACAGCCCCCAGGGACACAGCCCCAGGGGGTACCAGCAGCCCGGGGTACCGCCCTGGGGTACACAGCCCCCAAGCTGGCCTGTCCCCCCTTGTAAGGCCTCCCCCCCGCTGCTTATACATTACCATCCGGTGTTCTGATCGGCGCCGCTCCTCTGTGCTGCGTCTTCATCCTTCCGTCCGCGCTCGCTGCATCCAGGATCTCCGGCGGTCGCGCGATGACGTCATATCGCTGCGACAGCCGGAGAACCCGGATGGATGCAGCGAGCGCGGACGGGAGGATGAAGACGCAGCACCGAGGAGCGGCGCCGATCAGAACACCAGGATGGTAATGTATAAGCAGCGGGGGGGGCCCTTACAAGGGGGGACAGTGCCAGCTTTTGGGGGGGCCATATGCACTGCTTTCCCTGCCGCTGATTGACAGGGGGAAGCAGTGCATATATAATGAGCGGCCCCACGTGACGGGGCCGCTCATACAGCAGCCCCCCCCGCCTCCTCCAGCCTCCACAGCCCCCGGGACACAGCCCCCCCGTATATGACTTGTGTATAAGCCAAGGGGGGGACTTTTCAGCCCAAATTTTGGGCTGAAAAACTCGGCTTATACATGAGTATATACGGTATATATTTTTATTTATATATTTTTTTCAATTCCTAATGCACTAATAAACTATATTTCATTTTTAAAATAGAATAAAACTATAGTTATATTTTTATTTTTAAATGTATATATAGATTGTTTTTGAAAAATTAAAAAAATATATAATCTTGTTTCTTGACATAGATGAATTTCACAGTTCTTTTCAACACTGGAGGATCTTTTGACATCTTAACAGGGAACTCCACCGGTTCGATCTCTTTCTCCTCTTTTTTCCTCCTCTTTCCTAAGAAACATTCATATTTTAAAATCAAACACAACCAATAATAAAATTACAGATCACATTTTTATTTTAATAAAATTATTTATTCATTTTTCATCACTTCATGACACTTTATGACATGTTTCACACATATATTTTAGCCATTTTAACTACCATATCTAAATTTTTCATCTGTACATATTTGTAGATACACATATTTAAAGTACTTATTTATCACACTTACACTACCAGTAAAACTGAAATAAAACACGAGGGAACAAATAGTGCAATAGATAGTACACAGGTATAGCATACAGGATTAGACTTTATAGGTTCTCCATTTTTCTGAGTTCTATTCAGCACAATGTCACTTGGCATAATCCATGTTTCTATTTTGTTTTTTCTAATTTTTTAATCATTTGTATGTTGTAACAACTACGTAATCCATATATGATTAGATTGATCGTGTGTTATAGGAGAATGTTGCTTATTTGATTGGACTTGATTCCTACTACACAGCTTTGTTGACAAACAATGTGACGTACTTCTGTGATCCTCCCTGTAAGCTGACGTCATAGCAATTATCTTTTGGCGCCTTTTTTAAGATAAATACAAATCTGTTCAGTATGATCTTGATATTCCTGAGGAAGGAGCTCGGCACGTGGCTCCGAATTGCGTTGGAAATAAGGAAATAAATCTATATCACCAAGACCTAGACATCCTGTGTCGTTGGTACACCTTTCTGACAGCAACGCGGACATAAAGGTACTTTGTCCGAAAAAACCTTGTGATTTGAGCACCGCGTCCTGTGGAAGTACGGTCCCTGCAGCAGCTGTTTTTTCTGAGCGATTACGCTGGTTGTGTGCTACACAACCACATCAGGTGAGCAATACTAATATTAGTATCATACATCTGTCTACAAAAGATAAGACCCTATTTGCGCATTCTCAACCCTTTAGATATATGACAGAGGTGGAGACACTCCTGAGACATACCTTATGGGCGACCATTACAGTAATACACAAACAGGGGAAAGATCCACTGCAGTGTTCAAGCTAACATCCAATCTCTCTTTTTTTTAAATCAGATCATTTTTATTAAAACATTGTCTTATGTTACAATAACACAATCAACAGTACACATAATAATAAGTGTACATAGCCACACATCCCCCAACAACCAACCCCTCCCGAAAGCCCCACCCCTATCAGAACCAGAGATAAAAGTTGGATACACATATGATATTGTTATATGCGTCTACACATGTTAAACTATGGATAAGTAAGCGATGATCATAGCACATACAGGTGTACACAGTTAAGTCCCTCATAACAAAAAATTGCTTACGGCTAGGTCAAACAAATATTGTCAAATCCTTTTGGGGTAACAAACCTTAAGGTTGTAGCACATTCAAAATACCCATAATATGGTAGCCATGAAATATATTCCACTTATTCCATATTTTATCAAATTTATGCAAGGCTTTCTGTCTTTTATACAACCCCTCCTCTAAACGGATTAAAGTCCTCATCTTATCCACAAACTCCCGCTGGCGAAGTGGCTGAGGGTCAAGCCAGTGAGCAGCTATCGTTTTCCTAATCAGGAATAAAGTGCGCTTCAGAGTCAGCGCTTCATTGACCTCATAAGTACTTGAACCCAGACATCCCAGTACACACACCAACGGGACAAAGGGTAAATCAGATTCAAATACAGTGTTAACATATCCAAGACATTCACGCCAAAATTTCGCAACACATTTACATGACCAGAACGTATGGAGAAGGTCTGCACCCTCCCCTCCACATTTCAGGCATCAGTCATCCACCATGAGGCCAACCCAATGAAGGATTTTAGGAGTCCTGTATACCCTATGAAGCAAATATAATTGGGATAGCCTCTGCGCTTCACACAGAGAGAGAAGGGGAACATTCTCCACAACCTCCTCTCATGATTCAGTATCGATGGGTCCCAAATCCATCTCCCAACGTTCCCTAACTAATAAGGGGCTATCCCACTGGAATTGCTGCATCAAGATACCATATATCCGGGAAATCAGTCCCTTTCCCCCACCATAACATAGCAACATAAGAGATGGTGTTGTATCTTGGTTTGTAAGTGCTTCGGCTGGCTCATCCAGGCGTGACGGAGCTGCAAGTAAAAATAGAATGTGGTCCTCGGAATAGAGAACTCCTCGGACAACTGTTGAAATGATTTAAATATTCACCATCTAGAATTTGTGCCACAAAAGAAATTCCCAGCCCATTCCATAAACCAAAACCGCTCAATTTACACACTTCTGGCAAGGCAGTATTTTTCCACAAGGGGGTGAAAGGGGTGTAACCCGTCACATTCAAAATGAATTTAGTCTTCTGCCACACCTTCCTCATAAGCGCAACGGTTGGCAGGTGGTTTCGGTCATCCCATCCACAAGCCCACCCTCCAAGAAAGAAGAAACAGGAATATCTTCAGTAACCTCACGTATTAATTGTACCAGGTTCCCTCATAGCAGTGTAAGCTGTTGGACCTGTGTCACCAAAACGTACACCCATGGGTTAGGGGCAGCCAATTCCCCCCGGTCCTTGGGACGCTGCAGCATGTCAAAACAAATTCTGGCAATCCCCTTTTTCCAAATTAATTCTCTAAACAACGCCTGAAATTTATAAAAAAAACTTCATGGGGATCCACACCGGGGAATTGTGCAAGATGTACAAAAGCTGAGGCATTAAAATCATCTTCACCAGATTAGTCCGTCCAACCACGACAAGGGAAGCCTACACCAGATATTAACCTTCTGCTGAAATGAACCCAACAATTTAATTAAATTTAATGAGATATATTCAGAGAGCACTGTACTGTAATACCTAGGTATTTAAAGTCTTGCACCACCCTAAGGCATGTATCCCTCACCCTCGTCCCCTCAGAGAGAGTATCCACTGGCATAATCACCGATTTGTCCCAATTAATTATAAGACCAGAGTAGTCCCCAAATTCCTGCATTAGCTGCATAGTTGTCGACAGGGACTATCCATGTCTCCCAGGAACAAGAGGAGATCATCAGCATACAATGCCACCCGTTCCTCCAGAGTCCCATGCAGGAATCCACGAATCTCGGGATTAGTTCTCAACTTGACTGCAGTGGCTCAATGGCCAGAGTAAATAAGAGAGGAGACAGTGGACAGCCCTGTCTTGTACCCCTCCCCAGCGGTAAACTATCTGAAAGAGAACCATTCAGGCGGATTTTCGCTATAGGATTGGAATATAGGAGTCGTACCCATGCCATAAAGCTAGTACCAAATCCCATTTCCCGTAGCACCACCCATAAGTACTTCCACTCAACGCTATTGAAGGTCTTCGCAGTGTCGAGTGAGAGCACTGCCCTCACTGTGCGATGTCATCTGCAAGTTCAGGTACAATCGACGTAGATTAATGGCTGTCGACTTAGCAGGCATAAACCCAGTTTGGTCTTCCCCCACAATCTCTCTTTTAAATTTGGACCTCAAATTATTCGCCAAGATTCTAGCGAATCGACTGGCTCCCTTGATGTGTGGCATTATTCACCCGAATCAGGCAGGCTTTGTAATGGGTCGTGAAGCCAGGGACAACACCACCAAAGCGAGTAATTTAATCTATAAAGCTAATTGGACGTTTATGGAGCAAACCCTGGCCCATATAGGCTTGGGAGCCAGTATGATGCATTGGGTGTTGTCACTGTACTCGGCTCCGTCAGCTAGGGTCCGGGTGAACGACGTTTTATCGGAGGCGTTTGATATCTTCAATGGAACCCGACGGGGTTGCCCGTTATCTCCATTTATTTTTATACTATCTCTCAAACCATTTCTGAGACACATACGGGCGAACCATGATATATCTGGTGTCAAGGTGAATTCGTCCACATTTAAAATTGCTGCCTATGCAGATGACCTGCTTTTTTTTATGACAAACCCTGCGATTTCTCTCCCTAACCTTCTAAAAGAGATGGAGACTTATTCTAGTCTCTCTAATTTTAGAATTAATCAATCTAAATCTGAAGCGTTAAATGTATCTCTTCCGCCCAAACTAGTGGAGAGTCTGAAGGGAACTTTTGGGTTTCGCTGGTCACAGCGGGCTATAACATATTTGGAACTGCAGATAACCCCCGATGTAAACGACCTCTACAAGGTCAACTTCCCAACCCTTTTATGTTTAATTCGGGCTGGCTGTGATAGTTGGACGAGATTAACATTTACATGGCTGGGCAGATTTCAACTCTTTAAAATGACGATTTTACCTAAGATCTTATATTACCTACAAGCCCTCCCTATTAGAATACCCTCCTCCTTCTTTAAATTAATCTCGTAAATACAGTTTATATGGAATAACAAGTGTGCCCCTGTGGCGAAGTCGATTCTGTTTCGATCCAAGAGTGAGGGTGGAGTTGGGCTTCCAGATATTGCATTGTGCCATCGGGCAAAGCATTTGGCACGAGTGCTAGACTCGTGCAGAAATGCGGGCAATAAGATTTGGGTCCAAATCGAACAGTTTTACACGGCTTCATCTGCACACTCTACCGTGGGTAAAATTAAGCACGACTAATGACCTTTTTAATCATCTGGACTTTTGGACCCACACTATTTGCTTGCAGCCATAAGCTAATCCGCTCGACACTGATGCCCACTGACTCGATCCTTACTCCGATACTTAGTCACCCAGAGTTTACGCCGAGCATTGCTGATCCAATTTTTAGACAATAAGGACCCTGCCTTTTTATTGTACAAATAAAGCCGAGAGGTAACTATTCATAATAGCCTTGGTGCCGGTTGATTCCCCAGCGCTCACACAAATACCTATTACTCTTTTGAAATACATTCGTTCCTCCGCTTGGCGGAGTGAGGTATGGAGCAGCTCCAGGCAATAGGACCTTGGATGACGTCCTGAACACGCCCACGGACCCACCACGTGACGGCTCATTTGTGAGGTGCTAGGATTAAGAACGCCGTAAAATCTCCATCATCCACAGCCGCTCATTAGCCAAGGACACAGGGAGATAAACTTCAATGCACTATTTCTTGTTGTGCAGACAGCACAACAAGCACAGGTGAGGTTCCCATTCAAATAACCTGCTTCTGATGACAATTACTGAGTGGCGCAACAATATTACTTTCTTTGTCAATTTTTAGACAATGGATCAATTCAGGTGTTGACAGAGTGGAGAGTTGGGTAAGGGACGAATCTTGGCCAACTCTGGAAACACTGCCCTCCATTTTAACTTCCAGTCTGTTTGGATTCTGGAGATCTTTACAACTGAATCATTTCTTCCACAACCTTCCGCCTAAAGCAGAGTTTCGTAAGTAAGATAAGATAAGATAAGATAAACTTTATTGATCCCGGAGGAAATTACAGTATTACAGCAGCAGAACAAAGATCAAGAACATTACACACTTTACAAAATAAGTCTATATGGACAGCGGATGTGGGTAGACTGGTAAATGTACCTCACCTCTTCCCCCATACACCTAGAACTTCACATAGTCTTGGGACGCTTTACACTTATACATTTGTTAAACATCCCCACAGCTGTCGGAACAAACGATTTTCTGTATCTTTCCTTTTTACACATTAGTTGGATTAGACGCTTGCTGAATGTGCTCTTCTGCTTCAACAGTAGAGAGCGGGTGTGTATTGTTGCTCATTATAGCCTTGCATTTCTTATTAATTCTATCCTCTAATACCTCCTCGAAAGTCCTAAGTTGTAGACCCACCGCCGCACTAGCCTTCTTGATAAGTTTATTCAGCTTATTAGCGTCAGCTGTGCGCACACTAACACCCCAGCATATTATTGCAGCAAAGATTGCACTTGCCACAATAGATTGGTAGAACATTTCAAGCATTTTGCTACACACATTAAACGACCTTAACTTCCTTAGGAAGTAAAGTCTACTCATCCCTTTCTTGCAAACCTTCTCCATATGGCACCTCCAATCAAGCTTGTTGTCCAGGTGAACCCCCAAATATTTGAAATTCTCCACCATCTCCACATCCTGACCATCAATAGTGATAGGTAAGCAATCCTTCATGCACCTTCCATAACTCAACACCAACTCCCTGGTTATCTTTACGTTGAGTTCTAAATGGTTAGCCTGGCACCAGTCAACAAAGTCCAAAACCACCCTTCTGTATTCCTCCTCCCCCCGGCCTCTCTCAATACCTCCGACTATCACTGAGTCATCAGAGTACTTCTGAAGGTGACAAAGGTCTGATTTATACTGAAAATCAGCTGTGTATAACGTAAAAAGGAATGGCGACAGCACCGTTCCCTGAGGGGCTCCAACACTGCTCCGAACACTATACATACTATACTATATATAACACTAAAGTCCAAAACAGTATTTGAAACCCTATGTCAGGGCATTGACTCATGTAGACATGCTCTTTCTAAAACATACGCACTACTGAAGGATGGTGATCGGGAGATATAAAATGGGGCAGATTGACCTTTAGTCCGGAAGGGAACTCTTTGAGGGGACATATATGGAGAAGGAAATGCAAACTGAAGGTATAATACGTATAATGAAGAGATCGTTGAAGGTGTATGGACTGGATTGGCACTTTTGGTCTTTTGGGGAGGGGGGGTGGTGTTGGGGGAGTGGGGGGGGTGGGATAGTTTTTATTTTGACTTATATAATTCATGATGATTTTAAAATGTAAATTGGCTTCAAAGTCTTGAAACGGTTGGATGTATTTTGATATATGTTGTGAAAATTCAATAAAAATTATTTTGAAAAAAAAAAAACATACGCACTACTGACCTCGCCTCCAGATCTGACAGACATCTAGTTTTATGTTATAATGGGAAACAGACCTGGAGCTTAGCCTAGAACAGAGAACCAGGATCTTCACTCTGGCACATTAGTGATGGGCGAGTCCTAAATTACTCGGAATCGCTTGACTCTAGCGAGTCTGAGCCCGGGACTCGCTACTCGTTGCGAGTCTAGCGAGTCCAATGTTAATGAATGGGGAAGCGAGTAATAGCGAGTAATGTGCGATTTAAAAATCGCAGATGTGTCTCGGAAAGCGCTCGCATTGCCGTGTTGGAAACCCCACTCGCAACTGTATTTTGCTGCTGTCTCCGAGGCCAAACTCGCATGTGTTTGTCTTATTTGGCGCCGATGAGGCGAGGCAAGCGATTTTCTCCAGCAAACCCCATGCTTTTAGCAAACAGGAAATAAGCTGACTTGAGCTGCCCGGCTGGACGCGCACACACACAGAGCAAGCATGGCCCCTGTCAACACCCTGCAGTTGATTGCTCTGGTGGAGGCTCAGTCCCTGCTTTGGCTGCCCACTGACCCTGCCTATGGGGATAACGGCCAGCGGACTACAGCCTGGAGGGAGGTCGCTCAAGTCGTGTTCCCTGCATTCCATCGCAGTGGCCATGATGCACAGAGCAATATGAGTGAGCTAAATGTGTTCACACGTTATATTGCATTTACCATATATAGTCGTGTATAAGCCGACCCGTGTATAAGCCGACCCCCCTACTTTAGCCCCAAAAAAATGGGAAACCATATTGACCGCCATCCTGGTATACAGAGGCTATCACTGGTAGACAGCCCCCCAGCAGAGTATACAGCTCCACCTGCAGAGTATACAGGCCCCCCAGTGTGTATACATGCCCCCGATATTAGGGTATACATGCCCCCCTGTGGGTATACAGGCCCCCCAGCAGTGGGTATACAGGGCCCCAGTGGGTATACAGGGCCCCCATAGTAGGGTCTACAGCCCCCCCGTGGGTATACAGGCCCCCAGCAGTGGGTATACAGGGCCCCCATAGTAGGGTATATAGCCCCCCGTGGGTATACAGGCCCCCAGCAGTGGGTATATAGGGCCCCCAGTGGGTATACAAGGCCCCCAGTGGGTATACAGGGCCCCCAGTCAGGTGGGGTATACAGGCCCCCCAGCAGTTGGTATACAGGGCCCCCAGTGGGTATACAAGGCCCCAGTGGGTATACAGGGACCCCAGTGGGTATACAGGGCCCCCAGCAGTGGGTATACAGGCCCCCCAGCAGTGGGTATACAGGGCCCCGTGGGTATACAGGGCCCCCATAGTAGGGTATACAGGGCCCTCAATGTGTTATCATGCGCCATCGCATGGTTGCCTATATTTGGATGGGGTCACAATAGTGCACTTGGTTTAAGGGCTGGTCCTCCTGGCTCTGAAGGCCAGGAGGTTGGGTGTATATAAATACCACTAATGAGCGGAGTCTGGTGCCCGCACTATTACATTCTCTATGCGTTGACATGTGCCCTGCCCCATTTGTGATTGTGGCCACGTGAGCTCAATGTCCGCAATGCTGTTGATGATGTTCCACACTGTCGTGTCACTGTGCCTTGTATACACATTACACACACAACATGAATAAAATGTTATTGTTGATTTGTACACATACTTTTAGTGTTTCAAATGTTACATAGGTCTAAACCCGGTTTGAAATCATTTCACAGTTGACCTGATTATCAAACGGTGGAGGAGCTGTCGGGATCAGCATAAAAGGCAACACCGCAAGATCATGGAGGGGGGACCGGAAGCTGATCCAGGGCCGATTATTGCCATTACGACCGGTTGTCCTTCCTTGAACCGGTGGTCCGTATGCCAAGGTATGTGTCTGCTGCACTGTTGTGTACTATTATTGTTATTATTATTTATTTATATAGCGCCATTAGGTTCCATGGCACTTTACATGAGGATAAGGGTTAACGACAAAAAACAGTACATGAAGACAATCAGGTCATACAGGTACAAGACGAGAGGACCCTGTCCACAAAGGGCACACAGTCTACGTATGAAGCTCTATAATGAGTGTGGTGGTTTACATACCCACACTGGGGTTTGTTTCTGCCATGGTGCAACACAATTCTATTACCTTTGGCAATGATCCAGGACATACACATTTATAGTCACATTGTGACGTTGGGACAAATAAGCAATGTTCTGCAGGGTGGTCAGACACAATGTTCCGTGACCTCACAATTAGCTATTATTGTTGGCATGTTTGTGGAACAAAGCCATGTTCTTCCCTGCAATGGCCTCTAAGGTGTGTGGCCTTGTCTGCTTTGCCTGTCATAAGCCTCATTTGTAACTGTTCCAAATGTCCTCGACTTGCATAAGGGCCACATACATCCCTACACGTTTAGTTATGGGTGTTTTTTTCAGCTAAATAACGTTGCAAGGATATACCCCTTTTGCACTAAACTGTTTGTACACCATCCCAGATTGTTGACACAGTCACACACATTTCAGGACATACCCTCTATCACTACAAATACGTGTGGTTCAGTTTTCCCATGGGTATATTTGGGGCTGCAAGGTGATGGTGTAGATATTAGGGCCCACATGTGAATTTTAGTTTTTTTGTCGTTAACTCATGGCCACATTACGAATCCTCCGGAAAACATAGTGTATTAATGCTGTATAAAATCAAACTAAAGAGGGCCATATTTTAAGTGCAACAGGCTTTTATGTCCAAGGTCCTTTAGGAAACCCGAGGTTTGCCCTTGCTGCTCCCGGTTTTTTGTTCGGCCCCGTTGGAATAACTGTAAAACTGTCCTTCTGTGCATACCACCTTGTTTGGCACCAACGATGTGTGACCTGCTGCTCAAAAACAACCCCATACTCATGTCCATTACAGTCGTTTCAAAAGCCAAGCCATCTGTTTTGTGTGTTTTTTTTACCAAGACATTCCTGATTAGCATACATGGCAGCAAAAAGGAGTGTAGGCCACTAACGCCGAATGCTCATGTGTCACCTATGCTGCAGGACTCCATTTCCTGTCTTGCTCATCTGCCCTATAGATCTGGGTTATGTGCATTGAGACCAAGGCCGCCCACACTGCGTCTTTTTGTGTCCATCTGATGGCAAACAACCCTGAAGAATGTGTTTGCCTCACAGTGTCAGGCTATAGCTTTGTCCACATAAAGTTTCAACAAAAAGTCAAAGCAATAGTTGTGGCCACTAATATGTCTTCAAGTTCCTAAATATCTGTCCTGCCTAAGGCAGGGCACAGTGTAATAGTGCAGACAAATTTTTAAATTTCTAATGTAATGCCAAAAAATCGTGGACCAACACTACCCACACATAGAATATTGGTTGAGGCATGAGCCAAAATGTCCTTAATGTATTTGCTGCAATTCCATCTTAAGGCCAACAATGAAAAGACACAGAATACACAGATACACTGAGTCAAAAAAGCGTGCACATTTTATGTTTGGCCTATGGTTTTGTTTCCAAACGCAATCCATTCACCAAATTTTTTTTATATTTACCCACAGAGCTGCTCACTACCAGATGCGGTGTCGTAACCCACCACCACAGCTGCCTGAGGAGGCGAGGGAGGCCCCTGAACCACCCCGACTTGGAGTGGAGGAGGGAGTACCACCACCACCACCACCACCACCTTTGGGGCATGGCCGGCCACAGGAAGAAGAGGAGGTTGAAGGGCCACCACAACCGGCTCACCACCAAAACCAACCTTTGGCCATCCACCTTGCTCCACTGCCGACTGCCAGCAGTGTGGGGAGTCAACAGAACCCCAGCAGCCCTGCTCAGATCCCGGGGGCACAAAATTACCACCTAGGACAATGTGATGCTGACTTTGACATGCGGGCAAGGTCAGCAATCCACATTGTCCTTGATGCCTGTAGGCCCCCAAACCAACCTGGCCAGGTATTTTCTTATTTGGAGGGGTGGCAGCAGTCTAGCTCCAACAGACTGGACAGGCCCACACCCCGGGACAGCTACGTGGCGACCCAGAGGTGGTGTCCACCAAACAGGGGCCTACCAACCCAAGGCCAACCGGCCCAGATGACCCACCCTACAGGGTTACAAACATTGGGTGAGGTAATCCATGGGGCCCTGGACCTCCTCCACGACCAGGGTGATGGTGGCCCGGTAGAGGCTACCCCACACAATGAGCCAACCTACCACCAGCTGTAGGGCCCACTTTTTTTTTTGGTTTGTTTGTTTTGTTTTGTTATCGAAAAGGTGCATTGCACAATTTATTATTGTTTTTTTCTGGTTTATTTGTGAGCTGTTAGAAAGCTAGAAAAAAAAAAAAAAAAAACAGACATCTTTGCCATTAAGGCGTAATAATACACATTTTTAAAAAAACTGCTTTGTGTCTGTCTTTTTTCAGGGAATAGATGTGTAGGTTGTTTTGTGGGTGGGCTTAAAGTCATCATCATTAGCAAGTACTTTACGGCCCGCATGGCGCATCACGGCACCTTGCTTAGTATATGTAAAATCATGACTGCACATACAAATGTTGCTGACAAATAAATAGTGCCTGTGTTTGGGGGGGTTACTTAATGACTCGGTATGGCAACAACACTAGGAACACAGATGCGAGAGGCGGGGACGTCTACTTGCAACACAGCGCGTCTACGCGTTATCACCGAAGCGTACAGTGGGACCCTTCGCCAGGCTCCAGCAGGAACATAGTACAAGCAACGTCCACGATGCAGGCATAGGCTTGTTGCCTCAAAAAATTATCCAAAGGGTTTTATAAACTCTTTTTAGAAATAGAGGAGGGCGCGTGGCCCATACTATATTCTTACTTGTCCTGAGAGCATAGTACAAGCAACGTCCACGATGCAGGCATAGGCTTGTTGCCTCAAAAAATTAGCTCAAAGGGCTTTATAAACTCTTTTTAGAAATAGAGGAGGGCGCGTGACCCATACTATATTCTAGCTTGTCCTGAGAGCATAGTACAAGCAACGCCCACGATGCAGGCATAGGCTTGTCGCCTCAAAAAATTAGCCCAAGGGGCGGGATCAAAATTTTTAAAATTAATGCAAGGCACTTGAGCCAAACAATATATTTTTTTGCAGTTTGAGAAATGCCCACTATGCAGGCATAGGCTTGTTGCCTTGAAAAATTCAGCCAAGAGACTTATTGGATTGTCTGACAAAAATTAACGTTCAAAAATCATCACAAGTGCATGCAGTAGTAAAGTAACATTACTGAAACTGATTGTGTAGTTTTGTTGTCATGCAGCAAGTGTAGCAGGAACATGAGTTATCAAAGCTTCTTAGCAGAGGCACATTGTTTATCCTTCGTGTCAGAAGAGGACATAATGTTTAAACCGCAGTCAGCCAAACATATCAAATTTGATTATGTCCCTCTAGGTTTGGGTACTGTCGTCTGGAGGGGTTAAGAACTTTGATGATATCCAGTCCTTGTTAAACTTAATGACAGTGAGTCTGTCGGCATTTTCTGTAGTCAGCCGTGACCTTCTATCAGTGACAATTCCCCCAGCGGCACTAAAAACACGCTCTGATGTCACACTAGCAGCTGGGCAGGCCAGCAACTCCAAGGCATACAAAGACAGCTCAGTCCAAGTGTGAAGCTTGGAAACCCAGTAATTAAAGGGTACAGAGGGGTCGGTTAAGAAGCTGGTAGTGTCACACACATACTCGTTCAACATGTTTGACAATGTTTGTCTCCTAGTCAAGGGGACCGTAGGCACAATCCGTTGCAGATTGGAAGGTCTGTTGAACATCGCCCAGTTGGTGGACATCTTACCACCACCTCTTCTTGACATTGTGGCCCAACCAAAGGCTGCTGTGGCAAAGAGCTGCTTGTTCGGGGTATAGCGGAGTCAGAGGGTGAAATTGACATTAAATTCTCAACAACAACACTTTTGAATAATCCATCGTTAAGCCCCTTGGTGACTGCAACCGCAGGATGGAAACTTGTCTTTGTAGCGTGGGTCAAGGAATGTTGACAACCAGTAGAGGTCGCTGTCATAGATGTTAATGACGCGTGGATCTTGGGACAGACATTGAGACATGAAGTCAGACGTGTGCTAGGCTACAAAGACTCATCTCTTCTGTGTCACCTGACTGATGAACAATAGGCATCATGGTCTCAAAATCGGTCTCCGCCTCCTCCTCTTCAGCCCACCCATGCTGTACCGACATAAACCTGGGGTTGGGAGTACCATCAGGGTGCACATCAGTACCATGGAGAAATAAATCGTCTTCATCTTCCTCATCACTGTCTTG
Organism: Allobates femoralis; assembly: GCA_033576535.1. Taxonomy (NCBI): domain Eukaryota; kingdom Metazoa; phylum Chordata; class Amphibia; order Anura; family Aromobatidae; genus Allobates; species Allobates femoralis. The sequence goes on from JARQOC010000011.1 coordinate 139,463,767, forward strand.
TTCTGCAGCCAATGTTGCCGGCTGAAATTGGCTTTGCTGGCTCTGATCGTGGATGTTAAAATCTGGCTCCATAGCCCTCCGCTGTGCCCTCAATGATTCTGTTTTAAGATTCAGGAGAGAATCTTTAAGCAAACAGAGCATGGGGATGGTGAGACTATTAATGGACTGATCACCGCTGACCAGTTTTGTGCAGTAATCGAAGTTCTCTAGAACCTCGCAAAGGTCAGCGATCCAGACCCACTCCATAGTACCAATGTGTCTTGTATTACTTCCGGGGTGACGGGCATGTTGCAGCTGATATTCCGCTATTGCCCTCTGCTGCTTATTGAACCTTGCCAACATATGGAATGTAGAATTCCATCGTGTGGGCATGTCGCAAATTAACCTGTGTTTGGGCAAATTAAATTGCTGTTGAAGGGCAGATAGACTTGCAAGTGCCGTGGATGAATGTCGGAAATGTCCGCAATTTCTACGCACCTTCTCTAGTAGATCAGATAACTCGGGGTAATTTTTCAAGAATTTCTGAACTACAAGGATCAGCACGTGAGCCATGCAAGGCACGTGTTGAAGGTTACCGAGCTTTATTGCTGCAACATGGTTTCGTCCGTTATCGCTGACAACAAGACCTGTTTGTAGTTGCAGTGGGGCCAGCCACTCATCTGTCTGTTGCTTAACACCTTTCCACAGCTCAGTTGCAATGTGAGGTATGTCACCTAGACAGATCAGCTTAAGAAGAGCCTGTTGTCGCCTTGCTGATGCAGTACTGCAAAGCTCCCAACTTTGACGTGATGTTGCGGACAAGTCAGCAGTGGTCAAGGAAGTAGAAGACGCACATTGTGTTGTTGAAGTATATGAGGACGCGGACACCCGGAATGATGTTGTGCCTGCTATTCGTGGAGTTGGTAGGATCGCAGATATTCCACTATTAGACTTTGGGACACTCTCGACCAGGTTGATCCAGTGAGCCGTTAGTGATACGTATCTGCCCTGTCCACAACTACTTGTCCAGGTGTCAGTTGTCAGGTGAACTTTTCCGCTTACAGCATTTGTTAGTGCACGCTTCAAGTTGTTAACCACGTGCTGATGTAACGCGGGTACGGCAGTACGTGAAAAAAAATAGCGACTGGGGACAGAGTATCGTGGTGCTGCCACAGCCAACAACTCCCGGAAAGCCTCAGTAGCCACAAGCCTAAATGGCAGCATTTCTACAGCTAACAGCTTAGAAATTTGCGCTGTCATTTGTTGAGAAAAAGGGTGTGTGGATTGGTACTTCCACTGCCTCTCATACAGCTGTGGAACAGACAACTGGACATTTGGGGCAGACTCACAAGTCACTTGACTACTGTCATATCTCTGGTCTAACGCAGCTTGTGAGGAGATCGTATGAGTAGGAGCTGCTGCATGAACAGTAGATGGTGAAGGACGAATCGGAGGTGGCCTAACGGTGTTGAGATCAGAAGGACCTGATGTCGAACCCTGACGGGCCAACCACTGACTTGGGTGCTTAACAGTCATGTGCTTATGCATACTGCTGGTGCTCAAGTTTGCTTTGCCCTGGCCTTTGCTTAGCCTGGCATAGCAGATGTTACATATAACGACATTGCTACTGATGGGCTATCTTTAAAAAATTTCCAGACAATGGATGTTCGTCCTTTAGGTTGTGTTGTAGGAACTGGAGGATAAGTCTGGCCAACACAAACTGTAGACACAGTTTGGCCAACTATTGTTAAAGTTTGGGCAACAGTTGGTACAGTTTGTGCAACAGTTGACACAATTTGGGCTACTATTGTCACAGTTTGGATTCTGGATAAAGGAGTAAGCCTGGGTGCTTTATGCGGTGGTACATACCCACTTTCCTCCTCCTGGATGCTCTGTTGGCTATGCATGTCAACGTGTCCAGGTTGGATCAGTGGTCTCATCATTCACCCCATCCTCCTCAAAGTCTCCTGGATAACGTGACTGTTCAGGCTGGCCAGATGAGATGTGTGTCTCATCATCATCATCATCCTCCACCTCCTGAGACGGTGTATGCCTTAGTTGAAAGGGACGTTCTTCAGGACCAGGTGAATCCAAACTTTTTCCATGAATAGAACGTACGTCTTGTTCAAGTATCTGGTCTGCAGTGACAAAGAAAGGTCAGGTTGTATGAATGGCTGATAATAACCAAATAAATCTTCCTAGTGTCCAAGTTCGTGGTCAAAATTTTCCTCTGTCTGGCGATGGCTTGAGGAAATAGGAAGATTTTGCGGATTAGATGACTGCTCGATGTCAGTAGCGGAACTTGAATATGGTGTCAAGGATGATTGTGTGCTGCATGAACCAGTGGTTGAGGTCTTGTCAGCCATCCAAGATGTTATTTGGTCTTGCTCTTCCGGCCTCAAGACACGTTTAGGTTGAGTACTGGTAAATTTAGACAGCAGAAAGGTGGATCGATAAATCCTCATCTGTCTACTTCTACCAGTGCCTTGTTGTTCACGACTGCTAGGGCCATGACCTCGTCCCTGTCCCTTTGCAAACTCTTTTTTGGGCATTTGGTGTTTTTGGGACATTGTAGACAAATGCACAGCCACCGAGATGGAGTTAGGTGTTGCTGCAGGCGTCACTTACTGGCGGGTTAAGTGTGTGCTAGCACTGGGCAGTGAAGCAGCACACTAGTCCCTGAAAAAATTATTAAGTGCGCACAGCCACCGAGATGGAGTTAGGTGTTGCTGCAGGCGTCACTTACTGGCGGGTTAAGTGTGTGCTAACACTTGGCAGTGAAGCAGCACACTAGTCCCTGAAAAAATTATTAAGTGCGCACAGCCACCGAGATGGAGTTAGGTGTTGCTGCAGGCGTCACTTACTGGCGGGTTAAGTGTGCGCTATCACTTGGCAGTGAAGCAGCACACTAGTTCCTGAAAAAATTATTAAGTGCGCACAGCCACCGAGATGGAGTTAGGTGTTGCTGCAGGCATCACTTACTGGCGGGTTAAGTGTGTGCTAATACTTGGCAGTGAAGCAGCACACTAGTCCCTGAAAAAATTATTAAGTGCGCACCGCCATCGAGATGGAGCTAGGTGTTGCTGCAGGCGTCACTTACTGGCGGTTTAAGTGTGTGCTAACACTTGGCAGTGAAGCAGCACACTAGTCCCTGAAAAAATTAAGTGCGCACAGCCACCGAGATGGAGTTAGGCGTTGCTGCAGGTGTCACTTACTGGCGGGTTAAATGTGTGCTAGCACTTGGCAGTGAAGCAGCACACTAGTCCCTGAAAAAATTATTAAGTGCGCACAGCCACCGAGATGGAGTTAGGTGTTGCTGCAGGCGTCACTTACTGGCGGGTTAAGTGTGTGCTAACACTTGGCAGTGAAGCAGCACACTAGTCCCTGAAAAAATTATTAAGTGCGCACAGCCACCGAGATGGAGTTAGGTGTTGCTGCAGGCGTCACTTACTGGCGGGTTAAGTGTGTGCTAACACTTGGCAGTGAAGCAGCACACTAGTCCCTGAAAAAATTATTAAGTGCGCACAGCCACCGAGATGGAGTTAGGTGTTGCTGGCGGGTTAAGTGTGTGCTAACACTTGGCAGTGAAGCAGCACACTAGTCCCTGAAAAAATTATTAAGTGCACACAAGTAGTCGCACAAGTAGGTGGCGTACGTGCTATTTGCAGCTAGGAGAACAGCAACGCACTGATCTGCCACAGACAAAATAAAGCTGAAGGGGTTTTTAGGACCCAAAATCTATCAGCTGCAAAAAAATTGTAAATAGTACCTCAGCTAAGCCTCTGACTTCAGCTATTAGAACAGCTGAGTGAGTAAGCTAAGCTATGAGGTCGGTCCTGTGAGCACTGTAAGGCTGCACCTCCCTGCTTCCCTGCCTGCCTACAGTCCTCTACACAGTACTCCTCTGTCCTCCTGCTAGCTCTCACAAGAGCTGTTTGGGGTAAATATAAGGAATTTTTAAGGTTCCCTACACTGACTGACAATCCCTATGATCTGCTCCAGAATCTACCTCACCCTGCTCTAGCTCAGATCTTCACAGAAATGTGCCCAAAATGGCGGTGGCAAGGCTTATATACAGCCTTGCCTGTCATGCATGACATAGGCATCACGATGGACAGCAGCCAATCATAGTCCTGCCACAACCAACATGGCTGTGGCATTACTGAATATGATTGGCTAACATGCTTGTCCATCTTCACAAGTTTTCTGACCTAAGACGCTAGGCTGTCTCGGAAGCTTTGTCGGAACATAACAGATTCTGTATTCGCGAGTCCCGAATACAGAATACAGGACTCGGATTCGTGGACTCGCTAAGACTCGCTGCTGACAGCGGGTATCCGTGAAGCGGTGCGATTCTTTAAACGATTTTGGGGAGATTCAAGCTACATAGCGATGTGATATAGCGAATCTAGCGAGTGAGAGAAAGTAAACTCTGACAAAACTAGGATTGCCATTGACTTGCATTGGACTCGTTACTGTGCAAGTAATCACTGGGAAACTCGCAGAGTACCGAGTCCTGCGAGTCCCTTACTACTTGCCGAGTAACGAGTCCTAGCGAGTAGATTCGCCCATCCCTATGGCACATGTTACTTCGATTAGTTCGCGTTTCCAAGAGGCAAATTATAAGATACTTACACGACGGTACAGGGTCCCTTCACGTCTACATAAAATGTTCCCTGCTACTGATTCGGTGTGTTGGAGGTGTGGCGTGGCAGAGGGCACCTATCTGCATATTTTCTGGGAATGCAGTGTCCTCAATCCATTTTGGTCCAAAGTCTGTAACACTGCCCGTGTGGTCATGAAACTGGGTTCAGCGTTGTTTCTGCTCCACCACTGTGTGATGCCCATTAAGATGTACATACATTCCTTGTTGCGATTTTTGGTGTTGGCCGCCTGGGCTTGCGTTCCGCTCCTATGGGGACAGATGGACATGTCCACCTATGTCGTTGTGGATAGCGAAGGTAAACGACCTTATGCATATGGAGGATATAACTTCTTCACTGCATGACTCGTATGCAAACTTTCGAGATACCTGGTTCAGCTGGATGCAATTCCAACAGACTGAGACATATAAGAAATACTGTGGGACGGGTGATTGTTCAGATTGATGGATTCTTTATGATGGAGGGTAGGGTCCCCTTCTGCATCACCTCTCTCCCCCTATACCTCCTCCTTCTCCCCTCTTAGTCCTTTCTGTTTTCTTTCTTTATTTTCCTGCTATCTCTTTCCTTTATTTTCCCATGTTTATCTCAATTTTCTGATTTTATTGTTCAGAGTATACAACTTGATATGTTTTATTTGTATGCTAAAAACTATAAATAGGGGCGTGGCCTGACCATGGAGGTGTGAGGACGCTTCCTGAAGGAGCTCTGCAGACCCGGGGCCCTAAAGCAGTGATTTGTCCCACTATCACAATGAAAATGTCGAGGAGGAAGAAAAAGACGGTGCTCTAGACACCACACCGCCGCATGGGACGATGGGGAGAGACGCTGGCATCGCCAAGCTGTTTGGCGCTGCAGGAGGAAAGACCACACGCTTATCAGTAATGGCGCCGGACGGTTTTCACACTTAAAAGCAGCCACCACCGTCACCTCCACCGCTGCAGCAGCGGACTCGCCGCAGACAGGACATGGAAAAGCAGGCTCCTGAAGCGCCGTGGTCTCATGGAAGAGGAGCGGTGCTACAGAGGGAGCCATCAGCAGATGATACTTTGGAGGAGACGGCAGGCATGGGGGAAGAAGGCGGTGAGTCACTGTGAGACCCTCCCTCTACTACGTCCATGATAATGGCGTCGGCCCTAGAACAGTCATACAGCCCACATGCTGAACTGCAGGCTATCAGAAACATGATAGCTGCACTGCCCTTTAAGAAGGACATTGATAATATAGTGGCATGTATGGAGGCTTTGCAGGCTAGAGCCCTGAACACAATCAGAGAGGACATTGAAACTCTCAAGTCCCAAATAATTACAACATCAGAAACCATAGGGGCGATAGAGGAAAGGGTTGCTGCCCTGGAAAAAGATGCTGTATGTTCTAATGCATATACAGTAGCCCTGATCCTACAGTCAGGTGATCAGGAGAATAAAGAGTGGCGAAATAATGTATGCCTGAAAGGACTCCCTGAATCTGTCACAGCCAATATGCTGTTAAGACTCTGGACATTTTTAATAGGGTGACACAGAGATCACCGGGATCATCCTATAAAGTGGACAGGATATATAGAGTTTCCCGCCCTGGCCCAGTGGATCCAGCAAATCATAGAGATGTCTTGTGCAGGCTACATAACTATACTGACAAAGACGCTATAGTATGTGCGGCCTGGTCTTTTGGTGATATCTTATTTGAAGGAGTGAATATACGTCTCTTCCCTGATATTTCCAGCCGCACTCTATATATATGACGACAGCTGCGACCACTGATTTCAAAGATTAAAGAATAAGATGCCACATATCGATGGGGACACCCCTTTCACTTGATTGTGGGCAACAAGTTATATTACTTTTGGCACAAGGATGATCTTGACGGTCCCTTTTCGTTTTTGGACATTCCACCTTTCTCAGTCCCGGACTGGTTATCCTTGGAAAGATTCAAAAGATTTGCTGCCTTGGATCGGCCTCGTAGATATTGGGCTAATGACACACGCAAGGGGAGACCACGTAGTGGCACTTCCCCCGCTCATCCTCATCGACCACTAGCAGCCCAAGAGGAGGAAGGAAAGGGGCACGTGCATATCTCCCGCCCTGAAGAGACTAGGCATATATCTGCTGTTTTTCTTTTGTTCGGGTCTGGTCCCTATCTGATGGAGAAGGGAGTAGACACTTGTACCGGCTAGGATGATATCTTTTTGTTTGACTAGTTTTTCTTAATAGTATGGACACTCTAAAGTCCAAAAGATGTTTTTTCTTTCTTCCTTTTTTCTAAAATTGAAGAATAACTGGGGGCAGTAAGATGGAAGTTGATGAGAATGGATAAGACTTATGCTCCTAATAATACATGGTGTTAATATTTGTGGGATATTTAATGGTTAAATATGTTGTTGACATGCCTCGAGTTTGGGAGACGCTACCATATGGTCTATCACAACCCCTAAGATCCTCTTTCCCCTCTATTTCCGAGAGGATCTTGACTACCGGCTTAACCGGTATAGACTTGCAAAGTCTCTTTCCAATTCCTTCAGAGTTTGTAGGGATTGAGTAGTATATCTATTTTTCCCCTCTTACTTATTCTCAATTCATTTCCCTTCTTTTTCTTTCCCTTTTTTTTTTTTTTTCTCCCCCTTCCCTTACGATTACACTTCTTCTCATTTTGGTGTCTCAGCTCTTGACAGAATTAATAGAATGCCACACAACGACTTAACAGTGTTAAAAATTGGTACGTTGAATGTACAGGGCCTACACGATGTAGGAAAAAGATCCATAATTTTTAACTATTTGAAAACTAATAAGTTACATGTTGCCTTTCTTCAGGAGACCCATCTATGCACCACCAAGCCATACAAGCTCACTAACTATTGGTGCCCTTCGGTGTACCACAGTTACTCAACAGACTCCCACTCCTCTGGTACCAGTATCGCCATGGCGAGGGCGTTGCCCTGGCAATTTTTGGACTCCTGCAGTGATGGAGATGGAAGGCTGCTTATGATCAAAGGTACGATTGCCTCTCAGATGTATACTTTTGTCTCACTTTACCTCCCCAACACAGGCCAGATATCCGCTCTCCTGCGGTTTTTAGAGAGGATTGATGATTTCTCTGAGGGAACTCTGGTATTAGGGGGTGACTTTAATGTCACACTAGACCCTGATCTTCATAACTCAAGAGGTAGAGCTGATCTATCCAAGATGGCTCAGAGACGATTACGGCGTGCACTACATGACCATCAATTACTTGATGCCTGGCGTCTGCTATTCCCTGAACGTAAAGATTATACATTTTATTCTTTGATACACGACACTTATTCTAGAATTGACTTTTTTCTCCTGAGACATACTGACTTGACATATTTAAAGGATGCTGCAATAGAATCGATCACCTTCTCGGACCATGTGCTGACCTCGATTTCCCTTGCGCTTATTTCTCCAATTCCGAGAAAATGGCAATGGAGGTTGAATGCTTCCTTGTTAGAGGACCCGACAGTACTGGCAGATGTAACTAAAACGACTAAAGACTTTTTTGATCTCAATAGCGCCCCTGATATCTCACCAGATACAACATGGCAAGCCTACAAGTGTGTGGTGAGAGGTGCTCTGATACAACACGGCGCTAGACTGAAAAAAGCCAGAGTCGCAAAGATTCGAGATCTCCTGACAAAACTACGAGACCTAGAAACACGACATAAAAGACATGACCTGCCCACTTTAAAGAAAGACCTTCTTAATACCAGGGAATCATTGTGGTCTACCCTGCTCCATAAAGCAAAGGGAATGCTCTCACGCTGCCGTCGTCACTTCTATGAACATGGAAATAAAGCAGGCAGATCCTTAGCTAAGGCCTCTCGACTTCAAAGAGAAGCCACATATGTTTCGGAAACAATACACCCAAACACCTCACGTCGTAGAAAATTTCCCTTAGATATAGCGGAAGCTTTTAAGCACTATTATGCTCCTTTATATAATTTGGATGATACAAAGTCTGTTACTGCTACAGCTGTTGTAAAGGCTCGCATACAGGACTATATTAGATCCTCAGGCCTACCAACATTGCCTGACATGGCAAAGAAATCTTTAGAGGCTCCAATCTCAGACCGGGAAATTGAGGACGCTATATCTTCATCCAAATTTGGTAAAGCACCGGGCCCTGACGGATTGACAGTTCATTATTATAAGAAATTAAGGTCGTTATTACTGCCACATCTACGTGTTTTCTTCAATGCTATGTCAAAAGATATACCACCACCTAAAGATACGCTACGGGCCACAATTACGGTAATCCACAAACCTGGGAAAGACCCTTCAGTTTGCTCCAGCTACTGCCCAATATCCCTGCTAAATGTGGATATTAAATTATTTGCTAAAATTATCGCAGACAGATTATCCCCATACATACCTGGCTTAGTTCACCTGGATCAGGCGGGATTTGTCATGGGGTGGGAGGCCAGGGACAATACCACTAAAGCCATAAATTTACTATATAACGCAAAAATATTCAGGACTCCAATGATGTTGTTATCTACAGACGCGGAGAAAGCATTCAACCACGTTCATTGGTCTTTTCTTGAAGAGTCTTTAAAACATATTGGGTTGGGGGCACGAATGCTTGGATGGGTGATGTCCCTGTACTCTGTTCCATCGGCGAGGGTTCAGGCGAACGGTGTCCTATCTGAATCTTTTGATATTACAAATGGTACACATCAAGGCTGTTCATTGTCCCGCTGATTTTCATTTTGACATTGGAGCCACTGTTGAGACACATTAGGATGAATGGGGATATCTCGGGTCTAAGAATAAAATCAAGTATGCACAAAATTGCTGCATATGCAGATGACCTTTTGTTTTTTGTGACAAGCCCAGAGATATCCCTCCCCAATCTGTTAAAGGAACTGGAGATTTATTATGATCTTTCTAGTTTTAAAATTAATAGATCCAAGTTAGAGGCTTTAAATGTCTCACTCCCGGTCGGATTGGTTGGTAGATTAAATAGCGCTTTCACTTTTCACTGGTCCTCTAAAAATATCCGCTACCTGGGTTTGCAAATTTCTTCGGATGTACATGACCTTTATGGAGCTAATTTTCCCTCCCTCATCAAATCAATTAGAGCAGACTGTGAGAGATGGTTGTCGTCCACTTTTACATGGACGAGTAGATGTCAGCTTTTTAAAATGACTATTCTTCCAAAAATCTTATATTATCTTCAGACACTTCCCATTAAAATACCGGCATCGTTCTTTAAGAAAATATCACAAATACAGACGAGATTTATATGGAACAATACAAAACCAAGACTAGCAAAATCTGTCTTATATAGATGAAAGAGAGATGGTGGAGTAAATCTACCAGATATTAAACTATACCACATAGCCAGCCACCTTACGCGAATAATTGACTGGTGTAGACATATGGAGAACAAAATATGGGTACAGGTCGAACAGGGTTTTACCCCCTTCAGACTCCAGAGATTACCTTGGGTAACATTGCGGAAAGGTGAGACTATACGCGACCATCCAACGATCGGAGCTACCCTTTTGATATGTGACCATTTTTATTCTGATCTTCTTATTTTTTTTGCTACCCTGTTTCCCCGAAAATAAGTCACCCCGAATATAAGTCAGGGCAGGGCTGGTGCAGAATTTTCCAGTATAAGTCATACCCCGATTATAAGACAGGGTGACTTATTTTCGGGGAATATAAGACAGGGTACCGCTAAAGGGCCATTTTTGCCCATTACATGTTTTACCTGTGTCCCCGCTGTCCCGCTGGCCCCGCTGTCCTCCGTGGGCTCACCTCTGCCCTCAGGTGCAGCCGCAGGTCCGCTGTCCCCCGTGGGCTCCCCTCTGCCCTCAGGTGCCGCAGGTAACCCCGAGGGCATAGGGTAAATCTTGTGCGCCTGTCGCCCCGGCCTGACGCACTGCTGCCGGCAGGAGCTTCTGATTGGCCAGCGGCTCCCCAGCATCTTGAGCGCTGATTGGCTCAGCGGCTCGAGTGCTGATTGGCCAGAAGCTCCTGCATGGAGAAGCATCTGAACAACGCCCTGCACCGCGGAGGAATCCATAGCTCGAGGCCGCCATTACCCTAAAAAGTAAGGATGTTTCCTTGCCGACTTGCCCATTAAAACCGCAATTCCGCCGCACAGCCGACTTGCGGCACACTTGCGGCAGGTCCCCATACAATGTACGGTACTGTATGGGACACTTGTGGCAAGGTGCGGTTAATTGTCATTTTTTTTTTAATATAAGTCATACCCTGAATATAAGACAGGGTGGGACTTTTGGGGGTAAAATTAATATAAGACACTGTCTTATATTCGGGGAAACATGGTACTACAGATTATCTATTATATAATTGTCTAAGTGTTTTTTGAGTGTGTCTGTCGCCGAAATCGCGCACCACACAGAGGCAGCTCATTGGTTGCCGCCGAAGGCTCAGACTGTGCAAATAGCTGCGTGCTGAACATTCGCAGGTATACACGGTCCGGCAGAAGGTGGTCCCAGCGCGCGCGAGCCAGCCGAGAGACAACCAGCGTCAGCCAGTCATTTCCCGGCTGGCGAGCTAGCCGGTCGTGCCCTTCGCGGCATTCAAGCCGCGGCGACCAATCAAAGAAGTAGAGCAGATTGGCGCGCGGTTTGAATTCCGCTCCTCTGATTGGTCGCCGCGTTCAGCGCCGACCAATCAGAATAGCTGTGTGCGCTATGGCGCCATATTTCAAATACACTGTACTCAGTGTATTTGAAATATGGCGCCATGGCGCACGCTGCTATTCTGATTGGTCGGCGCTGAACGGGGCGACCAATCAGAGGAGCGGCATTCAAACCGCGCGCCGCTTCTCTCATTGGTAGTCACGTTCAGCGCCGACCAATCAGAATAACGGTGCGCGCTTTGGTGCCATATTTTAAATACACTGAGTACAGTGTATTTGAAATATGGCGCACGCCGCTATTCTGATTGGTCGGCGCTGAACGCGGCGACCAATGAGAGAAGCGGCGCATGGTTTGAATGCCGATTCTCTCATTGGTCAGCGCCGACCAATCAGAATAGCAGCGCGCGCCATGGCGCCACATTTCAAATGCATTGTGCTCAGTTTATTTGAAATATGGCGCCATGGCACGCACCACTATTCTAATTGGTCGCCGCGTTCAGCGCCGACCAATTTGGATGGCGGCGCGCGCCATGGTGCCATATTTCAAATCTGAAGTCGTCACTGTATTTTACAAATGGTGCCGTGCCGCGCGCCGCTATTCTGATTGCGCCATGTGTTCAGAGGAGCGGCATTTAAACTGTGCGCAAAATCTTTCATTGGTTGTTTCTAGCCGCGGCAACCAATGAGCGTCGCAGTATGCAAATTGCGGTATTGCCGCGCAATTTGAACTGCCGCTCTTAGTGTGACGTAGTTGAATCCTGTCAGGAAGGTCTGTCAGCCATTGTGACGCAGTTTCTTCCTCTGTCAAGCCAGTGTGACATAGTTTATTTCTAAACTATGGTGACAGGTGTGTCAGTCATTTTGATACAATTTAGTCCTATTAGATCTGTCAGTCAGTGAGACACAATTCAATGCTGTCTGTCTGTCTGTCAGTGTGACGCAGTTTTGTCCTATTAGGTCTGTCAGTCAATTTGATCAACTTTAGTCCTATTAGGTCTGTCAGTCACTGTGACACAGTTTAGTCCTCTCAGTTCTGTCTGTCAGTGTGACACAGTTTAATGCTGTCTGTCTGTCAGTGTGATACAGATTAGTCCTATCAGGTCTGTCAGTCATTTTGATACAATTTAGTCGAATTAGGTCTGTCAGTCACTATGACACAGTTTAGTCCTATCAGGTCTGTACATCAATGAGACGCAGTTTACTCCTATCAGATCTGTCAGTCAGTGTGATAGTGTACTCCTGTCTTTCAGCCAGTGTGACAGAGTTTACTCCGGTCTTTAAGGTCTGTCAGTCAGTGTGAAGTCCTTTACTCCTGTCTACAAGGTTGTCAGTCAGTGAGACGTACTACAGTCCTGTCTACAAGGCTGTCAGTTAGTGTTACATCATTAACTCCTGCCTTTAAGGCTGTCAGTCACTGTGATGTCCTTCAGTCCTGTTTAGAAGTCTTAAGATAAAAAAGGAGGGGGAACAAGAGGCGCAATAGTGCCCTATCAATGTGGCACTAAGTATGTGAGCGGTGAAAATAGGGATTCACTCACCTGGGGCAGTTGTGTAACCCATAACTGGCTTGAAGGCGTTTTTTATGATCGTTACCAGATAGCCGCTGCAGGACTTCCACCGTCCACACTAGTGTGGAGATACATCAGATGATAGGGAAAATGGTGTCTCAACAGTCCGCGCTGCCACGATCATCCAATCCAAAGAAAACACGTGAAGATGGAACTTCCACGAAATACTTTATTTCCTCCTGCCTCCTACGCGTTTCGGTGCCCTCCTGGCACCTTCCTCAGGGATACCTGAGGAAGGTGCCAGGAGGGCACCGAAACGCGTAGAAGGCAGGAGGAAATAAAGTATTTCGTGGAAGTTGAGACACCATTTTCCCTATCATCTGCTGTTTAGAAGTCTGTCAGTTAGTGTGACGTCCTTTACTCCTATCTACAAGGCTGTCAGTCAATGTGACAAACAAATAGAGTCTGTGGAGCCTCGGTTAGGAGTCTCAAACACAGGACTAGACATATATCCCTCCTTGTCATATCTGTAAACTTGTAAAAGAGTTGGATATTGACTTAAAGGGCCACTTCATTTGGTGGTTATGGTGTTCTCCGCAAGGAGCCACCCCTTGGCTGGGTCCTTCCCTGGAGGGATATATGGCTAGTCCTGTGTTTGAGACTCCTAACTGAGGCTCCACAGACTCTATTTGCATATTCATATTTCCCAGGGGGCAATGTGCCTAGGAATTCACTGTGTTTGAGCGCTTTAGCCAGCTGCCCGCAGTGTTTTCTTGGACTGGTCTCCCTGAGATTAGTGAATACTTTGCAATGTGACAAACGTCACTCCTGTTTACAAGGCTATCAGTCAGTGTGACGTTGGTCATTCCTGTGTACAAGGCTGTCAGTCCGTGTAACGTCCTTCACTCCTGTCTACAAGGGTTTCATTTACTGTGACGAACTTCACTTCTTTCTACAAGGCTGTCAGTCTGTGTGACGTCCTTCAGTCCTGTCTTCAAGGTATGTCAGTTATTGTGTCGTCCTTCACTCCTGTCTACAAGGCTGTCAGTCATAGTGTGATAACGTTTACTCCTGTCTACTAGGTCTGTCAGCCAGCGTGAGTTCTTTCAATCCTTTCTACAAGGCTGTCAGTCAGTGAGACGAACTTCATTTCCATCTACAAGGCTGTCAGTGTGATAACCTGTACCCCTGTCTACAAGACTGTCAGTCAGTGTGATAAACTTCACTACTGTCTACAAGGCTATCAGGCAGTGTGTCAAACTTCCATCCTGTCTACAAGGCTGTCAGTCAGTGGGACATCCTTCACTCCTCTCTACAAGGGTGTCAGTTCGAGTGATGTCCTTCACTCCTGTCCTCAAGGTATGTCAGTCAGTGTGTCATCTGTCACTCCTGTCTATAAGGCTGTTAGTCATAGTGTGATGACGTTTACTCCTGTCTACTAGATCTGTTAGTCAGCGTGACGTCTTTCACTCCTCTCTACAAGGCTGTCAGTCAGTGAGACGAACTTCATTTCCATCTACAAGGCTGTCAATGTGATAACCTGTACTCCTGTCTACAAGACTGTCAGTCAGTATCATAAACTTCACTACTGTCTACAAGGCTGTCAGTCAGTGTGTCAAACTTCCATCCTCTCTACAAGGGTGTCAGTTCGAGTGATGTCCTTCACTCCTCAAGGTATGTCAGTCAGTATGTCATCTCTCACTCCTGTCTATAAGGCTGTTAGTCTTAGTGTGATGAAGTTTACTCCTGTCTACTAGATCTGTCAGTCAGCGTGACGTTTTTCACTCTTCTCTACAAAGCTCTCAGTCAGTGTGACGTTCTTCACTGCGGTCTGCTAGGCTGTCAGTCAGTGAGACGACTTCATTCCTATCTACAAGGCTGTCAGTGTGATATCCTGTACTCCTGTCTACAAGGCTGTCAGTCAGTGTAACAAACTTCCATCCTGTCTACAACTGTCAGTCTGTGTGACATCCTTCACTCCTGTCTACAAGGCTGTCAGTCAAAGTGTGATGAAGTTTATTTCTGTCTACTAGGTCTGTCAGTCAGTGTGACGTCCTTCACTCCTGTGTACAAGGCTGTCAGCCAAAGTGTGATGAAGTTTATTTCTGTCTACTAGGTCTGTCAGTCAGTGTGACGTCCTTCACTCCTTTGTACAAGGCTGTCAGTGTGACGTTTTTAACTCCTGTCTGCAAGGCTGTCAGTAAGTGTGATGAACTTTGTTCCTGTCTACAAGGCTGTCAGTGTGATATCCTACACTCCCGTCTACAAGGCTGTCAGTTATAGTCTGATGAACTTTACTCCTGTTTAGAAGGCAGTCAGCCATAGTGTCACGCACTTCAGTTAGTCTGTTTTTCACAGTTTGAATTAATTTATTCACCTTTACTAAATGGGTTTAGTCGGTCGTAAGCGCAAATATGCAAATAATGATGACAGAAAAGCTGCAAAAGCAGCAATGCGACGACAACGTACAGACCAAGAGACACGAGAAGAAACTGCTGTGATACAAGGCCTGGATGCGGAATATCGCAGATTTTATCGACAACAGGAAACAGTAGAAGAAACTGCTGGCAGAAAAGCACAAAATGCTGTATGTCAATCACAATATCGGCTAAGTGAATTTTTATTAGCTATGGGAGACAAAGGATATGTTCGTGCCATTCATATAAACCGAAAAGCAAGGCATCCTCAGCAGAGTATTCATAAACTTGCTAAGTATGTCACAAATGATGAAACAACAATTCTTCAACATTACTGTGGTAAAATGGATGCTGTTTGCTGTAAATGCAACTCTTTGAATTTTATGGATGAGAAACCTTCTGATAATCAGTTTAGTCAATGCTGTCAAAAAGGGAAAGTAATGTTACCGAGATCTCAATATTCAGATCTGTTTGAGGAATTGATGAGACGACAGCATAAATATAGTCGAAATTTCATGGATAATATCAGAAGCATCAACAGTTCATATGCATTTGCTTCATTTGGTGCCAACATTCCACCACCACCTGGATTTGGACCATATTGTTTCAAAATTCATGGCCAGATCTATCATTGTACTGGAACACTGTACCCAGAAGTAGGAGAACCACCAAAATTTGCTCAATTATACATCCTTGATGCAATTGAGGCTACAGAAGA